>CM065592.1:468666504-469266504 GCA_033119425.1 Bufotes viridis | reverse complement strand
TTCAAATTTTCAGCTTCTGGACCGGTCAGAACTGAAATGGAACACTTATCTCTCCTTCAGAAGGCCATCTATGGATGAAGTTAGTACCACTGAAAAAAATAAAAAAGGGGAGGGGGGGGGGGAGCATAGGACCGAACCATATGGCAAAACAAAAGCAGGAAAAAAGGAGGGGAACCTCCATTTAATAAAGCAAAAACCCCATTCCTCAAGGGGTTAAAATTAAACAACATGCACCACCATGGCTGAGCTAAAGCTATGGGGGTCCCTTTACATGGAAAGGGAAAATACAAGTCATCAGTATATACTACATGGTAAAGTAAAGCTGACATGGACTAGGACTTTCTGAGCCACACTTAAGCCTCATTCACACGTCAGTGTTTCACGTACTTGTGCTGTACGTGTTCTCCGTGGACAGCACACGTCCCCATTCATTTGAACGTGTGTATTCACACATCAGTGTTTTAGCACGGTCCGTGGGTCTGTGTTTTCAGCATGGATGTATGTCCCATCTTGGTTCGTGTTCCCGGATCCCTCATGCCCATTATAGTCAATGAGTCCGTGAAAACCACAGATGCAACACTGATGTCATCCGTGTTGCAAACGTGTTTCACGGATCATTAAGAAGAGATGCTTTGAAATTAATTTTTCAGCTGCTCACACTGATTTTTTTATACAGTATTTTAATAGTTTGGACTTTTTGGATGTGGCGATATGCAATCTTTTTATTTATTTATTGTTTATATATTTTATATGTAAAATTGGGAAAGGAGGTGAGTTATACTTAATATTTTGGTGTATGTTTTCTTAAACTGTGCGCTCCATGTTCTCTGCGCAGTAACGCAGCCTAGTATCCGTAAATGGCAAATCCCGGTATCAAACCGATACCGGGACAAAAGTATTGATTGGGTATCGATAATTCGATACCTGAGACAACCCTACATGGCACCATCACGAGACTCGTATTAGCTTATAGTAGCTCACAGCCCCTTACTCATATCCTAATATACATACGGTCAAATGACCCTTATTAGCAGGGACGTGCACAGACATTTTGAAGGGCAGGGGCTTAAATAAAAAAAAAGGGCACTTGTCACATGACGTAGCAGACATGCGTCACGCACGTCCAGCCCCTGCGCTAGCCTTAAAGGACCCTGTCCCTCTAACCCTGCACTGGTGAGTGGGCAGACTGTTGAATAAATTGTATCAGTGAATAAATTGCGCTGCCGCCGGCGGGATGGACCACATACCTCTTACATCCAGGGACATCTCCTGTCATGTAGATCTTCGCTTTCCTCTTCTCCTTCGTCTGACCCAAACCGCCATGGCAAATTCTTTCAGTCACATCTCGCCTCTACTGAGTTTGTAATACAGACACAGTCAGATTTCTCAATGTTTCCATCACCCTCCCCATCCTGGTGTCCCGACAATGTCATCCTGCTGCCACTCCCAATACTGCGCCCATGGTGTTCCCCAATGTCCCAGTACTATACTGCTGAAAAAATAGTGACCCTTATAGACATAATTGGGGTCATTTATCAAACTGGTGTAAAAGACAAGTGGATTTCCAAAAGAGCTGTCAAAAATGAATGGTGAAATCTGATTGGCTGCTATGGGCGACTAAGCCAGTTCTACTTTACACTATTTTGATAAATTACCCCAAATATCCCTGTGTCCACAGCAGCTATAATGTCTCCAAGAGTGTCCCAGTAATAACACCCTATATTGTGCTCCAGGTAGTATTCCCTGTATAGTGTCCACATAAATACTTGAATTGCCCCTACAGTGCCTCCCCTAGAGCAACACCCCCATATAGTAATTTCCCCCACACTGCCCCCCATAGTAATCAGCCCATAGTAATTTGCCCCCACACAGTAATTTCCCACACACAGTAATTTCCCCCACGTAGTAATTGGTCCCCAAACTGCCCCACACAGTAATTGCTCCCACACAGTAATTGCTCCCACACAGTAATTTCCCCCACACTGCCACTACAAAGTAATTTCCCCCACACAGTAATTTGTCCCCACACTGCTCCCCACAGTAATTTGTCCCCACACTGCCCCCACAGTAATTTGTCCCCACACTGCCCCCACAAAGTAGTTTCCCCTACACAGTAATTTGTCCCCACACTGCCCCCACAAAGCAGTTTCCCCCACATAGTAATTTTTCTCCACACTGCCCCCCACAGTAATTTGTCCCCACACTGCCCCCCACAGTAATTTGTCCCCACACTGCCCCCCACAGTAATTTCCCCCACACTGCCACTACAAAGTAATTTCCCCCACACAGTAATTTGTCCCCACACTACCCCCCACAATAATTTGTCCCCACACTGCCCCCCACAGTAATTTGTCCCCACACTGCCACCACAAAGTAATTTCCCACACACAGTAATTTGTCCCCACACTGCTCCCCACAGTAATTTGTCCCCACACTGCCCCCACAAAGTAGTTTCCCCCACACAGTAATTTGTCCCCACACTGCCCCCACACGGTAATTTGTCCTCACACTGCCACCACAAAGTAATTTCCCACACACAGTAATTTGTCCCCACACTGCCCCCACAAAGTAGTTTCTCCCACACAGTAATTTGTCCCCACACTGCCCCCACACAGTAATTTGTCCCCACACTGCCCCCCACAGCAGCCAGAACAGAGTCAGACAACAATATAACCCAGTCACTCAAGTCAGCACCAGCACACACAGCAGGAAACTGTCATCGACATCATTCTTCCCTCAAGAGTCACTGTTTTGTTCCCTCCTCTGACTCACTTCACTTCACTGGGATCCGGATTCCTGGCGGGTGGTGAGGCGACGAGGCGGCTTGTCTTGACAGCAGGGGCAGGGCGGGTGGACGCACACAGCCAGGCAGCTCTTCTTCTCTGCTCAGAAGACTGCCTGTGCGCGCCGCCCGTACCACGTGATATGCCGGCGGGTCTGGTCTTGATAATTAACAAAGATTAATGCGCAGCGCACGTGACAGTGAGCGCCAGCATCTGCGCATTATGAAAAAAAAAAAAAGTTCCAATAAAATTTCTGTAAGAGCGGAGGGCATTTAAGGGGCCGGTGAGCTTAAGCCCCTTTTCATCCCTATGTGTGCACGTCCCTGCTTATTAGCCCTGATAACCTTTATAGAAGCTTGCAGATTCTTCAATCTTCACCTCACTGACATACACACAGTTTTACACCAGGTTTCTAAAAACTCAGACATTTTTCTTCACTGTTATAGATCACTGTTAAATGAGTTTTGTCACTTCAGCAATTACCGTAGCACACCGTTTATTATGTAGATGAAGTTAATACAAGGCACTTACTAATGTTTGTTATTATCCATATTACTTCCTTTGCTGGCCTGATTCATCTTTCTATCACATTATACGCTGCTTGTTTACATGATTACGATCATCCTGCAATCCAGCAGCGGTGGTCATGCTTGCACACTATAGAAAAAAGCACTAGCCTTTGTACACTCCCATAGTCCTTGCCACCTGAGAGGCCGGCGCTTATTCTTATAGTGTGCACACGGGACCACCATTGATGCATTGCAGGGTGGTCATAAGCATGGAAACTCGCAGTGTATAATATGATGGAAAACTGAATCCAGCCAGCAAAGGAAGGAATATGGATAATAACAATACATTAGTAAGTGCCTTGCATTAACTTCCTTTGCATAATAAATTCGATTTGCTGAAGTGAGACAACCCCTTTAAGGGTGCTGTAGAGGTCATTGTTAAGTAGGTGGCATGGGGAACACAGCTAAGGGGGTGGGATGCTGTGGAGGTCACAGTTAAGAGGACGCGCAATGTAGAGATGACTGTTCGGGGGCGGGGAGCTGTGGAGGTCATAGTTAAGGGGGTGGGGTGCTGTGGAGGTCACTGTTAAGGGGGGAAATTAAAAATAAAATAAAGTGAGTGTAACTGCCAGAGTATATAGGGCTTTCTAGCAATTTACCATAAAAAATGAGGGTATGGATTGGCCTCCTGGGCACCCTTGAAACGAAATTAATTAAGAACACAAACAGAACAACATTTCATACTCAGGCAGCACCAGGTACTTTTTATAGTAATTTATAATATTTACCTCAACTCCTGCAGGGTACAACCCGGATGTCTGAGCCCCTCACACAGAGATTTTAACCCCTGGATGTGCAATTTTTGCCATGTTAAGTACAAGTTAGTCAGAGATGAACTTCTTACAAGGGATTCTAGATCATTACATAATGGTGCTGGCAGAAAAGATTCCTCAAACCTAGAAAAAACATTAATATTTCCTATTCACTTGACTATTAACAAAATCTGACAAAAACAATATGGGGAATAGTCATTGGGGGTGAACATTTACATTACAATAATATTTATTCTGAAGTAATTGCAAAAAAGTAGATAGTAGTATATACTTTGTTATATTGCAAATCCCAAGTGAAAAAAGAAAATTAGATGTTGGCTAAGAGTGGCGGGTAATTTCTCTTCCAACATAAATTGTTTGTATTTCTTGTGCAGGTTAAGGGTATGCCCAAATGGGATGGATATACAGAATGTCAGTTTATTTTGTGGATGTTCACCTGGGGTGAAGTTCATGGGAAATCCACAATCAAATCCATAACAAAATTTGTATGTAAAAATGAATTGAAATTGATATTCCACAGTGAATTTGCAACAGATATTTTCTGTAACAAATTACATATCCTTTGTGGACATACCCTTACAGTGACGTAGGGGCGCTGTGACGTCATTGTGGAGCGCCCCGGGAGCCGCACGGACGGTAAGTAGGTTCTCCCCTGGCTCCCCACTACTTTTTCATGGCAACCGGGACTTTAGTAGCGTCCTGGCTGCCATGGTTATCATTCATAAAGCTAAACGTCGGATCCGGCGATGCGCCGAAACGACGTTTAGCTTAAAGTCGGATCCAGATTAATGCTTTTCAATGGGCATTAATTCTGGATCCGTCCTTGCAGCATTTAGTTTTTTTGGCCGGGGGGAAAATCTGCTGCGGATTTTTAAACGGCAAAAAAATGTTTAAATACTGAACTGAAGACATCCTGATGCATCCTGAACGGATTTCTTTCCATTCAGAATGCAGTGGGATAATCCTGATCAGTATCTTTCCGTCTTAGAGCCCGAGGACGGAACTCTAGGACGGAAAGGAACAATGCAAGTGTGAAAAAGGCCTAAGTGACTCTCACTTGCGTGACATTTTGCGCATCAAAACCACGGCGAACCAGACCTACTCTATCTGATGCAGTCCAGATCTCAGTTTCACCCTTCACATTAGTGCAGGCAAGTTTTTGTTTCAATTGAGATGAATACGTTGTAAAATCTCAGTTAAAGGGAACCTGTCATCAACGTTATGCTGATTTCACTGAGGGCAGCATAAAATAGTGACAGAGATGCTGATTTCAGCGGTGTGTCATTCATGAGCTAAAACTAAGTGGTTGCCGAAAACCAGCATCATAATCATTGCAGCCCAGGCCTGGAAAAGAGTCACAGCCACCTGAGAAGAGTCCTGGTTATTCATAATCTATTGCACTCTCACCCATTTGCTGATGATTGGCAGTTCTCTCCTAGATAGAAAGGGAGAAAACTAGGTAGAAGCCTGTCAGTCATCAGCAGGTGGGCGGGAGAGCAGGAATTCACCATGACTCTTCTCAGGTGGCCGTGACGCTTTTCCAGGCCCGGTCTGCAAAGATTGTGATATTGGCTCTTGGCAACCACTTACTGTTAACTTTTAAATGACAGACCGCTGAAATCAACTCACCTGTCTGTACGTTATGCTGCCGTTAGTATAGGCAGAATAAAGTTGATGACAGGTTCCCTTTAATGTCTAAATCAGTTATAAATATATTTGAACACATGTATACTTGGTGTTATGTTCCTGTTCACATTTTTTTAACTTAAAAGTTGACAGACAACCTTGTAATGTACTTTACAATGTTTCTGACATATTTCAGCCTCCTGTTTTTTTTTATATTCAAGGCAGAGTGATTTAACACCTATTTAGATTTGTCATCCAAGTCACAAAATGAAAAGTATGCCGTTTTCAATAAAATTTGCATAAAATAGTTAGTTTGCATTAAATTGTAATTGTTCAAAGAATGTCAGGCAAAATGGTCGGCCCTTGCACATGTTCACTTCATCAAGTCTGGCCCTCCTTGAAAGAAGTTTGGACACCCCCGCTTTAAACCCTCGGTGAAACACTTCTGAAATCCAGGATCCTGGAATATAATAGGGACAAACCTATATATTATTGGACACTTGGAGAACCCCAAGCTGTAAACAGTAGGAGAAATTAAAGGGCAGTACCATCCAAGGTTCTCTTCAAGGTCCACTCCAGATAACCCATATTACGGAGTGCTATGGACAATAATGTAACATAGTAACATAGTATATAAGACCGAAAAAAGACATTTGTCCATCCAGTTCGGCCTGTTTCCTACAAGCTGATCCAGAGGAAGGCAAAAAAAAACTGTGAGGCAGAAGCCAATTTTCCCCACTTAAGGGGAAAAAAATTCCTTCCCGACTCCAATCAGGCAATCAGAATAACTCCCTGGATCAACGACCCCTCTCTATTAACTATAGCCTGTAATATTATTACACTGTAACTAGTATAACACTATTGCTGATGATATCTGCAACAAGATAGCATCAAGCATTGATCATACACATTAGATTGGCATCCAAATCCTGGGTGATGATTGGGCAAGTTGAATTTAAACATGGTAAATCTTTTGTTGCCAGGGGACATTAGCCGTGCCCAGAGGTTTGTAGTATCGGCTTATAATTTTTTTTTTACACGTGCTGAGCTGCAGCATATTATCAGGAAGGAAGCTGCTCGTTCAGTGGTGGTGATGCTTTACATTTACATGCAGGGATTACCTCCAAAGTATGAGGACAAGCGCTCGCTATTGCGATCCCTCGTCTTCATACATTGGCATTGTTACTCGGCAGCAGATCGCTGTTTAGACACCACGATCTGCTGCCCAGAAACAATCATTTAGGTATCTGCATGAATGACAGTTTCACACGATGAACGAGCGTTTGGGTGTCTGCTGCACCTTCAGATGGGCAGATTGTCGGGAACAAGCGTTTGCAGGAACATTTGTTCCCGATAATCGGCCCAATAATCTTCCCGTGTAAATCTACCTTTATACCAGTCTTACCAATATTGAAATAGATCTGATTGTTCAGAAATTAGCATGTGTAGCTGACCACAGACTTGCACAGCCCTGGTGGCATCTTATCATCTCAGAGAAGAAAAGATAGTGTATTTTGCAATCCAAGTGCCTGATCCTTCTCTCCTCCAACATTTGCCATTGGGGGAGAGTTGGAGTCGCCATACACTTTAGATGGTGGCCAGCCTCACAGTAATTGGGTTCAATTGAGATTAATTTAATGTGTATGGCCATCTTAAATCCTAAAATTTAACAAAGCTTTGGCTTATGGCGGGATTACTATTTCACTACATTTATCCTATTTATACAATGAGTTATTAAGTAAGAAAGCCTCCTTACTGTTCTTGTAAGAAAACAGAAGAACTTTTACTACAAAATGAAATCTTAAGAAATCTTCAGAAACATTGTCCCTGGGCCACCAGTATCCCTTTGACGTGTATATGAGTACCCCACAACCTAAAGGATGATAATCAGAGTATACCTTCATGAACAGTCCTGTCTTATATAATAATAATAAATTATCAAGCAATATTTGTTCATGACAACCAACCTGTGAGGGCTTCTTTTGCTCAATCTGGAAGCAGACAATTTTTTTCTCTAACAGATTGTGTCCAGGACTATGAGCAATCCCATCAAAGCTTAGGACAAGGAACGTTGTGAACGGAAGAAACACTCAAAAATCTCTGTTTAGTGGATGTTGCAACATACCTTATATCAATCTTCTTCCTTTATGATTGGTCATCACCACCCCTGTGCATTTTGGTTTCATTGTGAAAGATCCAGCACAAGTTTGAGAACCATCTTCTGTTCTTTTAACCTTTTAAAAATGTTGTTTCATCATAGACATTAGGTGCCTTTTCACTAGGATATGGCACCAATGTCCTATAGGTGAGGAATCAACTGTAAGTGACCACCACCAAGCAATGAAATGTAGGTCACAGCAAGTACTGCAACTATGGTCCTGCAACCAATCCCATGTCTAGGACAGGTTTATGGAAAAATAGTTTGTAAGCTGTGCAACATGAACTGTTCAGTTTACTGCAATGAGGCTTAAGGAGGTTTTCCCATCTAAACATTGGTGGCATATTGCAAGGATATGCCATAAATGTCAGAAAGCATGGGTCCCTCCTTAGCGACCCGCTGCTATCTTGACAATGGGACCTTGGAGAGCAAGCCGCGTGCTGCGATGAGACTTCTGAAAATAGCTGAGAGCTGAGGGCATTCCCATAGCAGTGAATGGGTCACAAAACACAAAAAGCACAGCCACCTTTCAATTCATTGCTGTCTGACTGCTATTTTCAGAACTCCCATAGTGTTGAATTGTTGTGTGGCCGAGGACTTGTGGCTGCTCTTCCTTCACTTCGGACCCCCTTTCTCGAGATAGGTGCATGTCCCACCTCAAGGACCCACTCCTATCTGTTGTGTATATGCCACAAATGTTTAGATGCGAATACTCCTGTGGCTGGTAACAGAGTTACCAACCACAGTTTTTCTTTTTTCTGGACAACTTATCCAAAATTCATGGACAGCCAACATTTTTTACTGACAAATTGGAAAACCATAATAAATTATAACGATAATAAGTAATACGTGTCTTTAGCTCACCATACTGATAAGACTTCATTACCAGCATTTACTGTAAACTGTAAAATGATGATAGTTATCACTAAAATAATCTCGTCAAGGACCACCAGCCTCGAAGAAATCACGGACACAACTATTTTTTTTACGAACATTGGAAAAATTGTCACTTTTTACAGACTGTCCAGAAATTTCTGGACTGTTGGCCAGGACTATATACTGCCAGGGTATCTAGAATCCGCAAGCGATGGCCCGGCTCCTGAGCCCACGCCATCGCCATGCCATACTATTACGGCATGGAACAGGAGCAACCCCGCTGTCATGCGATAATAGTACATCACAGCGAGTTAAGTGGCCAAAAAATGGAATGAAAATCAGGGAATCTCTTAGACTGCAAGTTATAGTTTAGTTTAGTGCAAATTAGATTGTGACTTAGCAGCATGTGCATGTAGCTAGCATGTGTGTCACGTTTCAAAAAACTGCAAACCTGTATGTGAAAGTTTCTGTGTACTTGTATTATTCATTTGTAGGACTAGTCTTTTTTATCCTTTATTCGCACCACAATGTAACTGTACATCCTTGGTGGGCAAGGAATGTATGTAGCGGGCTCACAAGCTCTATACACAGCTAAAACCCGGCCATAAAGACAACGTTCGGAGATAACTCCGATCCCAATCATTTAACCCTTCAGATGGAGCAGTCAATAGCAACAGATCCCTCTGTTCTCTTATTGGAGCTCCATTTTGAAATTTTGGGGTTCCAGTTGGTTGCTATTAAAGGCTGGGGCCTTGTAATGGCTCCCAGGTCTGCCATAGTAAACTGCTTGTTTAGACAAAACAATAAAAAATTATTAAAATTTAAAAATATTTATCTTGCGTGGTGAATGCGCTAGTGGAAAATAAATATTTGTCATTTTACGAATAAATAGTTAGATGTACCCAAAAATGGTAGCAATAAAAACAGTTTGTCACACAAGAAACAAGCCCTAACACACAGGAAATATAAAAGTTTTAGGCATCAGGAAATGACAATGAAAAGAAAAAAATGTTTTCAAAGGTTTTTATTTTTAAAAAAGTAATAAAACATAAAACCTATATAAATTAGCTTACATGTTTCAGGTGACCACAGCACCCTTAGTCATAGCATAAAATATTAGAATGAATAAAAAAGGGGTTATATCCATAAACATACACAGGTCTCCTAGGTAAAGAGCATAATGGAAAACTTGGAATAAGTATTGTTTTAGTATAAAAATATATACATAGAAATGGAAAAATAAGGCAGCACTCCAAAAACCATGATTAGCAGTGCAAGCGTTCACCCCGAACCAGGGCACATCAATATTCCAGAAAATACGCAGAACTTCAAGGTAAGTGAAAAAAATATATCAAAATTTATTCACACATGTGAAAAAGACGACGTTTCGGTCCCCTCACGGAACCCTGTTCAAGCTAAGTGTATCACACTAAGTGCAAGTGCCACAATTTATACGGGTCATTTTGTAATCACAATATCATCTGTGTACAATTAATCAATTAGCAATCAATGTGAAGGGTATATAAATCTCATCCATGCAGAGTCCACTTGTTAATTCATCTTCCACAGTTCATCGCATCCCCCAGTAAGTATAAAATTAATATCAATGTGTATTAAAGTGACCAGTGTAGTACCTTACTAAGAAAAATGACTAGTGCATATCAATAATCAAAAAAATTAAACATAACTTGACCTCAATACATAGTATGAAAAGAGAGATGGCCGGAAACCACGCATCTAATCATGTTATTTTATTTCTATGAATGGGAATGGGGTAGAACAGCTATGGACTGTATTTTAGTGGTTGCTGGGGGATGTACCTGATCTATACTCCCATATAATGACAGTGACCGAAACGTCGCCTTTTTCACGTGTAAATAAATTTTTATATATTTTTTTCACTTACTTTGGAGTGCTGCGTATTTTCTGGAATATATATATATATAATATATACACTCACCTAAATAATTATTAGGAACACCTGTTCTATTTCTCATTAATGCAATTATCTAGTCAACCAATCACATGGCAGTTGCTTCAGTGCATTTAGGCGTGCGGTCCTGGTCAAGACAATCTCCTGAACTCCAAACTGAATGTCAGAATGGGAAAGAAAGGTAATTTAAGCAATCTTGAACGTGGCATGGTTGTTGGTGCCAGACGGGCTGGTCTGAGTATTTCACAATCTGCTCAGTTACTGGGATTTTCACGCAAAACCATTTCTAGGGTTTACAAAGAATGGTGTGAAAAGGGAAAAACATCCAGCATGCGGCAGTCCTGTGGGCGAAAATGCCTTGTTGATGCTAGAGGTCAGAGGAGAATGGGCCGACTGATTCAAGCTGATAGAAGAGCAACGTTGACTGAAATAACAACTCGTAACAACCGAGGTATGCAGCAAAGTATTTGTGAAGCCACAACACGCACAACCTTGAGGCGGATGGGCTACAACAGCAGAAGACCCCACCGGGTACCACTCATCTCCACTACAAATAGGAAAAAGAGGCTACAATTTGCACAAGCTCACCAAAATTGGACTGTTGAAGACTGGAAAAATGTTGCCTGGTCTGATGAGTCTCGATTTCTGTTGAGACATTCAAATGGTAGAGTCCGAATTTGGCGTAAACAGAATGAGAACATGTATGCATCATGCCTTGTTACCACTGTGCAGGCTGGTGGTGGTGGTGTAATGGTGTGGGGGATGTTTTCTGGGCACACTTTAGGCCCCTTAGTGCCAATTGGGCATCGTTGAAATGCCACGGGCTACCTGAGCATTGTTTCTGACCATGTCCATCCCTTCATGACGACCATGTACCCATCTTCTGATGGCTACTTCCAGCAGGATAATGCACCATGTCACAAAGCTCGAATCATTTCAAATTGGTTTCTTGAACATGGCAATGAGTTCACTGTACTAAAATGGCCCCCACAGTCACCAGATCTAAACCCAATAGAGCATCTTTGGGATGTGGTGGAACGGGAGCTTCGTGCCCTGGATGTGTATCCCTCAAATCTCCATCAACTGCAAGATGCTATCCTATCAATATGGGCCAACATTTCTAAAGAATGCTATCAGCACCTTGTTGAATCAATGCCACGTAGAATTAAGGCAGTTCTGAAGGCAAAAGGGGGTCCAACATGGGCGTAGCTATAGGGGGTGCAGAGGTAGCAGTCGCTACCGGGCCCAGGAGCCTGAGGGGGCCCAAAGACCCTTGTGCCACATAAGAAGACACACAAAGCGCTGAGGGGAGGGGGGCCCAAGCTGAACTCTTGCACCAGGGCCCATGAGCCGTTAGCTACGCCCCTGGGGTCCAACACCGTATTAGTATGGTGTTCCTAATAATTCTTTAGGTGAGTGTATATATATATAAATATTTGTGGTCGTGGCTACAAACGAACCGTTCCCTAACCCTAACCAACCATACTGTACTAAGCGGTTAGAGTTGTGCCGCAACCGCGCCGAATAGGGACACCTGAAAGAGGGCATCCCCACCTGTAGTATAAGATGAAAGGGGAGGGTGGGTGGGGTAACCACAGTGACGACGTTCAAAAGGGGAGGGACGCCGACCTGGAGATAAAGGCAGGAGGGCGCCCCTCCCACAAATGCAGGCCAATGAATCGGCCTTAACACTTGGGGTCGTGGCTACAAACGAACCGTTCCCTAACCCTAACCAACCATACTGTACTAAGCGGTTAGAGTTGTGCCGCAACCGCGCCGAATAGGGACACCTGAAAGAGGGCAAAAAGTCATACCGGTTAGAAGAGTATTTTATTACAATCAAAAATCACAAACCAAATTCTGAAAAGCTACCGACATTTCAGATTCAGGGTTGGGAACGTAGCGACTGAAACATGAGGAGCGCCAGCTGGTTTTTAGAAGCAGCGGATGCTGCCCCTATGCGGAAGGAGTGACCCGTGACAGAGGCAGGATCGCCACCCAGGTTAGCAACAAGACAGCGTATATGCGACTCGAACTGGTGAGTGGTAAGAGCTGAACCCTCGAACGGTAACAGTGGGCTAGTAGATGATAGACCATCTAGGGTAGACAGTAACTGTTTGAAGACTATAACGGGACACCACCGATGAGGAGTTTTGAAATAGGGGATTAAGGTAGGGGGGCCAGTTTGAGAAGTCTTGGAAGACTTAAGTATTAGCATGAAACCCTTGGGACTCGGGATCAACTGGCCGATTGTGAGAAACGTGGTACTGTACTGTGGACGCGTAAACTCCCCGGGTCTGAGAAACCCATAAAAGGCTAAGTAAGAGGCAGCTTTGAGGATTAAGCTTGGCAAGGTACCAAAGGGGTGCCTATCTAAAAGGTCCGACAAGTCGCGGAAAAGCTGACCTGAGATGCCCTGTCTGCGTACCAAGGGACCGGGGTGACATCTGCTGAGGCCTCTCAAAGTAGCTTTGACCGCATGTAGCGAAAATATAGAACCATGCTCTGGGTGACTAACTGATAGGTAGTGTTGTACCCCTGAAAGGTAGGACCTTACCGTATTATGAGATAACCTAAGCTCTGAGTGGCAGTAACCAATGAAAGCGAGAATGTACTCTACAAACCCGAGTTCCCCTTGTGGGCATCTGATCTTGAATCTACAGAACGTAGCCCAACCTGTATTATATGCCCTAGTAGTATTAGAGGACAAAGACTTGGCCAGTAAGAAGTGGGCTGTTTCCAGGTGGCACCCTAATTCGAAGGCCGGAACGGTGGCACCCACTAGATCTGCCTCCGGCATAACCTGTGAAAAAAGGGAAAAGTTAGCTCTAGACAGAGCATCAGCTGCAACATTAGAGGCTCCTGGCCCATGAGTACTGACAACTCGGAAGTGGTAAAACAACGAGAGCTGCACTAAACGTCTCAGGAAGGACATAACATGGGAAGATTTCGATAGACCGCTCGTGAGGATGTCAACGACTGCAGAGTTATCCGTGACAAATAACACTGTTTGATTTACCCAGAGCCTACCCCAAACAAGGGCTGCTGCTACTATTGGATATAATTCAAATAGAGCGGAAGTCTGTAGAAACCCCGTAATCTGCTTAACCTCAATAGGCCATTCGCCAGCAAACCAGTGGGGGCCAAAAATAGCACCAAACCTGTGCAGGCGGCAGCATCTGAGAAGACTATAGGGGATTTACTGGATAACTCAGGAATAAACAGGGACACACCATTGCAATCGCTGAGGAATTGTTCCCACATATGTAGATCCGCTAAGGCATGACTGTCTAAGCGAACCGGGCTCTCCTGATGTGGAGCGGTGGCAAGAACAAAAAAACTTTGCTCAATTGAGCTCAATTCACCACTTTTACCCTTAATATTTAAATCAGTAAAACTTCACTTTTATTAGTAGTCCTCTAAAAATGTTTGTGAGTTTTGACACACTTGTTAAAACTACTGCTCGAATTTGCACACTGCTATCGCACAGGTTGCTAGTGGTAACGGAGGGTGTGCACTACCCTCCTAACCTTCCCACAAGTTTGCAATCAGTGTATAACTACCTGCCTGACTAATCCTGCAGGGTACTCGGTGCTGTGAACATACACCCTAAAGTAAATAACTGTTTCCTACTGTTTCCTACTCAGTGTTTAGCAACTCGAGCAGAGCTAAAACCAACAGATTCTGTCCCCCAACATGTTTCACCAGATAAACTGGCGTCTTCAGGGGAAAGGACAGACTTCAAGAAGGGCCAGCAGACAGGAGATGAAAGACCTGCCCTGAGGAATGATCCGCATGGCAAAGTTTAACATGCCCAGTAACGATTGTAAGTCAGCCTTAGAGATCACAGGGGAGATTGAAAATCGATGTACTACTTCCTTAATCCTGGCTAACTTATCTGAAGGTAATCTGGCTACCATGTTAAGGGAGTCTAACTCAATGCCGAGGAAAGTGATTACTGTGGACGGGCCTTCTACTTTTTTAGGGGAGACAGGAACACCTAAGCGAGAAAAACAACTCAACAGTTTATTTAGACCTACATGGGCCTGGCCAGGTCTCTCTATAACAAGGAAGTCATCCAAGTAGTGGATGACAAACTCGCAACCAACCTTGTTTTCTAATATCCAGTGGAGTCCTGAGCCAACTGATCGAACAGCCACGGGCTGCTTTTCGAACCAAAAGTGAGCTTGGTTGCGAAATAATAAAGACCCCTCCACTTGCCATTGCCAGAGGGCGGGCATTATGGGAAGTAACTTGAATGCGTCCGAAATATCGGCTTTGGACATGGCCGTGCTGGGCCCTAACCGGACTATGATAGCGATAGCCTGATCAATAGAGGAGTAACTCATGCCTACTTCCTCAGAGGGGATAAGGGAGTTGAGGCTTGGAAAGTGAGACCCGTGCGGGGCAGACAGATCAATGATAAGACGCTCTTTCTTACTGAATTTGCCTGTCACCACCCCGACGGGGCTCACTCTCCACATTTGAAAAGGGGGTACCGTAAATGGACCGATCATGAACCCTTTGTCAACCTCGGCTTTGATCAATACATCCACAGAATCTGGGCTCTTGTCGGCCGACAGTAGATTATTACACTCATAAGAAACTGCGGGTGTGGTCACCAGGCCAGCCGGAGGTGAAGCCTGAAATTTAAAACTCCACAAAACCTGGATTGTGATGGCCCCTCAGATACTTCTTTAAAGAAACAGTATCCACGACAGTCATGTAGGCTTTAATGGATTTTAATGAGCATGCAACCTTAGGATGGGCCCTGAAACAGTTAGAACAGACATGAAGCAGTCTACATTGGCTGAAGTTACAGGAAGCGTAATTATAGTTATTGCAGATCTGAGCCTTGCCCAGCTGCACAATGGGCCGACCTAACTTATCCACGGAGTTGGGGGGTTTAAAGACACTTAGAGGCCCTGCAGACGAGGTGGAAGGGATAGACAATACATTGGAGGCTGATTTATGGCACCATTCTGCTGTATGGAAAATGGATTGACATAAAGAACATGCGGGAGCTTTTAAACCTGCAAAATGCCTACAAAACAACTCAGTATCTAAATTAGACCAATGAGTGACAAACTGAAATTGGGTTAAGGTAGCAGCGGCCTTTGCTGAAAAGGAACAATGATAATCATAGAATGAACATCCTCCATCCTCCAACTCAGTGACACGAAACAGGTACATATCAAGCTCCTCTCTCCTTTCAGGTTTAGTAGAACAGATGACATCCCTGAATAAACTAAAAGCCATGACAAATTCCGGGATGGTTAATTTACGGTTAAGTCTATGGTCACGGCCCTTTAGAACCACGGAGACTTCACCGCAAGCAATCACCCGGCTATCAGATATGTCTCTAGTGGCAATTAGTAAAGCAGCGAGATTAACATCCCTACCCTCTAGGATGTCTTTCCTGACGTTGGCGGGGACGAAGTGAGATGGAGACACATTGGGTGCTGTCACCTGAGAACGGGCGGCACCTGTTACGGCGGTTGAAGTCGTAGGAATAAGAGAAGCTGGGGTAGGTGTGGAAGTATTGCGAGATTCCACCGTTTCCAATCTAGCCTGTAACCCAGTAATTGAGGTCGTGAGGTTATTAAGCATAACATGCAACTGAGCAAGTGAGGTTTGCACCGTAGACATGGGAACATCATCTAGGCGTGGTGACACGGAGTCCTTCAACAACCGGTACAACTCAGCTTTCCTTGCGGTGGCCGGGAATGGGATACCCTTCTTAGTCAGTTCTGCAGAGAGTCTGGAAATAGTCCAGGACCGAAGGGACCGAATACTTCCCCCTTCTGATAACCCTGCCACATTCTCTTCCACAGAGGCGTCGACAATATCAGAAACATGTGACATCACGGCTGTGAAGAAAATTTGACAAAATCAACATGAGAGCACAGACTGCGGTGAACGGACGAAGCACCCGTGGTGTGACGAGAACCATTCAAATCGTGCGAGTATGAGAATGAAGAGATCGAACCCGACACACAATGGAAGATGAACAGAAAGCAGAAGCAGACGTGACCCAACACCTGAAGACAGAACAGATAAAACCTGGAGCCCACGGTTCCCCCACCCCTGCACTACCTAGCCTGGAAGATCAGAACTTTGACAGATAAGTTCAGCCGGAATAAGCCTGGAATAAAATAGTCAACTGTTAAGCAAAACCAATGGTAAGTGACTAAAAAAAAAAAAATTTTTTTTTTTTTTTTTTTTTTTTTAAATTAATAGACCTAAATAAAAAATAATCAAGACTAGGCAAATAATTAGAAGCATGATTGTCCGGATACAGATCAGGAACGGCGACAGCTGTACAAGAGAATCACCTGATAAGACACGAGTGAGCGCAGGCAACACCTGTGAAGGTCCAGGAGGCGGAACCAACATAATGACCCGTTAACGAGCCGTAATGAAAAGGTTCAGCTGAGAAACCCATGGTTCGTGAAGAGGCCTAAAAGTAAATTACCAGGAGATCTCATTGAAACCTTTAAACCCTTACTTTGCTTTTTTTTTTTTTTTTTAAAACCTAAATATAAGTAATACGTACAGCTGGTATAACCTGGGGAAGAAGACTACAGTTCCCTGAATGTCTTGAAAAATACATGATAACAGGGGAATTTATATGTCGAGGGTACATGAGTGGAGGCCGAATGCAAACCCGTCTTAGTTTAAATAAATAAATTCGGCAGACTTAAACGGGAGAGGGACACGATGAAGTGAGCTGAGCTGAAATACCCTGATAACTTATACTTAAAACAACAACTTCTGGACACAAAATTGCACAGGTGAATACTTAACACCTAACAAGCCTGGCTGGATTAACCCTGATTAACCTGTTAATTCAATTTACAAAATATAGTGGAGAATCTGAATGTAAAAGACCATGACAGAACTCCCTGGTACTGCATACAGTCAAGCGAAAACACGCTAAACTTATATGGGTTCCGTGAAACCACCAAACTGCACCCTATTAAAGACATTGGTTTGTAGAAGGAACAAGCTAAAACGGCCTAGGTAATGCCTGATACGACCTACAGGTATACCCTGCTACATGACATAAAGCATGTTTCATTTACAAGAGGGTATAAGAGCACTTTCCCTGGCAATATTTCATATGAATGAAAACGTTATATAGAAAGACGTGACCCTACCTAACTTAAAAGGCACAGCGGCCGGTGCCAGACTTTAATGAGCGGAGACACGCTGTCCCCTGCAACCTGAACTCGCCGCGTGAGGGGAGCACACAGATCCTAGCCCGGCACCCGGACCGGGGAAGCCAGACCGCAGAAGCAGTCGAATCACCGCCGGTCAGAGCCCCTAGCACGTGAGGATGTGCGCGTCCCCAAGGCGAGTCGCTCCGGTGCGGGAGGCGGACCCCTCTTACCTAGGGCCCGGGACCCCCGCCGGCCGGACTGTGGGAATGCGGCTGCTAGCGTGGCAGCTTACTTACCAGGAGCGGAGAGGGAGGAGGGGGAGACAGAGTTTCACCGTGCGAGGCAAACGTCTTCCACTGGAACGGTAGCCGACCGAACGTCGTGTCGCACACAACCACAGTGACGACGTTGAAAAGGGGAGGGACGCCGACCTGGAGATAAAGGCAGGAGGGCGCCCCTCCCACAAATGCAGGCCAATGAGTCGGCCTTAACACATATATACATAAAGAAGAAAAAAAGAAAAAAGAAAAACCGCAGCACCTTTAATACAGTGAAAAAAGTGGGATCCTTTATTCACCTGTGCGATGTACAAGTAACGATGGCACTCCGAAACTACTGGTGTGCTGCCCTGATTTGGACTTTTGGACTTCTGTTTTTTGTATATATATATATATATATATATATATATATAGTCATTTAATATCCAGAAATACGCCTATATTAGGTGTATTTCTGGCGCAGATTGTGGAGCAAAGGTTATTTTCATTGTAATCTGTGACTTTTCCCCACTAGCACCAGGTCTAAAAAAGTAGGCATGGCATGGGTGGTGAAGGGGACAAGCTGGCAGGCCCGTCTCATTCATCATTTTCTACACCTGTTTTAGGTGTAGAAAATGGTCTAAATGTAAGACAGCAAGGAAGCTGGCTTACATTTAGAACTGGAGCTGGATGCGCTGAAGTTTTGTAGAGGCCGGTGCCTCTCCATAACTTTGGTGAATCCACCACCAGGTACAGGAGTTATTAATAAATGATCCCTATAATGTTTAAATCGCTGAACATAGAGATGCAATCAGCTCTAAAATCCTCCCCACTATGTAAAAGCCCCGGTCCGGATGGACTACCGATGTTTTACTATGCTTCATTCAAGGAAGTCCTATTTCCGCGTTTCTTAAAAGTATGTAATTCTCTGGTAGAGGGGATGGGTCTTCACCCACACACGTTAGCGGCACAAATAACTGTCCTCCCGAAAGAGGGGAAGGACCCCTCAGATCGACCCATCTCGTTGCTAAATAACGATTTAAAACTACTAGCCAAGATGTTAGCGCTGAGGTTACAACCTCTTCTCTCGAAACTCATACACATGGAGCAGGTGGGATTCGTTAAAGGGCGTGAAGGTAGAATGAACACAAGTCGAATAATTTATATAAATCAGCATGCGCATAAAACTGATACCCCCTTGGGTAGTTATGTACAAAGAACCCAGTGCCCGGATTTTGATTAACAGCATCTTATCGCCCCCATCAGCAACGGGACTAGACAAGGGTGTCCGTTATCGCCCTTATTATTCATTCTATCTATGGAGCCACTCCTTCAAGAGTTTCGGCTTAATTCTAGGATTCTGGGGCTGACTATCCGGGACCAGGTGCATACGCAAGCGGCGTTCGCTGATGACCTTCTCCTGATTGTCACAAACCCAGTTGATGCTTTCCCTGAAATAAACTTGGTATTGGAGCGCTTTGGCATCATGTCCAACTTTAAAGTCAATCTTTCGAAATCCCAAGTACTTAATATCACTTTAGACATAGACTCAAAAGTATTGTTAGAGAGGTCGTCCCCGTTTGCCTGGGCCTCACAAGGCATCCCTTTCCTAGGTATTACCCTTACCTCCTGGCCGTCGGAGTTATATCAGGCTAAATATAAAAACCTTCACAGTGAAATCAACAATCTCTTGAGGTCATGGGATATCCCCTTCGCCTCGTGGTTTGGTAGGAGATCTCTCTTAAAAACAGTGGTCCTTCCAAAGGTACTTTACCTTCTTCAAGTTCTGCCGATCAGAATACCCAAAACCTGATTCGCAGAAATTAGGAAACACATTGCGCGTTTTTTATGGGGGGAGGGGGGTGAGCAAAGGATTCCATATGCACAAACAGTCCAGCCAGCGAAATGGGACATGTAAGAACAACAATATTTTGGTTTTGGACATTATCCAATCCCAAACACATCTGCTAGATCCAGGGGCAGAGGAGTGGGTACTCCAAGGCATGTCCCCCTTTTCATGTCTCGCACGTGCGGCATTATTTAAATCAGCCTGCCAAGAAAATATCAAAACTCTACTCTCTGTTACTAGGTGATACTAAGCTCCAGAAACCTTTGTAGCTAAGTGGGAATCGGATTTGAATATTACATTTACAGCAGAAGAAACTAGAGCTCTCCTTAGGGAAACCCCTAGGGTGTCCAGATGTTAACGCCTACAAGAAAACTACTATAAGTCATTGATCCGTTGATACTATACACCAGAGAAAATACATGCTATGTTCCCTTCTTCTCCATTGTGTTGGCGAGGATGTGGGGAGGTTCACATTGCTCATATATACACATTTGTGGTCTTGCCCACTACTTAAACCGTTCTGGTTGGCAGTATGTGAAGTGCTTTCAAAGGTTCATAGAATAAACATAACCCCATCGCCTCAGTTTTGTCTCTTGGGTTGGGTAAAGGGAATTCGCATGCCGAGTCATAAATGCAAACGTAACCAACAGTTGTTGGCTGCAGCTAGATTGTCGGTGGCTACGCTGTGGAAATCTCCCAATGCGCCCTCAATCGGACAATGGGTGCTAAAATGAGATCAGATTTGTCGTTTGGAACAAATCGCCTACTGGGATGCTGCAAACACAAGTAAATGTGATATCGTTTGGGGCCCGTGGGAGAGCTTCCGGACTGCGTTGCAAAGTACATAACACCGTGCCCATTTCCTACCAGCTTATTGTCTAGGCACTTTCACGCTTTTCATCTTGTATATGTAATCCATCTCTGCTGTTACATCGCCTCTGTTATTTTTACTACTTATTGTAAAATTACTTCATCTATGTACCTGGCATTTGACGCTCTGGTTCGTCTTCCTTTACGCTTGTATAACTGTACAATGTAACTGATATGTCTCTCAATTGCTGTAACGGTCTTTGTAATGACTATTGTTGGTTGTACTGTGTCTATTGCATGGCGTCATATTAGATGCTTCTTCAATAAAATGTTTTTAAAACTAAACACTGAACATACAAAAAAGCATGTTACTGCGGTACAGCATTTTTGTGAAGGGGCACAAACGTGGGTATAACTACTGTGAAGGGGCAAAAAGGTAGACCAAATTACAGTGGGCATTTCTGCTGTAAAGGAGGCACAATATGGATATTACTGATGTGAGGGGACACAATGTGGATATTACCAGACCTCCCAAATGTCCCTCTTTACTCCATAAGTGTCCCTCTTTTTGATCTGAGATATAGGTTTTTAGTATCACATTCACAATATTGATCCAGAAATTGTTTGTCTGGTTCATCTCTGTGTATTTGAGCCAGTCTTTTATATTATTTCATTATTTGATTCAATCTGAATTTTAGAAATGTCTATGTGAGGGCACACAATGTGGGCATAACTACTGTGAGAGGGCACAATGTCGGCATTAGTACTGTGTGGCAGAACTAAGGGAAAATGCCCTAGATTACCCTGTTATACATTGGAATAGCTCGGTCACACAGGGCAAGCACAACACCCTTGCTGATTTCACAGGGGCAGTTACCTTCCCTTCCCTGATTATTCTTTTTGCTCACCCCTTGTTCCAGGTCCAGCGGACATTACGCCAACACGCTGGATGAGGAAGGACCAATTGGTTCTTTCATTTATTGCAAGGTGTATTGATACCGCGGTGGACCCTATGATAGATTTTATTAGGTAAGTGGGACTAGGTGAGTATAGTTGCATTGGGTGAAGTTAGAGGAGTGGCTACGCGCGCCGCTGAACTTTTCATTCTTTATGTACATTTCAGTGGCAACAGCGACAGAAGGTGGGGGAGCTGAACCCTAGCCCCGGGTGCTGGAAAGCCTTGCTACACCTCTGCCATAAGGATGGCGACTCCCCATAATCAGAATCTAGAAAGCTTTACAGCAGAGGAGAGCCCTCCTCCAGTTGCCTTTGCGTCTGGGCTGGATCACCTTTTCTATTTCTTTCACCTGAAGAGTCCGCAAGCTACCTTGTGAGCATTTACAAAGTGTGATGCCGCACCAGAAAGGTTACATTGTTCTGGACTGGTGATGCTGTTATTGTGTTCTGCAAGTCTAATCTTCAAGTGACGTGTAGTACAGCCAATATATTGTTTATTCCATGATTCAAAAAAGAGAAGAGAATAAGATCGCACATCCACAAGCTTTGCTTTGATCTATAACTGCTTCTCAGGACAATTAAATTCGTGTCTCAGCGCAATATTTAGTGTACGGCCCCCTATACTGCATGATATATAAGAGGCATTAGTGTACATTTTGATCAAAAGGCATAAGCCCACTTACTGCGTCAAGGTTGCCTCTTAGAGTGGGACCTACTCTAAATTTGGCACGGCACTGCCTGGCGACCGCCGGCGCCACAGCCCTGCACCAGCAGGAGGCAGGATCCATCCGCCAAACAGCACCCCTGCTGTCTGGCGATGCCACCCTGGCACCGAGTCCCACCAACCCACCACCACAGTGCCACAGCAACAACGGCCGCCACCCAGCACCGCACCATGTGAACAGTTGTTAAAGCTCACCTTGTTACCTGCTCTCAGAGACTCAGACTGAGGGCTGGTAGGTCAATTCACACATATATTCATCCTGCTGCTAATTAAAAGCACATGTACCAAATGGGGGGAGTGCTGATCCTGGACAGAATTATCATACATGATTCAAAAAAGAGAAAAGAGAATAAGATCGCGCATCCACAAGCTTTGCTTTGATCTATAACTGCTTCTCAGCGCAATATTTAGTGTGCGGCCCCCTATACTGCATGCTATATAAGAGGCATTAGTGTAGATATTGTTACAAGACACCCCACTGGTTTCCAGTTATTAATCATGAGGTACAGGCAGATGTACAGTATTTTGCTTGTCCCATGAACAGCTAGATCATAGGAATAAAAATAAAAAAATCGGAAACACTGAACACTAATGGTATCCCAAATATAAGCTAGTGATGGAAAAACTAGTACTATAGTCACTCAGCTTCCAATGGCTTCAGGTTACAATATTTCTAGGTCTTTCTAGGCCATTATAACTTGAAGCCACATTCAGCATTCAGTGGGACAATTGAGATCTGCAGCATGTGGGATTGACAGGGAGATCCAACCAATCGTTTGGGCATTTCACAAAGTCCAAGCATCAATTGTTTATCTAGTACATCATGTACTGCTCTTTATCGGGGCCAGGAGTGGTTCCTTTGAACATAGCGTGAGGGTGGCTCCTTTGTTTTTCTGGTACACTGGGGGGAATTTATGAAACTCTGCACACTAGAGTGTTGACTTCAAAAAGCATGCAGAATAGGGTTTTGTAACACTGTGGACTTATTTGCATCACAATTTTGCAACTTTTACAATCGTTTTTCAAAAAATGGGTGGTAAACAGCATGGTTAGCCTGTCAATCTGAATTAACCCCTTAAGGAACTGTTTTAGAGCAAGCTCAGCACTGTGAGCACCCCGGATCTATGGATTAACAGTATCTAACAGCTCCAGTTCTTAGCAGCATTTTGCTCTACAGCCAAGATTGGAGATAGCTCCAATCCCAACTGTTAACTTTTTGCTTTCTACAGTCTGTGACCCTAGCATGATCAGTGGGGGTTTCTCCCTCTGATTGGGTCCTAGTGATCTGATCGGAGGCTGGGTCAGCCCTGAGAACCAAGAAAGGACTGTAATCAATAATCTTGCTGTTAGGGCTCAACAGTTGCCCTAACCACAGCCTGTGCCATAGAGATATAGGGGGGTCATTTACTAAGCTAAAATACGCCTAAATGAGGCATATGTCAGGCGCAGATAGCAGTTAGTTGCGCCACTATCTGTGACTTCACCCCGCTCACGCCATGACTAAAATTGTGGGCGGCGAAGGGAATGGGGCAGCAGGCCTGTCTCATTTATCATTTTCTACGCCTGTTTTAGGCGTAGCAAATGGTCTAAATTGAAGACAGCTCGGAAACCGTCCTACAGTTAAAAATGGCGTTGGATGCGCCAAAGTTATGAAGAGGCAGGCGTCACTTCATAACTCCGCTAGATCCACCGCCAACTTAGGGCTTTATTAAGACCGGAGTCTAAAACGCCGGTCTTAATAAATATGCCACATTCAGCATAATGTATTAGGCTAGTTTCACACTAGCATTTAAGAGCTACAGCAGGCTGTTCTACCTTGAGATTTAGCTATAAATATGTACAAAAAAGTATTATTAAATAAAAAACTGTTAGAATACAATAATGATAAAGTGCAAGTGCAACAATATGAGAGCTAAACAATAGGTTTGTTAACTCCTGATGAAGCGATCAGTGAAACTCTTTGAGGTTTATGGTCAACATTACCACTTAGTATGTCCCAGCCTGGTCAGTATTCTGTAATCTGAATATAGTGTATGCACTTTACTAAGAGGTTATATACTACAGCTGACATTTCCTTGTCTGTATTCACTTTGTGTGTTTACTCATCATGCTCACTTATTGTTTATATTTATTTAATTGAATTATTAATTATTTAAGGCCTGAGCTAGTAACAGTGGTCTACCTTCCATGAAGGCAGACCATGCAAATACTATGGTGGCGGTTTGGATGTTGGTTCTGATCCACTTCTTCTGTTCCTTATATGTAAAACACTGCATTTCCATGCATCATCCACAGGGGGAGCTCAGTGGAGAGAGATTTTATAGCTTCCAAAGCCATCAGTGCTAACTGTATAACTTCCTATGCACTTAGCTCCCCCTAGTGGTGGCTGCAGACAGCCAGTTTTATAATATTCTATGTGAGCAGAAGCAGATTTATTCATGTATTTATGCCAGTTGTGTGGAATAAATGCATTGAGTAATGTGGTTTTAGGTCCTGTAGTTAATAAAGTGGATGAGGCGGAGAGCAAATTTTTTATTACATTTTTTTTAATTTACATTTTCTTCCACTTAATCAAATAAATTGTAACTTCGTTAGAAATCTGTAATGTTGCCCTTTGCATTCAGAGTTGCATGGGAGTGTTTGAGGCAAGTTTACTAGGAAATTGGGTGGTTTTTCTGTAAGATCTTTGTATGTTAGTCACTGGTGGTCAGACTGACACAAGACGTGGCTACCTACAATGGAACGGTTAAATTTAGCTGAGCTGTGAAGAAATAAATTACACTGCTAGAATATTGCTAGCATTTTATGTGCAAATTACGGGAATATGAAACATTGCAGAGAAGTCTGTTCCTGCTATTACTAGAATTTTAATGCAGGAAAGTATTAATCCTTAAATCCAGCAATAAATGAATTGATGTTTTAAGTACATTAGTTCCTAATCCTGACTGCAGCCTTCATGTAAGATCCAATGTGACAACTTTTTTATGTGTGACATGTAACATTTCCTGTGTAGGATCCCAATGTGTAATGGTGAGGAGCGAGGACGTTTCATCTTCCCGAGGCTTGCTTCCCGCCTGTGAAATGTGCAAGAAATGCTATACTACACAGTTTAGAGTTAGGCCTTATTCCCACGTCCGTAGTGTTTTGCGGATCCGTAAGTTTGCGGATCCGCAAAACACCTTGCCACCAGCCCTATAGAGATGCCTATACTTGTCCGCAATTGCGGGCAAGAATAGGACATGCTCTATATTTTTGCGGAGCCGCCGTCCGGAAGATCGGCGGCGCGCTCCGCAAAAACTGATGCGGAGAGCACAGTGTGTGCTCTCCGCATCGTTCCGTGCCCCATTCACAGTCAATGGGTCCGCATGTATTCCGCAGAATTGCGGAATACATGCGGACGACATTGTGGACGTGTGAATAGGGTCTTAGTGGGGCTTATTTAACCCTTGACAGAGCCAGAGACCTCCGCCTATAATTTGGTTGAACATTCCACTAAGCAAGACGGCTTACTCCTTCCCAATCTGAATACATTTTCCCCCAAACGAGAAACATTGTCAGTAATTGCAAGCCTCTAAATCGTTAAAAAGGTGTTAAGAATTGTATTTAGCCATTTCATAGTCTGTTTCCTGAAAAACTGGGTTTCAACCACTATGGAGGCAATTACAGCTTCCACAGGGTTGTCATCTAGCTTGCTGTCACCCCTGAGTAGGAAATCTGCCTAGTTATGCAGTGGGACACATTCAGGAGTCAGGGCATGTGATTGCAGTGATATTATTTTACTATGGAGGCGTTGTACGGATTTATTTATTACACAGGTGTAGAACATTTTGACCTGTGACCAAAACCAGCATATTGATCATACATGAATGCTCTGTATAGCAGGTGTATTTTGCTACCGCATTCTCCAGTGTACTATATGGGTATGTGGCATCCACTCCCTTATCCTGTGCAGACTTAGGCCCTTTCACACGGGCGTGATTTCCATGAGGGTGCAATGCTTGAGGTGAACGCATTGCACCCGCACTGAATCCGGACCCATTCATTTCTATGGGGCTGTGCACATGAGCGGTGATTTTCCCGCATCACTTTTGCGTTGCGTGAAAATCACAGCATGTTCTATATTCCGCGTTTTTCACGCAACGCAGGCCCCATAGAAGTGAATGGGGCTGCGGGAAAATCGCAAGCATCCGCAAGCAAGTGCGGATGTGGTGCGATTTTCTCGCATGGTTGCTAGGAGACGATCGGAAGCAGGTGATTGGACCATGTGACCCAGTGACGTCACTGAAGGTCCTTCACCCCCCGCCCAGCTAAATACAGAACAGGAGACCGGCAGCTACGTGATCAAATGGAGGGGGTGAGTTAGTTTTTTTTATTATTTTTAACCCTCTATTGCCCTTTTTTACTTTGCACTCTGTATTGAGAATGCTATTATTTTCCTTTATAACTATGTTATAAGGGAAAATAATAAAATATACAGAATACTCAACCCGAAACCGGACTTCAGTGATGAAGTCTGGCTTCGAGTCTGGGTACCAAACATGGCGATTTTTCGCACGCGCATGCAAAACGCATTAAAACGCTTTGCACTCGCGCAGAAAAATCACGCATTTTCCTGCAACGCACCCGCCTCTTATCCGGGTGTCAAACATGACGCCCGTGTGAAAGGGGCCTTATAGTATACAGTCTGTATTAGACTCCAGAGCTGCTCTTCTGCTGGAGTCACTGTGTACATACATTACATTGCTTATCCATTCTGTACCTGAGTCACAACCTGTATATATCCAGAGCTGCGCTCACAAATATGCTGGTTTTAGAGCTGAAATCTTCCAGCATACCCTTCTTGTTCAGGACTTGCCTTGGTCATCTATATTGTGGGAAGTTTTGATTTGACCCCAGGTGCTGAAAGATGTCTATCTTTGTGTGTGTTGGAGACTAGATATTTTCGAGTTACAAAGTTAATGTTTATTTTTTAATTAATCACGTTGACTGCCAAAGGTTATAGGGACTCTCTGGTTGGCACTTTTTGTGTGGACACCCTGGTTGGCACCGTTATGGGACAGGATCTTGGTATACAGTATGTCTCATCTAGGATCTTCATGGAAGCGTTTGATAAAATATTTTCCAGCATGTAGCTTTATGTTTTTCTGACTTTTTTGTGGTTTTTCAAGTCATGACCGAAAAAACTAAGCTCCTAGGACAGGTCTCTACATAACTGCATGAGGTGTCTTCTGCACTGCCTGAATGAGCAAAGATGCCAGTTGTTCTAATGTAGAATTGCTTCTTCCTGTCACTCTGTCACTGTTTTGACAGTACTGCTCCAATCAGTAATTTGACCTATGTCATGGATGCTATATAATACTAATCCAGCTTCATAATAAAGAGGTGGCATCATCCCTATTCCTTTGCATGATGTATGGGGAAAAGCCAAAACTGATCACCAAAAGTTCCTTTAATCTTTAAGGCACAACTAGCATCTTCAAGCAGACGTATCTTCCAGTATCTGCCAATGTTGTATAAAAGAACCAAGTACAACTTGTCTCACTTCAGAAAATGGCATTTATCATGTACAGAAAGTTAATACAAGGTACTTACTAATGTATTGTTACTATCCATATTGCTTCCTTTGATGGTTAGACTGATTTTTCCATCACATTATATGCTTCTCGTTTCCATGGGTTCAACCACCCTGCAATCCAGCAGTGGTGGCCATGCTCGCACACTATAGGAAAAAGCACTTCTTGGAGGTTACGGTATTATTTAGTAACAATGACATAAAAAAACATTTTAACCAGTGAAAAGCACTGTGAAACTTGCTGACGTGTAGGCTGGCTGCAGTTGATGTTCCTTGAGTGGCTTCTTGAGTGGTGCATGGTGGCTGCGGTCTTCTAT
Organism: Bufotes viridis; assembly: GCA_033119425.1. Lineage (NCBI taxonomy): Eukaryota > Metazoa > Chordata > Amphibia > Anura > Bufonidae > Bufotes > Bufotes viridis. The sequence goes on along the minus strand of CM065592.1, from coordinate 469,238,137 downwards.
AGTGTGTGAACTGTCCTCTGTGAATTTTGTGTTCCCTGTGTCTATTTAGGGTTAATGCTTCCCTGGGCTTGTTTGATTATTAGGTGGCCAAATGCCTTAATCACCCTGCTATTTAGACCTGTGTGTGATATCCCTGGGAGTTCAGTCTGTCTCCAGGAATGCTGAATGCAGGGTGCGTGCTCTCCTGACCTGTTTCTTTGTTAGTCTACCCTGACTTGTAGAGGCAAGTTATTCATCAATGTCTTCTGTCCTGGTCTTTCTGTGAACGCTATGCTCCCTGTTCCACATGGGTTCCAGGCATGTTTGTATGATTCTGCGAAGTCCTTATTTGTCAATGAGCTCCCTGTATCCTAAGGGTTCATGCACGCATGTCCGTTCTGGTTTTTTTTTGCAGACCGTATTTGGAACCATTCATTGTAATGGGTCCACAAAAAAAATTGGAAGTTACTTCGTGTGCATTCCATTTCCGTATGTACGCTCCGCAAAAAAATGGAACTTGTCCTATTATTGTCCGCATTACGGACAAGGAGAGGACTGTTCTATTAGGGGCCAGCTGTTACGTTCCGCAAAATTTGGAAGGCAGATCCGTATTTTTTGGAGATCTGTTTTTTTGCAGGCCACAAAATACATACGGTCGTGTGCATGAGCCCTAAGGCCAAGTTCACATTTCAGTTATTTGTTCAGTTATTGTGAGCCAAAACCAGGTGCGTGTAAAAACAAAGAACAGGTGCAGATCTGTCCATTACTGACAGCCGGGTCCCTGATGAATCCGCCAGCATTGCTTAAAAAGCTGATGCCGTCGGATTAACCCTTCACATGCTGCAGTCAGCACTGACCGCTGCATGTGTGGGGTTTACAGAGAGAGGGGGTGAAGGAATGTGCTGTCTTGAACTTTGTGTAAGAATATTCTGTCATAACCAGAATGTTTTGGGGAGCCGAGTATCTAACAGGAATTCCTTATCTTGTCCGTGTCAGCTAGTACGTGGAGCATGAAGGCCAGGATGTAACTGGGGAAAGTATGTTGTATAACGGTATGTGTCTCATTATGATTGGAGGCTATATTGCTTGGAAAAAGATGATTGAATAATGAAAGGGCGTATAATGTCCTATATAAGCTGGAACCTTATTATCAATAAACAGTGATTTTGATCATCATATGTGTCGTGTCAGATATGGTCATATTCGCTCTCCTGGCGCCAGAAAAGACTTAAACCAAGCTGATTCATCTAGTCATCTTTTATTATCATCCTATCAATTTGGGGGCTTGTCCGGGATCGACAGGTCGTCCTCGGGTCTGGTGAGAAGTGACATCGATTTTTGTCCCCTGCCCGATCCGAGGGCACCGGCCACATCTCGATCTACAATAGTAAGTACGGATGAACCCTATTTTAGACTAGAGAGCTACAGAAGCTGTGTCAGGGACACACATAACACAACTCAGGGAGTTGTGCATAAAGACAAAGAGGGGAGTGCACTCCAAAATACCGCTGTTCAGGGAACAGGGAAGTCAAAGCTTGGATTAACTCTTACATGTCAAATATGCATAGATGTTATAAGATCTTGTAGAAGTATGAGAAGTATAAGATTATCTGTTTGTATGAACTGCAGACTGGTTGGTAAGTGCACAGTCGCTCTTCATTGTTATTAATACTCTGTGAAATTGTGTTGAGTAAACTTGTATGCGTTGTGAGAATCGTTAGACGCCCCGCTACTCTGGCGAGGAGAAATCCATTATAACCCAGAAATACCGAACACAAGTGGCGATTCGAAACAGCGCTAGTCGTTAGGGATTCAGAGGAATATTCCTCATATTCAGCACAGCCAGCCCTGGGCAGATATTGTTCCAAATATTCTCTGATTACAACAATGGGAGGGCGGGGATCAGCTAGTCCGTGTCAGCTAGTACATGGAGCATGAAGGCCAGGATGTAACTGGGGAAAGTATGTTATATAATGGTATGTGTCCATGGGCGTAGCTATAGGGGGTGCAGAGGTAGCAATCGCTACAGGGCTCAGGACCCTGAGGGGGCCCAAAGACCCTTGTGCCACATAAGAAGACACACAAAGCACTGAGGGAAGGGGGGCCCAAGCTGAACTCTTGCACCAGGGCCCATGAGCCGTTAGCTACGCTCCTGTATGTGTCTCATTATGATTAGAGGCTATATTGCTTGGAAAAAGATTAATTGAATAATGAAAGGGCGTATAATGTCCTATAATAAGCTTGAACGTTATCAATAAACAGAGTGATTTTGATCATCATATGTGTCGTGTCAGATATGGTCATATTCGCTCTCCTGGCGCCAGAAAAGACTTAAACCAAGCTGATTCATCTAGTCCTCTTTTATCATTATCCTATCAGGGGGTTCCCTCCCTGACCCCATCGGCCCTGTTGCGGTAACAGGGGTCGATGGTTGCTATGGCAGCCCCGATGCCTTACACAGGCATCAGAGCCAGCCATCTACAGAAGCCTAGGACATCCATCCCCCCTAGGCAACTGTTAGGCTCCATTCACACGTCCGTGTGTGTTTTGTGGATCTGCGAATCCGCAAAACACGAACACCGGCAATGTGCGTTCCGCATTTTGCGGACCGCACATTGCCGGCACTCTCATAGAAAATGCCTTTTCTTGTCCGCAATTGCGGACAAGAATAGGACATGTTCTATTTTTTTTCTAGAACGCAAGTGCGGACTCGAAAGATCCGGGCGGGACATAGTGTGTCCCCACAGGAATAAATGTGAACAGAATTGCGGACGTGTGAATGGACCCTTAGGCCTCATGCACACGAAAGTTTATTTTTTTTTGCTGGTGTACGGGCCGTTTTTTTCGTGGTCCGTATACGGAACCATTCATTTCAATGGGTCCGCAAAAAAACGAACGCATACGGAAATGCATCTGTATGTCTTCTGTATCCGTTCCGTTTTTGCGTAAACATCTATTGAAAATTGTAAGCCCAGACCAATTTTTTAATTAGTTATGTAATTACTGTATACGGTATATGCCGAACGGAAACACAACGGATCACAAAAATGGATCACGGATCCATAAAAAACGGACCGCAAAACCATACGGTCATGTGCAATAAGCCTTAGTGTCTTAGGGTCCATTCACACGTCCGTAATTTGGGTCCGCATCCATTCCGCAATTTCAGGACCCATTCACTTTCAATGGGGCTGTAACGGATGCAGATCCGCATTTTCGGGATCCTCATCCGTTTTTTCGGGATCCGTTTTTTCAGGATCCGCAATTCTGTTCCTGAAAAATATAAAACATGTCCTATTCTTGTCCGCAATTGCGGACAAGAAGAGGCATTTTCTATTATAGTGCTGGCAATGTGCAGTCCGCAAATTGCGGATCGCACATTGCCGATGTCCGTTTTTTGCGGATCCGCAATTTGCGGATCAGCAAAACACTTACGGACGTGTGAATGGACCCTAACACTGTAATACACTGACACACTGTTCAATGCAGCACAATACTGCATGTATTGCACTGCATTGAAACAAGGATCAAATGCTGAAAAGTCCCAGAGTGGGACAAAAATAAAAAGTTAAAAATTTAAGTTTCAAGTAAAAATAAAAAAAATGCCCTTTCAGTTTATAACATCATGCACAATAAAAAAACATAGTAGGTATCACCATGTCCATAACGTCAGATGAATGCTGTTAAAAAAACTAATAAAAACTGTCAAAATGGCCATTTTTTGGTAACCATGCCCCAAATAAGTGTAGTATTGAATAATCAAAAAATCATACGTACCTAAAAATGGTACCAATAAAAATGTCAGGTCTTCCTCCAAAAACGATCGGCAGAAAAATAAAAGGACTGTAGCTTTCAGAAAATGAAGACAAAACCTTGAATTTTTTTTTTTTCAAAAATGCTTTATTATGTAAAACTGAAACAAAAAAAATATTAAAATACTCATATTGGGTATCGTTGCATCTGTATTAACCTGCTTTATACAAACAACATATGATCTATCCCATCAGGAGAACTCTTTAAAAAAATAAAAATAAAAACAGTGCAAGAACAGCGATTTTGTGGTTATGTTGCCTCACAAAAAGCATAATATTAAGCAATCAAAAATCAGGGTGCATCAGGGAGTCTTCAAATGCGACATGGCAACTTACAATTATCCCAGTTAAATCTGCCATCCAAAATCCATATGGCGCTCTTTTATTTCTGTGCCCTGCCGTGTGCCCATATCAACGTTTACGACCACATATGGGGTGTTTCTGTAAACTGCAGAATGGGGGTAATGCATGTTGAGTTTTTGGCTGTTAACCCTTGCTTTGTTACAGGAAAACAAAAGTGAAATTTTGATTTTAAGAAAAATAATGAAAGGAGGAGTCACATTGATTGCTATGGGCAACAAAGCCAGTTATCCTTTATACCAGTTTTGATATATCTGACCTAAAATTGAGGATGGCAAGCTTTTGTTCAACACAGATGCAATTAAAAGAGTTTATCTCTGGCCCAAGGCAGCAGACTTATGGTCTGGGGCACCTACTTTTGCTTATCAATACAACTGTTGAAAGCTGAAAATTTTTGATCTATATACACTATAGAACATTGGGTATAAAATCAATAATGTTTTATCCACAGTGCAACATACTGTCTAACTAGTCTAAGCAAAGACATTACATCAGCTATTTTAGTTTCTTTACACCTCTCCCCATGGCTATATCAACCAGACAGGACTACACCCTCATAATATAGAAATTATATGCCTATACTTTTATTAAGGTCACTTATGCTAACATTTTATTGCAAGATGGAAATCTAAGAAAGCCCTGAATGAGAACCTGGCACCACAGGCTCAGCATTTCATCACTTAAAATGAATCATCTAGTATGACAGGTCTAACCAGTATGTTTCTACAGATTGTGTTTGATATTAAAGTTTGGTAATTCTCTCAAGTTAGGACTTGTATGTATTACATGATCATAAATTACATATATTCCCAGGTTCCTACAGCCAGGGCCGGCGCTACCGTAAGGCAGACCAAGCGGCTGCCTTAGGGCGCTCCCTGCGCAGGGCGGAAAATGTATGACCCTTATTTTTTTTTTTTTTATTATCACTTACTTGCGATTTGTGGCGCAGCGCCGCCGCCTGCCCGCCTGCCCCCAGCCTGCGTGTGCCAGCCGGTGTCTGCTCCCGACCCTCACTCACGGCAACACGGTCACATGGGCTCAGGCCACGGGGGCGTGACTGGTGAGTGAGCGGCGCCGCAGCGGCAGGAAGCAGGGATCAGAGCCTGAAGACCAGCCAGCAGCCGCCAGCCAGATTGGACACTGGCCTGGGACTGAGCGCGAAGCCTGAAGGCTAGTGCTCAAGACTGGCGCAGTAGGCGCGCTTTTTCTGCCGCTAAGAGGTGAGGCGCTGCTGATACTGCGAGGAGCAGCAGGAGTCAGGACAGGTGTTAGGGTAGGTGACTTGTATGGTTATCAAAATGAGATGAGCCCTAGCGCACTGACTAGCAGAGGCTGAGCGCATGGCATTCATTGATGTTTAAAAAAAGTGATTACACAACAATCATTAGTTTGGGGGTTTGGGGCGCCAAAGGAGCTTTGCTTGTGTTGGAAAAAATCCTTGCACCGGTCCTGCCTACAGCCTGCTAGCAGCTTCACAGATATCAATAAAGTAAATTAGATATGCATACTCCCCCAAAAAGAGTAATAATAATGTTTAATGTTCCTCTATGAAAAAGTTGAATTTCACAATTATTCTTACATCCTACCTACACTGAGGGACCATTATGCCTACCACAAGCCAGAACCATACTATCCTTGCATCTTTTGTCTTGGCTTTCTCAGTCATGGTTCAAGACCTGTCTGCCTTAAAGGGGGTGCCCAGCTTTTTTAGTTGTATAAAATATCAAATCCTGCTTGCTTTACCTATTGAAGAATCAATACTTACCTGGTTTGTTCCAGTTTCCTGACTCTCTCCACTGGTCTTCTGTTCCCTGTCCTGTCAACTTCTGGATCACATGCAACTCTGCAGCCAGTGACTGGTAGAAATTTGAAAAAGTAAAAAAAGACATCTCTTTAATCACCTTTGAGTAAGGCACAATATCATATACCACCCCTGCAGAACAAAGATAATTCTGGGTCTTTGGTTTGAGTAGGAGGCTCACAAGGATTTTTCCAAACTATCCTGCACAAAGTTACTGTCACAGATAAAACAGGGTAGGATAGATGGCATATTGCATCATGTCATATTCAAGTGATACTATCTGGCTTAGTGGACTTTTGGTCTTTTAAAGAATTAATAACATTTCGTATCTCTTCTTTTCTGATATTTCCCATTCTCAATAAGTAGTGGTGACATTATTATTAGTTAACCATCATCCCCGTAAACCTTATCAATATAACTGATCGCCCCACCCAACCAAACAGGTTTATTTATTCCTGACTACTAGATGTAACATCGGCAGTCCATGTCCACTAGTGTCAAGCTGCTACTGCTGCCAGGATACTCACTCAGATGCTTTGCCTGCTCCAGCAGTCTGTGCCAGCCGACCTTCTCCTGCGTCTTAGCAGCAAGCACAACCGCTGGAGCACTGGTGCTGCTTGTCTTCCTAGCTCCAGGCCTATGCATCCTGTTCACTTTCTGCCTGCAGCGCCTCTGCTTTAGGGCGTAAGCACACTCTCCCCTGCTCCTAAAATGCAATCATGCACACACCCTAATATTCCCCAGCCTATGGCTGTCCACCTCTGGGTATTTAAGGCACCTTCTCCTGTGGGAATGTGCTTGAGCAATATGGAGTCTAGTTTGCTAGTTCCTACTATGGTGTTCTATAATTTTAGGTCCACGCTCTCTTATGCAACACTAGACATCTCTGGATTTTCTTATTTGGGGTAAAACAAGAAATGGATTAATAAAAAAGGTTAGGGTTACCTGTTTCATCCTAGAAGTGGGGAGAAAGTTTGCTGTTTTTAGCAGGATCCATGAACAATTAGGCAATGCCTATGGCCAGTGTTAGAAGCTGTCATAAGAAGACCTTATGACACTATGCTGACACTCTGCTAAAAACTGCTGACATTTGTGCTGCAAATGTCAGCAGTTAAACCCCTTCCATGCTGCGGTCCGTATGGACCGCTGAATGGAAGGGGTTAACAGGGAGGGAGCTCTCTCCCTCTCCCATCAGGGGCTGCTCTGCCCCGATTCTTGATGGGATCGCAGAGGGAGGGGGCTCCTCTCCCTCCCCATCACCAGCTGCTCTGTTCTGGCAGCGGGTGATGGTTACCATCTATATAATGTACTTTACTGTATTATATAGACACCAGATCCACTGGATCTACAAGAACTAAGTGGGCCTGGAACAAAAAAAAAATGTTAAAAAAGTGAAAAAAAAGTAAAAAAAAACACATCACTGAATAAAAATTAAAAAAAATAAAATACACCTCACATATTAGGTATCGCCGTGTCTGTAAAAACCCGCTCTATAAAAATATCACATGACCTAACCCCTCAAGTAAATGCCATAAAAAATAAAATGGTGTTTAAAAAAGCCGTTTTTGTCACCTTACATCACAAAAAGTGCAATACCAAGTGATCAAAAAAGCATATGCCTTCCAAAATAATACCAATAAAACCGCCATCTCATCCAGCAAAAAATGAGCCCCTACATAGGACAATCGCCCAAAAAAATAAAAATATGGCTCTCAGACTATGGAGACACTAAAACATTATTTTTTTTTCCCTAAAATGCTGTTATTGTGTTAAAGTGAAATAAATTTAAAAAGTATACATATTATGTATCGCCGCTTCCGTAAAAACCTGCTCTATAAAAATATCACATGATCTAACCCCTCAGCTAAATACCGTAAAAAAAAAACTATGTAAAAAAAACATTTGTCACCTCACATTACAAAAACTGTAATAGCAAGCGATCAAAAAGTTATATGCACTCAAAAATAGTGCCAATCAAACCGCCATCTCATCCCGCAAAAAATGATACCCCACATAGGACAATCGCCAAAAAAAATATGGCTCTCAGACTATGGAGACATTAAAACATGATTTAATTTTGTTTCAAAAATATTGTGTATACAGCAAAAAAAAAAATATATACAGTTGTGTTCAAAATTATTCAACCCCCACTGAAATTGAGTGTTTTGGCCAGTTTGACATTGATTTTGATCATTTCAGTCATCTTGTTTACAATTACATCAAAGAGGCACTTGTAAGTCATAGAAATATAACATAACATTTATAATGAAATAACCACAAATGTATTTTCTGTGCTCACATCATTATCAGTTTTATTCAACCCCCAAGTGACATTCAATCTTAGTACTTAGTACAACATCCTTTTCCAGTTATAACAGCTTTTAAACGTGAAGCATAGCTTGACACAAGTGTCTTGCAGCGATCTACGGGTATCTTCGCCCATTCTTCATGGGCAAAAGCCTCCAGTTCAGTCACATTCTTAGGCTTGCGCGCTGCAACTGCTTTCTTTAAGTCCCACCAGAAGTTCTCAATCGGATTTAAGTCTGGGGACTGCGATGGCCACTTCAAAATGTTCCAGCCTTTAATCTGCAACCATGCTCTAGTGGACTTGAAGGTATGCTTGGGATCATTGTCCTGTTGAAAGGTCCAACGTCTCCCAAGCCTCAGGTTTGTGACGGACTGCATCACATTTTCATCCAATATCTCCTGGTACTGAAGAGAATTCATGGTACCTTGTACACGCTGAAGCTTCCCTGTACCTGTAGAAGCAAAACAGCCCCAAAGCATGATTGACCCCCCGCCATGCTTCACAGTAGGCAAGGTGTTCTTTTTTTCATAGGCCTTGTTCTTCCTCCTCCAAACACAGCGTTGATCCATGGGCCCAAACAGTTCTAATTTTGTTTCATCAGTCCACAGGACACTATCCCAAAACTTTTGTGGTTTGTCCACATGACTTTTGGCATACTGCAGTTGACTCTTCTTATTCTTTGGAGACAGCAAGGGGGTTGGCCTGGGAGTTCTGGCATGGAGGCCTTCATTACGCAGTGTGCACCTTATTGTCTGAGCTGAAACTTCAGTACCCTCATCTGACAAATCTTTTTTTAGTTCCTCAGCAGTCACACGGGGACTTTTCTCCACTTTGCGCTTCAGGTAGCGCACAGCAGTCGAAGTCAGCATCTTCTTTCTGCCACGACCAGGTAGCGTTTCAACAGTGCCCTTTGCCTTGAACTTGCGAATGATGCTTCCTATGGTGTCTCTTGGTATGTTTAACATCTTTGCAATCTTCTTATAGCCATTGCCCTTCCTGTGAAGAGAAATCACCTCTTCTCTTGTCTTCCTCGACCATTCTCTTGACTTCACCATGTCTGTAAACACACCAGTAAATGTCTAGAAGGAGCTGAGAATCAGTCATTTTACATCTGCCTAATTGGTGCTTATTATGCTTGATTGCTGCTCCTTGACATCCACAGGTGTTTTCAATACCTGATCGAAAACACTTGAATGAACCTCTGTTCTTAAGAGTGGTAGTCTTTAAGGGGTTGAATAATTGTGTCAATGAAGAAATCACAAAAAAAACTATTAATACTGTATTACAAAAACAATTGATGTCATTTTAGTTGCATTTGGTTCTTTAAAAAGTCCTTGTAAGATTTCATTCTGAACACAATTACAAATGTACACTAAATTCCCTAAAACCCTTTACAGCATTGGGGGTTGAATAATTTTGAACACAACTGTAAATACCGTATCAAAAGCCATTGTTGTCACCTTACATCACAAAAAGTGTAATAGCAAGCGACCAAAATGTCATATGCACCCCTAGACAGTGCCAATCAGTCATCCTGCAAAAAATTAACCCCCTGCATAAGACAGCCGACCCCAAAAAAAAATTAAAAATATGGCTTTCAAAATGTGGAGACACTAAAAAAAATCATTTTTTAAAAAATTTGTTATGAAAAACTGAAACAAAAAAAATACAAAAATTTGTCATAGTTGGTATTGTCGCATCTGTAACAACCTGCTCTATAGAAATATCACTCGATCTAACCTGTCAGATCAACTATGCAAATAACAAAAAAAGTCCCAAAACACCTATTTTTTTTTTTTTTTGCAAATTTTCCATTTTTCCATTAACAAAGCAAGGGTTAACAGCCAAACAAAACTCAATATATATTGCCCCGATTCTCTAGTTTGCAGAAACACCCCATATGTGTTCGTAAACTGCTGTATGGCCAAACGGCAGGGCATAGAAGGAAGGGAACGCCATATGGTTTTTGGAAGGCAGATTTTGCTGAACTGGTTTTTTGACACTATGTCCCATTTGAAGCCCACCTGATGCACCCCTACAGTAGAAACTCCAAAAAAGTGACCCCATTTTGGAAACTACTGGATAAGGTGGCAGTTTTGTTTGTACTATTTTAGGGTAAATATGATTTTTGGTTGCTCTATATTACACTTTTTTTGAAGCAAGGTAACAAAAATAGAAATTCTGAAATTTTATCTCCATTTGCCAATAACTCTTGTGGAACACCTAAAGGGTTAACAAAGTTTGTAAAATCGGATTTGAATACCTTGAGGGGTGCAGTTTCTTAGATGGAGTCACTTTTATGGAGTTTCTACTTTAGGGGTGCATTGGGGGGGGGGGGGGTTTCAAATGGGACATGGTGTAAAAAATCCAGTCCAGCAAAATCCGCCTTCCAAAAACCATATGGCATTCCTTTCATTCTGTGCCCTGCCGTTCGGCCATACAGCAGTTCACACCCACATATGGGGTGTTTCTGCAAACTACAGAATCAGGGCAATAAATATTGAGTTTCGTTTGGCTGTTAACCCTTGCTTTGTTACTGGAAAAATGGATTAAAATGGAAAATTTTCAAAAAATCGAAATTCTGAAACTTTATCTCCATTTGCCATTAACTCTTGTGGAAAACCTAAAGGGTTAACAATGTTTATAAAATCAGTTTTGAATACCTTGAGGGGTGTAGGTTCTAGAATGGGGTCATTTTGGGGTGGTTTCTATTATGTAAGCCTCACAAAGTGACTTCAGACCTGAACTGGTTCTTTAAAAAGTGGGTTTTTGAAAATTTCTGAAAAATTTCAAGATTTGCTTCTAAACTTCTAAGCCTTGTAACATCCCCAAAAAATGAAATGGCATTCCCAAAATGATCGATACATGAAGTAGACATATGGGGAATGTAAATCAATAACTTTTTTTGGCGGTACTATAATGTATTATAAAAGTAGAAAAATAAAAAATTGCAAAAAAATGTATAAATAAAAATGAAATTTTTTGACTCAATTTTATTACTGTCATAAAGTACAATATGTGATAAAAAAACAATCTCAGAATGGCCTGCATAAATAAAAGCGTTTTAAAGTTATTACCACATAAAGTGACACTGGTCAAATTTGCAAAAAATGGCCTGGTCCTTAAGGTGAAATATGGCCGTGTCCTTAAGGGGTTAAAGGGAATCTGTCACTAGCTTTTACCCTTGTCAGCTAAACATATGCTGACATTAAGGGTCTCCATAGCAGTCCTAATGTGTTTTTATTTTAGATATCCAAGGCTTTATTTTCTCAAAAAACAGGTTTTACCCACCTGTCAATCATCAGAATAAGGAGCCCAGGGGGAGGTCTGGCCATGCAGGGTGTTCGTCTGCACCCTCCCCCGTCAGTGCCGCACGCCGCCTCTCCAAACCTCTGCGCCGCCTCCTAAAGCGCACTGCCGCTTCTCCCTCTTCCTCCCTCCCCCTCCTTCCCTGTCAAGATCCCGCGTGCGCACAGGGCACAGCTCTTCGCGGGCTCTGAGAGGCTGGCGCCAGGGTGCGGTCATACCAGGGAGGGAGCGGGCGCCGGCGCATGCGCGCTCGCTCCCTGAAGCCGGTTGCCGGAGTCCACACGGGCGCATCGCGCAGTGCCCCAGCGCACGCGCGGATCTTGACGGGGAAGGAGGGGGAGGGAGAGGGAGAGGCGGCACTGCGCTTTGGAGAGGCGGCGTGCGGCACTGACGGGGGAGGGTGCGGACGAACACCCTGCATGGCCAGACCTCCCCCTGGGCTCCTTATTCTGATGATTGACAGGTGGGTAAAACCTGTTTTTTGAGAAAATAAAGCCTTGGATATCTAAAATAAAAACACATTAGGACTGCTATGGAGACCCTTAATGTCAGCATATGTTTAGCTGACAAGGGTAAAAGCTAGTGACAGATTCCCTTTAAGGCTAGGTCCAGCAACCATTCAATAAATCAATGTGATATTTGGCTACCTTCTGTAGACCCACTTACAAGCCATCCTGAACAAATACATACAAAAGCCAAGATTAGGGTAGGGATAATGCTTGTAATGCAGGTAAACAGTACAGGGTCAGAGCACGGAAGCATGGAATGGAACCCCACGAAAGCACTTCGTAGTGCTTCCGTTCCGCACCACATCTCTGGATTTGCGGACCAATTCAAGTGAATGGGTTTGCAACCCGTGATGCGGAATGCACACGGCCGGTGCCCCTTCTATTGCGGACCAGCCGTGTGCGGGCCGCAATACGGCCACGGGACACACACGGTCGTGTGAAAGAGGCCTAACAGAGATACTCAACCATAAACTGATGTTCTTATAATTATTTGTAATGTGAACAATAGGGCAGATTTACTAAACCTGTATATGGTGTAAACTTCGACAGGCTACACCAGATTTATCACAGTGTCTCAGGCTGAATGATGAATTTGGTGAATGGCTAGACACTTTTGTCTAACTCTATACCAACTATTGCTTGGCTTACTTTGGAAATGAACTTTACACAAGAATCGAGGTGAAATTTTGGTGCAAAATGTTGCATCTTAGGCCATGCCCCCTTTCGCTTCTAAGCAAGAGCCCTTTCCTACTAAGCCACTCCCCCTTGGTGAGCTAGGTGCATTAGATTTTCTAAAAAAAAAAAAAAAAAAAACTGCACCAGAAATGCACCAAATTGTGACAAAATTTGACCCAATTTATAATAATGTCTAGGTGCACTAAAGTTAGTAAATGCAGCTCAATGACTTTTCTTGGGTAACATGTGCTCAGAGCAATGTGGTCAAAGCTAGACCTACTGAAGAGTTGTTTATCTTTGTTAACTAGAGATGAGTGAATTTATCAAAAATGTCCTGGCTGCAGAGAGCCTGTATAGTGGTGTAGAACACTGTGCCTTGCAGTAACATGCATAGGGAGTCTGCTGTGGTAGTGAAACAATACTGTGAGTCAGTATGACACGCAGATAATAGGTGTTACTGTTGGAATCACTGCACACTTCACTTATTTGGGCAGTTATGGGGCCAAAACTAACCAAATAACTCACGTGTGAAGTGCCTTACAGGTCGATATTGTCGTCAATAAGAAGCGCACTCCTTTTACACCGTCGACAACTGATTCCACATAGATTTCTACAGAACCTGTTCTGTTACATGCTGAAACAACTAGTGCCCCATGACAAAGTAGTGAGGTGGCAACAGCATGGGGAGTCAACACAGTGGCCCAGTCACAGAGTGAGTGTGTGCGTGTGTGTGTGGGGGGGGGGGGGGGGGGAGGGAGTGGCGGGATTGCATGAGGTGTCAACACAGTCACAGAGTGGTAAGAGTGAGAATCGCTGTCACCCTCTTCTCCTGATGATGATGATGAAGCCCCCTCTTCACCTGGCTCCCATATGCGATCGGCTACATCATCATCCGTCACTGTCTGCACATCACTGATGTCACCCTCACCAGTCTCAGGGAGCCTGACTGCTCTCAACACCAGCTTCCACGCGACTATCATTGTCATTACTTGCCCACCTACCAGAGGAAGCAGCGGATCTCTCCTCCTCACCGGTCTGTCGGACATATTGTACTGGATTGACAGTATTGACTATAACCCGTCAGAGGGTGAAGTAACTAGTAATTTTTGTAACAAAGTGTAAACAAATTTGATAGAATGTAGCTGGGCACACTCAGGAGAGCCGGGCCATAAAGAAGTAAAAGTGAATTTTATTGTACTCAATAAACATCAATTAAAATTAACAACATCAATAAAATAATAAAATATATTGGGCTACAGTAACCAAAGGAATGGTAATGGATAATGTAGACAATCGTAGTTGGCAGATAGCGATCACCAAAAGTCAGACTTGTATTATCCCAATATAACATGCATGGATAAGTTTGCTAGTTGTGGTCACTAGCTATATTGTGCTGCTGCCTAGATGTGCTAGGGTATAGTTGCTACCAAAGAATCGCAAACTGATTGGATGGGGTTTGCGTTAGTATATATGGGATGTGGTTGCGTTATATAGAATGTTCCACTAAATAGTTTAATTCCTTCAGCAGATTTGTAATGTTCAAAATCTCTTAACACTGATGGATAGTTCAGTTCTTTCAATAAATATGAATGCTGGCAAAACTGTGGATAAATTCTATCAGATAGGATCGTTTACAGTCCAATTCAAATCTGGAGCGGCGTCCCGCTCTTCTTTAGTATGTGTCGGCGTCCCGACATTAGTACTGTAACATAGGATTACTGTGTACTCTTAAACAGGGTAGATCTTACCCGATCACAGGATAACTGTACTCCCTTCGTTGTGGTGTTCCTTCCACCCCGATCTCAGGAGTCTCCCTTTGTAATGGCAGGTCAGCGGCGTCTCTTTCGGGTAGCACGTGTGGCTCCTCTGTTGTCAGCGTCTCTTCGCTGAATCCCCGCGTGATATCTGCACGATTTCTTACAGGATGGAGAAAGTGTACCCTTTTGAATCAACTTAATAGTGAGTTTCGATATCCAGTCTCTGTTTTAGCAAGGAAATTACACCATATGCGTTTCGGGGTTTGTATTTCACCCCTTCCTTAGTGGCGGCCATTTCCCTGCATGTAACCCTCCTATATAGGGGTTACCATCACCTCGAAAGTCTGGACTGGATAACAAGTCTTGCTACTATTCCAAGAAGTCCAACTTAATTGAAAACTTCTTATTTCCTCTTTCCACAGTTAGTTATTCATTTAAATGTATTCATTGTCCGCAAATATTGACAGTTCCTGCATAAAAAATGTTATAAAATATATATAGCAAAGTTCAATTTTAAAACGCTCTCATCCAATCGTCGTTGAGAGTCTTCTCATTATAAAGTGATAAACGCAATTTGGTCAAAGGTGCGTTTTCAATGTGTTTTTGATGCGTTTTCCAAAAAGAGATGAAAAAATAAAAAAATAATTTTTTTTTTTTTTAGTGTCCATACTTAATCCATATCGTGAGACCATAAAAAATGGTAAATCTATATATTCAATTAAAAAAACATGATTCAAAATTATAAAATACAGTATATCATCGACTTATAAAAATATACCAATGAGGGGAAAAGGTCAGAAAAGAAGAGGAATACATTCATCATAAATTCCACAGGGTTATCATAATTTCTGTAGGATGGAGGTGGAGGCCTTCTTTATGGCCCGGCTCTCCTGAGTGTGCCCAGCTACATTCTATCAAATTTTTCCATTGGTTGAGTGGGTGTGTCTTACTAGCTAGATGCACCTCTTCTGATCCCACGTATCCTAGTGCGACTTTTTTCTGTAACATTTTTTTCCTAAAGTGTAAACAAAGTCACAGGTAAACTATACTCTAAAACTTAGCCTTTATTTGTAATTCTCAATAAAAGGGAGTATATAGATTACCCCAAATAGGCACACTTAGATTACTTAGCACAAAAAAACAAACAACAAAGAGGAGTTTCCTCTTGTGAAAGAGTCGATCCTCATAATATTCTGGGCCAAAAGTAATGGCAGGGGCCAGTGTAGTCACAAATGCTTGAGGGGACTATCCCTGGGTATAACCCTATCTTGATATAGCCCTGCCTAAAATGGAATGGCTGCCCCGGTAGGGACGATCCCGTATCAGGAACCTCCTGGACGCCCTAGGATGGCCCTGATTGGGATGTATAGAACAAGCTGAGGTAGGCTAATATAAACTTTATCCAAATAAATAAACGTACCAAAAATAATAAACAATAGCATAAATGCTAGGTACATGTCAACTCTCATTAATCAATAGTGAATTACACGGTAACTTGAAAATACCAGGGTTGTTTAAACTGGTGATATTTACTCATGTTGTGGAATATGTCAAATTAACACGTCCCTGTTCCAACGCATTTCGCCATAACACTTGGGGTGTGGGGGGGGGGGGGGCTCATCAGGGGACACCGAAGAGACTTGTGAAAATATAACTCATAATAAAGCAGTTATCCATAGGTGTATAATAACATCCTTACCGTGGAATTTAAAAACCATATAACAACTTATTTGCTACCAAAACCTTTCCATGACCTTGTGAGCTAGACAGGACAGAAACGCCCCTCCTGTTGAATCAAATGATTGCTGTTGTTGCTACTTGCATGTCTTCAAATGATGTGGTGCGATGATATATCAGGTCATATCTGACCAGGCAGCAGCCCTATAAGATAAAGCATCTATGCACAGCTCAATACCAGGGCACAATAGGTCTTACCAAACAGGGAATGCAGGAGAGGTCCGATAATCTACACGGACGTGGATGGCGTCCTGAGGCTCTGGCCTATTGTAACAGTCATATGTTCCACAGAGCATATCGATATGTAGAGAGCGATAACTGTCTAGTGAGACAAAAAAGGCCTAGTAAGGCTAAAGCAACCTACCCACAGACATGATATGCAGTACACAGAGATGTCACCACCTGCATCGGCACCTCGACACGTGTTTCGCCTCTTAGGCTTCGTCAGGAGGTGTGTTTTAGTATAAAATAGGGGTATATATAGGAAGGAGACAGATGATTAATGTTAATTAACAAGCAAAACACATTAGGCATACTGGGAATAGCGCAGCCTTACTGGGCCTTTTTTCTCTCACTAGACTGTTATCTCTCTCTACATATCGATATGCTTCTGTGGAACATATGACTGCTACTATTCAGTTGTTTCATTTTTTTGTATCTGTTCCATATAGCATATGAGTTCATTTGTATACCAGTCTTTTGATTGAATATAGCAATCTGTCCACTGGCACGGATCACTTCCTGTATATTATGTACTCAGCTTGAGGTATAGTATAGTACTTTAGAGCCTTGCATACCATCTTTGTATCCAGCATTATATACTCAGCTTTATAGGGCGTTTTATACCATCTATGTATTCAGCGTTCTATATTTAGCCCTATGGAACGTCTCATATACTCAGTTAATATGGCCACAATTGAGTGACTTGCTATCTATGTATTCAGCTTTATATATCTAGCTTTGATCTAATTACCTTGGGTTTACAATTTGTCTTGCCCTGGTGGAGTGATATATTACATATATATTTAGCTGTATATATATGGCTTGATAAATTATCAATTTTTATGGAGTACAATAATTGAGGCGCTCTCTATACTGTGTGTGTGTGTATATGTATATATATATATATATATAATATATATTCAGCTTTGTATATACAGACTAATGTATTTGGCTATGATTGTGTCAAGCCTCCAATCCAGCCAGATCCATTTGTAACGGCATACTGTCCACTTCCGTGTTAATTACTTTGCACAGTTTAGTGTTATCTGCAAAAACTGATATTTTACTGTGCAAGCCTTCTACAAGATCATTAAGAAATATATTGAAGAGAATAGGGCCCAATACTGACCCCTGAGGTACTCCACTAGTGACAGTGACACAATCTGAGTGTGTACCGGTAATAATCACCTTCTGTTTTCTATTACCGAGCCAATTACTTACCCACATACAGACATTTTCTCCACATACAGACATTTATGTGGTACAGTGGCAAATGCTTTGGAGAAGTCAAGATATACGACATCCATTGATTCGCCGCGGTCAAATCTAGACCTAACCTCCTCATAGAACCTGATTAAATTATGACCGATCCCTCATAAAGCCATGCTGATATGGTGTTATTTGCCCATTTTCATTGAGGTGGCATCTCTTAGAAGACCTTCAAACAGTTTACCCACGACAGATGTTAAGCTTACAGGCCTATAGTTTCCAGGCTCTGTTTTTGGACCTTTTTTTTTAAATATTGGCACCACATTTGCTATACGCCAATTCTGTGGAACATTCCCTGTCAGTATAGAGTCCTTAAATATCAGAAATAAAGGTCTTGCTATGACATTACTTAATTCTCTTAGGATACGGGGGTGTATGCCATCTGGATCCGGTGATTTGTCCATTTTCATCTTTTTAAGATGCAGCTCCACTTCTTCCTGGGTCAGACAGGGCACTTTTAATGGTGAATTTACTCTTACATTCTGCATTTCATGTGACAGTTTATTTTCCTCAGTAAATACATTGGAGAAGAAAATATTTGCTTTCTCTTCATTGCTGTCTGCAACTCCTTCCTCATCAATCTGTAAAGGGCTGACACCTTCAAATTTATACTTTTTACCATTTATTTAATTGAAGAACATTTTAGGGTTAGTTTTACTCTTTGGCAATTAATCTATGTCTCTATTTTGGCTGATTTTTCATTTATTTTTTGTCTTACATATTCTATTTTTATTCCTTATACTTTTTCAATGCTTCCTTGCTACCCTCGTGTTTTAGTGATTTAAATGCGTTTGTTTTGTCATTTATTGTTTTCTTTACAATTCTATTTATCCACATTGGTTTTTTCTTGTTCCTTACACTTTTATTCCCCTAAGGTATGTACCTCTCACAATTAGAGTTTAGGATGCCTTTAAAAATATCAAATTTTGTGACTGTATTTTTATTTTTGAGGACTTTGTCCCAGTTAGTTAGGCCAATGACCTTTCTTAGTTGGCTAAATTTAGCTTTATTAAAGTTTTGGTATTTTTGTTTCTCCCTGAAGAAACACTCTTTTGAATAACAACTGGAAGGTTATTATTTTTTGGTCACTTTCCCAGGTGTCCCCCAACCTGCACATCTGTTGTTCTGT
This sequence comes from Bufotes viridis, assembly GCA_033119425.1. Lineage (NCBI taxonomy): Eukaryota > Metazoa > Chordata > Amphibia > Anura > Bufonidae > Bufotes > Bufotes viridis. The sequence continues at coordinate 469,219,270 of CM065592.1, read as the reverse complement.
CAGGTTTATTGGTTAGTACTAAGTCTAGTACGGCCGTCTCTGTAGTCGGGTTCTGAACCAGTTGAGAACAAAAAAGTAGGTCAAGAAAATGCCATAAGATGAATATACTGTATAAGTAGTGTATATCCAAATATCACTCCAACCCTTCCATCACCTACAAAAGAAGGGTTTAATACTTATTTGCTACCAAAACCTTTCCACGACCTTGTGCCAATCACTCACTGACTTGTTTGCTAATAGTGTAGAGCCAGCGGAGAAAGGAATCACTTTTGAAGAAAAGGGATTAAGCCAACCTGATTTTACGCCCTATGCTCTCTAGGAGTCCCATGGTTAATGCATAGGCTACCTATGTGATATGTATGTACCTACACCTTCAATCCCACTCTAGAAGCTTGTGGAGGAAGACTGCTTCAGAAATCCACAAGGGCTGGGTATCTATAACTTTAGAGCTTTAATAAACATACTTATCCCTGAAAATTAAAAATTGGATAGAAGCCCAGAATGCTCCACCTGAATGTTTGTTCCCGCCCTGATCTCTTTCCTCCCATTAAATTCAAACTATATTATAGCTTCTTTTCTCTCACTCCTTAGCCAGTACATTGACACCTCCACTCAGCAAGCCAAACTTGTCTCCTTCACCTGTGCAAATTCAGGTAATACGCAATTTACACCTTTTGCTGTTAGAATCAAACACATACTGTACAGAATTATATAAATATTTACTGTGTGTATGTACTGTATATCTATATCTGTCTATCCAGACACAAACCACAATAGTCACTAAATTCATAATGTTGGGAACTTGTGAAAAAGGGTCATACGAGAAGATAATTTGAAAGAATATATAGTCTATTATGTAATATAATACAATATATGGTGTTCTTATAAAACTGAGTATTTTATATTATCACACACAGGTCTCTACACAAAAATGTGGAAAATGTTATATTTTATCACTGTTATTGGAGTCTTCATCCTAGTGATCAATGGTCAGGACTATGACATTGAGAAAATGGAGAAATGTGAGTATTCTATTCATATTTTGTAGTGTTAAAGAGGTTGTCTCACGTCAGCAAATGGCATTTCTTTAGTAGAGAAGGTTAATACCAGGCACTTACTAATATATTGCAATAGTCCATATTGCCTCCTTTTGCTGGCTTGATTAATTTTTCCAATATATTATACACTGCTCGTATCTAGGGGTTACGACCACCCTGCAATCCAGCAGCGGTGGCCGTGCTTGCACACTACAGGAAAATACATTAATAAATTCCTTGTATTAACTTTGCATGATGACAACCCCTTTAAGAAAAATGCCAGTGTGGTACAGAAGAGGTTGGTTACATGAATTTATGATGTAGGTCAGGGATCAGCAACCTTCGGCACTCCAGCTGTTCTGAAACTACAACCTTCACTTTTATTACAGTTACAAGAAAAACCAAGGAAGTGTGCATGCTGGCAGTTGTAGTTTCACAGCAGCTGTAGTGCCGAAGATTGCTGATCCTGATGTGGTTTGTAGTTGTGTGGACCTTTGGGCTGTTGCTAATACAGGAATGGTAGATGTCATATGCAGACCACTGTAGAAAAAAAAACAGACATAGGACAAGGAAGAAGATGAGTAGGAAAATGGTATCAATAATGGGTGATATCGAAGTGATACGTTTTTCAAATTATCAGGACAACAGGATAGTATGGCATTCTAAAGAGTAGAGAAAGGCCAGAGTAGTTTAAGTAGACACACATTACATGAGTCATGTGAACTTGCTGATTTCAGTGGGACCGATACTCCCATGAGGGTGTTTTAATCTTCCCTTAATGTCAGATGTTGGGAAGTATTTGGCACTAGTTTATTCCCCGCTACATATTGGGAATACATGCTTGATGAGCTTATGTATGGGGTTGGGTGGTTGGATGTCCAATGAATTTATAGAAGTTAAGAGTCACATGACTGGAACATTTATTTAACATTCTAAAGAGCAGAAACATGTTCGGGGCAAGGTTAGTTTATGTAGCCATACACATTAAACAAAAGTCAGATGCGTTTCAGGGGGACTAGAAGACCATCTAATGTGTGTGAGGGTGTCTCGACTCTCCCCATACAGCAGATGTTAGGAATAAGAAGGGTTGGGTTCTGCAAAGGTTTAGGCATAATGAAATCCAACATGTGCAACCCTTTTGTCCTGAAGCTATATAAGTCATCACCAGAGTTATCTGGCACTGCCTTATTCCTCTCTCCCTGTTAAGAACACATACTAGGTGCATGACCACCTTTAGATGCAGTTTTGGTGTTAAAGTCATAGGAAACATTTTACCAGTGTGTTGTAACTTAATAATGTGCAGATATGATTGTGACGGAGAATTGGCAAGAAGATGGTAAGATTTGGGTGGGTACTATAGAAAACAGGAATGTATGGTTGATAATAAGAGGTGAAAAAACATACTAATAAGTGGGTGGATAATTAAATGAGAACCATATAAAACAGGGAGGCAGGATGTGGAGAATACTTTTGTACTGGAGCCAACTCAACCTTTCATCAAACTATTCCAACACCAATAGCTTGTTGGTACGAAGTGTAAAATTACTTGCATTCATTTAGCTTCTATACTACTAAAAAATCCAGATTCTTAAAGACAGTAAGATTAGAACAAAAGATGGTTGGAATTGATCTAAAAAATTTCCACTCTTGTCCATAGGCTGTCCGCAGTACTATAGTACATCTCTATTAACTTCATTTAAAGCGGTATTCCAGTTACTGTATCTGAAATTATCCCCTATATACAAGGTAGGGGATAACTATTAGATCGATAGGGGTCCCAATGGTAGGACCTCCAGTCGATCACAAGAACAGAGACTGCATACACCGTGGAGGCTACAGAAGTGAACCAAGTAGCAAATTGGTTCGCCACAATTTCTCCCGACTCCACCATAGCATGCATGCTGAATGCAATGAGAAGAAAATAATTCACACCTAGAACCCACTGGCAGATATCTATCTCCGCCAGGAGCAAACTATGAAAAACTGAACAAACTTGAAATCCTTCTTATTGACATCTGTTTTTGGGGAGCAGTTGGTAAGCCCTTATACACACAAGATCACTAGCAATTAAAGGGACTCCCACTGATAATGACAACGGCAGCCCCATACCCCGTAAAGCCCTCGCAAAATAAATGGAGCAGCCATGCAAAACCAGAATACCTCTTGAATGCAGAGTTTTTTCCCATTGGGTTTGGAGAACTTTAATATTAAGTGTATGGTCAGCTTTGGTGATAAACTAACTTTGCCTTGTTCTTGTTATAGGTCCATGTGCAAATGATGTCATCGGAGTCTTTTTAGAGTCTGTGACCCAAAATTATCTTCAAGTTGACAATGGGCAAAAACTAAAGTAGGTGTGAAGTCTACGTCCTATGGGGGGAATTTATCATGAGGGGAATATTTGTTTTTCTTCAGGCAGAGAAGGAGTATTATGCACCAAGTTTATCAAACAGCGCACATTCTTTTGTAAATCTGGTGCAACTTTAAACAATATATTTTTGTCTAGAAATGTTACTCCAGTTTTTCTATGCCTACCCATTATTGGAGAGCATTTGCGACTTTTTAAAAATATAATAAAGCCTCTCAAAGTTAATACACACTGCCACACCACATAAAAGTACAAATGCATCTTTAGTACATAGTGGCAAAAAGCTTCCATTTATAACAGTGTTTCTAGCTAGGAAAACATGTGACATTAGCCCAGTATCCCTGTTGCCAGGGGGTAGATCTGCCTTCGAGTTTCATGAAAGTTAGGGTAGTCAACAGCACTCAGTAGGATCCCTCGTATCGTGGTTCGAGGGTACTTCTGACATGCTTCTTCACTACCACTCGCTCTCCAGGTTTAAGAGGCTTCCTTCCAGGGAGTCAGGATCTGGAATGGAAGAGAGAACTTGAGCATGTATGTTAGACCAACTGTTTGCTCAATGCTATCGTATATTTTGCTACAGATTCATAATGCATTTATAGCTGCTGCTGAAAATACTGTCCCATTCTTAGCCCTGTCCCAAATAGGATCTCGTATGGGATCAATTTGTGTGGGGGCCTTGGTGTGTGCCTAACTGAAAAGTGTTATAGGCAAGCACTGAACCCAATTAAGCCCTATCTCCTTGGTCATCTTCAGCATTTTTGATTTCAACACCCCATTAAGTCCTTCAACTTTGATGCTGCTTTGGGGTCGGTAAGGGTTGTGAAATGCTAGGTGTGACCCTACCATCTTCTAGACCTCTTGTGTTAGACTAGCACTCTCAATGACCACAAACAGTTTCCTGCATTAGTTTCTTAGCAGTGGTGGTTGCTGTCTGGTTTCAGACGGGGTAGGCTTCTGGCAACCCAGAGAACAAGTCTATCACTACTAGCACATATTGAAACCCTTGGCACATTGGTATCTGGATGTGGTCGATTTGGATCCTTTGAAATGGGTACAGAGCTCTGGAAAGGCACTTGGTGGGCGTGGGTTCAGTCCTGCCTGGGTTGCACTCTGCACAAATGAGGCAAGACTGGCTATGCCTTACCAGGACCGGGGTGATTCCTAGGGCCGCCCATATTGGTGGGTGGGCCAATGGGCTACTGAGGCTATTAAGGGATAGAGGGCTCTGGGTAGGCACCCACTCTTTTCTTGTGTCCAAATTCTTCTTCAAAGGCTGACTCTTTCAACCAGGTTTTCTTTTCCATGGGAGTGGCCTGTTTCTGCATCTGTTTCAGTAGGTCCCATGTGACTTCTTTTTGTTCCTGGTCTTCCTGTGATACCATAATCTGGTCTGACTGGACTCTTTCCTCTTTCACTGCTGCTTGGTCAGCTACGGCGTTTCCTCTGGTCTCAGCGGTGTCAGCTCGAGTATGGGCCTTTACCTTGATCACTGCCACTTGGGTGGGCAGGAGTACTGCTGCTATTAGAGCCGCTACTGCTGAAGCATTCTTTATTGGAGCTCCTGCGGCTGTGATGTAATCCCGGGCTTTCCATATTGCTCCAAAGTCATGAACCACTCCAAAGGCATATCTAGAGTCTGTGTAGATATTGCCGGTAGAGTCTTTTGCCATAAGGCAGGCTTCAGTGAGGGCAATGATTCAGCCTCCTGTGCTGACAGGTCTGGGTGTAATTGTCTTGCACACAGCACCTCATGCTCACTAGTGACCGCCATGTATGGAACTTCCCTTTGTCATCGGCATACGTTGAGCCGTCCACAAAGAGAGTCCAATGTGGGTTTGTCAGTGGAGTGTCTTGGACTGATGGTGGTGTCCCTACTTCAGCTTCCATCATTATGATCTGGTTCCTTGTAAAGAGAGTCGGTTGAGATCCATAGTTCTTTTTCCTGAAGATCCTCTTTAGCATGTAGATCAATAAAATCTTCAGAATTTCCAGTATACTCCCCCCTTGAAAGAGGAAGGAGTGCAAAAGGGTTGAGGATGTGGCATCTCTTAATGATATTATCTGGCAGGAGCAGACTACACTGGAGCCAGAGGTGGTGCTGTGCAGTGAGGTATTTAGGTTGTGTCTGCTGGAGGATGGCAGAAATGTTATGGGGAGCCAGAATAGTGAGGGGGTGAGCAAGCACAATGTCAGATGTGACATCCAGAAGAGAGCTGGCAGCATGGACGGCCCTGACACAGGAAGGGGCAGCTCTGGCTACGGGGTCAAGGCCCTTTGTATGACAGGACCTTGGGGTCCTTCAGGGTCACAGTGACTGGTGGGACATTGAGACGTCCGATATCCTGGGGTCCTTTGGCCCAGAGGGTATCTGGTATGAGGTGAAAAATGGTTTGCAGCGAATCCCCTTGCTCATATGAATCAGTGACCTGAAGAGTTGTTAATGCCATCAGGAGGCAGGTTTCTTCCGGGTATAGGGCTGTGCCGAGGGTGACCATCCCATCCTCTCTCAACTGTATGTTAGATTGGATTTTCTGAAGGAAATCGGAGCCTAACAGATTGAAGGAGCATGTTTGGCTGACAACAAATTGCGACATGACCCCTGTTGGAAGGTGAAGCCGAGGGGTTTTGGTCCGGGAGAATTCAGGGGAAGTGACTGAGAGTGGCTTGGTAATGTGGTTATGCTGCACGACCTCTTCTAGTCCAGAACAGGGTAATTGAATGTCAGTGAGCCAGGAAGGCGGTATGGCAGTCTCACATAAAACACTGTGGGCTGCACCAATTAGAGTTCCTTCCCTGCCACCTCGAGAGTGACTGGAGGGGCGGGAATGACAGGAGGGGAGGAGACTGCCATACATGGTTTGCCAGCGTCCTATTGTGATGAGGGAGGCGGAGTGCCCCCCTGTCGCTGTTGATTGGTTGGCCACAGATATCTGCTACGGCAGTTCCGTTCGATGTGTCCAGGCTTGCCACACCCATAACAGACACGAGGTGGCAGGCGTTCTCCACCATCTTCTCCTGACATTACGGCTCTCACAGCCATTCGAGTTTTTTTTTTTTTTTGTTTTGTGTTGCTTTCCAAGCCCTTTGCAATTTGCTCCAAGATTTCTAGGGTGAAAAATTTCCACTCGGGATGACAGGTCACAAGGGCTTTGTTTAGCTCTGGTCGCAGACCATCGTCAAACAAGTGGGCTAGGAGTCTGAGGTGTACAGCTTCATTCTGGCTAAAACCCATGTCCTTGTAATTCTGCTTGACTCTCTGTGCAAATCTCTCAACAGTTTCGGTTTTCTCCTGAACCATGTCCTGCAATATGGTAGATTGATCAACTAACTTCGCTTCTGCCCATTTGTGTAACCTCTCTATGAAGTATTCCCCAGACTCATGATCCCTAGGGTTGAAGGTCAGACCTCTTAAGATAGGGGTCAGGATATGGTCCATTATTAGTGAAGAATACTCCTCTGCCTTGTTTTCCACAATACTCTGTAGGTCTGACCATGTATATCCATACGTCTGATTTACCTGTGACAATTTCCTGAAAAAGGGCATGGGATGGGTTTCATGATCTGGCAGCAGATTCACTTTGGTGAATAACTGCTACAGGGTAAAGGACCCATATTTTGGAGGTCCTCGTCGTTGGGTAAGAGCTAAGGCTTCTTTTACAGCTTCAAAATTGCCCCTTTCTAAAATTTGCATATTCCTTTGTAATTCATGAATCTGTTCCTGGAGCAGAGTTGGTCTGGGGAGGCTCAAGGGTTGGGTGCCGGAGCTACTATAGTCTATTGGGGGTGGTCGCTAAGTGGTCTTCGTGTTTAAATCTACAGGACCAGCAACACTGTCTGGACTCTCTTGTTCAGGTATTTCTGACTGTCCCACTATCATGATCGAGGCAGGAGGTGGATTGCTAGTGACCATAAACGTGCCATCTGGATTTATGATGGGATATAACAGAGCCACTGGTGAGACTACAGGGGTGACGGGAGGGTCAGGGCTGAAGGAGATTAATGGTCCAGTCTTGAGCATCGGCTGGGAATAAGATAGCGCCATAGCAGGGACTGGGAGGACATGCTTGGGGCTTACAGGGGTGTGTCTATGTGGGCATGGAGCACCGCAGGCAAAACACGTCTCTCGGGAAGTGGGATTTTACTGACAACATACATTACAGACCCACCCTTTTGCTTTCTTCTCAGTGCCATTGTAGGGCGGCGGCTGCCCCAGCCCAACAAGATTACCAGGTTTACAATAGTATCTGCCACTAGCTTCATCAAGATTTTGCTCTCCTACCGTCTCTTCTAATTCCTTGCTACAGTCCAGCCACACCCAGTATCTATTAACTTATCATCTTCTAATCTACCTTTCTTTTCTGTCAGCAAAGTTTGCTATGTTGTACAACACAAAGTACCAACTTTAAAAATAGTCATTGCCCACCTGTGTGCCAACTAAACAAGGTTTTCCTCACCTAAAGATGCAGCCGTGCTAAACTTGATGGTTAACGCATTAAGTAAAGAATAGCAAGAAAATGTTAACTGACTTTTCAATGTATTTCAATGGTTTTTGTCACAAGATAACCAAGATAACAATGTGATGTGTTTATCAGAGTCAATTTTAGCTTAGCTACATCTGTATGCTCAGCATCAGCAGGAGATCAGGCTTATATAGCCAGCAGGTCATCTATCTTTCCATGCTCTCTGACACAGAATCAACATTTCTGCTCGTATTTATTCCCCCATTAATGAAACTAGTAGCTAAACCTGGGATTAGACAGCAAAAAGTAGTACTAGAGTGAGATGGAATGGCAAATCCCTCTACCAACCTACCTAGCAATCTGAAAAAATACGGCCCCAGCACAACCTGGACAGCCTCGCCAATCTACCTCACTCATCTTAGCAGTCTGTGTGAGATATACAACCACTCCAGTACTTTCCTATACAGTGTTGAACCTCCCTATAATAGACTATTTAGTCAGAAGATTGTGTTTTATAAAGGTCTTTTTCTTAGATACCGACCCTGATACATATATCTGTTAATACGGTTAAAAACAGATATAAGTCCATCAAGTTCAACCAAGGACTAGGTGGAGACGTGAAGAATTCATCTAAACCCTTTGTAAAACTGTCCACTGTTCCTGCTGTGACCACTTCCTGAGGTAGACTACATTTTTTACATGGAACAGCTTATCACCATATTTGTGTATGGCCCATTTATATATTTGTATAGGTTAATTATGTCCCACCTTAACTGTGAGTTGCTGTTGTCCTTATTGTTTGCATAACTTCAAATATTGCTTAATAAAAACTATGTCCCACCTTAGACGTCTCTTCTCAAGACTAAATAAATTCTTGATATGATTCTTTTAATCTTTCCTTATAACTAAGACCCTCCATGCCCCTTATCAGTTTAGTTTCCCTTCTTTGTATGTTTTCCAGTTCCAGGGCATCCTTTCTATGGACTGGTGACCAGAACTGAACTGCATATTCCAGATGAGGCCACCTCAAAGCTTTATAACGTAATATTACATCCCTGCCTCACGAGTCCATGCCTCTCTTAATGAATGACAATATCCTGGTGGTCTTAGGAGCAGCTAATTGACATTGTATGATGTTAATTAATCTACGATCTACAGGGACACCCAAATTCTTCTCTACAAGCAACTCTCCCAGTGTTATATCCTCTAGGACATATGCTCTGTATATGTATGTATGTGTGTCATATGTATGTCAGTATGTATGTGTGTGTCATATGTATGTCAGTATGTATGTGTGTGTCATATGTATGTCAGTATGTATGTGTGTGTCATATGTATGTCAGTATGTATGTGTGTCATATGTATGTCAGTATGTATGTGTGTGTCATATATATGTCAGTATGTATGTATGTGTGTCATATGTATGTCAGTATGTATGTGTGTGTCATATGTATGTCAGTATGTATGTGTGTCATATGTATGTCAGTATGTATGTGTGTGTCATATGTATGTCAGTATATATGTGTGTGTCATATGTATGTCAGTATATATGTGTGTGTGTCATATGTATGTCTGTATATATGTATGTATGTGTGTCATATGTATGTCAGTATGTATGTGTGTGTCATATGTATGTCAGTATGTATGTGTGTGTCATATGTATGTCAGTATGTATGTGTGTGTCATATGGTATGTCAGTATGTATGTGTGTGTCATATGTATGTCTGTATATATGTGTGTGCATATGTATGTCAGTATTATGTGTGTCATATGTATGTCAGTATGTATGTGTGTGTCATATGTATGTCAGTATGTATGTATGTGTCATATGTATGTCAGTATGTATGTGTGTCATATGTATGTCAGTATGTATGTGTGTCATATGTATGTCAGTATGTATGTGTGTGTCATATGTATGTCAGTATGTATGTGTGTGTCATATGTATGTCTGTATATATATGTGTCATATGTATATATGTGTGTCATATGTATGTCAGTATGTATGTGTGTGTCATATGTATGTCAGTATGTATGTGTGTCATATGTATGTCAGTATGTGTGTGTCATATGTATGTCAGTATGTATGTGTGTGTCATATGTATGTCAGTATGTATGTGTGTCATATGTATGTCAGTATGTATGTGTGTGTGTCATATGTATGTCAGTATGTATGTGTGTGTCATATGTATGTCTGTATATATGTGTGTGTCATATGTATGTATATGGTGTGTCATATGTATGTCAGTATGTATGTGTGTGTCATATGTATGTCAGTATGTATGTGTGTCATATGTATGTCAGTATGTATGTGTGTGTCATATGTATGTCAGTATGAATGTGTGTGTCATATGTATGTCAGTATGTATGTGTGTGTCATATGTATGTCAGTATAGATTATCTAACCCAGTCCCCTTCCCCCATCAGCCCTTGTCCTACCCCCATCTACCCCACCAGACATTTAGATGTTATTTATTCCTGCTATTCTAATGCTCTGATCAGTAGATGCTCAAGTCAAGCCCTCACCCCCAGCCATAAGATATGTATGTTATCAATCATCCCCCACCCTCGCCTTCCTTGTAATTTGCTGGCCCCCAATATCCATTGTGAGTCACAATCCATAACAGTGCCATCCACAGATCCCCCATAACAATGCGTCATCCAGAGATCCCCCATAACTGTGTGTCATCCACAGAATGGAGATTACTACCCAGATGCATAACGTTACAATTTAATAAAGGCGTTGTCTTAGTTACTCCCTCTGTCACCACTCGCAAAGCAATTATAATGTCACTCATTCTCAGGAGCAGACTGGTAACTTAAAGTGGCCCCGTTTTGTAGTTGGGTCCAAATTGATGGAAGGCAGACTATAATACTATATTGTGTATACCACCCCAACAGAGCAAAATGCCACAGTCAATCGTAAAATACTGCCAGCAGAAACAAAATACATCCCCAAAAACATCCATTTGCTGGCTGTGAGAAGGGCCCTGCTCATTCTTCACAAAACCAAAACATTAAAGGTAATCCGTCACCGCGATCTTGGTCAATTATCTGTAATAATACTTGAGTACTCTTGAAGATATGGAGTCCAGATTACTAGTTCTATCTTCTTACTGCACTTAGCCCCAACCCCCTACATGAGTTCGCCCCATTATGTTCATTCAGCACGGCAGTCCAGACTTTGTGTTTCAGTGCAGCTTTGTGTGCTGACAGTGGGGTAATGAGGGACAACAAAAAATGAAAAATAATGATCTTCACTTCTTATCTGCAGTGCTGCTCATGTGACTGTGCAGATAAAAGTCCAAGAACATGGTATTTTATTCCCTTTAAATGTATGGCTAATATACACGTAAGGTTAAAAAAGAAGGCAATAATTCACCTCTCCTTGCTTGCAATGTCTACTCTAAAAGAACTATTGCTGTATTGAAGCTCAGCTGGTTTAGAATGATAATCTATAGAAATCTTTGCAGAACTAAGACCCGTTTCTGTCATAGAAATAATAGGGACAATCTATTGAGCATATAAAGACAGAAATTTGTAATTTTGTCAACTTATGGATCTCTCTTTTGATGAGCATGAAATGGTTATTACTTGAGTTAGCAATACAAAGTATGTGGTATAAAGAAGCCATGCTAATGGTTCCCAACACCCTAAGTTCCCCAAATAGGTAATCCACAGATTCCTCAAACATTCATTTCTATCCAAGTTCTAACTCGAGACCTTTCAAAAAGTTGATCATTGACCTATAGCAGTGGTTACAACCCAAACCCCACTTATTTATCGCAAAGTGCCAACACGGCAATTTAACCTGAATACTACAATCCAATATAGTATATCATCCATGTACTTTATCATTTAGCTATAATAGCCTGCCTGCATTCAGTGCGCTGCCTGTGCCATTCATAGTGCAACCTGCGCTAATTAAAGGCAGGAAAAGACTAAGGCATACTGGTTAACCTTAGACTTTTTCCAGGGCATTGGTGTCCACAGAGAGGGCTCTGAGTGCCCCCTCTGACCCCCCTGCCATAGGTTCGCCACCGCTGACCTATAGGATAGCTAGCTTACATCTGGTAGCATTAGAGGCAGAGCTTGTTAAAAGCCCATTTGTATACCCTCTTCCTAAAATTGGTTTTGATTGGTAGGAGGAGACAAAATTGCAGCAAAAGGGAAAAACTAGTTGATATCTAAGAATGGGTAAAAGCTGGGTCACAATAAAAACCTCACAATAAATTCATCATACATGGCTATAATAACCGGTGACCTGCATTTTAATCTTTCTTCCCAGTCCCCTATTCATTTCTGTAAAATTGCAACCAGCTTTTCAAACTATTCTATGCTCTGTTCTCTGGTAGTTTAAGACACTCCCCTGCTTCCTGCGGTCACCTGGTTCATCCAAGAGGAAGGGGAGACTACCAAAGGACTGGGGAAGATTTATCAAATCTTGGCAGCTAAGACCGTTTTCCTTTACACCAACTGGAGTCAATTTTATTGATGGGAAGAAGGAACTGGGGAATTGGCTAAAAACGAAAGTACAGATATTTCAATCCCTTCCCAACATCCATTATACATGTAGGGCCTTTAAAGATGGCACCATCTCAGGAGTTAAGCAGGCTCCACAGCCTCGAAGTGTGTGCTGTTTTACAAAGCATACATTCAGAGGCAAAATATGTGATTAGAAATAACATCGATCATGGATTTTTAACCTTTACGATGCCCTGGTCAATTGTGACAAAGGTTTCTGAGCTGTCTATTACTGAGAAAACTGCACAGGAGCCATTTGACTGTTTGCCAGTCTCAGGCCTTTCGAAGGCTCCAAGGCCTGTCATGGCAAACTTCCTATCTACATACTGAATCTTCCATAGGCTACAATAGTAAATCATGGGATAAGTGATCAGATGACTGCATGTTCAGGTGTCCTAGAGGGAACAAAAAGTTTTAAAGTGAAGCTATCACCTCTTTCCAGTGCATGTAACAAATGGCAATGCATTCTAGCGAATTAAACACAGCTGTCTCTATAGTCAACCTTCCTATTTGATTGCTAGAATTATTGAAGTTGACAAATATGGAGCAAAAACGAAGATGGAGAATACTTTGTTATCTTCGTTTTGAGGAATATGACGAATACATTCGTCATATTCGCTAATTCTACCAAGCCAACCATAGTAAACCAGGTCTAAGTTGAAATCGCATTGCGATTACAACTTAGCACTGCTATATTACATATTAGGCTAGAATTAATGAATATGGAATATAGCAGTGCTAAGTTTAAATAGATATTACTTCAAGTTATATTAATCGCTTTGCGATTTCAACTTGGCACTGCTATATTCCATATTCGTTAACTTCGTTAATTCTAGCAAGCTGACCCATTAGAAACCCAGCTCTAAGTTGAAATCGCAATGCAATTAATATAACTTGAATTAATCGCATTGCGATTTCAACTTAGACCTGGTTTACTATGGTTGGCTTGGTAGAATTAGCAAATATGTCGAATGTATTCGTCATATTCCTCAAAACAAAAATAACAAAGTATTCTCCATCTTCGTTTTTGCTCCATATTCGTCAACTTCGATAATTCTAGCAATTAAATAGGAAGGTTGACTGTAGAGACAGCTGTGTTTAATTCGCTATGCGATTATATTACTTTGCTTTTTTTAATAGAATAATTATATTACTTGATGATTATTATAATTCTATTTATAAAAAAAAAAAAACAATATAATCGCATAGCGAATTAAACACAGCTGTCTCTATAGTCAACCTTCATATTTGATTGCTAGAATTAGCGAAGTTGACGAACGAAGATGGAGAATACTTCGTTATCTTCGTTTTGAGGAATATGACGAATACATTCGTCATATTCGTCATCTTCGCTAATTCTAGATATCAAACCAATAGGAAAGCAGCCTTAAGTTATAATCGCAATTCGCGATTATTTAAATCGCATATTAATCGCGATAGCTAGAATAATGACGAATATTCGATTTCGACGAATATTTTATCGAATATTCGCGAATTTCGTCGAAATCGAATATGGCACCTGCCGCTCATCACTAATCATAACTATACCTTTGTTAAGGATATGTCTGTTTCCAAGTGGCAGCAAATGAAGTTTGTTTGATATCCTAATTAGCCTTCTACGTGCCTGACGGTTGTATAAGGGTCCAAGCTGCCTCTACTCAAGATTCCAGCTGCTGCTTCATGTCTGCCCCTCCTCTGTTATGTGGAAATCTGCACAAAACTCAACTGCTCTGGACATGCGTGAAATTTCGGCGAGAAGCACAATGACCAGGCGGGCAGTGTTTTCTGTAGATCATGAAGTTACAGAGAAGGGAGCGGACATGAATAAGCAGGGCTGGCACTGGAAACTTGAGTAAAAGTGGGCTTGGGCTCTTCATGTAGATGGGCTTGAGCACTTGCAAAATGCAGGCTTGGGCTCGTGCAACTGCTAATCATGTCCCGCCGTGCACTTGGAATGATAATTAGGATACCAAACAAATTTCATTTTCTGCCACTCAGAAACAGCAATATCCCTAATAAAGGTATAGTTGTGATGGTGATAAACTACAATGCAATGCCATTTGTTACATACACTGGAAAGAGATGACAGATTCCCTTTAAAAATATATTTAAAAAAACAAAAAGATATAAAAATTCAAATTTCCCCCTTTCCCTATTTTAAAAATAAACAATAACAAAGATAATTGGCATTGCCGTATCCCAAAATGCCCGTACTATTAAAATATAAAAGTATTCATTGAATACTTGAATGGCGTAATGAAAACATACAATGAACAGAGTCGCTTGATCTCCCAACAAAGTTGAATAAAAAGTCATAAACACCCAAAAGTGAAGATAACCCCTCAAAAATGAGCCCTCAAACAGCTCTATAAACGTAAATATAAAAACATTTTGGGGAATATAAAGTTGGAATATTGCGATGCAAAAAAAAAAATAGTTTTAAAGCTCTTTTTTTAAAGTATTGAAACACTAGAAAAACTATATAAATTTGATATTGCTGTACTGACCCGCTAAATGACATGAACATGCAATTTCTACCGCATAGGGAAGGCCGTAAAAAGGAAACCCATACAACTTTGGTTGAATTGCTTTTTTCTTCAATTCCACCCAATTTAGTATTTTTTTTCCAGCTTCCCACTACATCGTATGCAATATTAAATGGTGCCACTTGAAAGCACAACTTGTCTTGCAAAAAAAATAAAAAATTATAAGACTATGCAAATGGACAAATAAAAAAAGTTATGGTTCCTGGAATGCAGGGAGTAAAAAAACAAAAATGAAAGAAAGGATGGTCAGGAAAGGATTAAATATGAATTAGGAATTTATTGTGATTTTTTTTTTTTTTTTTTTTTAATTTTTTTTACTGTGAACAGAAGGGTATTTATAAGGGTTGCCTCATCTGAGCACTTATGACATATCCACAGGACATGCCAAAAATGGCTGATAGGTGCAGAGCTGCAGACACCTGGTGACAGGTGTCACAATGGTGAGAGGCGAGGACCTGTTCTTGATATAGAAGTGAGTGGATCCCAGAGGTGGGACCCATATCTGCTGGACAATTATGGAATATCCTGTGGCTATAACATAAATGTTCAAATTTTAATAACCTTTTAAGACTTTAGAAGAAGGGAAATCGCATACTATAAACAGAGACAATTCAAATAGAAGCCTATACATCATGGTATTTGGTGGGATCCGTTTCTCCTATTTTTGCCACTTTTCTGTTATATATTACAGATTAAGATTATGGCAACAAAGAGATGACAATTGCGCAGCTCATGTTGTGAATAAGTCCCCAAAGCCAGGACAAATAGAAATCAGTATGATGTATCATGGAAGTGTACATACTGAAAAACAGGGTCCGGGTCAAGATGTTGGAGACCAGAATGGAGGAGTGGATTTTGGACAACAGCAAGAATCCTATAACGGACAACAGCAAGGAGCTGAAGATACTGGATTATTGCAAAACGAGGATATTGAACAACTACTAGCAAATATAGATTTAGAACAATTGCAGCAAAGTATGGGACAACTGCAACAAGTTATGGATGCTGGACAAGAGCAAGCAGGTGTAGATACTGCACAAGAACAGTAAGTGAACGTTTCATACATTTTTTTAATCAAAACTCTTATTAGGACAAAGATATGCTATTAGTAAAAGGAACTTTTCACACAATGGATCAAAATGAAACATGGGAAAGGGAAGCTCTATGAATAAAAGACACTTCAGCAAAGACTTAAAATATGCTGAGGACAGAGCTGTGTCCTAGAGCTGTTTCCTAGTATCATATAATATATTGTGCTCAATGTGGAAAATCTACAGTAGTAGCGTGTTAGTGTATATGATATGTACACGCTATTACACAGCTCTGCCCTCACCATGCTGATGTATAGCCCTGTCAATCAAGAGGAGGGGGGAGCGTGCAGATCACAGAAGGTGTTGCAAAAGAAGTGCTCTAAGGATTCAGCCCCACCCCCTGGTGCTCCAATTTTCTATTGAATATAAATGCAGATATCTCTGCAGCTGTTTAGCATAAAGACAAAAGAAAGGTATCGTTTTCATCAGCATGATGAGCCCTACCAGGTAGTATACCTGGATTGATAGGGTTGATCATGCTGACAGAGCCTCTTTAATCTCCATTTCACTGGTCTACACAGTATACTATTAGAAGAAGATTTTGAATAATATTTTTATATCCACAGGTCACAGCTATTGAATGGCTTAGGAAATGGGAGTGAGAACGACGACTATTCAGCTAAGTTTATATTTACAGTGGATGTGAATACAGGAAAACTCACTGATTCTACAAGCTCTATGACAGGGTAAGTATGATTTACTAAACTGAAAAACATGGACTTAAATGTGTTTTCTTAAATGGATAGACAGGTTCCCCAAGCTAAGTATTACATTGAGTAGCCAAGTTGAGCAATTCAATGTCCAAGTATATCAACAATGTATAATAAAATTCATAAGTCTTGAAAATGGTGGTTTTCCCCCATGAAATTTGTGCGACCACTGTTGGCATTTTTTGTAGGTGGTCATGATGGGACACAATGTACTCTTGCTATCCCATACTTATATAATTACAACTGAATAACTTTGAAAAAAGACACCGGTTCATCTATTCAACCTATATTTCTACTGTGTTGATCCCGAGGAAGGCAAGAACCTTACCAATTGCTTCCCAATTCCAAATATGGCAATCACAATAAATCCCTAGATCAAAATCCCTTCTCCAGAAATCTAATACCAATAACTTGTGATATCACTTCTTTCAAGGCAGTCATCCAGACCCTTCTTACACTTGTTCAATGAATCAACCGTCATTACTTCTTGTGGAACAGAGTTCCATTTGTTGAGCAAGGTTTGTCCATAACTTCACGTGGATGATTAACCCTTTCTACACCAGGTGATTTTCCATATTTGCGTTTCCATTTTTTACTCCCTGCCTTCCTGGAGAGAGAACTTTTTTATTTTTCCATTCACATAGCCATATGAGACCTTTTTTTGCGGGACAAGTTGTACTTTCTAATGGAGCCATTTACTGTTTCATACAATTTAGTGGGAAGCTGTAAAAAAATTACTGGAATTAGAAAAAAAATCTGCCACAGTTTTATGGGTTTTGTTTTTATAGAGTTCCCTATGTGGTAAAACTGACCTGTTACATCATTCTCCAGGTTAGAACGATTACGCCGATACCAGTATAGTTTTTCTTATGTTTTAATACCTAAACTATTTAATACTTAAAACAAAATAAACATTTTGAATAAACTAATTTTATTATTTGCAACGCTATATTATGACCCCCATAAAAAAAAAAATGATGTCTAAAGGTGATGCCTTATTTTTTTGCGGAGCAATCAATGATACCATTTTGGGGTGTTCATGACTTTTAGATCCCTTTTTATTAAATATTTTTGGAGAGGTGAAGTAGTTAAAGAATGGTCAATGGTCATTTTGATTTTTTTTTTTTCATTACCATTTGCCATATGGGATATATATTTTAATAGTATGGGCTTTTTATGACACTGAAACATATATAATGTTAACTTTTCTTTACAGCAGTTTTACTGTTTTTTTACTTCCTTTTTTAATTTTGTGGAAAGGGGGTGATATGAATTTTTATATATATATATATATTTTTTAATAGTTGTAAAAACTTGTTTTTACACTTAAAGGGGTTGTGTCATTTCAGCCAAAACGCAATAATTATGTAGAGAAGTTTAATATAAGGCACTTACTAATGTACTGTTATTATCCATATTGCTTCATTTGCTGGCTGGATGCATTTTGTCATCACATTTAACACTGTTCGTTTCCATGGTTACAACCACCTTGTAATCCAGCAGTGGTGGCTGTGCTTGCACACTATAGGGAAAAAACACTAGCCTATGTGCGCTCCCATGGTTAGGGTCACCAGAAAGATCGGCACTTTTTCCTATGGTTGCTGGATTGCAAGGTGGTCGTAACCATGGAAATGAGCAGTGTATAATATTATGGAAAAATTAATCCAGCCAGCAAAGGAAGCAATATGGATAATAACAATACATTAGTAAGTGCCTTGTATTAACTTTCTCTGCATGATAAATGCCACTTGCTGAAGTGACATGGCCCCTTTAAGAAATTTTAACATGCAGAGATCAGAGCGCTTCTGTCATAGACTGCAATTCATTTGCATATTTGCATTAAAGTTTATTAGGATTATGCTATTTTCCTATGAAGCCTTGTTCTACAGGAACATAGCTGCGGCAGCCTTGGATCTTTCACGGGGCCTGAGGCTGCCACAGGGAGTACACTGCTCTCCCGATTACCACTAGGGGTAGCCGTTCAAGCCCTGGGAGCACACACTCCTGGGTTTTTTATATCTTAGACACATTTGACAACAGCATCTGAGGGGTTAAATGTCAATTGATGTTATGGCTGATCCGGTGGCTATGTTGCCCACTGCGCTAAAGAGCAGGTGCCATCTTTAAAGACCAGACAAGCACCATACATGTACAGTGCTGGTCGGGAAGGGGTTAAAATGGTTGCAATAATTATGAGTTCTCATGGCAAGGTCTAAGTGTCCACTGTTCAGTAATAGTGAAAGCCCCCAAAAGGGATGTCTGTTAATAAGAACCTGTCACCACGAAATCCATGCCAATCTGCAGGCAGCATGTTATCGAGCAGGAGGCGCTCAGCAGATAGATATGTAGCTTTGAGGGAAAAGATTCAGTAAAACTTGTAATTGATACATTTATATCCCTGCTCTGGGCTTAGTTGTACACAGGGCTGCCTTATCGGTGATTGATACCCTCATTCAGCTCATAAAGAGCAGAGAGTCAAATTTATAAGGTTTTACTGAATATTTTCCTACAAAACTATACATCATTCTGCTTAGCTCTTCTTGCTCTAAACCCTGATTCCTGCAGATTACACTGCATCGTGGTGACCGATTCTCTTTAATGTGTAATTATAAAAAACCCACACAAGTCTTATGCTCACCAGTAAAACTGAATATTATGACTACTCTGACAACTTGCAGTGTAGGTAGAATTTTTAAGATTGACCCAAAGCCTGAGAAGTGGCAATTCCATGAAGTTGTGTTGTAACTGAGACCAACAACAAGACCATCTGTGTACACCTCTTAAGTCATTTTTCACAGAGCTTATATTTTTTATTAGTGAAAAAAGAAGAAAGCGGGAGATCATGCCCTTCGAGACAGTTATAATCTCGATAACCGTTAAATAGTAAGTACTGAATTTTTGGTTTTCACATGGTATATGTTGCATTGTAAGGCAAATTAATTTGATTTATTAATCCTTTTCTAGTGAGAAGCGACATTCTGATGTTGGTGCAAGCAACGATCAGATAAAATTTCTGGTAATGTATATTTCTGTGAATAAATTCTAACTGCTCCTCATAAGATTCAACTGAATATGACACAATATTAAGATATGGAGTGCACATGCGGCTGGCTCCTCGCAATCGGACAAAATAGTAATGGGGGGAGTAGTCTGTATGTCATTCGATCAGTCATATTTTCTTTATTTCTTCTGCGGAATGATCATGTGCTGTACAACCGCCCCATTTAGACCCCAAGACATAGTCTATAGTCTTAGCAAGAGGAACAACTTATCAAAACAGGGAATTTCAATACAGTTTGTATCTCGCTTATAGGGACAATATATCCAGCATTGTTGAACATCTTAAGGGTCCCTTTATACAGACTAAGGCTTAGCCATAACATGTGGCAATCTGCATCGGTTTAAAGGGCTTTTTACATTGTCTAATGCAATCTGTGCAGGGGTAATCAAGATTGAGCTTGCATATTTTCAGCAGCAGATCCTGTTTGCAAAGGAAAATTTCCTGTCGACCACAATCATTTTTAGGTCCACTGGAAAGTTGCAACGAGCTGACAAACAATTCAACTGATCGCTGCTATGTTTACATAAGGCAATGGTTTGGAATGAGTGTTCTTCTGAATGCCCTTTGAACTCATTAGGATATGCCCCCATTGTCTGATAGGTGCAGGTCCCACTGATGGGACCCGCACCTATCTCCTAAGCGGAGCCCTGCAAAATGGTGGCTGGACCAAGAGCTCTCCCCACAGAGGTGAATGGGAGTGCACCGCGCATGACCGTCACCACGCCCATTCTCTTCTATGGGCCTGACGGAAATAGCCGAGCCGGTGCTCGGCTATTTTCTGCAGCCCCATAGCAATGAATAGAGGGGGGCTGCGCATGTGCACTGTTCTGCGGGGTTCCATTTAGGAGATAGGTGCGGGTCGGTGTCAGACTATGGGCGCATATCCTAGTGATATGCCCACATTGTCTCAGATGAGACAACCCCTTTAGGACAGCTTTTTAGGACTTTTTGGCTCCCCCTTCCCACTGGACTTGAGGAGAGAAGTATACTTACTGCTGCTGGTTTCTGGCTCCTCTGGTCCACTCTGGGCTTGGCTCCAGTGGGTTGTTGTATAATACATATACATATAAGATTTATGAATAGAGTGTACAAAAATTGTATATTTATAATCATTTTTGTATTTTCCATCTTTCTACAGTTAAGAAATGCACTGGATGATTATTGGTTAAAAATGACCTTTTGCTTACGTAAGAATCATTCACACTTTATCAATTCTGGATAATGAAAAATGACTCATGCCCATAAAATTCCTCGGTACATATAATCCCTTTAAGGCTACTTTCACACTAGCGTTTTGGCTTTCCGTTCAGGGCTCTCAATAGCGATCCGAAACAGATCAGTTTTGCCCTAGTGCATTCTTAATGGAAAAGGATCCGCTCAGAATGCATCAGTTTGCCTCTGTTCAGTCACCATTCCGCTCTGGAGGCGGACACCAAAAACGCTGCCTGCTGCGTTTTGCTGTCCACCTGTCGAGGCGGAGCCGTCCTGGCACACAATGTAAGTCAATGAAGACAGATCCTTTTTCTCTGACACAATAGAAAATGGATCCGTTCCCACATTAACTTTCAATGGTGTTCATGACGGATCTGTCTTGGCTATCGAAGACATAATACAACCGGATCCGTGCATGACGGATGCATACGGTTGTATTATTGTAACAGAAGCGTTTTTGCAGATCCATGACGGATCCGCAAAAAATGCTAGTGTTAAAGTAGCCTAAGTAGTCATCTTCTTTTCAAGTAGTTAAAAATGTGCCCTCTGATTTATTTGCAAATAGAGTGACCAGCTATATGGCTCCCAGAAGTAGTCACCCAGCATTCTAGAGTACTGAATGGTCAATCTGCCTGCTTATGCAGCTATGAGAACTGTATTTCTTGGTACCTTGGCAGATTTGTGATTGAGGACTCTAGGAAAGATTGTATTTTCCTCCCCGTCTTCTAAAAGCCAGAACTTTTTTATTTTTCTATCAACATAACCATTTTTTTTTTTGCGGGATGAGATGTATGTTTTAACGGCACCACTTAAAGGAGTTGTCCAGGATTTTGATGGGTTTTCCTCAGGATAGGTCATCAGTATCAGATTGGTGGAGGTCCTACACCTGGCATCCCCGCCGATCAGCTGTTTAAAGAGGCTGCTCCTCTTCGGTGCGCACTGAGACCTCCTCACAGCTCACCAAGCACAGCGCAGTACACTGTATAGCAGCTGTGCTTTGTATCTCAGCTCGGTCCCATTCACTTGAATGTGGCTGAGCTGCAAATAGGTCACAAACGATAAAAGTGACATCACTGGTCTAGGAAGAGGCCGCAGCGCTCACTGGAGAGCCACTGTCTCTTCAAACAGCTGATCAGCTGGGTGCCAGGAGCCACACCCCCACCAATCAGACATTAATGAGGATACGCTATTAATATATATTTTTTATGTAGTTCAGGCATGTTCAACCTGGGGCCCTCCAGCTGTTGCAAAACTACAACTCCCAGCATGCCCGAACAGCTTACAACTATCAGCCTACAGCAGGGCATTGTGGGATTTGTAGTTTTACAACAGCTGGAGGGCCGCAGGTTGAGCATGCCTGATGTAGTTCATTGTAAAGTAAAAACAATTAGTCTGTGGGTCAAACTGTCGTTTTTTCGGTACCATTTTGGGGTTCAACTTCATGATTATTTTTATTACCCCTCTTTGAGGGGTTAAATGTTCAGGATTGGAGTAATCTCCAATCCCAGTCACTGCAGGCTAGTCTATGCTGTGTATGGAGCAGGCTCAACTCCTCCTGGCACTATGACGTACATGTACATCAGAAGGTATTAAAGGTTCAGAATACTGATAGACTATCCTCTGGTCACTACCCCTGATTTGCTAACGAGTTATGGCAAAAATAGATAATTCCACTGAGCTCTACATGTCTGAATAACTCCATTTTAAAGATTATCACCCAGATTATTAGGCTACTTTCACACTAGCATTTTTGCTGGATCCGGCAGGGCTCAGCAAAAACGCTTCCGTTACTGATAATACAACCGTCTGCATCCGTAATGAACGGATCCGGTTGTATTATCTTTAACATTGCCAAGACGGATCCGTGATGAACTCCATTGAAAGTCAATGGGGGACAGATCCGGTATTGGAACACAGCCAAACGGAATGGAATGCATTTTGGAGCATTCCGTTCCGTTCAGTTATATTTTGTCCCCATTGACAATGAATGGGGACAAAACGGAAGCGTTTTTCTCCAGTATTGAGACCCTATGACGGATCTCAATACCGGAAAATAGAAACGCCAGTGTGAAAGTAGCCTTACCTTCTGTCCTATACTCGCGACGCCTGTGCTGATTGCGGCTACGTGAAAACTGAGCAGCACTAACTTAAGCCATTTGGTAAACAACAAAGGGCATACTACAATTGCATTAAAAATTTTGAGGAAATGTTGCAGTACATGCGGGCAAAATAATCTGAATTTTCTATGAACACTGTTGGGCAGAGGTGGTGGTGCAGATATCATCCATCCAGTCTGGGGAGAAATAGTATTCAGATCAGTTGGATTTTTTTAGTTGTCTCAGAATAAGGATCCACAAAATAAGGACGCGGTCCATGTGCTGTCCGCACTTTTTTTTTTTTCTTTTTTGTGAAACCATTGACTTCAATAGGCCAGTGGTCTCCATTTTGCGGACATATACTATCTTTTTGCAGAATGAACATATGGATGTTGAAAGCACGTGGATGATCCCTCTGTATGTCCATTCCACAAAAAGATAAAACATGTCCTATACTTGTCCTATACAAAGTGTCGAACACAGACCTATTAAAAATGTGGATGCGCAATTTGTAGACCACAAATTACAAGTATGAATATTTATGGGACATTGTACAACCAGTTCTATGGATGTCTATAGAAACTAGGTCTTGGCCATAAAGCTAGGAGTACCCAAAAGTCAACCATTTTCTACACATTACCCTCTTTACCTATACCCTGTTAATACATCATATGCTATTTAACTGATGACATATTTCATGCATGTTTATACTTCACAGCATCTTGATCTTTCTTTTGCAGTTGACGTTCAACAATGAACCAAAGAAAATCAAGTTTGATGTAAAAAAAAAAAATTGGATGGAACTGCAAATCCTTCATATTTAACACCTTAAACCCTAAACATCCGAATTATGAGTTTGTGAACCAATCTCTACACCTTCTATTCCCGCCCAAAACACTCCTACGGTATAAAGGGACTTTGTGCTTATTGAATAAAACATAAAATAAATGAAAGATTTCACATCAGTCTTTGAGATTTTCTTGCACCCCCTCCCCCACTTTTCTTTGACTTGTTGAAGGCTCCATAAATGGATGATTCGTGAATCAAGCTGCAATCATTAGTGTATAAAATGTATATTGTTTTCAATTAATTCAATGTGCTGTATCCCAAAGCTTCATGTAAATGGTGCTAAACGAACACCAATCAACTTGCTATAGCGCTGTTTGGCTGTGGATACGTGTAAATGGGCCCTTAATGTCTGCATAAAAGAGGTGATCAACCATCAAACGTCTGTTTCTTGGCTGATCACCATTTGTAAATAGACCTTAAAGGGGTTCTCCAGGAATTAAAAAAATGAAAATACTTAAATATTATTTTATAATAAATATATTCACAAATGCCTTTCATTACTTAGAATTGCTTGTTTTATCTAGGGAGCAATCATTAGGAGAAATAAAATGGCCACCGTCCTATCAGTACACACAAAACCTGTCCTAATCGCACAGGAGGACAAGTTACTTCACCACAATGATCCATAGTGCTGCCTCATCCTCCTCTCTGCTCTGCTTCTCAGAAATCATGATCCTGAATATAGGTGAATCTCTGTGGGAATGGAGATGATGAGACATGAGAGGGGGGTGAGCAGGGGCAGATTAAGTGCATGATAGGCCCGGGGCTGTCTACCCAACTTGGGGCCCCCCCCCCCACTCCATTTTAGGTTTCAGGTTTTTTTTCTGTATAAAGAGGCTGCGGTGCTTTGTAAGCGTCACAGTCTCTTCCTAGGCCATATGACATCACATTCATCGTTCACATGGCCTATCTGCAGCTCTGTCCTATCTGAGTGATTGGGGCTGAGCTGCAATACCAAGCACAGTGCTATCACATGGACAGCGCCGTGCTTGGTAAGGAGCAAAGAGGCTGCGGCGCTCACTGGAACATCGCGGTCTCCTCTAACAGCTGATTGGCGGGGCTGCCAGGAGTCAGACCCCACCATCTCATAACTCTCTGAGTACAGATGTCATAGATGTTTCCTGCAGTCCTATGTAACACCCCACATAACACAGTGAATTATTGTGTTATGTGGGGTGTTACCTAGGACTGCAGGGAACATGTACATTATCTGCACACAGAAAGTTATCACTGTTATCTGGGCTGTTACATAGGACTGCAGGTGAAAAATTTAAATTTGAGGTGCCAAATTTAAAATACATATGATTATGATAAAGACTTGGAGGAGAAGATGAGACGCAGGTCACAGTAGTGAGCCAGCTCTACATATAGGGAATACAGCACCACATACCTCTTACATCCAGGGACTTCTCCTGTCATGTAGCTCTTCTCTTTCCTCTTCTCCTCCGCTTGACCCAGACCGCCATGACTAATTCCTCCCGCCGCATCTCGTCCCTACAGAGTTTGTTACACAGACACGTTAGATTTCTCATAATTGGGGTCATTTATCAAACTGGTGTAATTAGAACTGGCTTAGTTGCCCATAGAAACCAATCAGATTCCACCTTTCATTTTCAGAGGAGCTGTCAAAATGAAAGGTGGAATCTGTTGCTATGGACAACTAAGCCAGTTCTACTACAACAGTTTGATAAATGACCCTAAAGATCCCTATAGTGTCTACAGCAGTTATAATGTCCCCTAGAGTGCCCCCAGTAATACTAACATCCTATATTGTGCTCCAGGTAATAATCCCTGTATAGTGTCCCCAATACCCCACACTACCCCCATATAGTATTTTCCCTTCACACTGCCCCCATACAGTAATTTCCCCACACTGTCCCCATATAGTAATTTCCCCAGACTGTCATCTATTAATTAATTTGCCCCCACACTGTCATCTATTAATTAATTTGCCCCCACACTGTCATCCATTAATTTGCCCCCACACTGTCATCCATTAATTTGCCCTCACACTGTCATCCATTAATTTGCCCCCACACTGTCATCCATTAATTTGCCCCCACACTGTCATCCATTAATTTGCCCCCACACGGTCATCCATTAATTTGCCCCCACACGGTCATCCATTAATTTGCCCCCACACTGCCATCCATTAATTTGCCCCCACACTGCCATCCATTAATTAATTTGCCCCACACTGCCATCCATTAATTAATTTTTCCCCACAACTGCCATTCATTAATTTGCCCCCACAACTGCCATCCATTAATTTTCCCCCACACTGCCATCCATTAATTAGTTTGCCCCCACAACTGCCATTCATTAATTTTCCCCACAACTGCCATCCATTAATTTGCCCCCACAACTGCCATTCATTAATTTGCCCCCACAACTGCCATTCATTAATTTGCCCCCACAACTGCCATCCATTAACTAATTTGCCCCCATGGAAACATGCCCCACTGTCCCTTAATATCCCCCCTCCCCCCCAAGTTAGCATACACACAAAAAAATAAAGAGCTAATACTTACCTGTATGCTGAATGGTGTGGCAGGCGCGCGTACATCAGAGCGTGCGCGCGCCACTATACAGGCGCACAATGACGTCATCAAGCGCAAGCCGGGCTTATACCACCACATAGGCCTCAGGCCTACTAGGCCTGAAGCCTATGGCGGTGATAGGCGGCGGGGCAGGGAACTATACGCTCCCGTGCCCCGCCGCAGTATGTGGGCGCTCGGGTCGGCATTGGGCCCCCCAGTGATGCCGGGCCCGGGGCTGCCGACCCGAACGCCCCTATGTTAATCCGCCACTGGGGGTGAGGTGTGGATAATGAGCAGCAGCACTTGATTACTTGTCTCCATTACCACAGCCACACATTACCACAGCCTGTCCTGTCAGTCCTTCATGTCTCCTCATGAACTAAATTCCCCAGCGATTCATCTTAATATCTGTATTCAGGATCATAATCCCTGACAAGTAGAAAGGGGGAGGAGAATGAGGCAGCTCTTTACCTGTGTTGAAAAGTATTTTGTCCTCGTGTGATCAGGACAGGTTTTGTGTCTCCTGACAGCAGTCATTTTGTTTCCCCTGATTATTGCTCCCCAGACAAAAGGAGCCATTATAAATAATGAAAGGTATTTCAGAATATATTTATAATAAAGTAATATTTAAGTTTCCCGGAGAACCCCTTTAGGACCACCTTAAGGATAGGTCATCAATATCAGATTGGTGGCGGTCCTACACCCAGCATCCCCACGAATTTCAGGCAGCCGCATACCGGAAATTATACAGTGTATGAATGGAAGTTTTCAGTTTCATAGTACTGCAGCTCAGTTAACATTCACTTGAATGGAACCTGAGCTGTAGTACCCCAGCACAGCCACTGCACTGTGTGTGGAGCTGTCTGTTTCCAGCTCCGTACACGGTGTAGTGTCTGGTGCCACAGCTGCCAAAGCAGCTGTTGGGGGTGCCAGGTGTTTGGGAGCATACCAATCTGATATTGACAACCTATCCTGAGATCAGGTCATCAATATTTGTAGCCCAGGCCACCCCTTTAATAAGGCCACCCCTTTAATAAAGGGTGATCCCGAAGGATCTTCTAAAGATCAAAGGTTCTAAAATTACACATTCTGTCAGACAGTATATGAAAGTGAAACTGAAAAATATGGATACCATTTATTTCTAGACCTATTGACTTTAATGGGTCCGTGGTCTGGATTTGGTGAAACAAAATAGGTCATGTTAAATAAATTGCAGAACTGATATATGGAAGTGGACAACACATGGATAAGAGAGGATCGGGGTAGTTTGAATCACCTCCTTCTGAAGCATTATGCCTAATATTCAATGCTAATGACTATTAGACCTCAAATCAGTTGAAATCTGTTCTGATCCGTAAACTTGAATATACGAAGTTTGCTCTGAAATACTTATCCACTCAAACACCACTGATATCTTGAATAAATTGAAGGACTACAGCCCTGCCCACCATAGAACTTGGAACATTATATCATTACATATCTTATCATTACACAATACTGGAGGTGATATTTCCTCAACATGAGGGGAACAAACCTGTAACCATGCAACAAAATTCCCCTTAGAACTTATATCTTTTGATCTTACACATTACTATTTTTATGTTTGGTAATACAGTTTTCCTGCCAGCTAAGGGGACGACAATCATGGATCAGACTGGTGGTGGATGCTAAGAACCATTAGATTGCAATGACCAGGGTTAGGCAGTGATGACTGGGACAAATTACTTGGATCAGGTAGCATCAACCAGAACAAGTCACTTAGATAAGCCACAATGACTAGGACATTTAGTATGGGTCAGTCAGTGATAAGTACAAGGATCAAGTAGAATGAAAGAGGAGATGTTCCTTGGATCAGGCCACAAGGGCAAGTCACTTGGGTCAGACAGCAATGACCTGGACATATCAATTGGATCAGACAGCAATGACGGGCACATCATGTGGATCAAGCACTGATGATACCAATAGGTCAGAATCTGCATTGAATGACTGTAGATTTCTTGGGGGCTCTCAAGATAGCTCCTGTAATTATTTAGTTATATTTCAGTGCCTGTAGAAACGAGGGGAAAGGGACTGGGATTATATGAGCTGTGGCCTCCCATGTCCAGAGGCCCCACCACAGCTGCTAGGCCATTTCTAGTGTAGCTTGCCCTATACTTTAGTAATTAATAGACAATCTGAGCTGGACATGGGGCAGGCATAGGGATACACGAGAGGGGGACCTGTAGCAAAAATCAGAATCGGGATATCCATGTGCTGTCCGCAATTTTTGCAGGCCCAGAGAAATAAATGGGTCTGCAGATTGGACACGGACCAAAAATACGGTTGTGTGCAAGAACCCTAGTGCTGTAAAGTCCTGCTACATAGGCAAAGTTCAGGATGCATCCTTCAGTGAACTCGCTCGTCTGAAACTGGCCTAATAAATTCACAAAAGCAAGCACAAGAGAAGGAAAATGAAATCTTCGTGCTGTTATAATAATCTTGGCAATGTTAAATACTAGACAAGAGTAGGTGACATGAATAAACAGCACAGTACATCTACCTCCTATGCATTTACCTCGTATCTATGTACTTACCTATAGCCTATATAGCGATACTATCTCTATCTTTTTTTCAGTCATCGTTCAAAAGAGTACAATATAAAAGATAGAGGATTAGGTCGAAATAGGGATAGAGTAGACCTGTAAGGAAGTGGTAACAGGATAGATGGATGAAGTGTATCAGAAGATAGCATGGAAATTAGGAGAGAGGGGGAAAAAGAGGTACAGAGGTGAGTACAAAGGAGTAACAAAAGGCAGGTGGGTAGGCAAAAGGAAATTTAAAGAGAGAGGTGAAGAACTTAGGGTACTTTCACATATGCGGCATGGCTATCCGGCTGGCTGTTCCGGCGGGTGAACAGCCTGCCGGATCCGCCATGCCGCAAGTACCCGTGCACTGCCATGCTCGCGCATCCTTATCATCCTATGTCCAAGATATCTAATGACTCAGAAGGCTGTACCCTGCAATTCGTCCTAGACCAAAGCAAGGTCAATGCATTTGCACCAGAAGATTTGGGCTCTGCATGCCAGCCTGCTGAACTCATGCGGATAGAAAAAGAGGCAGCTGATAACCATACAGTTGCCCCCAGTCCAGTGGACATTTCTCTTTCTTTAAAACCTCTGGCACCTTACACAGTATTTCAGGCGCCATTAGAGACCAAGCCGCTTCAAGCTCATCAAATCACATTAAAACCTCCTGAGACTAGTTACATAGCAACCAAGACGCTGGCGCCAAGATTACCAGATGTGAAGTCTTCATTTACGCTCAACCCAGCTGCCACTCCATTCCATCTTCCAATCCCCAAACATAGGGTATCAGATGGTGCCAACAACACCAGCGAGGGAGAAGTTCCCATCGCCATGATGCATGAAAGAAATAACACATCAGAAATCGCTAAGTACCTCATTCTCAGGGACCTCATCAGTACTAGCCTTACGAACTTTGATGATCGCCCAGAGAACTATAGAAGTTGGAAGGCCACCTTCAAGACAACAGTTCAAACCCTTGCTGTACCACCTATGCAAGAACTTGATTTACTAATTAGATGGCTAGGTCCATGGTCGTCAAACTGTGTTAAGAGACTCAAAACCGTTCATATCTACGAACCAGTCAAAGGCCTTCGTCTCGCATGGGAAAGATTAGAGCAGACATACGGCGGCTCGGAAGTAGTTGAACGTGCCTTATTTAAACGACTATACGACTTTCCTGGATTATCCAATACAGACCGCCAAGGGTTCCAGGAATTAAGCGATCTTCTTCTTGAGTTTGAAATTGTCAAGGGAGACCTGCAACTACCAGGTCTCAGCTTTCTTGATACCTCCCATGGTGTGGGCCTGATCGGGGAGAAATTACCCCTCAATATTCAAGACCAATGGGCAACAACTGGTTCAAAATACAAGGAGCAACTCCATTCCATCTTCCAACCCCTTTCCACAATTTTCATTCTTCTGTAAGTTCATCCAGGACTTAGCTAGAGCTAAAAACGATCCGAGCTTCAACACCTTGGGAACCAACATCTTTGGCTCTACTAAACAGAGACACAAGACTTTCAGTCACAGAGAGGGGGTCCCTAAAGGTCTAATTTCAGTAAAAAAGACAGGGGTTGTGCCCACTACTAACAATGGAAATGAAAGCCCCAAGGAACCCGATCATCATTGCCCTATCCATGATAAACCACATCCTTTAAGGAAATGCTGTGTCTTCATAGCAAAGCCCTTTGAGGAACGTAAGGAGTTCCTAAGGAGTCATAATATCTGCTTCAGATGCTGTGCATCCACTGAGCACTTCGCCAGAGACTGTAAGGTTCCAGTCAAGTGTTCTGAATGTAATAGTGATCTACACATGTCCGCTGTTCACCCGGGACCAATCAGGCGGAACCTAGAACCAGTTAACTGGCACAAGCCCCATTCCGATCAAGGCGGGGAGAGTCATGGCGGGGAGAGTGCCGACCGACCAACCACAACCGTCACGCCCAGATGCACAAAGGTATGTGGAGAAGGACTTGTGTGCGGTAAGTCTTGTTCTAAGATTTGCCTCGTGGATGTGTTTCCTACTGCACAACCAGAGAAGACCATAAGAATGTATGCTATTCTAGATGACCAAAGTAATCATTCCCTAGCTAGCCCTAAGTTCTTTGATCTGTTCAGGATAGAGGGAGAGACTACACCCTACACCCTAAGAACATGCTCTGTTCTTGTGACAACCTCAGGAAGAAGAGCTAATAGTTTCACCTTAAAGCCCATCAAAGGACATAAGAAACTCTCTCTTCAAATCCTTATTGAGTGTGATAAATTGCCGGACACAAGGGATGAGATTCCCACACCTGAAGCCTCACAGCATCACCCTCATCTCAGGAACATAGCCAGAGAGATTCCTCCCCTTGATAACCATGCCGAGATCTTACTCTTGCTAGGTAGAGACATTCTTGAGGCTCATAAGGTCCTTGAACTTCGCAATGGCCCTTTCAACGCTCCATATGCCCAGAAACTTACAGTGGGTTGGATCATCGTGGGGGATGTATGTCTGGACAGAACCTGCAGACCCTGCCAAGTACACTCCTTCAGAACTGAAGTATTAATAGGGGGGCGAACTTCTTACTTCAGACAGTGTCCTAACCACTACTATGTGCAAGATATGCCCTGCCCAAATATTCTAAAGACATCAGAAAGCAGCTTAAATCCCAAGGAGTCAGCTGCAGAAGAATGTTCCTGGACAGAAGGGCAGCTTGTAGAAAGGCCTTCAGGATTTCAATTGGAGCCCTCTTCAAGCCCTTCCCAGCTTTGCAGTCCTCACACAGTTTATCATAATGAATCCTATATCATCACTGACAACAAGCCTTCTGATTCATGTAGTTCTGATGAGATACAGCAGAAACTTGAGCCTTCCAGTCTACTGTTTGACAATGAGTTTAATTCTGTAAAAGCAGTATCTTCTGAATGTTCTATAAAGGAGGTTCCTTCGACAGAGGAAGAGTTCATTTCAGATACTTTGCAAGAACCTTCAGTTCCATCTGCAGTTGTTGATTGCACTCAAGAGGATCACAGTTCTTCCCAGTCTTCAACGGATGAGCACCTTCATATTGCTCAGCCTTTTATGAAAACCACAGGGAAAAGTTCACAGCCAATGTCCATGACAAATACTGCATGTCACCAACCCAAGTCCGTACATACAAAGACATATCCCATTTCAGAAGTGAAAAGCAGACATGAGCATTTGCGTTCACGATTCATAGACCGAAAGCAATCTACATCTAAATCAGCCTCACAAAATAAGCGCTCTCGCTCTAAATTGGTGACACAGACAGAGAAGTCACATTCTAAATCTTTGGTAAGATCAAGGAGAACCAAGTCTCGCTCAGCTTCTAATGAAAGCAACATGACAATCTCCTGTAATAAAAAAGAAGAAATCCACATCTGGGGTGCATAAAAGATCACTCAAGAATAAACCAAAAAATATAGGAAATATTCCTGTGCCATCTGGCGTTTTCAAAGAGCACAACCTTTATAAGTTTCGGTGGAAGCAGGTAAAACATCTCGCCAGTCAGTTCTGGAAAAGGTGGATAAGAAAGTACCTCTACCTCTAGCAAGTATGCAGAAGGTGGCAAGAACCAAGGCCCAATATAAAGGAAGGAGATTTTGTTCTGTTAAGAGACAAACAAGTTAATGGTCTCGACTGGCCTACTGGACTTATTACTAAAGTCGTTTCCAGTTCGGATGGAAAGAACTTCCATGTTGAGATTCCTTCTACCAGAGATGCTCATCATCTTCTAGGACTGTTTCCAGTACCAGCTCTATGGTCTGGACTGAAGATATATCCTTTTTTGGTTTGAATAAATGTTCATTGCATGTTTCCTTTTCAGGTTTATGGACATTATTCATTGTTATTTATACAATTCCATTGTATGCATATACATAGTGGTATCTACTGATACCAGACGGGGAGTGTTCTGTTTCAGTATCTTGCATTGTGTATTGGTATGCTCCTCTCTTCTCCCCCCCCCCCCCTCTGTTTCTGCTTCCAGTTGGTTCAGTCTAGCCACTTCCTGTTTACCCTGTCATGCATTGCTGTTTTGTGTGCACTAATTCTGAGGAGATTCTAAGGAGAATCTGAGGTGAATCTGTGTATCTCATGTTCTTATCAAGGAGATTATTAGAGGCATAATTATTTTACCATCTGAATTCCCTGCATATCTTGTAATACAATCTCCGGCTTAAAGACTGCTTGATTAACTCCTGGGTGTCTGATGCGTAAACTGTAAGTGGAGGATGTCTGATTCAACAAGTCACCTCACAGATGCGTGATTTGTATAAGGCTGACATTTCGAAACGCCACAATATGAGTCGATTAAACGGGTTGTCCAGCCTAATTAAGAAATGAATATGTCTGTATATGTCTGGCAGCAGCAGCATGTTAAAAAAAAAACTAAAACATTTCAGATGCCCTGGAGCTCCCTGCTCCACTGTTCTCCTGGTGTTGCTCTCCTCAGCAGCAGGCGCAACTCAGTGACAGAGGATCAGCAGGTGCGAGGAGAGCGTGATGTGCTATGTTCATCAGGGGAATGGAGCTAGATTAGTATTATTTTATTATTGTATTCACTATTGTAATGGGGGCCCTAACAGGGCATTCTTACTGTGAAGAGGGCACTAATGGGAGATTCTACTGTGAGGGGGCACTAAGGGCGCATCGCTAGTGTAAAGGGGGCACTATGGAGGCATAACTACTGTGTTGGAGCACAAAGGGGACTGGGCAGCATTGAGCCGGGTTAGAGACGTGGCTAAATGTAAGAAAATATTGCAGCTCTACGCCACACTTGTTGATTGTTCTTGGCTTTTTAAAGTATGTGATTGCGCCGTGTCACAGATTTTGCTACTCCCTGGGACTTCACCTCTCTTTTTGGGAGTCTCATGGAAGTTCCAGGAAAGTTGGCAAAAATTTGAACCCTTCCACTTTCTCTCTTTTGCTGCTTTGTGTAAGAGGCCAAAATGTATGGACACCACCACCCTTTCTTTAAAATATAGCAAAATGTGTTAATTTATTTATTCATAAACACAAAGCCATAACAGCTTTCTAGATTTTACAGAGGTGGGAGAGGTCCCCTGTGCAGCCTCCTACTCTCTTCACGCTCTAGTCATATCTTGTCTACTAGATGATGGCGACCTCGTAGAGTGACCTACACCTTTCGACGATATCCCTCCCTGAACTAGCGCGCTCTTGTGACTGTAACTGCCTCTTTCGATTGGCAGATTGTGGTCACATGACGCTTCGATCAGGAAGACTGCAGCTTCTATAGCGCTGTGCAGGCGGAGTGAGTCGCTGTGACTTCCGGCAGATTTTTCCCATTGGTAGCGCTATGTGCGTTGGTGGAGGAGGTAGCCACCGCTGGTTATAACGTTCTTTCCACGCTGTACGGTACGACTGCACTATGCGGAGCGCAGTGTCCCCGCTGACATGACTGGCCCGGAGGTGACTCATGTGATCAGCTCTGAGGTTAGTCATGTGACCTGTGTAAAGCCAGGCTAGCCACTGACAGGAAGTCTGATAATGTGATCAGTAAAGTGACCATGTGCAATAATAAATCCCCCTCACCCTGACGGTGCATGAATTATAATGTATTATATCCCCCTCACCCTGACTGCATGAATTATAATGTAATATATCCCCCCCTCACCCTGACTGTGCATGAATTATAATGTAATATATTCCCCCCTCACCCTGACTGTGCATGAATTATAATGTATTATATCCCCCTTCCCCCTCACCCTGACTGTGTATGATATATAATGTAATATATCCCCCCCCCCCCCCTCACCCTGACTGTATGAATTATAATGTGCAATAACTTCTTCTAGAAGACTCCATGTGCTCCATCACCTACGCCTGCAGAAACAATGTCCAAAGGCAACGTCACAGACACCATCCTCAGCCTCACCCTGGAGATCATCTACCTACTGACTGGAGAGGTGAGGCGTCCCGGGGTAAAAATGCACGCTGGACCGGCCGTTGTGTAGCGGCTGTGCCTGGTATTGAAACTCAGTCCCGAGCAGCACAGAGGCCATGTCATTGATGAACATGATGGCACAGGCCAAAGAATAGGACAAGATGATTGGCGGGGCTCCGGATGTAGCTTTGTCACCGGAAGTCGTCGCTGGAGGTGCAGAACTCCATCAACCTTGTACTGGACCCCTGCCAATCCGGAGGAAGCCTGGACAATTCCTTTAAGCCCTAGAAAAACCCTTAGAAGGGTTATTCTAGGGGTGGGCGATATGGCCTAAAATTCATATTGCAATATATTATGAATCATGTGCGATATGCGATATATATCGCAATATATATTTTCTATATGGGGGGGGGTTAAACTTTTTCTTTTTTTCAACTTTTTATTTACTAACTATTAGCCCCCATAGGGACTAGAACCCTTGTCCTATTTACTCTGATGGAGATCTACTAGGGTGAATTGGACCTCACACTGTCGCTGCTGCCCTGTGCTCTGGGCACACAGCAGCAGGGAGCTGACTATGGCAGCCAGGACTTCGACTAGCGCCCTGGCTGCCATGGTAACCGATCGGAGCCCCAGCATTGCACTGCTGGGGCTCGGATCACTGCCACCAATGATGGGGGGGGGCAGTCGTATAGGACCTTTCATTAGTTTGAACTTTATTACTTAAGTAGCGGCACATATGGGGCACCTACTATTATATCTGTGCGGGGCTCCTTTCGCCCGCTCTGGCCCCCGTTACATGGTGGGAACACCAGGGAGGAGACATCAGCCTCTGTCCCTGGGCGTTCCTTCTCCCTGGCTGTGACGTTCTGCTCTGTGATTGGACAACGCTGCAGACAGGGAGAAGGAACGCCCAGGGAGAGAGGCTGATGTCTCCTCCCTGCTGTTCCCACCATGTAACGGGGGCCAGAGCGGGCGAACGGAGCGCTGCACAGATATAATAGTAAGTGCCCCATATATGCCCTATGTGCCGCTACTTAAGTAATAAAGTTCAAACTAATGAAAGGTTCTATATGCCTGCATGTGCCGGCGATATCCCATGCTGGGCCTCTATGACTGGGTGCTGCGATCCGCCACGATTAACCCCTCAGAACCTGAGGGGTTAATTGCGGTGGATCGCAGCGTGCAGTCATAGAGGCTGGGTATGGGATATGGCCGGCACATGCAGGCTACGTTGCTGTTAAGTCATTCATTGGTGGCAGTGGCCACAGTCCCGCCCCTCCTCTGCTCTCATTGGTGGCAGTAGCCACAGTCCCTCCCTCCCTGCTCTCATTGGTGGCCAGCGGCAGCCGCACACAGTGGGGAGGGAGGGACTCCCTTCTCCACAGTGCCGGCTCAGGAGAACATGGTATGCACCGAGAGCGGCGCATACCATGCTCTACCGCGATATGGCGATATAGACGAAATATATCGTGGCACAAATTCATATCGTCTATATCGCCCGCCCCTAGGTTGTCCAGAGTTTTACTATTGATGGCCTGTCTGATCAGCTGGGGAGTGGGGTTGCAGACCCCTGTTGATCAGATTTTGATGGCCTATGCTGAGTATAGGCTATCAATAGTAAAGTTTTGAATAACCCCTTTAAGTCCTACATGGCAAAAAAGCATCAATTACATTCAGGGATCAGCGACCTTCTGTACTCCAGCTGTTCAGAAACTACAACTCCCAGAATGCTCCAGTCACTTCTATGGGAGCTAGAAGAACAATTCAGCATGTTTGCATGCTGGGAGTTGTAGTTTCACAGCAGCTGAAATGCCGGAGGTTGCTTATTCCTGTATTAGACACTCTTAGAGAAAGCGCTCACCATGTGTATATTACAGAGCCTGATTGGCTAGATGTCACCACGTGCATGCAAGGGCCATAGCCATGACCATCCTCTGAGGAGCATGGCAGGTCCTTCTTTTTCCTGCCATCTGCTAGCTCTTGTGAGGAGAAGTCAGTGTAGGTTTACTTGAATGGTTTGTAGTTGTCTGCTCCGTACTTGGACAGAAAAGCCGCTGTGCTAGAAATAGAGGCCTGGACTACCTTATCCCCATGATCAGTGGAGGTTCCTGCAGTTGGCACCCTAGTGATATACCCTCAGGGGTGAGGGAAGTTATATGATATCTAGTAATCTCTGTTACTACTGCAGAGCCTGGTCCTGGGGTCATAAAAATTACATTATATTTATTAATAAAACAGGAAAAGACATTTCTTAACTAGTTCTACTACCAAGCGGATGAACTTGTATCTAAGAGAAGACCGGTCTATACAGATGTTTTATCTTTTACTACATAGGATTATGCTCCAGTGAAGAAGATGACTGGTGAGTATGGAAGAAGAAGCAGGACCCAGAGCCCCATGACAGAGCCATCTCATTCACCTATACATGAGAGATACAGTGAGCAGAAGATCCTAGAACTGACCAACAAGATCATTGAGATGCTGACTGGAGAGGTGAGCGCCGCTGGGAATACTGGGACATTATAGATAATGTATCTGGATGATGACTATCGTTATGTGTATCAGGTTCCTATAAGATGTCAGGATGTCACTGTCCATTTCTCCATGGAGGAGTGGGAGTATTTAGAAGGACACAAGGATCTGTACAAGGATGTCATGATGGAGGACCACCAGAATCTTCCATTACTGGGTAAGAAATGATTGTCATTGTCTCTAGACATCTTAGTTTTACATTGTTTATTATCAAGAAGTAAGGGACAGATGGAAGGGAGCATGACTGCTGGATCAGACTTCACAGGTCATGGACACTAAACGGTGAAAGAAATATGCATTTCTCCTTCTTTACAGCCTCCAATGACCCCAGAGGGAAGGAGGGGGATACAGGAACCTTTCTTCAGTTCATCACCCTCTCATCAATGAGGGAAGATATGCAAACTTTTTTTCTACTAAATGTTTGAGATGAACAGTTATGCTTTATTCACATGTCAGTGTTTTGGTCAGTGATTTCCATCAGTGGTTTTCACCCAAAACCAGGTGTGGCTCTAAACACAGAACAGAACAGAACATGGCTAAACTGTTATGGTGTGCTCCTGTCAGTCACATTGCCCCCTCTTGTAGATGGAGTAATGGGGTGCTAGCCAGTTCCCCTATTCCTCACAGGGCAGTGTTACTTCTGCATCCTCTGGCCAGCCGCATACCGTATTGCTTACATAGCTGGCATCAGTGCCTTACTTTTACAACCACTAGGCCACGGCTTTACCTTGCATATTGTGGTGACCACTACCTAGCGAGGGTGGGCACGTGTGTTCCTGCCATTGCTACTGTCCTTTTTCTTGCTTGGCGATACACTATTGCTACATTTGACAGCCATATTATCTCTGAATACAGAGTGATTATTCTGTTCCGGCATACCCTCCTTTGGTTCAGCATATTTGAAACATTACTGCTGTGTTCCAATGATGCCATCCAGACACCCGCCCCCTCCATTTCACACCACAGTGTTGGTGTGGGCACTATCAGTACATTTGATTGAGTCTACCATGGTTGAGTCGCTTTTCCCATCACATTGTGGACAGTCTATCTGATGCCTCCTTAGGGGCTTTCCTAGCACCGTTTGTTTACATGCCCTCCTTCTGCAAGGATTTTCCATCTTCTCAGGGTGAGACTTTGTCACAAGGGAGTTACTAGATCTAGTTTGGGGTCTCAAATCTCTATTTACACCATTTTATGGTAGATGGTCTTGTCTGACAGGCCAGGAGTTGCTCCTAAGCGGCTGCCTTTAGATTACTTTGTTTGAAATCGCCCTGACTGGTATTTTTCCACCTCTCGTTGCCTGGCTCCTAGACTTGCCAGGGTTCTCTAAGACCACCATCGGTAAGAGTTTTTTTCTGTTACCCTCAAATAGTCTGCGCTCTTCATTCCAGGTTTGTACCACTGTTTTGGCCTTCAGCCTATGAAATGCGGTTTAATCAAGTCTCTGTTTTTTTTCAGGCTTCTAGCCATCACCTTGGCCATCATTTTTTATTCTCATAACCAGGACTAGCAGGATTATCCCTTGCATGATCTTGTCAGCCTTGCATCCATCTTTACTTGGATGCATGTATCACCAAAGGGTGCCCTTTGGATTTTCAGGCTATACTTCCTAGTATGCATCCTTGCCCAAGGGTGCCTCCTTCTTTTCCCAGCAGACTCTGCTGAGGGGGGACAGTCTGACATTCTGGATGTCCCATACCTAGACATCATTCTGGTTAGGCAAAAAAGTTGCTTCTCAAGTTTAGCGCTGCATTTGTCTGTCTTCAGGCTCTCAGTTCCACAGGGTGTTACTTCGTTTATCACACTCCTATGGTGACACAAATGATAGAAGCGCTTCTATCAGAGGTGCTCCCACTTGGTGTCATTTTACTCAAAGAGGACTCCGTTCCCGTACAAGGTCCCCTCTCCCCTACATCTTCAGTGGACACCCCTTTTTTCTGTGGGCTTGGTCCTCCCTACAGGTGTGTCTTGCCTTCTTTCCACTTCTCTCTCCTGTCTTTATGGGAGATCGCCTTCAGCAACCGCAGTGCATCTAAGGATGCCTGAGTTTGCATACAGCCTTACCGTTTGTGCTCTTGTTTTTCATTCCCTCCCCTCGAGATTGCTTTTGAACCTTCTATTGTTTTCTGTTTCCCCCATTGGAAAGAGTAAGAAAATAGGATTTTTTATGATGCACCTGTAAAATCCCTTTGTTGCTAGGTTCACCGAGGATCACTGGTATAGCTGTTGTAGGCGCCACTGAGCAGTTAAAGTGTTAGCTTCCTCTTATCATCTATACCCCTCCTGCAGACCCTGAGCTAATCAGTTTGTATGCAAGCAGTGGGAGCAACCAGGAGAAGCCAACAGAAGGTAGACAGTAACAAACAGAACTGGAGATGGGTCAGAACCATGAACAGGTGGGACCCATCAATAAAAACTAGCAAAATAACTGTGAGAAAGCTGTGTCCCCCAATGAACTCGGTGAAAAAGATTTGAGTTGCAAGTGGTACATTGAGTGGCATATTCACAGTGTGCCATGTTCAGAAAATATAAGTCATGGCCATGGGCGTAGCTATAGGGGGGTGCAGAGGTAGCAGTCGCTACTGGGCCCAGGAGCCTGAGGGAGCCCAAAGACCCTTGTGTCGCATGAGAAGACACACAAAGCACTGAGGGAAGGGGGGCCCAAGCTGAACTCTTGCACCAGGGCCCATGAGCCGTTAGCTATGCCCCTGGTCATGGAGTATAATATGATATTTTTATTTTGTGATTTTCAAAACGTTTTTCAAAAGTGTAAAAATTGTCTTGGCACTGATAGAGTTATGGAGGAATCTGTTTAGCTCTTTTGCCTTGGTTGGACATTTTGCATCTCTGACAGCCAGGACAATTTTCACAGTTTTGACCTGTATAAATAAATAAAACTAACCTGGGGCGAGGGATGGAAGACCCATACCCATATATTGTGTGAAAGTACACACCGGGCACATTGATAAAATGTCTCAGCACTTTATACCGTACACGCTCACACCTTCATGCAATTTTGCATAAACATTGAGAGTTGCATACATACCATGTAGACATAAATTTATACGCACATAACATCATCAATTAGAATATATACAAGGTTGGAGGGCACTCGGTTATCTGGTGTTGCATAGAGTAGTCAGATGCGTATTTGTAAAAATGTAGATATATTTTTATTACCAAGAAAACATAAAAATGGATACAAAAATTAGGAAAATTAAAAATTTGGATAAAAAGAAATGAAAACTAAAAAACATTTTCAAAGGAATAGTAGATCCCCATATATCATAGTGAGCTTATACAGTGGTAATTCGCAGCCTCACAGTCCGTAATACTGTGAAGGTGTAAATCTACATATATTCAATTATTACATATATTCAAGAAGAAGGAGTCACAAACAATACAGGGATTACATTGCTTAAAACGTAAGTGCATTCCTAAAATCTATATTGTTCATGAAAGCAGAAAACCAGATGATTGCAGTTGCCACGCAAATTCTGATAGTTTTTTAGTTTTTTTACACTGTACATTATGTGGTAAAATTGACCTGTTATCTTCATTCTCCAGGTCAGTATGGTTCCAACGATACCACACTTGTATAAAAAAAAATTTATATACACTTTTTTGTGGTTATGTGTACGGAGCTGTGTCAGGGCTCTTTGTTTGCGAGACGATCTGTTCTTTTCAGTGATACCAATTTGAAGTGTGTGCGACTTTTTGATCACTTTTTATGAAAAAATGATTGGGTAGTTGAAGTTACAAAAAATGGCAAATTGGCTGTTTTAATTTTTTTTTGCCATTACGCCATGTGCTGTATGCCATTAATATTATGTTATATTTTAATTTTTTGGGCATTTTTGCACGTGGCAATGCCCATGATGTTTATTTTTTTTATTGTTTAAGTATTTTTATATTTATATTAAGGAAAGGGGGGTGATTTTAACTTTGTTTTTTTAGTTTTTTTTTACATTTGTAAAAACATTTTTTTACTTTTTTTTAAACTTTTTTAGGTCTCCTTGGGTGACAATAACTGGCAATCATTAGATTGCCTATTGTGTTCATTGATGTCTATATAGACATCGTTGAACACTTTATTTGCACTATAACAATACAATGCTGCCACCTAGTGGCCTGTATTGGTATAGTCATCTAATAGGCACCGAAGCCTGCTTGAGGCTGCAGCCTATTAGCGCTGGGGAACGCTGTTACCGGAGTGGAAGTGCGCAATTTCTGCTTCCGGACTGCGCAGATGCAGCCTCTGAAAGGGAAAATGTATGTGATCAGCCTTATGGCTGATCACATACATGTGCCACGGGTCTCTGCTATTTAAAATAGCAGAAACACTGCGGCTATGTCCCTAAAAGGGTTAAAAGGGCTTTCCAGGATTTTATAACTGATGACTTGTCCTCTGAATAGGTCATCAGTATCTGATCAGTGGGGGTCTGACACCCTGGACCCCCGCTCATCAGCTGTTTGAGAAAGCACTGATGCTCCTGTGAGTGCCGCTGCCTTCTCGCAGCTCACCAAGCAGAGCGCCATACATAGTATAGCGGCTGTGCTTGGTATCGTGCTCAGTTCTATTCACTTCTGTGGGGCTGAGCTGCTCCTAGGCCATGTGACACATGAACATGTTATCACTGGCCTAGAAAAAGCAGAGAGAAGGCTGAGGCGCTACTGCGAGCGCTGGTGCCTTCTTAAACAGCTGATCGCAGGGGTTCCGGTTGTCGGACCCCCACCAGAGGATAGGTCATCAGTATTAAAATCTTGGAAAACCCCTTTAACTAAGCTCGCTTTCAGATGGGTATAATATGCAGTCTTTATTGGTCTCATATTATGGATACAACATCTGAAGCTCATCAGAAAATGAGTTAGACTGCCGAAACTCTGGTTCTGATGAACTGTGGGACGTGTTTGAGTCTGTAAAATGTGTACAAAAATGCCCCTGCATTACATCCATCTGAAAAGCTCTTGAATGCTATTTAAAAAAACAAAAAAACATGGTAAGGCTAATTTCACACTTGTGCTAAACTGTTCCTGTAGAACAGCCTGTACCAGGCTGCCATAGTTCATCGCATCCGGCATAGCTGACGGAGCACCACCAGGTCCCATTGACTATAAGGCACCCGTCTTTTCAATCCTTTTCTGACAATCTGAGTAATTATGCTTTGGTTGATAACATGCACAGAAATCCATGTTCCCCTCCTCTTGGAATCATGTACATTTAGACAGGGGGATAAGAATGTAATTATCTCCTCCTGTTCCTGTATCCAGTCAGCATGTCCCCTGCTGGCCCCACTCTCCTGCCCCACACTGGCTGAGATCTCGCCCAACTGAAGAGGTGATTCTGTTTAACCTGGAATATCTCGGGCTGCATAGCAGCTAGAGACATGAGCCATGAACTGAACAAGGCTGGGATCATGGTGCTATACAACCTGTGATACAGCTGTTAGAAATTAGATTAGGTTTATACAGCTCTCACTGGGACTTGTTTCTAAAGACTGTTGTATTAAGGCTACCACCTCAATACTGAACAGCTTTAAAAAGGTCTAGCTGCTATATATGTTTCAATCTGTATACAATTAGAATTCATGTTTTCTAGACATTATTTTTCATCAAATTAAAGAAGAAACGTAAAGAAAATTGAATAAAAGTATAAAACAAGAATTTAAAAACAAGTTCTAAAAAAAATGAGTAATATCATAGTATTTATATTTAATTAGTAAGAAAATAAGGTTATCCGTTCACTTTCAGGTTCTTTTGTGAATTGTAAAGACTACAGGCACTAAATCAGTAGGATACTGTTGAAGTTATGGCATGTGTAATTCAGGGCTCGACAAATCCCAGGCGCCAGGGTATTTGTCAGCCCGTTCTCTCAGGTGCCAGGGCGCAGGGCCGGCGCGTCCTACACGCCGACTAGGAGCGCCGGCCCCCCTCATGCTGCAGCCGCCCGAGCGCTCTGTATAGGGCCTCAGGCGGCTGCAGCACTGCCTGGGCTGGCGCGTCCATGAGGGCGCACCGCCCGGGCGCAGCATGAAGAGAGGGACTGACAGGAGGGAAGCGCTCAGCGCCTCCTCCTGTCACTCTCATTGCAGTGGTCGAGCCCTGGATGGTCCGCGGTGCAGGAGCATCTGTCTCCTGTACCCGGCCGGACTGACAAGAAGTGCGCACACAGTGGGCACTTCCTGTCAGTCCGCCCGGTACAGGAAACTAAAGCTCCTGTACCCGTGGGACCATACAGAGCTCGGCCATGCTACATTACAGGCGGGGAGGGAGGGGGAGAAATGACAAGGGGGAAAGATAATGACAAGGGGGAAGAGTGAATGACGAGGGGGAGAAAGTGAATGACAAGGGAGGAGAGAGAATGACAAGGGGGGAAAGTGAATGACAAGGGGGGGGAGTGAATGACAAGGGGGGGAGAAAGTGAATGACAAGAGGGGGAAAGAGATTGACAAGGGGGAGAGAATGACAAGGGGGAAAGTTAATGACAAGGGGGAAAGTGAATGACAA
The DNA here is from genome assembly GCA_033119425.1 of Bufotes viridis. Taxonomy (NCBI): domain Eukaryota; kingdom Metazoa; phylum Chordata; class Amphibia; order Anura; family Bufonidae; genus Bufotes; species Bufotes viridis. Next base: position 469,175,267 of record CM065592.1, on the reverse strand, counting down.
GAGGGGGAAAGAGCTGGGCGTTGTAGTGATGCGGGGACTGAGCGCCAGCTGGGGTTGTAGTGCTCAGTAAAATGTCATGGTGTTTGTGCCCTCCGGACCCTCTGCCCTCTCCTCCGGACCCTCTCTGCCCTCCCCCTCCGGACCCCTCTGCCCTCCCTCCGGACCCTCTGCTCTCTCCTCCGGACCCCTCTGCCCTCTCTCCGGACCCTCTGCCCTCCTCCGGACCCCTCTGCCCTCCCCTCCGGACCCTCTGCCTTCCCTCCGGACCCTGTAATCCTTGTAAGGGTTTCCACATGTCATGGCGGCTGCAAGTGGCGATCACTTAGACGCTGGCAGCATCTGACGTGTCATATAACCTATTGAAGAGGGGAAGCATTATGGGGGGCCCTATATACTCGCACATTATGGGGGGCACTATGGAGAACAGGGGAAGGAACACTATAGGGGCATTTACTGGGGGCCCTATGTACTGGCATGCATTATTGGGGGGCTCTATGGAGAAGTGTGGGGGGGGGGGCACTATGGGGGCATCTATTGAGAGCTTTATGACGCGGCTCTGCCTGGCGCCTAACTTTTTTAGCGGCTCCTAGATTCCAAGGAAATTTGTCAAGCCCTGGTGTAATTGTTCATTTTATATTATACAGGTCTACCTTTCGGTGACAAAAGTTCATCTAAGGTTCCACACCGTATCTCTGTATCCAGTCATGACCATGATCAGAAAAGTTCTGTTCAGTCACAGCAAACAAAAACCCTTACTAAATGCGAAGGATTTGGAATGGAGAAGACTCTACTTGTACAATCAGGCCAACCCAGAGAAAAGAACGTCCAGGACCATGATTGTTGCACAGCTACACAACCTATGCCGAAGTGTCCATCTGCTGCTGATAAAGACAAATTGATGTCATGGGGTGGAGAAAACCTTTCTTTATCCACCCATTATCCATCTAGTTGTGTCAAAGAGGAACCCATCTCATGTGAAGATGGAAATTCAACGAAGACAGGTATTTATAACCCCTGTGGTCATGTACAGCACTCAAATGCTCACATTAAAGAGGAATTAGAGTCCTTTGATGGTGCAATCCTTACAGAGTCTGACATGTATGTACCTGCAGACATTTGTCAAGAGAGTAGCCTCAATATGTATGCACCAGTAGAACAGCTTTATACAGACATGGGGATTCTGGAATATAACTGGGATATTGGCTCGGAGAATATCCATCATTCATCACTGATAAACTTTGGTGAACGTGGGGAAATCTTTCCCAGTAGATCATTTTTTCCTACAAATCCAAGGCCTTCTATAGGAGCAGCAAGTTGCTCAGACTGGTTGAAATCAGTTGCTGGTAACTCCAGTTTGGCTGTCCAACAGAAGGAGCAACCTGTGGCAAGGCCAGCAGTTAGTTATGAACGAGACAAAAGGTTTCCCAAAACAACTGACTTTTTCTGCCAAGCCAGATATAATCCAAGAGGAAATCAATTTTTCTGTTTTGAATGTGGCAAATATTTCTCAACTAAACCACATCTGATCCGACATCAGAGGATTCACACTGGCGAAAAACCCTTCTCTTGTTCTGAATGTGGCAAGAGCTTCAATCAGAAATCAATCCTCGTGACGCACCAGCGAACGCACACGGGAGAAAAACCCTTTGTGTGTTCCATTTGTGGGAAACGTTTTATAAAAAGTTCCAACCTTGTTTCACATCAGAGGATCCATGGAGGAGAGAAGCCGTTCTACTGTGCAGAATGCGGGAAGTCTTTCATGAAAAGTTCCAGTCTCTTTGCGCACCAAAGGACTCACAGGACAAGAAAATACTCTTTTTTCTAGGGCTAAAAAATGTCAGCATTTGGATTTAAGATAATATTTTATATTGAATATAATATATATTTCATAAATGTGTAAATATGAAGTGAGCTTTATTGAGTTATGATGGATCTATTCTCCTTCTAGTGGTCACTAATTAAAGTTGGATGCAGCTTGAGTTGTGCTTGAGTATTACTTGAAAAGAATCGCTAATGAAACTTATTATGGACCGGTAACAATGCTTTGTGTCTATGGAAAGATATAGGGGTGCACTATGGTATATCCAGGAATATAATATGTATCTTATTAGCCCTTTTTATATGCTCTCAATCAAAAGACAATATGGCACATGATAATTACCCAGCCCTACTTTCACTTTTTCACATTTTATGTTGCAGCTTGGTGCTAAAACAAAAAGTTTTTCCCCATCATTCTGCACTCAATCCCCCATGATAACAAAGTGAAAACACAGTGTTCGAAATCTTTGCTAATTTATTAAAAAGAAAAAACTAAACTCTTGCATTGACATAAATATTCAGACCCTTTACTCAGGACTTAGGGCTTATTCACACAGCCTTGTGCAGCCGTTCCGTGCATTGGAGATCGCAATTTGCGGTCTCCAATGCACGGGCAACGTCCATGCAGCGGCTGGGATAAATCAAGACCCCCCCCCTTTTTTGCGGTGTGGAGGCACGGACAGAAATACCATGGAAGCACTCCGTAGTGCTTCCTTGGGGTTCCGATCCATGCTTTCGTTCTGCATCTCCGTGATTACAGACCTATTCAAGTGAATGGGTCCGCATCCGTGATGCAGAATGCACACGGGCCGGTGCCCATGTATTGCGGACCCGCCATATGTGGGCAACAATACGGCCATGTACCCACAACGGCTGTGTGAACAAGCCCTTACCTGAAGCACCTTTGGCAGTGATTACAGCCTCCAGTCTTCTCAGGTATGATACCATAAGGTTTTCAAACCTGGATCTGGGAATTTTCTGCCATTCGATCTCTGCAGATCCTCTCAAGCTCTGTTAGTTTGGGTGGGGACCGTCGGGAAGACAGCCATTTTCAGGTCTCTCCAGAGATGTTAGATTGGGTTCAAGTCAGGTGTCTGGCTGGACCACTCAAGGATATTCACAGAGTTGTCCCTCAGCCACTCTTGTGTTGTCTTGGCTGTCTGCTTAGGTTCACTGTCTTGTTAAACCTTCCGCCCAGTGTAAGGTCCAGAGCGCCCTGGATCAGATTTTCATTAAGAATATCTCTGTACTTCGCTCCATTCATCTTTCCCTCAAGTCTGACCAGTCTTTCTATCCCAGCCACAGACAAACACCCCACAGCATGACGCTGCCACCATCATGCTTCACTGTAGGGACAGTCTTGGACAGGAGATAAGCAGTGCCTGTTTTCCCGCAGAAATAACAACACTTAGAATTGAGGCCAAAAAGTTAAATCTGGCCACTTGCCATACACGCTATAAAACCCAGATATGGTTGAGTGCTACAGGGGTGGTTGAACTTCTGAAAGTTTCTCCCATCTGCACGTAGGATCGTTGAAGCTCATGAGTGACCATTAAGTTCTTGGTCACCTCTGTTACCAAAGCCCTTCTCCCTTGATAACACAGTTTGGTGATGCGGCCAGCTTTACAAAGAGTCCTGGTTGTTTCAGACTTCTTCCATTTAAGAATTATAAAGGCCACTGTGCTCTTGGGAACTTTTAGTGCAGCAGAAATTCTTTCGTACCCTTCTCCAGATCTGTTCCTACACACAATCCTGTATCTGGTCTCTACAGGCAGTTGTTTCCTTCTCATGGCTTTGTTTTTGCTCTGATATGCATTGTCAGCTGTGAGACCTTATATAGACAGGGGGGTATCTTTCCAAATCATGTCCAGTCAACTGAATTTACAACAGGTAGACTCCAATCAAGGTGTAGAAACATCTTGCTATTTAGTTCTGGGGTCTCCTCATCTTTCAAATGTTTCTACACTTTGATTGGAGTCCACCTGTTGTAAATTCAGTTGATTGGACATGATTTGGAAATACACAGCCCTGTCTATATAAGTGTCATAGCAAACGGTCTGAATACTTATGTCCATGTGAAATTTTTCTTTCTAAAATTCTGTTTTTATTTTCTTATTATGAAGTATTGAGTGCAGATGGATCGGGAAAACAGGATATTTTTTTAAAAAATTTAGCCCAAGGCTGCAACATAACAAATACAAATAACAGATGATCGGATAGGGTGCCAAGTGTTGGATTCCCACTGATCTGATATTGGTGACCTATCTTGAGAATAGGTCATCAGTATCTGTAGCCCGGAGAACCCCTTTATGACTTTGCAGACTCGTGGGTCACAAATAACTAAATCTGGCCACAAACATTTTACATTGGAAGCACATGTGACAAAAGCTGATTTCCTCATTTAATCCGTTATCACCCCATGTATACAGACATGCATCCAGTAAGGCTCTCTGCACTGGAGAACCTAAAGTGGAAGGCCACACGCAAAGGCCACCATTACTTGCAAGAAAGAAAAGGACTTTAACCACCTCCTGACCGCCTAACGCAGGGATGCGTCCTGCGGGCGGCTGGGATGTTCCTCGTTGACGCATCGGCGCTTCATCTCGCGAGAGGTGAGATCGCGCGCACACGTTCACAGGACCGCAACGGCAGGAACTTTAACTACAGCCTGCCAGCGCTGATCATGCGCTGGCAGGCTGTAGATGTTAAAAAAATGGCGTCTGATATGCCTGCTGCATGCTCCTCTGGTGGTCCCTTTTGCTTGGGACCACCAGAGGACACTGTAAGTGCACCAATCACCACACACCAACACCCCCCTTCCTGATCACCCCCTGTCACCCCCCGTCACTAATCACCCCCCTGTAAGGCTCATTCAGATGTCCGTATGTGTTTTGCGGATCAGCAAAACACGGACACCGGCAATGTGCTTTCCGCATTTTGCGGATCCGCACATTGCCAGAACTATGTAGAAAATGCCTTTACTTGTCCGCAATTGCGGACAAGAATAGGACATGTTCCATCTTTTGCGGAGCTGCGGCCTGATGTTTCGGGGCCGAAACCCGGAAGTTCGCGGCCGCAGCTCCACATCACCGCAGGCCCCATTCACACTGAATGGGTCCGCATCTATTCCGCAGAATTGCGGAATAGACGCGGACATTTTTGCGGACGTGTAATTGGGGCCTTACTTCACAAGCACTCCTATCCCCTCTTTTTTTTTTTTTGCACATTTTTTGGCAGAGATTGTTTTATCCACATTGATCAATGCGAATGAAGAAATCTGTGCCGTATTTGCTGAGGGGCATGTTAAGTCCATGAAAAATTGAACGTTTTGTCACAAGTTAGCGGAAAGGGAGACTTTGTGAGAAAAAAAAAGGCAATTTCCGCTAACTTGTGCCAAAAAAAATATCTTCTATGAACCCGCCATGCCTCTTACGGAATACCTTGGGGTGTCTTCTTTCCAAAATGGGGTCACATGTGGGGTATTTATACTGCCCTGGCATTTTAGGGGCCCTAAAGCGTGAGAAGAAGTCTGGAATCAAAATGCGTAAAAATGCCCTCCTAAAAGGTACTCATTGGAATTTGGGCCCCTTTGCGCACCTAGGCTGCAAAAAAGTGTCACACGTGGTATCGCCGTACTCAGGAAAAGTAGGGCAATGTGTTTTGGGGTGTATTTTTACATATACCCTTGCTGGGTGAGAGAAATATCTCTGTAAAATGACAACTTTGTATAAACATTTTTAAAAAGTTGTCATTTACAGAGATAATTCTCACACACAGTATGGGTATATGTAAAAATGCTGAAATTCTCTTTTTCTGCTGATGTTAGGGATGAGCCCCCTAGAACAGATTGAAAACATGATGTTAAGGGCTGCGCTACATTATTTTTCATGGATTTGTAGAAAATCTAGGGAGAAGCTGTCTGGCCCTAGCGCTTTCCCTCCCTTCAGTGTCCCTATAAAGCGGATTACTTTCTCGTGTGTAATGTCCCTGTTTAAGAGCTCCTAATCCTCTAAAGCAGGGGTGCACAACCTGTGGCCCGGGGGCCACATGTGGCCATCGATACCATTCTGTTCGGCCCCCAAACATCTGGTAAAAGACATGTAGGTCTATGTCTTATGGCTTCTTACATGTATCTTTCATGTATTCTTCTATTAGATGGGAGTCCTAGAACTGTAACTAGACATTTATAGTATACACTGTATGTTCAATATGCCGAAAATACAGTATTTCAGTTGGTAATACCCCTTTAAGTTTTATTTTTCGTCGCTTAAAATTGGTTCCGGCTGACAATGTGGCCCCCAACCAGAAAAGGTTGTGCACCCCTGCTCTAAAGGAATGGTAGGAAGATTGACAGATTGTACAGTGTTGACCAGCAGCCTCATCAAAAGAGTCTGAGTATAGGGAGGAGTAATATGACTTCAACTATGCATGTGGGAGTAGACTTAGTTGTGCCCGTGGAGTCGCAAAGAGCAGTGATGTACGTAGAATGTCTTAAGGCCTATTCCTAAATTGCTCCCGGTTAGCCAGAATCCTACTCCATACTGATGAGGGGCAACACCCCGAAACAGCTGTCTGTGGATGGATAACTGGCTTAGGTTTTCCCCGTCATATCCTTAAAGCTTGTAAAAAAAGTGGGATCTTGACATAGGGGCCACTTAGTATGGTGGGTTTGGTGATCTCTGTAATGGAGACACCCCTTTGCTCGGTTTTCCTTCCTTTGAGGGATATCTGGCTTTCATTGTGTTGTAGACCCAATACTGGGGCTCCCCAGTTATTTTGCATATTACTGTTATACTGTTATTACTGTTGCATATTACTGTTTCCCAGGGAGCTTTGCACTTTGGATTGCTGTGTTGAGACTCTTAACTGAGACTCCGCAGTGTTTTCTGTAGCTGGTCTCCCTGAGATCAGCTATTGTTTTGTTTGACTATTCCTAAATTTGCGAGTAAGCAGCAAGACTCATTGCCATATCTGAGCAGCCAGGACTTGTAGTAAAACCCTTGCAGCAGTTCCTTACGCTCTAAGATAAATTGGTAAGCGGCCCCCGTTGATTTCCAGGCAGCTAATGTGGTAGGGTTAGGCGTCTGCTGATGTGTATAAGCTTCCCTTAACTTCCTACTGAGGATACTCTGTGTCTGCGTACGTTTAAGTTGTTAGGTGTGGGAAATAATTTTCCCCTGAAGCACTTTTCCAGCTCTTCAGTACAGGGCAGGATTGTTTGCTTGTGCCGAGTTATGGTAGTCATAGTCTGTCCACCATCCCTGCAGAAGCTATGAATGATTTGTCTCTCAGTAGTGAGGAGGGGAAGAGCCAGATAAAATCGGTGCCTCTGACTTGCCTATCTTCTAGGTCTATTACTACAGGAGAGTAATCTGAAATGATCATCTGGTTTATGTCTGAAGAAACAGTGAGGGAAACCAGAGAGTTGGCTAGAACATAATCAAGTCTGGACCATGAATGTCCAGAGTGAGAGTAATGAGTGAACTCTCTGCTATCAGGGTGCTGGGTTCTCCATATGTCTGCAATGGAGAAGTCATCGATAAAATCGCGCAGGACTGTCAGGGCAGGTCTATGACTATCGCCATAGCCCTCTGCAGCCTTCCTGTGCTCCCTCGGGTCAAGTAATATGTTCAGGTCAACTGCTACTAGTTTGTTCCTGCTGTTGTCGGATTGAATTTGGGAATACAATGTGTTAAAGAATCTCGCTTGAACGGTATTAGGACCATACGTGTTGTGTACCGCCCGGTAAATCCAGCAAGATGTTCATGCTGTGGGCAATAATATGCCATGTTGGCGATTTGTCAAAAAGGACTTGTTAGTGGAGTTTCGCAGCCGCAGCGTATGTGTACTGCCAATCCAGCGGGTAAGTCCCGTGTTCTCAGTCTCCTGCAGCAGTTTTCCTAAGCGTCTTCGGTGGATGTTTTTCCTGTGGTCTGGTCCTTTTAAGAGGTGTCCGGGTTCCTAGTAGATGGGGGCCAGGATCCCTCAGGCGAGTCAGCAAAGTCGCAGGCAAAGTCGCAAGCTCAATTTTAGCCTTCTAGGTACGACTTCTGGGATTCTTTTGGAATCAGAGACCCCAAGTACTGCCGGGTTGGCTAGTTGAAAGCACCTTTTGTTGTACAGTTCTGTGCAGAGCTTACTAAATGGTCTCCGCTTTTTTGTAACTTCTGCTGAAAAATCTGCAAAGAGTGTTACCATTGTGCCATCAATATGTAGTGGCTGGCGAAGCCGCCAATATGCCCGCATGACAGCCTCTTTCTCAGAGTAGTCTAAATAGCGTGCAATCACTTGCCATAGTCTGTCAGTCCTCTTTGCTGGCTGCTGTTGCCTGGGTTTCTGGGGTTTCTCTGGGCCTATTCGGTGAGCTTTCTCTACTTTCGTATCACAGACCATCACCACTAAAACATAACCTTTACTAAATAGAATTAAAAATACCATAAGGTGCCATCAAGTGATTTTCAGGACTTATGGGCACTATGATGAAGGGAAAGATGTACCTATTTGTCCCTAATTTTCTAAGCCCTGCCTAAACGGAATAGCGGCCCCGATAGGGGCGATCCCTTGTCAGGAACCTCCTAATTATCCCTGACACAGGAAAGATTCCCACCACCAAGGTTTTTGTCAATTTGTCATGATGGTATATATGTGTAAGTCCACCCAATGGGTGGGACTAATGAGGAACGTAATGACATTACATCGCGTCTTGACATCATGGATGCAAACATGCTGCAGCGTGAGCAGACGCGCGCGCCCTGAGTGTTTAAGTGGACCCTAATGTAGTATACACACTGGAACCTTGAGACACATACCGCGTGCCACTGCTGTGACATACCCCCACACGAGAAATGGACGTGATAATCCTAACCAATTAACCCGATGCCTCCACTTGGATTACGGTTATGGCTACCATTCTTCTGACACCAAGTAATGGTCCCAATGGACCACTGAGCTATCCATGTATATATTTATTACCATATATCTTTTTGAACTATAAAGGTAAAACTGGAAGGTATATACTCATTAGCTCTATATATACCCTTTACTAAGGGGAATCCATCTCTATACATATATGTAGTGGGAGGAATATAATCATCATGGTATCCGACCATAGAGTAATACGGTCGTGGTGGTTTTAGCTGGACCCAATGATTTGATGAAGGGGATCAGATAACTTTGAGTGTTGGCTTTATTTATTTCTATCATAACTCCCGTTGTGCACTATATCTTTTGGTCATCATCATTGAAAAAAGGCATCTTCCTTATATATTTGGTCCCCTGATGAACTGGTGCCTGTGCCACAGTGAAACGCTTTGGGACAGAGTCGATTTATTTACTGATACATTGGGACACATTTTTTATTTAACCCCTTGAGGACTTTCGCCGTACATGTACGGCGGAAGTCTGGTCTTTAAACATGGTGCCTGCTCGCACATGCAGCGGGCGCCATAGCCGCCGGGTTTCTGCTTTTTAAAACATCAGACACCCACGGCACACGTATGCAATCAGCCACAAGGCTGATCGCATACATTTTCTCCTTCAGTTGCCGTGGTCAAATGTGACCATGGCATCATAGCTGTCCGGAATCGTAAGCCGCACGCTTCTGCTCCGATAATAGCGTTTCCCGGCTGAGATCGGGGAAACTGTTACCCCTGTTACATTGCTCTAAAACACCGAAGCCTCAAGCAGGCTTCAGAGTCTTTTAGAGGAATATACCAATACAGGCCACTAGGTGGCAGCACTGTATTGTTATCATTGAACACTTAATTTTTAATATGACTATATAGCCATCTATCAACACAATGGGCAATCTAATGATTGCCAGTTATAGTCACCCAGGGTGACTTAAAAAAAAAAAAAAAGTTTTTACAAATATAAAAAAATATAAAAGTTCAAATCCCCCTTTCCTTAAAATAAAAAACATCATGGTCAGAAAATGGTGATTAAAAATATTATTTTTCTCAAAGGTTTTAATTTTGTTTCAGTATTAAAACACAAGAAAAATTATACAAGTCTGGTATCGTTGTAACCGTACTGACCTGGAGAATGAAGATAACAGGTCAATTTTACCGCATAGTGTACAGTGTAAAAAAATAAATAAAAAAAATCCTTTGTCAGAATTGCGTTTTTTCACAATTCTACATCTCAGAATGACTTTGATTTTAGCACCACTGGAGTCAGCCCCTTCTCGGAAATCGCCTCGGAGGAATGTTGAACGGCAGAGGAACTCAACTAAACCCTATCCATTGGGCTGAATCTTCACTACACAGAAAGGACCATCAGGTGCAGAGGAAAGTTGTATATCCTCCTTCTGGTACTACACCAGGACTATACCCCTACACTGCTGATAGCAGCGTAGAGCTGTGTTTCGTATCCTTTCCCTTCTTATATTTTGGGACTCTCTGATATGATGATTCCCTTTACTATGCTGTTAACACTGTTTTTTTGTTTATTTGCATTTATATTTGCCGTCCTGAGCCAGAGTACTTTGCATTCCCAGACCAGTCCAATGGTGCTCCACTTTATGTGAATTGTCCATAGAAAAGAGCTTATTTGTGGAGGGAGGCGATGTCACATCAAGCTGACTTCTTGTGTGCACAAGAAACAAATATTATTGAAAAAGATGCACATAGATTGAAGCACCATTCATTCCTGATCATTCTCCAATCACACTCAGGAAAAAAGACAAGCGGTGTTTTGAATGCTATTACACAGGTTTCGCAGATAACTGACGTCCGAGGTCGCTATGTGATCCTAGTGTGTTCCCTGAACAATATCACTTATACTATTGTTAATCTGTATGCACCCAATCGTAGGGGGATCTCATTTCTGCATAAGCTAATGAAAAAAAGTCAACAAAGTCAAGCAGGGCCGCTTGATTCTAGAATAGCATTCTAGATTCCTCAATGGACACCAGCAACCCTACCAGACATGTCGATAATGGCTTAGCATCTCTTGTACATTCAGATATATGTAGGGCACAGCATAGCACAGAGAAGGATTTTACCTTCTTTTCAGAATGTCATGGGACATACTCCAGCATTGACTTATTCCTAGTAGATCGCGCATTACTGTACAGGAGTTGCGCGTCCGGTATTGACTTAAACGGTCAGACCATGCAGCAATAACACTTGCTATTCAAGAGGGTGCTGATATCAACCCAGACAGAATATGGAGGAAAAACACCTTCCTTTTGGGTCACTCCGCATATGGGAGAGAGAAAATGCTACTGCGGAATTCTTCAGATTTAACAGTGGGACAGCTTCTAGCGTATATAAACAGAAAAGGTATAGCCGCTCTGCCCCACTGTCCACCTGCTTTGAGCATGGATGGCACCCTCCCGACTTGATTGCTGTCAATATCCAAAAACCAAGAAAAATCCAGCTTCAAAGATGCAAAAAGGTGGAATCTTTATTGTGCGATTAAAATCCAATGCAAGACATCACAGTTACAGTAGTAACGCGTTTCAGACCATAAACAAATCAGGGTCCTTCATCATGACAAAGCACTGTGTTACAAACATCAGTTTTAAAAGGCTAGCCCACACCTGAAACCACAATCATCAAGTCACATGACATGATTGCTCTGATTCAGACCTCTGCATTAATAGTAATATGAAAAATATAGAAAAAACACAACAACACGGCATAAAGGAAAAAATGGCAGGCAAATATAATCAATATTGTAATATAAGATCATGTCTCTTATTAACTACTACAGGACCACCTAACGCAGGGATGCGTCCTGCGGGCGGTCCTGTAGCTCTGTGTTGACGCATCGGCGCGCGTCTCAAGAGTTGAACTACAGCCTGCCAGCGATGATCCATCGCTGGCAGGCTGTAGATGCGATATAAATCGCATCAAACATGTATACCAGACGCTGTTTTGTGAACAGCGTCTGGTATACCTGCTACCTGGTCCTCTGGTCCACCAGAGGACCAGGTAACTATGTAAAGTTGCACCAAACACTACACTAACCCCCCTCACCTATTAACCCCTTGTTAACCCCTTGATCACCCCATCTAGACCCCCTGATCACCCCCTGTCATTGATCACACCCTTGTAAGGCTCCATTCAGACGTCCATATGTGTTTTATGGATCCAGGATTCACGGATCCGTGGAACTGATCCACGGATCCGCAGATCCTCAAAACACGGACACCGGCAATGTGCTTTCCGCATTTTGCAGATCCAAGCACATTGCCAGAACTATATAGAAAATGCTTTTCTTGTCCGCAATTGCGGACAAGAATAGGACATGTTCTATATTTTTGATGAACGGAAGTGCAGACCCGAAGCGCGGATCCGTAATTCCGGATCCGAGCGGGACAAAGTCTGTCCCAATAGAAATGAATGGGTCCACAATTCCGTTCCGCAAACAGAATTTCTGGACGTGTGAATGGGGCATAAGGGTCCCTTATCCCCGCCAGTTAGTTAGCTACTTGTTAGGTAGCTAGCGCCCAGCCCACCGCACCGCAGTCACTGATTTTGGCTGAGATTTTTTCATCCACATTGACCGATGCGAATGAAGAAATCTGTGCCGTTCATTTTTTTTTTTTTTCAGCCCAGAGGCTGAACGGAAAAAAAAAATCTCATTACCCGTATGCTCAATATAAGGAGAATCGCAGAAACTCCTAATGCTGGCCATACGTGTAATGATTGCGGAGACCCCTAAAATGCCAGGACAGTACAAACTCCTCACATGTGACCCCATTTTAGAAAGAAGACACCCCAAGGTATTCCGTGAGGGGTATGGCGAGTTCATGCAAAATTTTATTTTTTGTCACAAGTTAGTGGAATATGAGACTTTGTAAAAAATAAAAATAAAAATCAATTTCCGCTAACTTGTGCCAAAAAAAAAAAAATTCTGTGAACTTGCCATGCCCCTCACGAAATACCTTGGGGTGTCTTCTTTCCACAATGGGGTCACTTGTGGGGTATTTATACTGCCCTGGCATTTTAGGGCCTCTAAAGCGTGAGAATCCAAATGCGTAAAAATGCCCTGTGAAATCCTAAAGGTACTCATGGGAATTTGGGCCCCTTTGCGCATCTTGGCTGCAAAAAAGTGGCACACATGTGGTATCTCCGTACTCAGGAGAAGTAGGGCAATGTGTTTTGGGGTGTATTTTTACATATACCCATGTTGGGTGAGAGAAATATCTCTGTAAACTGACAACTTTGTATAAAAAAAATTAAAATTTGTCGTTTACAGTGATATTTCTCACACACAGTATGGGTATATATAAAAATACACCCCAAATCACATTGCCCTACTTCTCCTGAGCACGGCGATACCACATGAGTGACACTTTTTTGCAGCCAAGATGCGCAAAGGGGCCCTAAAACCAATGAGTACCTTTAGGATTTCACAGGGCATTTTTACGCATTTGGATTATCACGCTTTAGGGCCCCTAAAATGCCAGGGCAGTATAAATACCCCACAAGTGACCCCATTTTGGAAAGAAGACACCCCAAGGTATTCCGTGAGGGGCATGGCGAGTTCACAGAATTTTTTTTTTTTGGCACAAGTTAGCGGAAATTTATATATTTTTATTTTTTTAATTTTGTTTTTTACAAAGTCTCATATTCCACTAACTTGTGACAAAAAATAAAATTTTACATGAACTTACCATACCCTCACAGAATACCTTGGGGTGTCTTCTTTCTAAAATGGGGTCACATGTGGGTATTTTATTGTCCTGGCATTTTAGGGCCCCTAAAGCGTGAGAAGAAGTCTGGAATCCAAATGCGTAAAAATGGCCTGTGAAATCCTAAAGGTACTCATTGGAATTAGGGCCTTTGCACTCCAGGCTGCAAAAAGTGGCACACATGGTATCGCCGTACTCAGGAGAAGTAGGGCAATGTGTTTTAGGGTGTATTTTATATATACCCATACTTTGTGTGAGAAATATCTCTGTAAACGACAATTTTTTAATTTTTTTATACAAAGTTGTCAGTTTACAGAGATATTTCTCTCACCCAACATGGGTATATGTAAAAATACACCCCAAAACACATTGCCCTACTTCTCCTGAGTACGGCGATACCACATAAGTGACACTTTTTTGCAGCCTGGGTACGTAAAGGGCCCAAATTCCAACGAGTACCTTTAGCTTTTACATGGCTGCTCACAATTTAGCCCCGCCCAAAATGCCAGAACAGTAAACACACCCCACAAATGACCCCATTTCGGAAAGCAGACACCCCAAGGTATTCACTGAGGGGCATAGTGAGTCCTTGGGAGATTTTTTTTTTTTTTGCCAGAAGTTATTTATTTTTTTTCCTCAGAAAGTGTCATTTTCCGCTAACTTGTGAAAAAAAATGAAATGATACATGAACTCACCAAGCCCCTCCGCGAATACTTTGGGGTGTCTTCTATCTAAAATGGTGTGATTTGGGGGGTATTTATACTTTCCTGGCATTCTAGCACCTGAAGAAACATGACAGGTGCTCAGAAAGTCAGAGCTGCTTCAAAATGCCGAAATTCACTTTTTTGCACCATAGTTTGTAAACGCTATAACGTTTACCCAAACCAATAAATATACACTAATTGGATTTTTTTTTATCAAAGACATGTAGAACAATAAATTTAGAGAAAAATTTATATAGAAATGTAGTTTTTTTTGAAAAATTTTACAACAGAAAGTGAAAAATGTCATTTTTTTGCAAAAATGTCGTTAAATTTTTATTAATAGCAAAAAAAGTAAAAATGTCAGCAGCAATGAAATAGCACCAAATGAATTGACATTCGTAATCAACTTCGAACCCTGCTTCTACATGATTATGAGCGTGCTCTGGTTAAAACTAAAGCCAAATATTATGCCCAGAGCAATAAAGCTGGCAAACTTTTAGCCTGCAAACTAAAGTCCCAGCACACCCGTTCAAGAATCCCTTTTATCAAGCCACTAGGACTAAACTCACAGATCCCAGGGACATAGCAACCCAGTTTAAAGAATATTGCTATGCTCTTTATAATATTGGGGACCAGCAACCCCCTTTGGATAACCTTCTTCAATACAAGACTTTTTAGCCAATGCACAGCTACTAGTTCTGACTGATGAGCATTTGGCTTTTCTTTGTGCTTCCATCACCATAGCCAAGATTCTTAACACTATAAAAATGCTGCCCTCTGGAAAGTCCTTGGGCCCAGACAGTATCTCAAATAAGTTTTATAAAAGATTCTCTACATTCAAATCCCCTTGTTTAGAATTGGTGTTTCAGCAGTTTGTGCAGGGTGTTCCCTTCCCGCTCGAAATGCTATCTGCACTAATAGTCACGCTGCCTAAGCTGGGGAAGCCGGCAGATGTCCCCCAAAACCTTAGGCCCATATCTGTTCTAAACTTAGATGTTAAGCTATATGCTAAATTACTGGCCTTCAAATTGTCATCTTGGTAAAGCCTGATCAAACCGGATTTGTTACAGGACGGCAAGCCTTTGACAATACTGGACGTGTTTTAAACGTCCTGGATTATGCGGAGAGAAATAAGGTCCCTATGGTGGCAGTTACGTTGGACGCTGAGAAGACATTTGACCTTCTCGTCAGCACAACACATGGGATTTAAGGGGACAATACTCTCTGCCATTCAAAATGTATATAGCAACCCATCAGCCAGAATTTTTTTTTTCCAATGGAGCTCTCTCAGAGCCTTTTCAGATTTGTAATGTGCTCCTGAAAAATGCTCCACAGCATGAATAGGTTAGCATAGGAACCCGTCTGAACGGAGACCACCTTGTCGCCAGTAGGTGGGCTTAGATGTATCTTGATCAAAATGTATTGACCAAGTGTCTCAGTTTTTATCAAGAGTGAGGACTTAGATGCATAACATATGGACTTATTTTTATAGTGCATTATTTTCTGTTATTTTGTAAAAGTAGCCATATACATCCACACATTTCATACCATATCATGCAGGATGGTTTATATATGTTTTTTTCTGTGATTCCTTTGGATGACAGCCAATAAACTTTCTATAAGAAGTGTATGTTTTTAAACAATAAACAGACTACTTGATTCAGCCAGTTTTCTCTGGGCGCACATGAAACCTGGATTTCCACCCCGATAATCATATTTGCCCCAACATGGCGCAACTCACCACTCAAAACAGAGACAGAAAAGTACGCCAGCCCTGAGGTGACATAGAAATTAGACTGTTATGACAAAATCCGGCAGAAAATAAGGTGCATCTATATAAATAGGACAGAAATTAGGCGCAAAACTTAGAAAACGTCTGAATTTATCTTAAAACTCAAAATAGACGCAACAGACGCAAATGCCTCCAAAACAAGCGTAAACACAGTTGGTAAATGAGACTTAAAAAACAGGCTTTTTACTCATGAAAACAGGTGGCAACACTTTAGTAAATGTGCCCCTCTATGTTTGATGGTTTAGAGGAGAAGAGACATAGATGTCTCCAGTGCATAAAACGTACTTGCTTTAATTAAAAAGGAATGGAAGTGGAGTGTGGCTAACAGGCATATGAGTAGGACGGGGGATTGAAGAGCACCGTGAGCCTGCAATGAATCCAGCTTATTCAGGGCCACTAGATCCACTAACCTGCCTCCATCATGGTTGTGGTTCTCCTTCTGTGGAGGGTGGATGCTGGTGAGAGTCCTTCAGCTAGGACTTGGCATGGACGGAGAGTGCAGTGTATGGGCCAGAGCACTGAGGGAAATAGAGGCCTTCTATTTACGGCGTGCCAGCCCCAAAGATTCTGGTCTTCCCAATGGGTATATTGCTTGGTGGCTACCATTCCCTGTGCTTTGGGGACCCAGGGTGGATGGAGTGAATGGAACCCTTTTCTGTCCAGTGCACGGTTTGTTCTCCTGCAGTTGGTGTCACCAGCTTCCAGGGACGGTATTTGTGAAGTGTAGGGAAGCTTTAAAGACTTTTGTTTTTATTTATTTAGCTGCTGCAAGGGTAGATACTAGGCCTTATTCTGCTGCCCAGAGATACAGGACCTGCGATTATGTCACCATCATGTGATCAGTGCAGGCGATGACAGCAGTAAAGAGGAGAAGACCTGGGGGAAGAAGCTGTGGTGATGTCTGCTACATGAGGAGCGGTAAGTAAAGGGAGAGGTAGAGCAATGCTGGGAGTTGTGGTTATTTAACTGGGACTGTATGTTAGAACTGTGTGTTGGAGGTGGCTGGGGAGGGGGTTATGGTTTTTACATGGGACTGTATGTTGATGGTGGCTGTAGGAGGGAGTGATGTTATTTACATGGGACTGTATGTTGATGGTGGCGGTAGGAGGGAGTGATGTTATTTAGGACGGGTTCACATGATCAGTATGGATTCCGGTTTTGTTCTCTGTTATAACGGAAAATAACGGAATCCATAAGACGGAAGTTAAAACGGAAGCCTTTAAGAGGCATTCCGTTTTGATCCGTCATAATAGAAGTCTATGGGAATCATAACGGATCCGTCTAGTTTCTGTATGTTATGCAGAGTGGAAAAAAAGTCCTGTCTTGCATAAAGTTATAACCATGTTATAATGGAAAACAAAAATGGAATCCATAACGGTGATGTGAACCCACTCTTACATGGGACTGTATGTTGGAGGCGGCTGTGGGAGGGAGTGATGTTATTTACATGGGACTGTATGTCAGAGGGGGCTGGGGGAGCCATTGATGTTATTTACATGGGACTGTATGTCAGAGGGGGCTGGGGGAGGCATTGGTGTTATTTACATGGGACTGTATGTTGGAGACAGCTGGGGAGGGGGGTGATATTATTTACTTGGGACTGTATTTTGGAGGGGGCTGTAGATAGAGAGGGATGTTATTTACATGGGACTGTATATTGGAGGGGGCTGGAGAGATGGTGTGATGTTATTTACATGGGAATCTCTGGGGAGGGAGGGAAGTTGTGTTATTTACATGGGACTATATATTGGAGGGGCTGGAGGGAGGGGAGTGATGTTATTTACATAGGACTGTATCTTGGAGGGGGCAGGAGAGATGGTGTAATGTTATTTACATGGGACTGTATGGTGAAGGGAGGAATATAACTACAGGGGGCATTATAAATACTGGGGACACTTTAGGGTGAGCATTATGACAGTACTGGGCAGTATAAATACTGGGGGCACTGTAGGGGCATTATAAATCCAGGGGGACATTATAGGCGTTCTTATTACTCTTGGGGGCTCTATAGGAGGGACTTCTAGATCTGCTTTATTTCTACTAAGAGCTCTATGAGGGCCTTATTACTACTGAGGGGTCTGTAGATAGCTTTATTACCACTAGGGGAACAGTGGGGGGGCCTTATTTCTACTGGGGGCTCTGTGAGAGTATAATTAATACTAGAGGGCTCTTCAATGAATGGGGGCATTCTTAGGGAGCATTATTACTGTTGGGGGCAGTATTAGTAATGAGGGCATTCTAGAAGGGAATTACTATTGGTGGGACTATGAGGAGCACTATTACTATGGGGGCACTCATATTTCTTCAGGATAGTATTTAGGGGTATTGGGGAGCACTGCGAGCAGCAGGATAACACTGTGGGGACTCGAGGTTGGGGGATGATGATAGAAATATGAGGAAGCTAAGATGTCTGTGTGTCAGACTCTGCAGAGACGAGGCTAAGAGAAGTTATACGGACCAAATGGAGAAGATGATGACAGAAAAGATCTACATCAGAGCAGACGTCACCTGGGAGGCCCTGGATGTGAGAGGTATTTGCTGCTGTATAGCAAGTACAGCAAAATGCGGTTGGAGGGGGGAGGGGGGGGGGGGGTTGGGACAGAACTGAGCCATATTCATTGGGGCTTGGGCCCCGGATCTTTTGAGACCCTAGCAACGTCCCTGCTTCACAGAGTACATATGGTGCTTTCTAGATTGCTCCTCATTTATCTAATGGTTTCCCCTTTATTTTTTAAGGGTTTCCAGGAAGTTGGTAACACCCTCCTGGCCATAGTAAGACTGTTGTGGGCAAATACCAGAAGAGGATTGTTTGAAGTGTTTCGGAGAGATCTTCTTTTGTCGGCACCTGTATGCTTGCTGTGTCTTAAATCACCACGTTTAATAATACAGCATATAAGCTTCTACAATATACCCTGATGTCTGCAAGAATTCATATTGCTTCCAGATGGCGGTCTCCTTCACTTTATATCTCAGCAGTTATTCATAGGGTTAATAGAATCTTGTTATATGAGAAACTTAATGCCATCCTTAATGATTCCAGAGAACGATTCTCAAAAGTACTTTCTGTCTCTATGAACATTTACAACAGCCCATAGAAGACTTGACTGCTCTCTTTCCCTTACGTCCCTATCCCTTTACCTCTTGGGCCAGGAGAGTTACGGGAGTTTTTTCATACTACATTACTCATGTAACTCATATTGTAGGCTTTGTTCTTACTGTTCTACAATTTGTCATTTTGGCATTGTCTACTGATTTTGGATGCTTACGCTTCTTTCTTATGTAATCACATACATACTTTGCAAATTTGTTTTACTTGCTATTTTGCCAATAAATACGTTTTTGAAACATAAAAATGATAGAGACAGATGATCGACAGACGGGTAAGTCACTCAAATGTGCAGTGCAAAACTGATACAGGGCTGCCGAGTGTAGATGGATGGACCCAGATTGGATACTTACCAAACACAGTCAATGGAAGTCAGTTACTAACAAGACCCCATTTTGCGACTTTTTAAATGCCCATGCAACAACATTTTGTCACACGGCGGGGACGTGATAGGGATCGGGTCGGAACATCGTCACCAACAAATTTACTAACATTTACACCTGGAGACAGGTGTAAATGTTGGCCAAAAACTACTCCAGTCTGGGGCTAGAATAGTTTTTACACCAGGGGCAAGGACTGCTGAACTTGCACATAATTTATGACAAGGAGCACACCTCTTCATAAATGAGGAGCATCCTTCAGCAGCGCAGATGGAAATCAAAGACCAGCCTAAAATGCATTTTTTTGTAAATGACCTCCAGTGGGTCAATTCAGGTCATTTGTCTGAGAGAAAATCACAACATGCACCATCCAGGCCTGATTTTTCTGCAAGACTCGCCCATAAGGACAAATTGCCCATTGCCACCATGCCATGCCACAGGTCGCTCTGCAGCACTGTGTGAGCGGAGCTTATGCAGATTAAGGGGCTGAAGGCTCCACCCACACAGGCCAGCAGAGCGATCCATGCCTGCAGGCTAAATTGTGGAGCGGGGAGAAGTCTTCCTGCTTCACCATTCAGAGCGTGGCTGGCCTGAAGGAGGGGAGGAGCGCGGGGAGCTGAGTGGTGAGTGACAGGACCGCAGCTACCAGCAATGAGCGCTTCCATCTGTATTGATGGAAGCGCTCATTGCTTATGGCCTCTGGCAGCTGTGCTGGTGGCCCCCACAGGAGCTGTGGGACCCGGCACTTACCCAGGTATGTCGGGTGCCGATGCCGGCCACTTGCGGCAGAGTCTATCCCACAAGGGGATCCCGTTGGATCTTAAGAGAAAAACCTCAGTGTTTTCTTGTTTGTGGCTGTGACAAACAAATCTATTCCCGGACGACCCTACATGGGTGATATTTTCTCGAAAACTCCCTAATTTAGGCTTCACTTCCCCTGAGAGAGAGAGAGAATGACGGCTGAGAAAATTCGCTTGGCAATTCTCCACCCCTCTGATATGCACAGCGGAGATTGACAAGCAATTTTCCTATGCTAAGGATAGAATTTTCTGAGCTTCTAGCATCAGGCTCCATACCTCCCTGCTTGTTTATATAAGATACCCCTGTCCTGTTGTCTGTCATTACCCTTACATTCTTTCCCTTCAATATTGGGAGAGAGAACAGCATGGCACACCTCACTGCTGTTAATTATTTCAAATTTGAAGAACCGTCTTTTATCGTCACTCCCCAACGACCCTCCAGAGAAACCTCCTGAATATGAACCCCCATCGCCAGGGACTTGCATCTGTTGTCAGACAAACCAACTCTGTGGTCTTCAAGGGGACACCCTGAACTAAGTTTCCAATTTCTAACCACCAAGAAAGGTTCAGAAGGGTCTGGTCCAATATTTTTAACTTTGTTTCTAGGGAAACATCGCCTGTGTCCCAGAAGGAAAGGATTTCCCACTGGAGAGCTCTGGAGTGAAATTGAGCCCAACCTACCATGGGAATACAAGCTGTAAGAGTGCCCAAGATAGAAATTCCTTGCCTTAGAGAGATTAACCTTAACCCCACGTCCTTTACAACGGTTTCCAATCCTCCAAAGATGGACCCGTCCATTTTGGAAGATTCTTTAATTACCCTCCACAATACGACCCTCCCTCTACATTCCAACAATAACCAATCGGTATCTTTTTTAGCGGGGCCTTGACCCTCAGGCGACATACGCACTAAAACATCCAACAGGCGAAACTACAATGATTTCAGAATTCTTCAAGCCCAGGCAAGCAGAAGAGGAAGGAGAGGAGGAGTCCAAAACAGATACAAAAGACATACCGAACAAGGACGCAAGACCAAAAAACAAACAGAGTCCGAAGAAGAACAAGACCAGTCAACAGTAAAAATCTTCAACCTTTCCAGCTTCAAACTGTTGCCTGCCCAAATATCTCTTCTACAAAGAGGCTTATCCTTCTGCCCCGCAGACAGGTTCAACGAATTTGAAATGTTCGTTGATTTAAACTCTTTCATCAGAAGTGTTACTCTCCAGAGACATTTTACCATCCAATCCAAACAGAATGGGACTAACCATGAAGAGGCACTCAAAGAATCAACAGAACTCACGCCAACCATCCACTCAGGTCTCAAACCAAAATCGACGTTTAACCCTACCCACCACAAAGGGAACTACATAAATACCTTCTTTTCTCTCGTCTCTAGAGACATGAGGAATATAAAAAAAAGGGAAAAAGAATTAGACACAACCTCACATGGAAAGAGAAAAATGCATAGTCCGATCTTAGTAATAACGAACTCCTGGTCATAAGAGAAGCGGACAAGGGGGGGGGGGGGTCATTGTACTACAGGATAGAGCTGATTACATAAAGGAAGCCCATAGGATCCTGAATGACCCATTTTACTATACACCATCTTCTACGAATCCCCTTATCGAAGACCAGAAGAAACTGGACACAATCCTGCAACAGGCAGAAGATCTCCATATCTTGTCAAAAAAATAAAAGGAATACATAACGATTGACCATCCCAACACCACACTATATTATCATCTACCCAAAGTACATAAAGATGCCAAAAATCCACCGGGTAGACCAATAATGTCCAGGATTAATTCATTAACTAGTAATTTATCCCATTATGTAGATGTCTACTTACAAAAGTACGTGGTCAATCTTCCCTCCTATCTTAGAGACTCTTCCCATCTGATTACCATCCTGAAAGAAATTGAATGGGAACCGGAATACAGATGGCTCACACTAGACGTGGCAGCCCTTTATTCTAATATCCCACATGTAGCAGGTATTGAAGCCACCTATTTCTACTTGGAAAAAGATCCACAACTGTCCGTAGAACACAAAGAGTTCATTACAACAGCCATCGATTTCATCTTAAGAAATAATGTTTTTCCTTTGAAGGCAAACTATACCGACATGGGGACGCGCTTCGCGCCCAGCTTTTCTAATCTGTATATGGGAAAATTTGAGGAAGAATACATCTATAACACACATGCTTGGACTGACAAAAAAAATTTCTACCGTCGTTAGATCGACGATCTGATAATCATTTGGAAAGGCACCAAAGAAGAAATTCCTGCCTTCATAACCTATCTCAATACAAATAGATGGAATCTTTCTTTCAAAGCCAACGAATCCTCTATTTCTACTGAATATCTTGATCTGGAGCTCTTTACAACCGATTAAACAATCAAGTCCAGAACATACTTCAAAAAAAGTTGACGGTAATAGTTACCTCGACTATAGGAGCGCCCACCATAGAAAATGGCATAACAAAATACCATACAGCCAATTTAAGCGGATTAGGAGGAATTGCACCAACAACAGTGATTTTATCTCCCAAAGCAAGATCTTACACACACGTTTTACAAATAAAAAAATATCCAAAAGAGATAATTGAAAACGCATTTAGGCGAGCTAACCACAAGAGCCAAGAAGAAAGCTTGAAAAAGAAGTTAAAGACAAACACGACTGAAGAACCAATGAAATATGAACCCACCTTCATCACCACCTACAATCCCAACCAAGAAGTCATAAAAGCAATCTTAAAGAAACATTGACATATATTACTAAATGATCCATTTCTGAAAGGCAATATATCCTCCAGACCAAAGTAAATTTTTCGGAGAGCAAGAACTCTGAAGAACATATTAGCACCCAGCAGATTAAAAAAGAAGCAAAAACAAATTACAAACACTAGCATCCTCAAAACAACAGGATGCTATAGATGTGGCCACAAACTGTGTAAGTGTTGCGATAACATTCTACATCGAGCAAAAAACTTCCGGAGCAATACGACCGGGGAAGAGTTCCCTCTGAAAAGCTTCCTAAATTGCTCATCCTCCTACGTCATATATAGACTCCAATACATAGGATGCACTACGCAGTCACTAAGAGAACGACTTACAAATCATCGGTGGAATATCAATCATGGTTATCTGAAGCACAGCGTCTCCCGCCATTTTCTCTCATCTCATAACAAGGACTCATCAAAACTAACCATCATCCCCATCTAACAGGTATCTAAATCTACCCCTGACCGCTTCAGAACATTACAGAAAAGAGAGATGTATTGGATCTTCAAATTACAAACCCTCGAACCACACGGTTTAAATGAACGTTTATTCTGAGTTCAACTTTCAACTGATCAACTCCCATCATTTTTTCCATACTCTCCCCCACATTGGTACATATCATGTCCAGTACATTATCCCCTGCCAAATATGTCCAGTACTTTTCTCCCCCTAAAGCCCGTCTCACTCCTTCTCTCACATCTTCCTCCTCCGTACCGACAAAATTAATTCCCTATAGCTCTTCCCACTCCTTCCACATATGTAGTTATCCCTCCATTATTATTATTAGTCATACACATACTCTACAGAGCAGTTTGGTTCGTGTACCTCGCGTATGTGTGTGTGCATGCCGGTGTGTGCATACACATATACATATGTTTTTCCGCGTGTGTGTCTGTGCATGTGTATACACATACATACATTTATATAATTTCCCTTCATTATATATTTTTATCTCATTATTCATTTCATCTTACACAACTATACTATCTTTATTGCTTAACTTTATTGCTCTTCAGCCCCATCAGTCTTTTTTATCGCTTACTACCCCCCCCAGCGCTTACTAACCATGCCAGATAACATATATGCCAGAGCTCCCCCCCGTTCTTTTCATCCCTCTAATATACATTCCATGCCTGTCATCTCCAATCTCCTTACACTGCCGATAGTTATTGTCAGCCCGGCACAGTAATCCATCCTGGCAGTTGTCCCCGCCCACCTCCGTCCCCTTTCCAGCATTCACCAATCAGCTCTCTCTCTTCCCCACATATACTTCTCTGTGGAGCGTGGGCTCTCCCCGTGCAGCGTTACCCACGTGCCACATCCAGAGGCTGCACATCAGGCCCCACCACTCATTCCAGGTAACGGTCCTTCCATTCCAGCTCCTTGCTTCTCTCCCCTATTCACTCTCACAGTCTCCAACCCCACCATCTTATACCTCAGTTACTTATTTCATCTTACAGATCCAGTCCTATCAATTTCAGTTTTATTAATTCCCATCATATCATGACAAACTGGGTGGCCCATCAATTTATTTATTCATTCATTTATTTGTTTAACTATTTATTTATTTAATCACTTATTATTTATTTATTCATTCATTCATTCTGTTGCACAGATCCAGGGAGTTATTCTGATTGCCTGATTGGAGTCGGGAAGGAATTTTTTTCCCCTTAAGCGGGGAAAACTGCCTTCTGCCTCGCAGTTTTTTTTTGCCTTCCTCTGGATCAACTTGAAGGAAACAGGCCGAACTGGATGGACAAATGTCTTTTTTCGGTCTTATATACTATGTTACTATGTTACATCTGATTCATCATTTCCAGCCACACCTTCCGCCAGTTACTGTTACATCCATATTATACAGTGTTAGTATATGAAAGCATCCTCATTTATTCACTCGGGCCCCTCACTCTTTTAGCCTTCCTGCGATCTAGATGGAGATCAGTGGATGCTCGTGTCACTTTATTCAGGTAAGGCCATTTTTACCTAAGCCCTACACATTACGTCTTATATATATATATTTTTTTTTTTTTTTTTTTTTTATCAATGATATTTTATTCGTTTTTCAAAACAAATTTTACAGATGTACAGCAGCATAGTATGCACATTTTGCAACAATGCAAGTAATAAGACATTGTGGACGCAGCCACTGTGGTATATACTTAACGCGAGGAATACAAGTGAAATTTACCGGAAAGTATGGATACATTCTTGTTACAATATGTCAGGGCACCCGCACGGATGCTGCCAACCTGACTGCATAATATAACCGGTGTCACACAACGTCCCAGGAGCAACGAAAAACCTACGTCTTATATATTATAACGTGTGTTATACAGAAACCTACCTTGTTTTGGTTGTTTTTAGAGTGTGTATATACAGAGAGATATGCTTTAATTTTATAGATGTCTGGGTAGGCCACCCCCACTCTTTATAAATATTTTTATAAATATATTTATATTTGTGGTCGGATCGGCTACCAGAAAGGTGTACCTAACCTATCTAACCCTATCTACAACAAGCAGTAGAATTGTGCCATAACTGCTGCGGTAGGGCAGCCTAAAGGGGGCCACCCTAATATGAAATGACTGTAAGATGGTGTGGATGGGTGGGTGAAATCAGCTGAATCGTCGTCAGCCTGGGCCCACAGGTGCCTATAAATAGCCTAGCAATCAGCCAGCCTAGGCCCACAGGTGCATATCAATAGCCTTGTAGTCCGCCTCCCCTCCCACAAACACAGCAATACTTGCTTAACACTTGTGGTCGTAACGGCTACCAGAAAGGTGTACCTAACCTATCTAACCCTATCTACAACAAGCAGTAGAATTGTGCCATAACTGCTGCGGTAGGGCAGCCTAAAGGGGCCAAAAAGAGCAAACCTTAGGTTAGAGCAAAATATATACATACCATTACTACACCCACTTTGAACGTAAACGACATTTCCCGATGAAGGTGCGAAAAATATCGTACATACCACAGTGACTACCATCTGCCTTACCTCTTTGTCATGTGAACCGGCACATCGTTCTTGGAGGTGGCTAATGCTGATGCGATCGAAGGAGTGGCCGGTAACCAGAAACTATTTACTCCTATGTATACTAACAACATGTGAACATATTACGAGAAGGTCTGAATCCTGAGAGCTGCAGACTGAAACAAACAATGGTGAATCTGTTGGAAGGCTTAAATGGATTCCAAGCATTCGCCGAGGACCCTGATCGGGCACCAACTGTTCCTGGTTGCAAACTACTACCCTCTACTTATTCCCCAGGCCAGACCTTATATATATAAGGGGCCAAAAAGTTAGAGCATGGCGTATGCCGTCTTTCTCTATTAGTAGATTAAGTGGAATGTATAACCTCACCAGGCCTGGGGAACCATCAACACGAATACATGGCTATTTTAATTAACGAGCTAATGTTGCCTGTAGTAAGGAAAGAGAACGTACACACCATACCTGCAGTTGTGACAGGAAATAAGCTTAAGGTCGTAATAACTATGTATGCTGCGCCTGTAGTCTTGCTTTGGCTTGTCGTGTCTGTAGACATGAGACCTTGTGAATTGCGCCTATTACTGTACTTTCTACTGGAAGACGGACTGATACCCAGGACTTAGGCCCGACACCAACACCCTCAGCCCGAGTGGCGGAAAAAGACATGAAACCTACTAGTGGTGGGGCCACATGGCCGACCTCGAATGGTGAAGTCATATATGAACCACTTAACCGGAGAAGCCATGCGTGAGAGACACTAATGGTGTTGCCATGCGTGAGACACTAATCGTGGTGCCATGCGTGAGAGACTCTAATGGCGGAGTCATATGTGTAACACCTAATTGGAGAAGCCATGCGTGGGAGACTAATGGCAGTGCCATGCGTGAGAGACTCTAATGGCAGTGCCACGCGTGAGAGACTCTAATGGCGGAGTCATATGTGTAACATTAAATCGGAGAAGCCATGCGTGGGAGACTAATGGCAGAGTCATATGTGCAACACCTAATTGGAGAAGCCATACGTGAGAGACTTTAATGGCAGTGCCATACGTGAGAGACTCTAATGGCGGACACTTAATTGGAGAAGCCATACGTGAGAGACTCTAATGGCAGTGCCATGCGTGAGAGACTCTAATGGCAGTGCCATGCGTGAGAGACTCTACTGGCAGAGTCATATGTGCAACACCTAATTGGAGAAGCCATACGTGAGAGACTCTAATGGCAGTGCCATACGTGAGAGACTCTAATGGCGGACACTTAATTGGAGAAGCCATACGTGAGAGACTCTAATGGCGGACACTTAATTGGAGAAGCCATACGTGAGAGACTAATGGCAGTGTCACACGTGAGAGACTCTAATGGCGGACACTTAATTGGAGAAGCCATACGTGAGAGACTCTAATGGCAGTGCCACACGTGAGAGACTCTAATGGCGGACACTTAATTGGAGAAGCCATACGTGAGAGACTCTAATGGCAGTGCCATGCGTGAGAGACTCTAATGGCGGACACTTAATTGGAGAAGCCATACGTGAGAGACTCTAATGGCAGTGCCACACGTGAGAGACTCTAATGGCGGACACCTAATTGGAGAAGCCATACGTGAGAGACTAATGGCAGTGCCACACGTGAGAGACTCTAATGGCGGACACTTAATTGGAGAAGCCATACGTGAGAGACTCTAATGGCAGTGCCACACGTGAGAGACTCTAATGGCGGACACTTAATCGGAAAAGCCATGCGTGAGAGACTGATGGCGGAGTCATATGTTTAACTCTAAACCTGAGAAGTCATGCGTGAGACTCTAATGGCGGAGTCATGTGAGTAAAACAAACAGAGAAGTCATGCGTGGGAGACTAATGGCGGAGCCATACATGCGAGACTATGGCAGATTATTATTATTTTTAATTTTTTTCCTCTTTTTAATAAAGCACTTATGCAGCACCAGTGTGACTTGGGAACTCACGTAACCATGAACCCCTCTGACAGGGAACCTAAGACACTAAACAGCCTACAACCATATGGTACCTCTAACGAACAACATGAAGGACGGTCAAAGGGCCACCCGAAGCCATGAGACTGAACTGAATGACTTTACAGTGACTAAGTAATTAAATGTGAGCCAGACCCGATGGGATATGCATAGACGTTAGTGAAGCGAACCACGTGCATAAATACACATTAACCATCCGTGAATTTGAGCAGATGGGAGACAACGAAGAGCCAGAGGCCTTGCAGTTCGCTAAGTGAAGACCCTTATCTTGACAAATGAAGGGTTTGAAAAAATATAGTAGGAAACGTACCCCTATTGGGCCACTGAAAAGCTATTTAGTTAACTGGGGCAAGGGACCAATCTGAGTGAATATGAACCAGAAGTAAAGCGGTCTAAGTAACTGCAAACCAGGACTGAAACACCAAAAAAAAAATAAAAATTTTTAATACATTTTTTTTTTTTAATTTTTTTTTTTTTTTTTTTTTTACTGAAATGAACAGAAAAAGTAGAAGTGGGCCTTCGGATTGTAACAAACCAACGACCAAGGGCTGACTGCCCTAGTGAAAACCTGGCTAACCATGATGTCAAATAAAAAAGGAAAATGTAGCTATAAGTGGAAGCAGTGTATAAACACATGGTGTAAGAACAAGTGGGTGACTGTAGCTCTGGATGTGAGTAGTGCCCAACACATAGTATGGGCGCAGCTCTGAGTGTGAGCATGATATAAGCAGCCGTATGAATGCAATCTAAAGTGAGCAGAGTATTAACGTGATACAACAGATGCATGAACGCAGCTCTGGTAGTGAATGGAGTATAGGACAAAATGTAAATGCAGACACACAGACGTAGCTTTGGCAGGTAACGAACCTAGCCATGAACATTCTACTATTAGTGCCCAACCTCCTACGCCCCAGAGCGCTACAAGTCACAGACCGTGTAACCAAGTCCGATCCCACCGTGAAAGCCAGCACTCGCCTGGCACCTTCTGCCATTGCCCAGGTGCGAATGAACCTCCACATAATGCTGCAGGAATTTTTATTTATTTTTTGCTTTTAAATAATGGTCACCACAACACCACCTCGTGTTCCTGTAAGAAAACAAACGTGGTTGAACATAAACCCTGATGCAACGCCAATTAAACAACACAATAGCACAGAACCGCTGACACATGCGGGCCCAAAACATACAATTTATAGATTAAACACACTTACCTGAGCATCAGCACTCAAATACAGGCGCCTTTATCAACCTGCTAGTGCCCCCATATATGGGCCACTGATACACATTCACCAACACCTTGCATGTCTGGCGCTAACTGCAGACGTGTGCCCCACATGTACAACGGTGACAGAAAACATGAACTTTTTTTTTTTTTTTTTTTTAATGACCCTTGATACATGACCCTTCCAGAGAGATAAGTAAATAATACCATCACTTAAACACAGCGAGTGTAGCTTGGAGACACGTGTCCCGTATGATACAGATATCAGAAAACATGCGACCATACCTACTCTAGGCGCATGCAACACCAATAACTATATGCGATAGCCTCCAACAATCCCCTAAACAGCCGGACAAAATACTAACAACAGTCACTTGACCATTAGTGCCCAACTTAGCTTCGTCCCAGAGTATTACAAATCACATACCGCAGTGTGGGTCTCGTGCCAACAAGTGTGATTCTACAGTGAATGCCAGCACTCGCCCGGCACTTTGTCGCTGCCCAGGCGTGAATGAGCCTGCA
The DNA here is from genome assembly GCA_033119425.1 of Bufotes viridis. NCBI lineage: Eukaryota > Metazoa > Chordata > Amphibia > Anura > Bufonidae > Bufotes > Bufotes viridis. Next base: position 469,145,517 of record CM065592.1, on the reverse strand, counting down.
CACGATGCAGCTGCGCTACATGTCGCGGACCACAGCGTGGGTCCCGTGCAAACCACTCCGATCCTACCATGAATACCAGCACCCTCCTGAGAGACTCTGCCGTCGGCCAGCCGTAAGGAGCCTGTACACCATGCTGCTGTATCCTAGAGCTGACCCAGAGGTAGTGAAATCAGCTGAATCGTCGTCAGCCTGGGCCCACAGGTGCCTATAAATAGCCTAGCAATCAGCCAGCCTAGGCCCACAGGTGCATATCAATAGCCTTGTAGTCCGCCTCCCCTCCCACAAACACAGCAATACTTGCTTAACACATATCTACTATCATTAATATTATTGTGTTTTTTTTACCATAGTCCATATATAAATATGCACATACATAGTTATATGTATGTAAACATTCCATGTTTATATTTTAATTTCAGACATTTATTATTGTATTTCGAATGTATTTATTATTATTTTTAGACTTGAGAAAGGGGTCGTCTGCACCCCGAAACGGGATGTCCTTTAATAAACAATATCTGTGTATAAAGAGATCCGGTTGTGAATGTGCGCCTCCTTCTTGTTTGGCCACACGCTCGACACCAAATAGTCTGGCGCTTCTCCTCTGCTCTTCTTCACTTGATTGGTGGGGTTGCTCCCACCTAAGGTGATCGGACCAATACAGGCAGCACCGACCATTGATATCCAACATTGGACCCTGACCTCCACCGTGGTTGCGCCCCATAAATAGCTTCAACCACACAGAGGTGAGCAAACCAGTTTCCCTTTACCCTGTTTTATCTAAATACCTATACGTCTCCGATATATTTACCCTTTCGCTTGCCACAAATTGCTTAGAGAGATTAAGGGATTTCTGCCTAGACCCGAGATTAATTGATGGATATTCAGAATCTTCATTTCTAGTAAAAAAAAAAATATTTCTGGACCCTGGAGTCCAGGATTAGGCCTAAAAATATCTGGATCTGGGATGGAAAGGGGCTTGACTTTTCCAAGTTCAAGATCCAGCCCAGATTCCCCAGGATTTGGGATACTGCTAAGACTGCTTCCCTGCAGGATGTCTCTGATTTTGCCACTATCACAATTTCGTCCATGTAAGGGCCAAACAAAATGTCTCTTTATCTCACATGAGCCCCCATTTCTGCTACAATTTTTGTGAAGACCCGGGGGGCCATGGACAGACCAAATGGAAGGGCTTGATACTGACCACCTCAGTAAATAGTAAAAAAAACGCTTTCAAAGATCTTACTGTAGCTTACAAGAGCTAATATTGTGGTGGGAGATTCAATCACTTGAACACTACCAAAAAGAGAAAATTGAGGATCAACCTTACTCCAGCAGACAGACTTAGGCAAAAAGTGGGAAGAAGAGGCAACTGCGAGTTCCCATAGATTTATGCGTCTGCTCCTAGAAGAAGAAAAATTGACCTTTGATACCAAACAAAAAAAAGTCAATAGTCTGAGAGAACAGGCATTGAAATTACGAAGATCCCCAATTTCAGAAAAAAGAGGAATTACTACAGAATTGAATTGATAGGTTTCAATTTACAGTCCGTGAGCGAAAATACCAGCAATACGTTAGGGATTCAATTGAATTCAAGGAGAACAGGGCCTACCTCTTTCTAAAAAAAAACAACAAAAGGAGGTACAGAGTGAAATATCCTCCTCTGAAGCAGAAGGGCCAGAAACTGATAGAGAGAGAGGAACAGGCATAGGAAGGGGACATAAGGGAAGAGGTTCAGAAAATAATTGAGGTAAATAACTTAAGCAGAGAAGAATACTTCTCTCTAAAAAAAAAGCTTGAAAGTGACCGGAATCAGATAATAAAGCCCTCAGACAAAGGGGGCAATATTGTTCTAATGGACCATGTGACATATAAGAGACTGTGTCTGGACATCTTAGAGGATAAACAGTCATACAGAGTGTTACCCAAAGATCCGGGTCCGATTTTCCAGAGCGAGTTAAAAAAACATCCTGATGGACGGATTAAAACATAAGCGGATAGATCAATCAGAGTATGACTTTTTATTACCTCAATATTCAGTCACGACCATATTTTACTCCCTACCCAAGATTCTTAAGGGCACAACGCCTCTCAAGGGGCATCCAATTGTGTCAGGGGTAGGGAGTCTAGGACAAAATGTAGGCATCTATGTTGATAAACTGATCCGACCGTTTGTGGAAGCTCTCCCGTCATACATACGCGACACGGCCGCTTTATCATGCGGCTTAATGGCGTGTGTATTGATGAGACGATACTGTTTGCCTCTACAGACATAGAAGCCCTCTATAGCTCAATTCACCATCATTTGGGCCTAAGGGCTGTGGAGAGCTATCTATCCACCAGGGACAAGAGATTAACATTACACAATGCATTTGTACTGGATTTTCTAAAATGTTGATCTAACCAGGAACTATTTTATTTTCAATGACCGCTATTACCACCAGTTCGGCGATGGCTAGTCCATGTGCACCATCTTACGCAAATTTACTTCTGGGCTGGTGGGAGGCCAATGACATCTGGTCACAACATCTAAATGAGTGGCGTGAAAATATAGTTCTATGGCTTAGATTTATAGATTCTGTTTTGTACTATGGAAGAGGATGGAAGATTCTTTCACAGAGTTTGTGAAAATCATCAATTAGAATGATGTGGGACTTAGTTTTACCTCATTGTGCCATTATAGATCTCTCCCCTTTCTGGATATAATAATTGAGAGAGGCCCTGACAAAATCGCAAAACAACTACGACCAATAGCCTACTTCAGTGGGAAAGTGCACACCCCTACTCCTTATGTAGGGGTATACCTAAAGGTCAGTACCTTAGGCTATGTAGAAATTGCTCTAATTTGGGCAAGTTTAAAATGCAGGCTCATAACTTAAGGACCAGATTCAGGGACAGAGGGTATCCGGATGGAATCCTCAAATCTGCATTTGAAACAGCCTTCACTGAAAAAAAGGGACTCTCCTCTTGTCACAGAAAACAAAAAAAACAGACATAGCAACATCACTGACCAGGAAGATCCGTATTATCGGTACCTATGATAATGCACATGTAAAAATTAGACAAATACTTATAAAATACTGGGATATATTATGTGCTGATCGGGACCTTGAAGAAGTACTTTAATCATACACCCAAATTACATTCAGAAAAGGACGAAGTCTGAGGGACAGACTCGTAAATAGCCATTTTCAGCCCGCAGAAAAAGCTGGGAATTGGCTAGAAGACCACTAGGAATGCTTAAATGTAGAAGGGACGTAGCCTGCGACCAGGTCACCACAACCGAAAAATTCAGGAGCTCGCATACAGGGAATAATATGAGATCCAGCACTTTATAAACTGCCCTACAATGGGAGTAGTGTGCCTGGCCCAATGTAGCTGCCCTCTAGACTACGTAGGGAAAACTAAGAGGGAATTTAAACGCCACATTAGGGACCACATTAATGACATCTCCAATGAAAAGGATACCTCAGTGGCAAGACACATAATCCAGACACATGGGGGTGATGCCACCTTTCTAAAATTTGTAGGCATAAAGCATATCCCCCTTCCAATAAGATCCTGAGGGCCGAGGCAAAATGGATTTTTAGGCTGAAATCAGTGACACCAAATGGGTTAAATGAGTATTTATCATATAAGCCATTTTTAACGGATGGGAAAGGGTTAAACATCTAAAGTCAATCATTGACTGATGGAGCCCCCAAATAATAAGGAGGTCCTAAATATAGAAAAAACTGAGTATGACCTCTTTAAAAAAAAAAAAGGAAAAAAAACAAATGGCCCACCTCCCCCTCCATATCATGGAGTTTAATGGGACATGTATCTGAGGGGTAGATTATACAATCTAGTAAAAATTGCACCCAAAATGCTATGAGATCTATGAGAAAGATCTTTCACCCCAACAATATATTAACGCTCAGAAAAAACTAATCCCATATATTGGGCAAACTATGTAAATGTAGCGATCGCTTTGTCAGCGCTGACACTATGTAACTAGTATGTCAGCGCTGCGTAAACAGGAAGCATGCGGCGAGGATCTCAGCCAGGGACGCGTTTACAGGTCCCAATAGCAACTGACACACCCCAGGTGCGTCACCTACCGGAGACAGTGAGAGCAGTGGGCGGGTTGGGACAGCCGAGTGCACTATCACCTGACCTCCCCCACATCCCAGGGTTGGCTGACGGGGCAATAGGGGGTGGCTTGTAAATCCAAACCTCGCCCACTCCACAAGGATTGGTAAATCAGGAGGCGGATTCTGGTGAATAAAAAGAGGCAGTTTCAAACCCAAAGCTGCCACTGCCTTTACAACAACTGAAGCGCCGCCACTGCACAGACGCTCTGAAGCACAAAATAGTTCACCGATGAGCCACTAATCTTGGTGAAATGCGTTGGATAGTGCTTTTTAATTGATACGAGAAAGAAGGAACCCCCACACACACACACAACACTGATGACTGGGTTAACGCCTGAGAAAAGCCCCCCTGAAAAAAGGAGTCTAATTTTTTTAGCAAATGCCTCTGCAGATTTAGTCAAATTGTCTGCCAGGTCTGCTGCCATATCTACTGCTACCTGTAGGGCTATATGGCTTTGTTCTTGGTCAGGGGATACAGGTTAAAAAAACAGTTTGCGTTCTATTCCGTGTGAAGGGGATAGACTGTTTGAATCTGCGTTGGATAAAAAGAAAGGTTTCCCATCTGAGTACATTCTTTAACCAAAAGCGTTCCTTTCGTAACCAGAAGAAAACTAGAGCAGATCAGGAGAAGAAAGAGGCGTCCAGAAGATGGCAGCCAGCTAGAGGAAGAAGTTTCCTCTTCTAGCCTAACAATGCCTCTCATAAAACACAATGACGTCATATGCTGGGTAGGAAGCAGGTTAAAAGAGTTTGTTTCGGCCTGGGAAAAAGTAGGGGCTTCCCCCTGGGTGCTAGCTACCATAAAAAAAGGCCTCAACATGGAGTTCGGGACTTTGCCTCCCAATCATTTTATAATAAACAAAATTCTTCCTCGGGAAATAAAACAGAGCAATCTAGAGATGGAAGTTTCTACTTTAATAAAGAAACAAGATCCTTCACCGGTTCCAATGAATCAGATTTGTGAAGGATTTTATTCTCCAGGATTCCTAGTTCAAAAATCCAACGTAACCCATCACCTGATAAAAACCTCCGACTTCTGAACAAATTTGTGGTGTACAAAAGTTTCAAAATGGAAACTATAAAATCCACTATAAATCTTCTTACTCAAGACTGTTATATGGTTACTATGGATCTTCAGGTGGCATGTTATGTCCCCATCCATCCATCCAGATTCACCAAAAATACTTAAGAATCACAGTCTATATAAAAGGCAGGCTGTGTCACTTCCATTTTGCAGCTCTTCCGTTCGGGCTTTCTTCTACTCCAAAAGTTTTCTCAAAGATAATGTCCGAAATAAAAGAGCATCTTCACCTACAGGGAATTTTAATAATTTCTTATCTGGACGATTTTCTAATTGCCCCTCCTCAGAAGGAGATCTTTGGTCCCACCTAGCCCTAATCGAAAATATCGTCACAAATCTCGGTTGGATCATAATTTTCCAAAAATCGGATTTAACTCTGAACCAACAGAAGATCTTTCTTGGAGTTCTGCTGGATTCTCACCAACTGATGTTATTCCTGCCTCAAGAAAAACAAAAAACTCTATATAAGAAAATTTCTCTATTTAGCAGCCAAAGAACCTCTACCATAAGAAATGTAATGACCATCCTAGGGGTGCTAATGTCAACTACTCAATCCGTCAGATAAGCCGAAAACCATACAAGGATACTCCAATCCTTCCTCTTGGCATCCTGGGACAGAACCCAGTCCGCCTTGGACAAAAAAGTGTGGATTCCTCATCAAGTGAAAAATGCTTTAATGTGGTGGAGAATAAAGAAAACTCTACAGACAGGTGTATACTGGCGCCAAGACAAAGAGATGGTTATCACCACGGACGCCAGCAATCAAGGCTGGGGATGACATTATGTCAAGATCAATTTCCAATCTAAAAGAACTCTCTGCCGTTTACAATGTTTTAACCTACTTGCACACAAACACTTCCCAAAACATGTAAAAATACTATTAGACCTCACTACTACTGTAGTGTATCTAAACAGACAGGGAGGCACTCGAAGCCGTAGTTTAGCCTCCGTTTCACAAATAATTTTTCTCTGGGCAGAAAGAAACCTGAAATCTCTGGTAGCGGTTATTGCTCCAAGCCCCTGACGAAGCCGCAGCGAAACATGTCGGGTAGAGGAGTGTTAGGCGCGGCATTTTAGGCCGGAATAGAGGGCTAATACGGCCCATGAATGTGTGTGACCACCACTGTTTGTTTAGGGGCAGATATCTTAGGCCTGTGGGACACCTAACAGAAAGATAGCTCTCAGGGACAGGAATTAAATGTAGTGTGCTTTTACTGAGCGCAGTTCCTACACAACAGAACTGAGTAGTGCTTTTGGTCTGAATGTGAATCAACTGTATGTGATTTTCACCAATGATACAATCCTATTACCATTGGCAATAAGTGCCACAAGTTTGTGCGAGATTGAGTGTGATACTTACCAATTCTAGTGCAGGGCCGGACTGGCCTACCGGGATACCGGGCAATTTCCCGGTAGGCCGCTGTCCCTGGGGCCGCTGTAAGATGTGCACTGGCCGGCCTGCACTTTTGGCCACAATAGTAAGTTACTAACTATAAAAAAGTAGTTACGCGTGACGCCGCAGCCCACAGGCCACTCAGCCGATCGATGAGTCTGGGCCGGTTTTCCACTCCGCGTCCTGTGCAGCCTCAGCCTGCGCTGCCACTCGGCGATCTCCCTCGGTCACTGCGGCTCAGAGGCTGTGCGGCAGAAAAGGTGTCATGGCGGCGCGCAGCCTGGCTGGAAGGATTCACGGCGCGGTGGTGTGGTGCGTTTTACGAGCGGTGCTGGGGACTCTGGGGAGCTGGCCGGTGCTACAGGTGACAACCCGGCTATTAACTATTAAGTGACAGTCACTGAACTTACTTCACTACATATGTATTCAATGTACAGCATACATTTGAATATATGTAAGTAGTGCAGTAAGTTCACTGTCTGTGTTATGAATGTGCCACTGAAGGGGGTGGGAGCACTGGGAGACTAGGAGTGAGTGCACCGGGGGAAGGATTCACCTGTACCCTGCCCTGTGGGCCAGTCCAAGCCTCAGCCTGTATATACCCCCTCCATATACCTCTATATTACAGTGTATATACCCCCTCCATATACCTCTATATTACAGTGTATATACTCCTTCATGTACCTCTATATACACAGTAATATAGAGGTACATGGAAGTGGTAGATACACTATAATATAGAGGTATATGGAGGGTATATACATGGTAATATAGAGGTACATGGAGGGTTAGATACACTATAATATAGAGGTATATGGAGGGGTATATACACTGTAATATAGAGGTACATGGAGGGGGTATATACACTGTAATATAGAGGTATATGGAGGGGTATATATACCGTAATATAGAGGTACATGGAAGGGGTATATACACTGTAATATAGAGGTATATGGAGGAATATACACGGTAATAAAGAGGTATATGGAGGGTGTATATACATGGTAATATAGAGGTACATGAAAGGGGTATATACACTGTAATATAGAGGTATATGGAGGGGAATATACACGGTAATAAAGAGGTATATGGAGGGGAATATACACAGTAATAAAGAGGTATATGGAGGGTGTATATACATGGTAATATAGAGGTACATGGAAGGGGTATATACACTGTAATATAGAGGTATATGGAGGGGGTATATACACTGTAATAAGGTACATGTAGAGGGTATTTATACTGTAATATAGAGGTATATGGAGGGGGTATATGGACTATATGCCTCTATATTACCGTGTATATACCCCCTCCATGTACCTCAATATTACACTGTATATACCCCCTCTATATACCTCTATATTACAGTGTATATACCCCCTCCATATATCTCTATATTACAGTGTATATACCCCCTCCATATATCTCTATATTACAGTGTATATACCCCCTCCATATATCTCTATATTACAGTGTATATACCCTCCATATATCTCTATATTACAGTGTATATACCCCTCCATATATCTCTATATTACAGTGTATATACCCCCTCCATATATCTCTATATTACAGTGTATATACCCCCTCCATATATCTCTATATTACAGTGTATATACCCCCTCCATATATCTCTATATTACAGTGTATATACCCCCTCCATGACGTTGTGCCGGTATAATTACGCAATGCTATGGGGCCGGTATGTAATTTTTTCCAGGGCTGGTTTTCATACCCAGTCCGGCCCTGTTCTAGTGTCATAATTCCAACGGCAATAGACACCATTAATAGTGTGAATGAGAAATAAATTCCCACTCCTAACTGTACCACAGAGTGGCCAGCAGAGATTTAATAATAGTTGTGTCAGCTCAAATGAAATTAATAACATTGCCAGCATTCTCAGCAAGATAACACTCAATGGTAGCAACCTAGGTTGCACCTAATTGTGCACCAATGAACTCCTAGTTTTGCACAGCAGTACCACACATGCAAACTATACCTAAGCCTTAATGTAGCCTAGCTATCCTCAGGTTTATGACAGGCCCTGCACCCATGGAACAAACAAATGGTCTATATAGTGTGAGGTGGCACCAATTGCAAGTGAGGAACCGTCACCCCCTCCTCATTCCTAATAGTTTTAACCTATCCCTGTAGGTCTTGTGATTTTAGATTTGTAACAATAAAGATATTTAGTTTAGGACCCCGGCAGGGATCTTTGTCGGTCCTCTGACCGAACTGAGTATTTGTGGTTCATGTAAAAGGAACAGACAATGTGGTAGCCGACTACCTAAGCCAGGAGTTACTAAAAGAAGAGGAATAGTCCCTGAACCGGCAAATATTCAAACAGATTGCAGACAAATGGGGATGGCCTGTCCTAGACCTGTTTGCCACAAAGAGCAACAGACAGGTGGAAAATGTCTGTTCCCTCTCGACAGGATCATCCAATTATAGTGGATGCCTTATCTCTGCCTTGGCCAAAAGCGCTGCTTTATGCCTTCCCGCCCTTCAGCCTAATCCCAAGAGCTCTCAAGCAGAGGAAAAATCTCAGGTGATCTTCATAGCCCCGTTTTGGCCAAGAAGATCATGGTTCCCTTCTATCGATCCCAGACTTTCTCCATCAGGGGCTTGTTTTCCACCCCAAAATATCTCAACTCTATCTGATGGCCTGGAGACTGAACGTCTTGCCTTAAAACAAAAATGATTATCAGACGCAGTAATTTCTATCATGTTGCTAAGCAGAAAATCTGTTACATCTAAGATTTATTTAAGAACCTGAAAAGCCTTCCTGGCTTTATCAAACAATTCAACCAGATGTTCCATTGATGCTAGATTTCTTACAGACAGGCCTGGACAAAGGTCTAAAACTGGCAACACTCAAGGTTCAGGTTTCTGCTCTAAGCGCTTTCTTAGATGTCAAGTTGGCCGATTCCTCACTAGTCAAGAGATTTTTTAAGCGGGCTGTAAGACACTCCCCTACGCTACAGTCCATAGTTCCCCCTTGGCATTTAAGTTTAGTCCTTTCGGTTTTTTGGGGCTTCCGTTCGAACCAATTGCCTAAATCCCTTAACAGTTTTGGAGGACCGTATAATCCTCAGACATTGTCAACAAGAAGTGTCCTTATCTTCTTTCTGCCCATCGTCTTCTACGAACAAGGAAAGAAAGTTCCACTGCCTGAACGTAAGGAGATCTGTGATGTCATACCTGAAAATAACTGAAGACTTTAGGAAAACGGATCATCTTTTTCTCCAGTATCAAGGTCCTAACAGAAGCTTGACTGCCAGCAAATCGACCATCGCCAGATGGATAAGTAATACGATATCTTCTGCCTATATCAAGAAGAATCAACAACCTTCATCGGGAATAAAGGCCCATTCTACCAGTGCCATGATGGCTTATTGGGCAGAGACTGCTTCTGTGTCTCTAGATCAGATTTGTAGAGCGACCACATGGTAAAACCCAATGAACTTTTTCAACCATTACAAGTTGGACGTTCTCCATAATCAGGCCTTGTACTTTTTTTCTGTTTGATTTATGCTGTATAATTCAATATATACCGTAATTTATTTTTGGCATCACCTCTGTGTCCTCTTTTATTGACTGAATTAGGTAAGGGGAGGAGGCCTTTTTAGATCCTGCTTCTAAGGAAAGAACACCATCCTGTGAGTACGGTTGTGGAGGCCATTGGAAAATCCAATTACCAGTAAGAGTAATTAACCGTTTTTCTTTTCATTGCCATATTCTTTCATATTTACATCTACGGAGATAGTGTGAGGGCTCATTTTTGCCGGGTGATCTGTAGCTTTCAGTGATACCATTTTGGGGTGTGTGACTTTTTAATCACGAAGCGATGAAAAAAATGCTAATAAATAGTTCAGGCAAGGCGATGGCTATGATCTTAATCTTTTTTATTATTTATTTGTATTATGGGGGAAGCGGGTGATTTAAATTTTTATATTTTTAAAAACTTTTTCCCCTTTTTTTAAACCCCCGCTAGAGTTCTTGAACATGGAATTTTAGATTACAGTAGAATATGAGAAATGCAATTTTACACAACAAATTATGAGGAATTCAGAGTTTTCCTTTGGAGCCCTGCCACCTGCAGGCCTCCATAGTAACTACAGCTCTAATACCATGGGCAGACATTAGCTCCAGGTGTTTGCTGGTGTCTTAAAAGACTTGACATCCGCCGTAAATGTAGGGAAGATGTTGGAAAGGGGATAATAAGCCACATAGAAAGATGAGCTTTTGTGATCTGTTCACACTGTGCAGTGATGAATTGCAGTTACAGTTGCTGTTGTGCTGCGTCTGTGAGGTGCGGTGGCGCATAGAAAAGGGAACTTAGCCTGGCAGCATGGGTGCTGTTTTGCAGCAAACGAGATGAAGTGCTACACCAAATTAGCGTTGGCACCCACTTGCCAGGAGTTGCCATGAGGTAGTCAGATCGGCTTGTACATTTTCATCAGAACCTATACTAAGAACGGCCTATTCATAAATTCTGAGTAGCAGAAATAAACTGCTGTTTAACACACACATTTTTTCTTCTTCAGTCTTGTATTTAAAAACATGTTAATTATATTTTGGTGCAGTGTATTTTTCAGGACATTTCAAATGTAAGTAGGCTTGAGCGAATCGAGAATCGGAATATAGATTCAAAGTCGGTTTGTTTAAGAAAAAAAACCATGTTGTTAATGCCGTTTCTGTAAGCATTAAAATGTATGGGCTCTGTGTAGGCAAAAAGTTGCGCGAGACTTCGGTGAATGTCTTCGGTATTTCTATTTACGTCTTTAAAAAGATTTAAAATAGGAATGCCAAGTTGGCTTTTAGACTGGCTGGTGCCTCTGTACCAAAGTCGACTTCGTATTTCTATTTTAAAATGTTTTCAAATACACAGATAGGAATACTGTAGACATTCTCCGAAGTCTTGTGCAACTTTGGCCGAAACGAATTCTCGCGCAGGCACGGTGCTGCTGATTGCCTGCGCGATTCTAAGCCAACTGAGGGCAACAGCCTCAATAGTGTCACTGGGCATGCGCTGAGCCCAGTGACGTTTTCAGAGCGCTGTTGCCCTCAGTTGGCTTAGGATCGCACAGGCGCAGGCAATCGGTGGCACTACGCCTGTGCGAGAATTCCGGTGGCCGGCGAGATGAAGATCGGCGCATTATTGTGGCCTGAAAGCGGAGGTAGCCGGGGGGCGGAGCCATTAGCCTCGTCTCTGGGAAGCGGTTTCTGCAGCTGTACGCGTGCTTGGGGATTCAAATTTAGGCGGGCTGGGCACATTAGGGGGGCGCTCTGGGCTCCTGAGCTGGGGAAAAACGCCCCTCTGGGCACCTTGGGCCCTAATTAGCTTAAAGGAAAATTCGTTTTTTATCAAAATGACAAGTAACAAAGAAAAAGAAGAACAGATAAGGTATAAGGTACTTTATAAAAAATGATGATAGGCAGGTGACAGATTCCCTTTAACCTCATAAGGACACAGGACGTACATGTACGTCCTGTGTCCGGTCTTTAAAGATGGCGCCCGCTCCTGCTCCATGCGGGCGCCTTAGCCGCAGGTGTCCGCATGGTTCCTGTAGCAGACACCCGCGGCTAATGTCCGCGACCGGCAGCGATGCCGATCACGGACATTTAACCCCTCACATGCCATGGTCAATCCGGACCACGGCATCTGAGTGCACACAAACCGAAAGCTTTACTTTCGGTTTGCGCTACGGCTCCCCCATGTGGCGATCGGAGGAGCCGGAACGCGCTTGTAGTTGCCTGGGTCTCTATGAGTGAAACCCAGGCTGCTCTCTAGTATTTCCTATGGAGCCTTGCCTGTAATAGGCTTCATAGGAAATATGCGATTTTTTCATATATTCCAATGCTAATGCATTGGAATGTATGAAAATCGCAATGAGATGATTGTAAGTCATAGTTCCCTATTGGAACTATATAAAAGTGTAAAAAAAAATAAAAATGAAAAGTTAAAAAATAAAAATAAAAATAAAAAACATAAAAAGTTCAAATCACCCCCTTTTGCTAAAATGAAAATTAAAAAACTAAAAATTTTAAAAAAATACACATCATGGGTGTCGCAATGTGCAAAAACGCCCATAGTATAAAAATATAAAAAAATATTCCCCATACGTCAAACACCAAAACGGAAAAAAGCGTCCAAATGGCGGATTCGCCATTTTTGGTCGCTTCATTTTCCACAAAAAATTACATAAAAGGTGATCAAAAAGTCATACACACCCCAAAATGGTATCAATAAAAAGATAAGATTATGACGCATACAATGAGCCCCCATACAGCTCTGTACATATAATTACAGGGGTCAAAACGTGGTGACAAAAAAGTAAAACTGATTTTTTCCCACTTTTGAATTTTTTTTTCACTATCAAAACGCAAGAAAACCTATACATATAGGCTATCGCCGGATTCGTACTGACCTGTAGAGTAAAATTAACCAGTCAGTTTTATCGCACATCGAACGTCGGAATTTAAAAAGTCGCAAAACTGTGGTGGAATTGCTTTTTTTTTGCAATTTCACCCTATTTGGAATTTTTTCCCCGCTTCCGACTACATCATATGCAATATTAAATAGTGGCATTGGAAAGTACAACTTGTCCCGCAAAAAACAAGCCCTCATATGGCTATGTGAACCGAAAAATAAAAAAGTTATGGCTCTGGGAAGGCAGGGAGCGCAAAACGAAAACTCAAAAAGTAAAAAACCTCCGGTCCTTAAGGGGTTAAGGAAGTAGTAAGGGAGATCTGGCACTGCTGGACCAGCCAGACTGCAGACTATAAGACACAGGCACTTTTAGTAAGATTTGTTTTTGCCAAATACTGTATCTTATAGTCTAACAAATTTGGTAAGTCTGTATGGCATCATCTATTGTTGTGCCTAAAGAATAGGGTATCTTATTTTCTTCCCTGGAAGAATTTGCTGCATAAAATAAGTCCCCATACACCACTATGCCACTTCACTGAGAAACAGTACTCCACCCAAATTGATATTTAATAAAATGTTATTTCTGGCTAAACCATTCCCACATTCTGAACACGAGAACAGCGTCTCCAGTGTGAGTTCTCTGTTGGTCAAAAAGAACTGATTCCTGAGTAAAACAATGTTCACATTCCAGATACAATTATGGCTGAACATGAAAGTGTTTTCTTCCCTGTGTGTGTCCTTTGATGTTTAATAAGATGTGATTTCTGAGTAAAATATTTCCCACAGTCCAAACACAAAAACGGCTTCTCCCCGTTATGAATTTTCTGATGCTTACTAAAATGTGATTTCTTGGCAAAACTTTTCCCACATTCTGAACATTCAAATGGCTTCTCTCCTGTGTGAGTTCTCTTATGGTAAAATAGGACTGATTTTCGAGTAAATTGTTTTTTACATTCCGGACACGAAAATGGTTTCTCCCCTGTGTGAATTCTCTGATGGTTCCGAAGTATGGATTGCCGCGCAAAACATTTACCACATTCTGAACAAGAAAATGGCTTTTCCCCTGTATGACATCTCTGATGCTGAATAAGAACAGATTTAAGGATAAAACATTTTCCACATTCTGAGCATGAAAATGGTTTCTCCCCTGTGTGAATTCTCTGATGCTCAACAAAATGTGCTTTCTGTGTAAAAGATTTCCCACATTCTGAACACAAAAATGGTCTTGCTCCTGTGTGCGTCATTTGATGTGTAATAAGAGATGATTTCTGGGTAAAATACTTCCCACATTCTGAACAGAAAAATGGCTTTTCTCCTGTGTGAATTTTCTGATGTTCGACAAAATTTGATTTCTGGTTAAAAGACTTCCCACATTCTGAACATAAATATGGCTTCTCTCCTGTGTGAACTTTACGGTGTCGAAAAAGAACCGATTTACAGGTAAAACTTTTTCCACATTCTGAACATGAAAATGGCCTCTCCCCTGTGTGACTGCGCTTATGTACACTAAGATCTGATTTCTGGGTAAACCGTTTTCCACACTCTGAACATGAAAATGGCTTCTCACCTGTGTGACTTCTCTGATGTTTAAGATTTGATTTCAGTGTCAAATATTTATCACGTTCTAAACATGAAAACATTTTATCGCCTATGTGACCTTCACTTTGTTTTTCCATCTCTGACTGATCAGAAGTTTTGTCCATATTGAGATGCTGTGAGGCCAAATTTGCAGTATGGGGGTGTCCTCCAGAACAATTTTGTGTTTTACTGTAATCTTCTAATTCACAACTTAGCGATAAAGTAAGTTCTTCTGATCTCTTGCTGCTTTCATCTGCTGGGAATAAAAACAGTCATCATTGTTTTTCAAAATACAGCATATATCAGAGAACATTCTTAATATAACTAAATCATTAAGATACTCATCAGTACTTACTGTAAAATCACAGACTTCATTGAGGGACAAAAAAACCACGAGTATAGGCTTCTACCACTAAGGGTCTGATTGTCATGCTTACAACAGCTATCTGTATGGTAAATCTACTGTGCTAGTGTTCAAGATGCTTTAGCTTCATCGAGGGGCCATTTATGCATACAGTTTCTAGCTAGCTAGCCAGCATTTGTTTCCTTGTTTGTCCCTTGCGCACCACTGTATTTTATCACCTTTTACCCTGGTGACATTGACTTTTTTCATATCAGCCATATTTTTCAATATCAACTGAAGCACAAACCAGATCCATGATATCCTCTTCACCCAGACTTAATGGGGCATCGCTGCTATGTTTAGACTATTAGAACTTTGTATATTCATGCACATTTATATACTGTACTGTATGTAACCTGTAATTCATGCACATATTTGTCTTACACCGCTTTGTACTGTAATGTGTTTGTGTATATGGAAATATGCCATTTTCTACAAAACAACTGAAAGGAGGCATGAAGCAGGATGTGCTCAACCCAAAAAAGCAGTTGTGCATATATATACAGGGGAGCAGATCCTGCACTTGTGGCCCGTTGCTAATGGCGATCCCCAGCAAAAATGCATACCTGGAGGATGCCCGCAGCGGACCACAAGTACCACAATAGACATCCTACACAAGATGGCAATTGTGTGGATGTGATAAATAATATAACAATATAGCAACAACAAATGACAAGACAGGTGCACACTGCGGTCTTACTAAGCCCTCAAACTGATGTTAAAATTGAGAGATTAGTCAACATGTCCTGCAGTGGAAGACATGTCTTAAGCCCGAGCACGACGCCAAGGTTTCTCAAGTAGCTCGGGACCTAACACTTACCTAGCTGTGCCATATGGGCAATACCAGGGGCCAGTGGGCAAAATTACAGGAATGTATAGGCCGACTCGCAGCAGACTCCCCAGTTACCTCCAGCATGTAGCCATGCCTGCAACCTTGTCATTTGTTATTGCAATATGCCATTTTACTACAGTAAGCAGTCTCTTTCTGTTCCTCAGTTTCACCCTATCTTTGCAATAAAAGTTGAAATGGATGATACTGCCGAGTGAGTTGTTAAGAGGGAGTTTTGCAGCCTGTCAACTTGTGCCCCACTCATATATAGAGGACAGAACACTGACACTGGAAGAAAAAAAAAAAGTTACACTCTCCTGTGCAGGCTATACCTAGCCTACACATACTAAATGTACCAGTTTGTGCTTCAGCAATACGAGAAGCAGCTCCAGAAAACAATGGGTCCTTGCTGTGTCCTCCAATTAAGACAGCAAAAAAAAAAATCCTCTTTTGCTTGTTTCATTAGCCGACGAAGCTACTATGGGACATCCAAAAGTCCCTGGGATTTAAAAAAAAATAATGTACTATAAAAGTTCAGTTGGTAGGTGAAGCCACTACTGCCTGCAACGCTTCATGACCAAGGTCCAGATCTGCTGATGCAAAAGCACGCACCTTGTAGAATCTGGAGGTGTGGATGGAAACCAGCTAGAGGACTTTCAAATTAAAATGTAAATGCTTGATGATGTGCTGCCCAGAAAACACCCAAACACGGTAGAACTTGCTGATGGTAAAGTCGATCCACTGTAATACGAACACACCTTGGCAGCTGGCAATGCCTTGCGTCAACCATCAGGGATGGAGAGAGTCTGGGCACCTGAAGGAATTGGAATTGGCGAATAGTCCTCTTGACATCAAGCTTCTGGAGACGCCTCTATATAGTACAGGATGAAGAAGGATGTCATAAATTATCTCAAGTTAAAGAGGAGACTGCCTTAGGAAACAGACATTGGGAGCTGTACAGCCTTGTCCTGTTTAAGGATCAAAAAATGGGGAACAACAATAAAGGGCAACCAGCTGAGAGACTCTACAGAGGGAAGTCACTGCAGCCAGGGAGGCCCATTCCCCTGAGAGGTTTGAAGGGGAAAGATTCAAAGGCATCCAGTGCCAGGTCCCAAGGGGGAACTGGGGACATGTAAGAAGTAATCAATTGCATGACCACCTGGAGGAAAACTAATATATATATTTTTTGAGGCTAGCAAAGTCTGGATAAGGCAGGTATATGACCCTTCAAGAAGCCAAGAGCAGCACTGCATCCAGACTGAACTGGAGGAAGGGGGCATTGAGATTGACCACATCCACCTACGGGTGTCTAGATCAATCCAGACACACAGGAAGAAGGGAAGCAAGTGGAAAATAAAAGGGTAGAGAGAAGTGAGTTCACGTAATTATCAGGGCGTCTATCACGACTGTGAGAAGGTCTCAGGCTCTGGTGATAAACTGAGGAACTTTGTGGTTCAAGCTGGAGGACATGAGGTACATGTCCAGAGTGCCACAAAGTTAACAGATTATGAAGACGACATCGGGATAGAAAGACCTTTCTCTAGGATTCAGTTGTTTTAGGCTGAGTTAGTCGGCGACCTAGTTTTCTACCCTGTGGATGTGGACTGCCAAAATTGCCAAGATGTGGCATTCTACCCAATACAAGATATGGGCCGCCTTCTTCATGACTGCTTTGCTGCAGGTGCCACCCTGATGACTGATGGAGGCCAAGGTTGTTACGTGGTCTGCCTAAATCCAAATTGGATGGTCTGCAATGGTCTCTCGTCAGTGAAGGCGAGAGGAAAATTACCCTGAGTTCTAGAATGCTAGTGGGCATTTGGAATTCCTTAGGCTTTTAGTGTCCTTGAGTGTGGTGGAGAAATACCCCTCCCCAACCCATATAGCTGACATCTGCAGTGAGGACCTGGCAATTGACAAGCAGCAAGAAGGGGTAGCCTTGGAGATTCATTGAAGAGTTAAGCCACCACATTACCTCCTCAGCTAGAAAAATAGAACAGTCCAAGGAGAGGGTAGACTAGTCCCATTTGGAAAGAATTGCCAACTGGAGGGTCTGGAATGAATTTGGGCAAACAGGACTGCCACATCTTGCCTAGGATCCTCATGCTAAAGCAGAGGAGAACAGGTGGTTGTTGCCTTAGACAATGGATTGAGGATTGAAAAGGATAGAGATACACCTTGCCTGTTGATGATCCAGCCAAACTGAATAAGGACCCCCATTGTGATCCTGAGACGTTCCAGGTTTTTGATCTCAGGGGAACCTTGATGCGTATGGCATCCAAGTATGGAATTGACATGACTGCCCTGGAAAGTAATACGGCCCTACCATGGCATGACATGATGAATACAGGAGAAGCCACAACCAACAAATGAGAATGAACAGATATGCAATATGGACCACAAAGCACAAAAACAGTTGATGAAGAAAGACAAGCACTCCAAATTTTCACCAAGGACAGGACCATATTGGGGTCCATGGAGGATAAGACATAAAAGAAGGGCTCTATTCAAAAGTGATGTAGGCGAACATGCTTGTTGAGTTGCTTCAGGTTCCAACATGGGACAGACACAGCCATCCTTTTTGGGGACTCAAAAAGGTTTAATTAACATTACCTCCCTTTCCCTGGCTGAACCTGGAGGACTTTTATAGCGAACAGCTTGTTAGAAGCCAGAGAGGGAGATTGGAAGAACTAGAACAGAATTAGCATGGAATAGAATAAAACTCTGTTTTGACCTAGGCATCCTCCAACATGGAAAGCCACTGGAAAAGCAAGAGGTGGCCTTCCACCCAAGTTAGACAATTCTGGGTCAGGCAAAGGTGGACTTTTGGGCTCCATACCTGAAGGAAATTAAAACAAGCAGGGTGCAGAGTTGACAAGAGAGATGAGGCTTGAAGAACAGTATATAATTGGTTTAATGGCATGCTCTCCTAGTCTTAAGGGTGCTAGAGATAGGTCCCAGACCAGTAAAATAGAGACTGTACACTGCAACGCTACTACCATTGAAGTTCTGTCACTAGAGATACATTAAAAGAAATTATTAGTTAGGATGCAGGATGTCAGAACACCACCAATCCGATATTACTGGCGTATTCTAAGGACAGGCCATCAATAACAAATCCTGGAAATCTCCCTCCTAGTTTTTTTTATTGATGACCAAGCCTCTGGATCGGTCATCAATGTCAGATCGGCAGAGAGCTGACTGCAGACACCCCCTCCGATCAGCGCTGCGCTACCTTCTCTTCACTGTTTACCTGCTTGCTGTCTCTACTGCAGCGGTGAGCAGGTGTAATTACAGCTCCGCCATTCTTATTCACTACAATGGGACGGCTCTTTCCTGTTCAAGTGAATACTGCAGAGCTGTTCCATTGAAGTGAATAAGGAGGGCAGAGTTGTAAATACACTGCTCGCTTCTGTAGTTGCGACAGCAAGCAGGTAAACAATGAAGAGAAGGCAGCGCTCGTACAAGCAATGCATTCTCTTCAAACAGCACCCCCCCCTGCCGATCGGATATTGAGGACCTATCCCAAGAATAGGTCATCAATATGAAAAAGCGGGCAACTTCTTTAATGAAAACTTGTATAGACAGCCTATCAAGTTTTTCCTCATCTTACACACAGAGGAACATATAAATCTAGTGTATTTAGTGACTATTACTCACCAGGGATGATACATACAGGAGTTTCCTTCTTCTGGTTCTGCTTCTGATCAATAATTACACAAGTCTCTTCATCTCCCGCCGTAACCTCAACTCTAATTACGGTCAAATCTTGATCCTAATTTAACAACAGGAAGAAGAGCTGTACAAATTATAAGGAAGATTTACAGCCATTGAAGGGACACTATGTCATCTGCACGCTACCTGAAAAAATCTGGAGGCAGAACTCCTCAAAGATCAGATAAAGTGTCCTTTTACTGGGGCAGATGCCACGCAATAAACCAGCAGGGATCAACGATATACAAGTCAATAGGTGCTCGTTTAAAGTGCCTTTTACATGGTCGGATGCAAAGATAAAGGCTATAAACAACTTTGGGGGCAATTTGTTTTCATGATTGCATTTTACTCATTTTGGGTTAAAAAAAAAAAAATCATGTTTCCAATTGCTGCAAGTTTTGACATCAAGAGTTAAACTTCAGCCTAGATGTGAGTATGCTTTGTATAGCCCTCATCTCTGAACTACTAAGGGCTCATAAACACTTATTCAAGCCATATTCTTATCAGTTAGATTTGAGCTATGAGTGTTTATGAGCTCTCAGGAGATCAGAGATAAAGCTTCACATGAGCCATCAGCTGAGCTTCCTGACGGGACAGAGTGTAAACACAGAGTTAAGAGAATCTCAACCCAGTACAGAGGAAGGGGCTGACAAAAAAAAAAAAAAAGACCATTTGAAAAAATTATGTTTAGCTCAAAATAAGTAGAATGCAGTAATAAAAAAAAATTGGCCTTTATAGGGCGATGAACAACTGTATGTTAACTTTGCAAACTGCTGACAAAACAACGATTTTGTGTGCCACATGAGAGATGCGATCACCTGACAAGCACGTCAGAAGATCAGTGACACCTATGCTTGGGCCAACTATCAGGAATGAGCATTCATAGGAACTTTAGCTCCTAATAATTGGTCCGATCAGCATCCAGTGTAAAAGGGTCCTTAGTTAATGGGTGGAGGTCAGCTGTACTTGCCCGCTATAGCACACAGAGCAGTGGGGAAGGAGAATGGAACATGGCTTGAAGACATTTCCCAGTAATTAAATATTGATGACCTATCCCAATGGTCAATAGCTGATCGTGGTGGTCCAACTTCTGGCACGCCCTGCTGATCAGTTTTTCGAAGGGACTACAGTACATGGCCACTGTGCAGCTAAGTCCTATTCAAATGAATGGGATTCAGTTGCAATACCAAGCAGAACCACTACGCAATGTACAGTACTGTGCTTGGTATACTATGAAGGTGGTCACAACACTCTTCCCTTCAATCTTGGGGACAGGTCATCAATACTTTATTCCCCAAAAAATGTAAAATTTTAGCATTCCTTCATGTAACATGGCAAGTACATTAGTTTTTATACCAATAAATACAGGTCCATAACTCCTCATTTTTCTTTTAATAAATTGTAAGAATGTGGAATTGAAAGGGGTTATGCCATGACAAACATTCATCACCTATCCGCAGGATAGGTGATAAATGTATGATTTGTGGGGCTCTGATTCCTGGGATCTCCACCAAATCACTAAAAGAGGCCACAGATTACATTTGATGGGAGCAGTGGACATGCATATGCCCTACCAGTCCAAGTCTAGATGATGGATGGAGATAACCAAGTACAGACCCCCGTTCTACTGGATCCTGTGGATATGTGCTAAATGTTTGCCATGGATAACCCATTTAAAGCATAAATTACACAAAATTCTTTTCTTTCATATGAAGTATATGGTGAGGCATCCAAGGTACCTGATGGTTTTGTCCGTAACTGAGATTTCCATCTAGACAATCCTGAGAAGACAAGGGACTGGGGTATCTCTCTGGTGAATTTCTGTCTCTTGTTCCATCTGTAGAACACAGTGAATGAATACATTGTTTCTGTGACAATCAGATGACGGATGCATCCACGTGACCCTCAAAACCATACTATTCTTTACGATTAATAAAAGTCTCATTTTACCTGGTAATGTAAGGGACTGGTGGTTCTCCATCATGGCATCCATGTAGAAATCCGTGTGTCCTTCTATGTACTCCCACTCCTCAGTGGAGAAATAGACAGCGATATCATGACATCTTACAGGAACCTGACACACACAATGATAGTCATCATCCAGACACATTAACCCTAGTGTTACTGTAGAATTTCCCAGCGTTCCCAGCAGCGCTCACCTCTCCAGTCAGCAGCTCAATGATCCTGTTGGTGAGTTCTAGGATCTTCTCATCATTATTTCTCTCATGTATCAGTGAGTGAGATGAAGGCTGCTCAAACGGGCTCACACCCTCACTAGATGTCTTCTTCACTACTATGTAATCCTGGGTATAACACATATGGACATCTCTATAAAATCAAAGACCTCCCAGGATTCCAGTTCAATTCAGAAATAAAAGCTATGCCATGTGATATTAATACAAGTTAACCCTCACCTCTCCAGTCAGCAGGTAGATAATCTCTAAACTGAGCCTGAATATACTTTCAGCCATCTTTTTTCTGCCCTTGTCCATCCTCAGCGGATCGCTGACAAAGAGAACCATAGTCTTGTGGAGGAGACCATAAGGTGACTGTGCAATGACCTAAAAGAAACCCACACATCAGAATTTATGCTAGAGGTGCCCATACACAAAATAGCTGAACCCATCACATTCAGCAGACTCTCATGTATACGGGGGTCACCCGGGGGTGTGCTTACTGTGCCTTATCCATTTGGTCATATTAAATATAGGCTGCCTCCGAAAAGGTCCGATACTTACTTATTCCTCTTTCCCCCTTGAGAAGACATACACATTCAGCAGAAAACCAGTGTATGTGTATGGAGAAGCTGGAAGAAACAGCTGTTGTAGGTGTATGGCCAGCCTCAGAGCCTTGGCATAAAAACAGCCTTTACTACTGGCGTATCTTTTATAATGGACACGAGGACCAAAAACACTATTTAGTCAAACTAACAGAGTGCCTTGCAATTGTTGGAAGCTGCATCTTCAGTAAGGTTTAGTCGTATACTAATCACATTTTTGATAAAAGGGGATGTGATAACATAACAAAAACTCACTTGTCTGACATGCACACATCCCCACAGCTAGTGCTGCCACTCCTACTGCAGTGATGTGTACGTATACACTTGACCACTGCAGCCAATCACTGGCCTCAGCAGCATATGGTGCCAGACTGCAGCAGTCATGTACATATACAGGCACACACAGCTGCTGTCCATAAGAGTCTATACAGATGAGAAGGGGAATGAGGGAGTATCTGCTAAAGGGAGAAATAGGCAATTCTATGACAGAATGCATAACAGAATAATAGTAGTCTATGGGCTGCAAAACGGATCCGCTCCGTTTCCGTTATGCGGGGGAGTCCTCTCCTGGATAATGGAAACGGATCCATTTTGCAGCCCATAGACTTCTATTATGATTCATTCCGTCATAGAATTCCGTTATGGTCCGTGGTAACAGAATCCATAAAGCAATTCACTTTTTACCAGTAAACGAAGCGTAAACGAATTTTATAACCTGAAATTCGCTCATCTCTAGTCAGGGACCATTTATAGGCTGTGGTCATCTTTAACATGGGAAAACGTTATTCCATCACTTTTAGACACCTGATATTTAGTCTGTAAACTGCTCCTAGTTTCTCATGTTTCTGCAACTTAACCCCCCATCCCTCCCAGTAAAACAAACTGGATCTGTGTGTCCAGGATGCTACCATCTTCTTCATGAAAGAAGTCTTCCCTTCCACTTCCACTGAGATGCCATCTCTAACCCTGTACCAACAGGCAGGGGATGGACATTTCTTTTATATTTCACATATTTTATTAAGTTTTTCTCAAAGTAAACAGATGTAATGCACAATCAATAGGATAATTGCATTAAATAATTAGACAATATCACTTAAACATAACTGCATTAAAAATGTAATATCATGATACTCAATACCAAATCGATACTTAACAAAAAAGACGCACACATTTACCCCATGTTGCCCATTATGTGAGGAGGTACTTGTTGAGGTCACTTACTATTAATGTGAGACACATGGAATTACTAAAGCAATAACACCATGTGTCTTACATTAATAAGTGACCCCATCATTTATCTTATAACATTGGGGTTAATAAGTCACATTAACTGCTAGATTCCTCTATGCTGTTGGCTGGCTGAAGAAAGCGGAACCCTCCGATTGCATCAACTATTCTCCGCCCTCCCTCCCTGAGTCAGTGATAAGGTGGCCACTTTCATAACCCCAAAAATGAGGACATCATAACCGGGAGAGTGGGGCATGATACTACAATACACATCCTTATATAAAATGCCCTATAATATCCATCATTGTACAGAACGCCCTTATATAATATCCATCCTCAGAGGCCAAATTAACCAGGTGTAAGATAGCTATCCTTTAAGTTAAAGGCTATGTACACCTTTGGAGGCTATTTTTGTTTATGATTGCATTTTACTCATTTTTGTCTACAAATCATATGTTCAATTGTTTTTTGTTAGAAATATTGAGCCATTCGGTCATAAAGGGTAACTGCATCTTAACTTTTTCTAACTGTGTGACTGGTACTTTCACTTTGTGTAGGTAATTTAATAATCCTTACCTCTAAGCTACTAAGAGGTCATAAACACTTATTTAAGCCACATTCTTAAAGGGCTTCTGTCACCCCCCTTAACCCATTTTTCACTAGCTGACATTAGCTATTTGCTAATGTCAGCTGAGTCGAAATATATATTTATTACCTTGTCCGAAGTTGTACATTACGTTAAAAAGCCACTTTTATATTATGCAAATGATCTTCGCTACCAGCAAGTTGGGCGTTTACTTGCTGGTAGCCGCCGCATCTAGATGAGTTATGCACGCCCCCTTCCTCGTTTGATAGACAGGGCCAGCGCTTTCTCCTCCTCGCACTGGCCCTGTCTGAAGATGAAATCCCGCGCCTGCGCCGTACCGCTCAGTAGTCGGCGCAGGCTCTCTGAGTGAAGGGCGCGAGCTTTGCGCTCCGTCCTCAGTGCGCCTGCGCCGATCACGTCACCGCTACACCCGCTTCCCTTCCGGGTGTAGCGGTGACGCATCGGCGCAGGCGCACTGAGGACGGAGCGGCAAAGCTCGCGTCCTTCACTCAGAGACAAAACTTTGCTCAATTGAGCATCATCACTTACCCTTAATATTTAAATCAGTAAACTTCACTTTTATTAGTAGTTCTCTAACAATGTTCGTGAGTTTTGACACACTTGCTAAAACTACTGCTCGAATTGCACATGCTATCGCACAGGTTGCTAGTGGTAACGGAGGGTGTGCACTACCCTCTAACCTTCTCACAAGTTTGCAATCAGTGTATAACTGCCTGCCTGACTATCCTGCAGGGTACTCGGTGCTGTGAACATACACCCTAAAGTAAATAACTGTTTCCTACTGTTTCCTACTCAGTGTTTAGCAACTCGAGCAGAGCTAAAACCAACAGATTCTGTCCCCCAACATGTTTCACCAGATAAACTGGCGTCTTCAGGGAAAGGACAGACTTGAAACAGAAACAGACCTTTCCCCTGAAGACGCCAGTTTATCTGGTGAAACATGTTGGGGACAGAATCTGCTGGTTTTAGCTCTGCTCGAGTTGCTAAACACTGAGTAGGAAACAGTAGGAAACAGTTATTTACTTTAGGTGTATGTTCACAGCACCGAGTACCCTGCAGGATTAGTCAGGCAGGTAGTTATACACTGATTGCAAACTTGTGGGAAGGTTAGGAGGGTAGTGCACACCCTCCGTTACCACTAGCAACCTGTGCGATAGCAGTGTGCAAATTCGAGCAGTAGTTTTAACAAGTGTGTCAAAACTCACAAACATTTTTAGAGAACTACTAATAAAAGTGAAGTTTTACTGATTTAAATATTAAGGGTAAAAGTGGTGAATTGAGCTCAATTGAGCAAAGTTTTTTTGTTGCTATGGAACCCTCCCTTAATAGGGTCTCTAGTTTTTTTGTATTAGACTTCACTCAGAGAGCCTGCGCCGACTACTGAGCGGTACGGCGCAGGCGCGGGATTTCATCTTCAGACAGGGCCAGTGCGAGGAGGAGAAAGCGCTGGCCCTGTCTATCAAACGAGGAAGGGGGCGTGCATAACTCATCTAGATGCGGCGGCTACCAGCAAGTAAACACCCAACTTGCTGGTAGCGAAGATCATTTGCATAATATAAAAGTGGCTTTTTAGCGTTATTTACAACTTCGGACAAGGTAATAAATATATATTTCAACTCAGCTGACATTAGCAAATAGCTAATGTCAGCTAGTGAAAAATGGGTTAAGGGGGGTGACAGAAGCCCTTTAAGATAAGAGTTGAGCTAGAATGAGTATTTATAATGTCAGAGAGCAGAGATAAGGAGCCTGTCAACTCCCCAAATGACAGAAAATCTACATGCAGATAGTAAAGCACGTCAGCTTTGTACAGAAAAAAGGATTCCATCCTGTTAATAAAGACCAATTAAAAAAAATGATTTTAGCTCAAAATAAGTACAATGCAATAATAAAAAAATGCCCCCAAAGGTGAACATAGCCTTTAATGTTTGATTTTTTTATAGATGGCAGAACCTCATCAAATGAGAAAGTTCTAAGTATAGAATAGATGGTTTCTTACAGGCGTGAATAATCAATTCTTTAGTGGCAAAAAAGACAATAATGAGCAGTTTTGTATTGAGCTTGAGGAAGAGTAGAGGATTTATGGTGTAGCAAGGCTTTCCCAATGGTAAGAGTGGTAAGGAAAATGGTCCGGCTCGGCCATCATGCGGGGCAGGTCCACCACAAATATCTCTATTAGTACCTCATTGTCACGGCTGTATCATGGTCTGGTGGTAGTGGACCGTGACACTTGTGCCGTGCATGTTTGTTGCCGATGGCAATGTGTTTTAGCATGTGTGGACAGTTCCCTTAAGTCTGGTGTTCCTTTTCATTTTGGTGTGTACGGGGTTAAGGTGTGTGCAAGGTGGAGCTGGGTGTGGCCTCATGGCTCTTCTTATACTGGAGTTGTGAGCCTGAGAGTTTTTGTATGAGAAGGAGCTTTGCTGGATTTGTCACCTGTCCGTGAGAGCCTCCTTTTGGATCACCAAGGTCCTTGGCAATGTCACCCCATGTTTCTATGTTCCCTTCCCAACCTTACCTGTTGTTATGTTTGGTGTGGGTTTATGTACAGGGTGTTTGTTGTATGTCATTTGGTGTTCCATGTCTGGTCCATGTGGTTTTTGTAGTCCAGCATGGTTGTTTGACATTTCCCCTGTCTGTGCCTGCGGAAGTGGACTCCATGGTTTCCTGGAGGGGTGAACCACAAGTAAGCAAGCTGTAGTAGTTTTCACCCAGTCATTGTGGCAGGTAAGTGTGGTTGTTCCAGTGCATGTCGTTTGTACTGGACTCTTACCTGCCGTTGTGTGTTTGTGCTTGCTTTCTGTTCCTTCCTTGTTGCAAGGCCTGTGGGAGACTCCGGTTTTTCGGTGTCTTGGAGGAACCGGTCGTCTCTTGCTCCTGACTATACCATCAGGGATCATCAGGGCAAATTAGGGTGCTAGGTTCCGGGTATTAGCCCTCCCAACATAAGGGTTGGCTCATACAGTCAGGAGGTCAGGGATTATATTTAGGGATGCATAGGAGGTGACCTGCTCCTTATCCTAGCTTTCAGGCCTAGTGGCATGGTCTATATAGACATTATGCAGTGGGGGTTTTTCCCCCATTCCCCACCAGTGTGCACCTGTATTGTCATTTGTTATTGCTATATTGTTATATTATTTATCACATCCACGCAATTGCCATCTTGTGTAGGATGTCTATTGTGGTACCTGTGGTCCACTGCGGGCATCCTCCACCGTATGCATTTTTGCTGGGGATCGCCATTAGCAACAGGCCACAAGTGCAGGATCTTCTCCCCTGTATATATATGCACAACTGCATTTTTGGGTTGAGCACATCCTGCTTCATGCCACCTTTCAGTTGTTTTGTATATATAATTTTTGGAGGTGTATAAACTCCTATGTAAATGTAGCCTGTTTTCAATCCACAGGCTACATTTAGGTGCACCTGTGAGGCCTGGGCCATATCAGGATTTCACAGGACATTTTTACGCATTTGGATTCCAGACTTTTTCTCACGCTTTAGAGACCCCTAAAATGCCAGGGCAGTATAAATACCCCACAAGTGACCCCATTTTAAAAAGAAGACACCCCAAGGTATTCCGTGAGGTGTATGGTGAGTTCATGTAAAATTGTATTTTTTGTCACAACTTAGTGGAATATGAGACTTTGTAAAAAAACAAAAATAAAAAAATCAATTTCCGCTAACTTGTGCCAAAAAAAAAAAAATTCGGTGAACTCGCCATGCCCCTCACGGAATACCTTGGTGTGTCTTCTTTCCAAAATGGGGTCACATGTGGGGTATTTATACTGCCCTGGCATTTTAGGGGCCCTAAAGCGTGAGAATCCAAATGCGTAAAAATGCCCTGTGAAATCCTAAAGGTACTCATTGGAATTTGGGCCCCTTTGCGCATCTTGGCTGCAAAAAAGTGTCACTCATGTGGTATCGCCGTACTCAGGAGAAGTAGGGCAATGTGTTTTGGGGTGTATTTTTATATATACCCATGCTGGGTGAGAGAAATATCTCTGTAAATGACAACTTTTTAAATTTTTTTATGCAAAGTTGTCAATTTACAGAGATATTTCTCTCACCCAGCATGGGTATATGTAAAAATACACCCCAAAACACATTGCCCTACTTCTCCTGAGTACAGCGATACCACGTGTATGACACTTTTTTGCAGCCAAGATGCGCAAAGGGGCCCTAATTCCAATGAGTACCTTTAGGATTTCACAGGGCATTTTTACGCATTTGGATTCTCACGCTTTAGGACCCCTAAAATGCCAGGGCAGTATAAATACCCCACATGTGACCCCATTTTGGAAAGAAGACACCCCAAGGTATTCCGTGAGGGGCATGGCGAGTTCACATAAAAAAAAAAAATTGTGGCCACAAGTTAGCGGAAATTGATATATAGATTTTTTTTTTTTTACAAAGTCTCATATTCCACTAACTTGTGACAAAAAATAAAATTTTACATGAACTCACCATACCCCTCACAGAATACCTTGGGGTGTCTTCTTTCTAAAATGGGGTCACATGTGGGGTGTTTGTACTGCCCTGGCATTTGAGGGTCTCCGCAATCATTACACGTATGGCCAGCATTAGGAGTTTCTGCGATTCTTCTTATATTGAGCATACGGGGAATGAGTTTTGTTTTTTTCCGTTCAGCCTTTGGGCCTCGATCAATGTGGATGAAAAAATCTCTGCCAAAATCAGTGACTGCGGTGCGGTGGGCTGGGCGCTAGCTACCTAACAAGTAGCTAACTAACTAGTGGTGATAAGGGACCCTTCCACACGTCCGCAATTCTGTTTGCGGAACGGAATTGCGGACCCATTCATTTCTATGGGGACAGACTTTGTCCCGCTCGGATCCGGAATTGAGGATCCGCACTTCCGGGTCTGCACTTCCGTTCCGCAAAAATATAGAACATGTCCTATTCTTGTCCGCAATTGTGGACAAGAAAAGGCATTTTCTATATAGTTCTGGCAATGTGCGGATCTGCAAAATCCATGGATCCGCTAAACACATATGGACGTTTGAATGGAGCCCTACAGGTGGGTGATCAATGGCAGGGGGGCGATCAGGGAGTCTATATGGGTTGATCAGGGGTTAATAAGTGACGGGGGGTGTAGTGTAGTGTGGTGCAACTTTACATAGTTACCTGGTCCTCTGGTGGTCGATCCCAGTAAATGGGACCACCAGAGGACCAGGTAGCAGGTATTAACAAAACAGCGTCTGATATACATGTTTGATGCGATTTATTTAACTTCTACAGCCTGCCAGCGATTGATCATCGCTGGCAGGCTGCAGTATAACTGCCAGTCCGCACGACGGATGCGTCCAGCCAGAGCAACAGGACCGCCGGCCGGACACATCCGTGCGTTAGGCGGTCCTGTAGCGGTTAACGTCACCACCATGGGTTGCCCACAACAACTGGTGTGGCTTTGTGTTTCCTTATATCATTGATGTGTTCAAGAACCAGGACACGAAGTTCAGTCATGTGCTGCCATGTACAGTCCCATGTAACCACATCGGTTCTCCAAGATACAGTCCCATGTAAACCACATCTGTGGAATCTGTTTTAGCAATTTCAGCCACTGAATATCAGTTCTATTCATGTGAATGAGGCGGCAAGCATGTGGATTTCTGCAAGTCTCATCCAGGTGACTGGAACTGCTTTTCAGTTGCGGAAATTTCTGCAACAAAATCTGTCCCATGTGAGTGCACCCTTAAACATGCAGTCCCATGTAAACCACATCACATCTATCTCTTCAGCCCCCTCCAACACACAGTTCTATGTAAACCACATCATCCCTCAATATACAGTGCCATGGAACCCACATCACCCCCTCCAACACACAGTGGCATCCTGTTACCTCCTGCACACGTGTAGACAAGCACAGGGCTGCAGCTTCCTGTTATCAGCAAAGTCTTTTAACCCCGGGAAGCCCCGCCCCTTCTACAGAGAAGCCCCGCCCTTTCCTGTGACTTCATTCCTACCATGAACGACTCCATCCTACAGGCTGAAGACTCTGCCTAGTGCTGCTGCTGACAGGTAATGTCCTGATATCAGAGGGCAGATCATCATTATACTGTATAGTATCCTCCTCCTCCTCACTGCTATTATGTAGTATCTTACACTATACTGTGATATCAGAGGGCAGATCATCATTATACTGTATAGTATCCTCCTCCTCACTGCTATTATGTAGTATCTTACACTATACTGTGATATTATACAGGGCAGATCATTATTATACTGTATAGTATCCTCCTCCTCACTGTTATTATGTAGTATCTTACACTATACTGTGATATTATACAGGGCAGATTATTATTATACTGTATAGTATCCTCCTCCTCACTGTTATAATGTAGTATCTTACACTTTACTGTGATATTATACAGGGCAGATTATTATTATACTGTATAGTATCCTTCTCCTCATCGTTATAATGTAGTATCTTACACTTTACTGTGATATCATGAGGACAGATCATTATACTGTATAGTATCCTCCTCCTCACTGTTATGTAGTATCTTGTACTGTAGTATCATGAGGACAGCTCATTATACTGTATAGTATCCTCCTCACTGTTTTTATGTAGTATCTTACACTATACTGTGATATTATGAGGACAGAGCATTATACTGTATATTATCCTCCTCCTTACTGTTATTATGTATTATCTAACACTATACTGTGATATCATGAGGACAGAGCATTGTTATACTGTATATTATCCTCCTCCTTACTGTTATTATGTAGTATCTTACACTGTACTGTACTATCATGAGGACAGCTCATTACTGTATATTATCCTTCTCCTCACTGTTATTATGTATTATCTAACACTATACTGTGATATCATGAGGACAGAGCATTGTTATACTGTATATTATCCTCCTACTTACTGTTATTATTTAGTATCTTACACTATACTGTGATATCATGAGGAGAGAGCATTACTATACTGTATAGCAGGGCTTGACAAATTTCCTTGGAATCTAGGAGCCAGCTAAAAAAGTTAGGAGCCAGGCGGAGCCGCATCATAAAGCCCCCAATAGATGCCCCCATAGTGTTCCTTCCCCCCCCCCACTTCTCCATAGAGCCCCCCAATAATGCATGCCAGTACATAGGGCCCCCAGTAGATGCCCCTATAGTGTTCCTTCCCCTGTTCTCCATAGTGCCCCCCATAATGTGCGAGTATATAGGGCCCCCCCATAATGCTTCCCCTCTTCAATAGGTTATATGACACGTCAGATGCTGCCAGCGTCTAAGTGATCGCCACTTGCGGCCGCCATGACATGTGGAAACCCTTACAAGGATTACAGGGTCCGGAGGGGAGGGCAGAGGGGTCCGGAGGGGAGGGCAGAGGGGTCCGGAGGGGAGGGCAGAGGGGTCCGGAGGAGAGGGCAGAGGGGTCCGGAGGGCACAAACACAGCGGGCACCATGACATTTTACTGAGCACTACAACCCCCAGCTGGCGCTCAGTCCCCGCATCACTACAACGCCCATGTTCTTTCCCCCTCTTGTCATTCACTTTGCCCCCTTGTCATTCTCCCCCCCCCCCCTTGTCATTCTCTTTCCCCCTCTTGTCATTCACTTTCCCCCCCCTTGTCATTATCTTTCCCCCCTTGTCATTTTCTCCCCTCCCTCCCCCGCCTGTAATGTAGCGTGGCCGAGCTTTGTATGGTCCCACGGGTACAGGAGCTTTAGTTTCCTGTACCCGGGCAGACTGACAGGAAGTGCACACGGTGTGCGCACTTCATGTCAGTCCGGCCGGGTACAGGAGACAGATGCTCCTGTACCGCGGACCATACAGGGCTCGGCCACGCTACAATGAGAGACTGACAGGAGGGAGCGCTGAGCGTTTCCCTCCTGTCAGTCCCTCTCTCTATGCTGCGCCCGGGCGGTGCGCCCTCAAGGACACACCAGCCTGGGCAGTGCTGCAGCTGCCTGAGGCTCTATATAGAGCACTCGGGCTGCTGCGGCATGAGGGGGGCCGGCGCTCCTAGTCTGCGCCGGCCCTGCGCCCTGACACCTGAGAGAACGAGCTGACAAATACCCAGGCGCCTGGGATTTGTCGAGCCCTGCTGTATAGTATTCTCCCCACTGTTATTATGTAGTATCTTACACTATACTGCAATATTATGAGGACAGAGCATTATACTGTATATTATCCTCCTCCTTACTGTTATTATGTAGTATCTTACACTATACTGTGATATCATGAGGACAGAGCATTATTATACTGTATAGTATCCTCCTCACTGTTATTATGTAGTATCTTACACTATACTGTGATATCATGAGGACAGAGCATTATTATACTGTATAGTATCCTCCTCACTGTTATTATGTAGTATCTTACACTATACTGTGATATCATGAGGACAGAGCATTATTATACTGTATAGTATCCGCCTCACTGTTATGTAGTATCTTACACTGTACTGTAATATCATGAGGACAGCGCATTATACTGTATAGTATCCTCCTCCTCACTGTTATCATGTAGTATCTTACACTATACTGTGATATTATACAGGGCAGATCATCATTATACTGTATAGTATCCTCCTCCTCACTGCTATTATGTAGTATCTTACACTATACTGTGATATTATACAGGGCAGATTATTATTATACTGTATAGTATCCTCCTCCTCACTGTTATTATGTAGTATCTTACACTATACTGTGATATCATGAGGACAGAGCATTATTATACTGTATAGTATCCGCCTCACTGTTATGTAGTATCTTACACTGTACTGTAATATCATGAGGACAGCGCATTATACTGTATAGTATCCTCCTCCTCACTGTTATCATGTAGTATCTTACACTGTACTGTGATATCATAGAGGGTAGATCATGAATTTTAGCAGACAGAAAGGCTCAAGGACTGGCCCACCTTCTGTTCAACATACGTATACAAGGCTAGTACAGCCTTTTTGGAGAAGTAATGATGGCTTGGGACTCTCCACCTCGGCTCGGCACAAGCCATCAGTTCTCTGAAAGGTGCAGAATCCACCACAATGAAAGAGAAGGGACTGTAATACCAGCAACTTGGCCAGGAGCACGTACAGCTTCTGCTCCGTTGGATGAGTGCACGCATATTGTTGTCTATTTGCAATCACCTATGTGATCGATTGCTGACGGAATGACTGATGGGGAGTAGGAGGAGCATCAGGACCAGCAGATGGGAAGGAGACAGCTCCCTTCTGCAGAGGTGGTGGAGCCCTGACTTGCGGAAAAGGGGTGCGTGTGCGTGCCACTGGGTGATGCAGCGGTTTCTCCCTCAGGCTCTACCACTACATTAGAACCAGGGTTTTCCAAGGCCACTGTATGGTGACGCTGCATGTGTTGACACAGGGCCGTGGTGAGCATTGGCACCCTGGCCATGCTTCACCTTCTGCCCACAGATTCTGCAAATGGCCATGCTGATGTCCTCTGGCGGCTTTATGAAAAATTGCCACACTGCCGAGTATGGCATCTTCCCCCTACCACTCCATGCTGACTGCCTGCTACCGCTGCCTCCGTGAACCCCTGCACCGCTACTTCTTTCCAGACAGGTAGGCTCCTGTGTAATGGGCAGTCTACCCCGGGAATGTTTGGCTCCCAACCTCCCAATGCTGCCACCCTGCTGACTCCCTGCCATGCTACGACCCTGCTGGCTCAGTCACTGCCTCACGCGCAAGCTGCCATCCTCTTCTCCTGATAATGAAGCCCCTGTTTACCTGGTTCCCATGTGCGATCAACCCACATCATCGTCCACTACTGTCTGCAAGTCATTCACCCTCACCAGTCTCAGGGCCACGTGCCTGACCACTCGCAACACCAGCTCCCACACGACTCATCACTACTTGCCAGCCTACAGGAGGAAGCAGCGGATCTCTCCTCCAGATCTTGGCTGGGCAGCAGCTGCTGACTGTCCTCTAGAATCTCGTCCTTGCTGAAAACTGAGAGCTTGTACCCGGGCCATGCCAACTATGGGTCGTGTCAGAGGAACCCACAACTCCTGGCTGGGGGTTTTCTGCAATAAAGTAGAAGACAGAGTCAACCATTCAAGGACCACTGGGTTGCTGGTCAAGACACAACTCCTAGATGACACTGGGAGCTCAGGCCTGTCGCTGCCACCCCTCCTTCTGCTGCTACTTCAGCCTGCTCCAGAAACATTTTGGCCACTGCCCGTTTCCTTTGAAGGGCCTGTCACATGTCTGTCCGACATAATGTAAATTCAAAGAAACTGCAAGGGTAAAAGCGATACTATCAGAATGCAATTTCACCACTGTAGCAAGGGCAAATAGACATACTTATATTTGCTATTAATACACCCCAAAACTGGTGGTATCAGCACTTTCACCCCAATAACAAGCAGGAATTACTAGAATTACTGATGTATGATATAGTGCAAACAACCTAGAAGCAGTATTAGAGCAATTTGGATCCCCAATTAGTGCAGTAAGGTGTAATAGTAATCACTCCTATTACCTAGGCTTTACACTCCCTTATTGGTCCCTGCTCTCTCCCTATAGTGTGGATAATGGTTCCCTATCCTTTCCCTAAACTATAAATGATCTTTCCGAGAACTGCTTAATCATTTTCTTTGGCTGAATAAAGTCTTTCCTAAACACTGTCCTTAGCGTCATTGCCACGAAGCACGAGAAAATTAGACTTCAGTACGAATCAAATTTTTCCTGAAATTCGGATCGAATTCCACTTTGTCAACTTTGATTTGCTCATCTCTAATTGCATAAACAATAGTACATATACAATCATGAACTTTCTTCTCAGGGGTCTTCATGGTCTGCCACAGAAACCAGGCAAAGCTATCAATTGTTTTCCCAAAGGCCAAACAATGGACAAAAAGAAGGGCGAGATGACTGAGAGGATTCTACACCTTACCCTGGAGATCATCTACCTTCTGACTGGAGAGGTGAGGAATTTTGTTACCCAACAGTGGATAGACAATTAGAATATAAAATTAGTAGTTTGAAGGCCAATCCTTCATAAAGTTAGATATCTATGTTCTAAAGCTTGAGATTTGTCATGATCATCTACTTATTACATATGTCTTTTTGTCCTTGATTATGAACAGTCCCCCATAACTGTGCCTGTGCATAAATCAATGAGAAACAATGATGAGAAGATCCTAGAACTGACCAACAAGATCATTGAGCTGCTGACTGGAGAGGTGAGCGCCGCTGGGAATAATAAAGTAATCACAAGGAAAGTAGCAGGTGATAACTATATCATTGTGTGCACCAGGTTCCTATTAGGTATCAGGATGTCACTGTCTATTTCACCATGGAGGAGTGGGAGTATTTAGAAGGACACAAGGATCTGTACAAGAACATCATGATGGAGAACCACCAGTGCCTCAAGTCACCGGGTAAGCTGAAGGATAATAATCAAAATATACAAGACACATTGATGGATCTAAAGTTATTACACATTTGTATTTTATTTCTTTAGACCTACCCAAAAAGGCCATGACACAGTGTGCATTGACCGATATTAAGGAGGAACCATTCTCATCTGATGAAAGAAACCTCAAAGATCCCAACATCTATAAAGACACAGATCATGCACAACAATGTCCTTCTCTTAATATAGAGGAAAAAGCTGTCCCATGCGATGGATTAAACCTCACAGATCAAAATGATTATATGTCCATAGAGTATACAAAAAAATATTCATCTCCATGTGTAAAGGAAAAAATTAAATTATGTGATGAAGAAAACCTCACAAAACCCACAGATCATAAACAACATGCGCTATCTCCTTATATTAAGGAAGAGCTAGCCACATATGATGGAACAAAGCTTTCACACCCCCAAATTTATACACCCACCGATCATAAACAGCAACATCTATCTCATATTAAGAAGGAACCAGCCTCATGTGATGACAGAAGCTTCACAGACTCCAAAATATATGCACCCACAGATCATAGACATCTGTCTCCTCTTATTAAGGAGGAACCATTCTCATGTGCTGGAAGAAACCTCACAGACTCCAACATTGCTAACGAATCAACATTAGCTAGTGAACAGTTCAGTGAAGACTTTTACATGCCTTTAGTAAATTCTTTCAACAATGATCTTTTTGGGAATGAAGACCACTGGAAGATCAGTAACCAACCAGCAGATCTAAATTTGTCATTGCTGAAATACGGTAACTGTTTAAATGACTCCAGCATAACGAAAAACAAATCTTATATATGTTTGGAATGTGGAAAATGTTTTTCCAATAGTCCACATCTCATCCGGCATCAGAGGACACACACAGGAGAAAGGCCATTCGAATGTTTAGAGTGCGGTAAATTCTTCTCTAGCAGTTCAAACCTCATCATGCATCAAAGGACACACACAGGGGAAAAACCATTTGCTTGTAAGGAATGTGGGAAACGTTTCGCTCGTAACCCTCATCTTATCCGACACCAGAGAATCCATACAGGGGAGAAACCTTTTGAGTGTTCGGAATGTGGAAAGAAATTCAATCAGGATTCCAATCTTCTGAAACACCTGAGGACTCATACTGGAGAGAAACCTTTTGTCTGTCTAGACTGCGGCAAGTATTTTACCAGTAAACCTCATCTCCTCAGACACAGGCGTATTCACACGGGAGAGAAACCATTTTCATGTCAAGAATGTGGGAAATCTTTCTCCAGTAGCTCCAATCTGGCGACCCATCAGAGAACACACTCAGGAGAGAAACCTGACTACGGAAAATGTTTTGGAAAAAGTTCCAACCTCATGACCAATGAGAGAACTCAACAAACCTCATCATACCCAGAATGTGAAACATCTTATTATAGTGACCTTATTTCCTATTCAGTTGATCAGCACACTGATGAGGAAAACGTCTTGTTAAATTTTCAAGAATTTTCTGAAGAGACAAACAGTTTCCTGGATTATGAGATAGGCAGTGGTTGGGTTTAGAAGAAAATGATGTCAGATGTATTAGTCTGATCATCAGCTGACATTTTAGTTATTGGTATATTACTTTTTTTATGTCGCTACTCACTTTATAACAAATTGCGCTGCTTATATTTCATATAATAGCTAAAGTGCACATTCTGGTCATGTACTAATATATAATATGTACCTGCTTATGAACATTTATGAGGGTTCCCAACCACCTCCAAAGATTAGTGAGGACCCCCAACTAATTACAAAGATCATCAAGGTCCCCAAACTGTTTATAGCAAGTGCCTAACTCTTACTATGCCTGAATAGAAAGTTTAGATCTCGGTTTGGCACGGTTTTGTTTTCTACGTATGAATAGTATGAATCGATATGCATTTGTCATGTCACCACTAGGCCTAAAATACAAAGTCACATCTTTCATTTTCTAACCTGCTTTTCTAGTAAATTAAAATGAATTAGGACTCCGCATTAGGGCTCATGCACATAACTGCATTTATTTTGCGTAATGCAAGATGAAGATCTACCAAATAAGGATTACGTCCGTGTTGCATCTGTTTTTTTGCGGACCCGTTGACTTCAGTAGGTCCGTGGTCCGCATTTGCGGCCAAGTATAGGACACGTTCTATCTTTTAAGGGACAGACATATGAATGTGGAAAGCTCCTGGATGATCCATGTACTTTCTGCGTCTTTGTGTCTGTTACGCAAAAGATAGAACATGTCCTATTCTTGGCTGAAAAATGGAGACCACGGACTCATTGAAGTCAATCAGTCTGCAAAAAACACAAAAAAACGATACAACACTGACCTCATCTGTATTTGGCGGATCCACGTTTTGCAGACCACAAAATACATAAGGTTATGTGCATGAGCCCTTAGTGTCAGATCTTCAGAAGATAAATCAATCCGTGTCAAAGAAGTTAATTTTCATATGGAGGATTTAGTTACCAGAAAAAGTGAACAAAAAATTTAAATGTCCTCTAAACTTTATGTAACTGTTACCATTCTTATATAACAAAGATTTTTTTTGTATTTTTTCCTATAAAAAAGTAAACTAAGACCTGAAAGTGTTAAAGAGAAAATATTGAGGCATGGTTAATACACCTAAAACATCTGAATGCTTGTGCTAGTTAAATGCTGGACGAGTGTTAGATTCAATGTGGAATGTCAAAGGGAATATTCCACAAAAAGTATTACTATGCAATAAATAGGTCCTTTCAAATGAAGTATTATTGCAATAAAAATATTGTAAGTTTTTTTTTTTTTAGTACATTACATTTTCCTGTCTGGTAGCGCCATCTGCTGGTTCTCTTGTGGCTGAAATTCTGACCCACTTTCTCATCAGTAGCTTCCCTGCTCTCTTCCTTCTCTCTGTGCTGGCTTATTGCTCTCCTAGAGAAACGGGTAAATTGGCAGACACACCTTTCATTCATTCGTTTCTAATTCAAAGTTAAGTATACCTATATCTTTGTCTAGATAGTGGAGGGAATTGCGGGTCTGTGTGTGATGGACCATTTTCTAGGTACAGGAGAAATGGAATAACAAGAGCTGATTGCAGTGCACTCAAGGGAGAAGCAGGTGCTTGATGGTCTCTTGACAAAAGAGGGGATGACCATTTCACACTAAGTAGCAGGAGTAGCACAACCTAGAAGATCTGGCAGAAAACGGAAACTGGTGTGTTAGAGACGGTAATTCCCCAGGACTCGTGTTGTGAATCTAGTGGACTTGGATGAAGATTTTATTAGTGTTGTCTAAAGGTTTAAAACTTTGGCTAAGGCTAGTTTGACACATGCGGCAGGGAACTCCAGTAGGCTGTTCTGATAGAGTTCTCCGGATCTGGCATTGCCGGATACCACCGCCTTCTTGCCGCAACCCATTGGCTATAATGGGGTCCGGCAGAGATCTGGCCACTACCTGGAAAATATGCCAAGAATCGGGTAGGCAAAAAACACTGTATGCAGGTCTGCTGGACCTCCCGGCCAGAACAACCGGCCGCAGGTATGAAAGAGGCTTTAGGCCAGTGTGAAACTCCGGCATGGCTGTTCCGGCAGACAACCGGAGAATCGGCTGGACACAAACCGCAACATGCAGCGATTTGTGTCCGGCTGGTTCTCTGCCGGACCCTATTCTACTTAATGGGTTCTGCATCCAGCAGTGCCAGATCCAGTGAATTACGGATGGCGTTCTCTCCCGGCAATTGCCTAACTACCGGAAGAGACCGCTGCTGTTACATGCAGTGATTTCCTCTGCAGCATGGGAAGGAGCGATCGTTATGCCATCGCTCATCCCCATGTTGTCTAGTGGTTTGCAGGTGGCAGATCGTGATTACACAGCAAACAATGATTTTGCTCATTCTTCGGGCAATATTACACTGCAAGATGATGCCCAACAAGCATTCATGCGAACGCTCATAAGTGATCATCTGCCAAAACCTGGCAGGTGTAGTACAGCCTTAACACTAATGTGAAGAGGTTCAGAATGTGATACAAATACAGGCTTTTACTGGAGGGATACAATCTACTTTTTGCTCCATATCTCACCATCCACCACAGCTTCGAACGTGACACTACCATCATTTTATAGACAATCATCTTGGCTATCTCATACATAAATTGGACTTGCAACTATTTAGCATATGATTTGTTATGCAGATTATTGTCATGTAACTGCATTGTTACCGTTTTGCTCCTAAAATTCTAAATTTTTATTTTGTAAATCCACCTTTGGCTATCAACACTGCCGGAAACCATTTTGGGCATACTCTCTATCAGATTCATGCATGTCTTGACCAAAATCTGTTCCCAGGTCTCTTCTACGCATTCCCAATGCTGGTGCATACTGCTCGATTCACTTGGTTACAAATACAGGATATATACCTCAGCATTGAGACCACCATCGATCCTGGTCAAATAACAAATGCCTTTGGCTGTAAAACAACACCACCATATCATCAGGCTTCCTCCACTGAACTTGACAGTCCCTTCAATTTCTCGATCCATTAGCCCCCTTTTCCCTTGTTTCTTCCAGACCCCTTCGCACCCATCAAAGCCCTGTCTATTGACTTTCGTCTCATCGCTCAAAATCACCTGTTTCCAATCTTCTACTGTCCACTGTTCATACTTTTTTGCAAACTTATGACGATATTAAAGTTGAGGCTTCTTCACCTTTTTCGGGCCACCATTCTAGACTTGTGTAATGTGTGTCACACGGTGCTTGCATGGACATATGTGATCCCACTATTACAAAGCATATGAGCCACCTCCACTGCCGTGTTTATGATGCCAGAACTGATAGACGTTGTGAGGAGCCGACTTGTTGACTCCAATATTTTGCCTGGACGTCCACCTCTTGGTTTTGGAATGAATGGACAGACTTCATTTTATATTCTTATATTTTATATTCTTCCAACTGTCATGGCACTCACATGATGCAGTTTGGCAATTTTCATGGCTGGGATACCGCTGTCGATGAGCTGAATGATGCGGTTTCTCCTTTCTTGGGAAATCTTCATGGCTGCTTCTGGATTCAAACCAGTGACCTTTCACTTGGGAATCAACCTAATAACACACTGAGCTCTTAGGGAATGTGAGTACAGGTTGTAATTTATAGTATACAATAATAAAAAGATTGTTCCACCACCAGGAGCAAAACAGTAACAATGCAGTTACATGACAAGAATCCACATAAAAAAAATCATATGCTAAATAGTTGCAAGTCCAATTTATGTACAGTGGATATAAAAAGTCTACACACCCCTGTTAAAATGTCAGGTTTCTGTGCTGTAAAAAAAATGAGACAAAGATAAATCATTTCAGAACTTTTTCCACCTTTAATGTGACCTATAAACTGTACAACTCAATTGAAAAACAAACTGAAATCTTTTAGGTAAAGGGAAGAAAAAATATAAAAATAAAATAATATGGTTGCATGTGATTTATCTTTGTCTCATTTTTTACAGCACAGAAACCTGACATTTTAACAAGGGTGTATAGCCAAGATAATCATCTATAAAATGATAGTCTCATGTTTGAAGCAGTAGTGGATGGTGAGATATGGAGCCTGAAAGTCAAAACTTCAAAACCTTTTTACCCTTTTGCTTGTCGGTGTGCAAAATCCCACCTGTAAAATACAATCTTTATTGCAGACTCTGTTGCGCATTAACGCTAGGAGCATCAAATACCTCTGCACCTGGCCAATAGCCGAATTTAACTGCATCACTATCCTAATGGTGATAAGGCAGTATTTTGTTTTGTTGGGGTAGTGTGGTACTGCTGGCCCAGCCTACTTGTGTTGATCATCCTTCCGTCAGTTTGGACTCGCCTACATTATTGGGGCACTGCAGTTATTAAAGGGGTATTCCAGTTATGTAAAGTGATTCCCTATCCACAGTATACAGGATAACTATTAGATTGGTGGGAGTCCTACTGTTAGGACCCCCACCAATCACGAGAATGGGGACCCCATACTCCATGGAGCCCTCTGAAACAAACATAGCAGCAGAGCATGCTTGCAGCCACTCCATTAATTTCTATGGGAGTTCCAGAGATGGCCGAGTACAGCACTCTGCTATCTCCAGAACTCCAATACAAGTGGCTGTGCGGGGTCCTCGTGATCACTGGGGGTCCCAGCAGTAGGACCCCTACCGATCTAATAGTTATATCCTATCTTGTGGATAGGAAATATCTTTACATAACCAGAATACCCATTTAAGTCAGTATTCTGAATGGCATTACATTACACAAGCAAACATTGCACAAATCGCTACAAAACATACCGGGTAATACAGCACCACATACCTCTTAGTGATGTGTCCTCCGATGTAGATGTTCTTTTCATCATCTTCTCCATTCAGGCCAGCCATCTCTTGTCTAAGCAGAGCTTGACAGACATCTTAGTTTCCTACTTTTCCATCATCTTCCCACCTTCCGAACACCCCCATCCTGTGCCCGCTGTGATTCCAAATATTATACTACAGAAACCGTCCTTCCGAAAATACTACTACCACACAGATAGTCAATAATCCCTTCAATAATTATTAGCACACAGTGCCCTAAGAAATAACTGCTCCTAGCTAATAGTGTCCCTAACACTAATCGTGTAAACATAATGTCCCCAAAAAATAAATGTGCTAAGCTTATACTGTGCCATGGTTCCCCCGACAGTAATAGTGTTTCCCAAAGTCCAACCAATGGTAATAATTATCTGCCAGTAGCACAGTGGCTCAGTGGTTAGCACTGTTGCCTTGCAATGCTGAGGTCCTGGGTTTGAATCCAACCAAGGACAACATCTGCATGGAGTTTGTATGTTCTTTTGGTTCTCCAGATTCCTCCCATACTCCAAAGACATATAGGGAAGTTAGATTGTGAGCCCCATTGATGCTAATGTCTGTAAAGCGCTGCAGAATATGTCAGAGCTATATAAGTGAGTATAATAAATGAGTATAACAAAATAATAAACCGCCCCCAATAGTAATAATGCCCCCATTGTGCCCATTCTAGTATTCATAGTCGCCCAGAAGTAATAATTCTCCTTATAATGTGTGCCAGTAGAAAATTCCCCCTAATGTGCACCAGTACAAAAGATACATAATGTGTGGTAGTACAAAAAATACCCCCTTATAATGTGTGCCAGTGTAAAAAATACCCCCTTATAATGTGTGCCAGGATAAAAAAAGTATTATTACACTTACCGGTGAGAGGTTTTCAGAAGTCTCCACAGCGGCACCCCCGAGATAGCCCAGCCGTGCCAGGGTCGTACCTTGGAACTGAACCAGAGTTCTCGAAAAGGTTTTTTACTGTAGATTTAATTAATTTTTGAAGTTATTACCCGAAGTCTCGCGAGACTTCGCAAAGTAATAATTTTGGCTCATCTGAGCCAATACATTCTAGTACTGTACGGAAAGCTCGCTCCGTACAGTATTCAAACGAAGTTTTATGCGAATCAACTTCAGACTTTTCATCCAAAGTTGATTTGCTCATCCCTATTAATGACCTATCCTCAGGATGGGTCATCAATATCAGATCTGCAGGGGTCCGGCGCCCAGGCTTATCAGCTGTATGAGGAGACGGTGCATGCAGTGTGCACATGCAGTCTTTCTTCCTCCTCACCGCTGCCGTCTCATCATACAGTTGATCGGCGGGGGTGCCAGGTGTCAGACACCCCCCACACCCCGATCTGATACTGATGACCTATCCTGAGGATGGTCATCAATATTAAAAGCCAAGACAACCCCTTTAATTCTATCAGACGCTTTCAAAAACCTAGAAACTAAAGAGATACTGAATATCAAAAAAGGCACTTAAAGCTGCTACCCAAGTTTAAACAAGTATGTAGAAACTCCAGAATATCTGGAACCTTATATTTTATCATTCTTGTGCATACATCCTATCATGCATGCATACTATCACCCATATGTATGTATATATACTGAGATATATCACTACCTATCCCTTTTTTCTTATATTTCATCGCTCTTGTGCATATTCACACATACCATACATGCATACTATTATCCATATGTACACATATCTCTCACTACCTATACCTTCTTTTTCAAACCTCTCC
The DNA here is from genome assembly GCA_033119425.1 of Bufotes viridis. NCBI lineage: Eukaryota > Metazoa > Chordata > Amphibia > Anura > Bufonidae > Bufotes > Bufotes viridis. Next base: position 469,101,859 of record CM065592.1, on the reverse strand, counting down.
CTACATACACTTATCATTCTTGATCTGTGTAATAATTGCTTTAGATATACCTTATTCTTCTGCTTACACATCTTTTAGGTTTTTTTGTTTTTTTCCTTGCCTTCATTTTATTCCATTTTCCTTACTTTTTTTCCCATTTTTTATACAGATGAGACTTAAAAAAGGTCACTATGACCGAAACGTCGTCATTCATGTGAGAAACAACATTCAAAATTATGATTTACTTCTTTTTATGCATACTGCTGGGATAATAGAAAATTATGTATAAACACTATTTGAAGAAATAAATATAAGAATCTATTTTGTGTGTGCACTGAATCTATCCAGAATACTGATAGGGTTGTAGAACCTTAGGAATGTCACATTCTTTCCTGTTTTCATAGCACCACAAAATAAACCTGTTCCAAATGTTATGGTAAATCTTGTTTGTAGTAGGCTTATGACTTAACAGTAGAGTCTCAATTAGCTTTTCCAATAGCCCCTTTCCTTCCAGGATTGTCTGTTTAGCATCCAGGCTGTCAAGCTTAGGGTTTTTTATATCTAGATGAGTCACTGGTCCCTGGCTGAGCAGATCCAGCAACAGACGGAGTTCCAGATAATCCCCTAAACACATCTCTTTAGGAGGGAAAACCAACTCCTCCTTGGCAAGAGAGGCGCGACTAAAATTATTCTGGATCTTTCCATTCTTGGTAGTAGGGATAAAGGGAGGAAAAGCAAATCCCAGCTTTTGATCCCATTTTATTCAGAATGCATCTACTGTCGAAGGATTGTCCTTTGGATTTAGCGAGCAGAAACTCTTTGTTTTCCTGTTTCGTTTCGATGCAAACTGGTACACAGAGGGTATTCCCCACCTCTTAGTTATTAGGGCGAAACCTTTCTGAGCTAGAGTCCATTCTCCTAGAGCTATTTTTGTCCCACTCAAAAAAAAAAAAAATCTGCTCACTGGTTCTGATGACCCCTTAGGTGGACTGCTCATAAAGATAGTAGATTTTTCTTTGCCCACTGGCATATTCTGGCTGACGTCTATTGAAGACAGCTTCTCGTTCCTCCCTGGTGTTAAATGAACACCACTGTCATTATGTTGCTTTTAATGCTCTCAACACACCAGTTAATGCTCTTAGAGTTGAGGATTCCTGGCACATTTCCTGATTCCATGTACCCTGAAAAGATGTGTGAGCTACATGAGCACCCCAACCCAGAGCACTGGTATCCGTGTTCAAGGATTGGGTAGGTTCCAGAATCCAACCTACTCCTTTTTCTAGATGATCCCTGAACCACCATTTTAAAGATGTCCTTGTTATCTGGGGCAATGCTTTTTTGTAATCTAGATTCTGAATGGATCAGTTCCACTGTTGAAGTGGTCTTCAGTGGAACTGTGCCCAGGGGACCACTGGAATACACAATGTCATATGGCCTAGAAGCTTCATCTCTACTCTGATGGTTATCTTTTCCTTGGCCAGACAGGACCTTATGAAGGTGTTCAGATTCTGGATCTTTGCTGTGGTAAGAATGTTTTCTGTAACAGTGAATCCAATATCATGCCTAAAAATGTTATCCTTGAAGAAGCAATTGAATTTGATTTTTCCGTGTTTATGATCCAACCTACCGTCTGGACGGTCCTTAGTACCAATTGGATCTAGAATGATTACTAGATTATTTAAGTATGGGACTAGTTTCACTCACTCTAACCTCAGATGAGCTGAAACCTCTACCATAACTTTTGTGAAAATATTTGTGCACACAAATTGGTAATGATGAATTTTCTTCTCCATCTTGATTGCAAATCAAAGATACCTCCAATAACTGGTTTATGGGCACATAAAAATACGCATCTTTCAGGTCCATTGTGACCATTTCTGATTCTTTCCTTATCAGGGGAATCCCTTTTTTTTATGGAATCCATCCTGAATACTTTTAGATGCAATATCACCCTTCCATGACCTGAGCCATAAAACTTATCTAACCGAGTTTGCTAACCCAGATGTTCTGGCTGCCATACGCAAAAATTCAGCAGAGGCAGCTGCCAGAAACACTGCCGCAGACCTAAGGAGAGGAAGGACAAAATCTGTTCCCTAGGGGGTTTTATTTTTCAAGTGAGACTCTAATTGTTCCATCCATTGGCATAAGCATCTAGCTACGCACGTAGGGGAGATTGCTGGATGTTGCATAGCCATCTCTGACTCCCACATATTTTTTATTATTCCCTCAGCCTTTCTTTCCTGATCTTTAAGTTGAGAGGAATAGTGCTTCTGATTAATTTAGCGACCGCTGCATCAATCATGGCAGTCCCATTTTCCCACATCAGACTAACTAAAAGGATATCTTCTTTTTAAACCTCTAGAAAGAAAGGGGTTTATTTTCCAGGTGTGTACCATTCATTCTGGATCATTTTATGAATATTTTCATGAACTTTTTGTTTTTCTCCCAATGCTCCAAACATAGCATCCTGTACAGATTATATATATATATATATATATATATATATATATATATACACACACACACATATTTTTTTTTTTTTTTACATAGTCACTTTCCATAGTGCACTTTCTTAAGTAAATGTTCTATACCATCAGTAGAGAAAATTCTTCTGTTCACCCTTCTCTTCCCAGCAATCTGAATCTGAAACACTGGAGTCAAAAATTACACGTTCTCTATAGAATTTGCTCTTTTTATGGGCTAAAGAGGCAGATAGCCCAGACTGAATCTTATCTTTTACAAAGGTCTTCATGTCATTCATAAATATAGGTGTTTCATCCTGTACCACGGTAAGAGTACAAGCAGGGCAAGGTAACTTTTTGTATGATGCATCTTGTTTCTTTTCACATATAGCACATTTATAGGCAGAAGCAGGCTTACACTTTGGACCCATCTCCTTTTTAGACTGCAAAAAACATAGAAAGGGAGTACCAAAGTACCTAAACCAAATAGAACCCTAAAGAGAGGGGGGCAAATTTTAACACACTTACAGCATCCGAAGACGGAAAGGTTTGCTTGGTAGAGCTGTCTTACATAGTCTGGAGCTTCTGGGGATTTTTAGCAGAGCATGCCGAAAAAGCGCCCTCTTCCCTTGCCCTGAAGAAGTTAAAGGCCCGGCGTTAGCATACCTTAGCACGCCTCTCCCGGATATGCCCACACAACCTGTCGCCAGAAGTAGCTTTACCGGAAGAGACACGCTCCTCTGAATATACGGTGGCTGGAACAGAGCCATGCGTTCCACAGCCACTGCGTTCCACCTCTAACCCAACAGCTTGCCTCTGTCACCGGAAGTGACGAGTTTGCCGGAATCCTGCGTGCACAACATAGGGAGAACAACAGAGCCTATTTGCATGGGAAAAATATACTTACAAGGCCGCAATGATGCGATCCGACGAAGGATCTGAGGGCTTACTCTCACCGAGTACTGCAGACATTAGCAGGTACAAAAAAAGAGGAAAGACAGGGAGCTGCTAGCTATGCCATTCCTATTGCCCATATCCATAAGGTCTTAGAGGTAAGACCTCTAATCCTCTTCCGCACGTCTGTCCTGCACAGAGACAGGAAACCAGTGAAGGTTGTGGGAATGGAGGGGTTTTTTTATAATGCGTGCCAGTGCATATAATGTGGTTCAGTTAAAAAAATACCCACTTATAATAAACCCCTTTAAGACTTTATAGATAGATGGACAAAGATTGGCATATAGGATCTTTCTAATATAAGCTACATTATTACTATTTTTAATATGCTAATAGTGACTGCGGAATCTGAGGTTAGTCAGAGAGAGGGGGCTCCCTTGGTCCTCTGCTTGGAACCCCCCCCCCCCCCCTGGCAAAATCACAGGGTGCTGACTGGTTGCTATTGCAGCCTGTTGCTTTGTGAAGGCTCCCAGGTCTGCCATAATAGAATGCTAATTCTGCTGTTTGAATGGAGTGGTGAGCACACATGCATGTTTCAACTCTATTTAACTCTGGTAAATGGCCAAATTGGTAATTTTTTATCACCTGGTGCCATTAAAACAATTGAATAAAAAAAGTGGTCAAAAAGTAATATATTCAATATTGTACTAAACAACTACAGCTTGTCCACACAAAAAATAAACCTTTACACAGCTCAGCAGGCAGAAATATTAAACGGTTTGAGGGTGTCAAGATTGTGTCATTGCAAAATATATATTTTTTTCCCAAAGGGTATTATTTTTCTTTTTAAAAAGTAGTAAACATAATAAAAACTATATAAAATTGGTATCGCCATAATCATGCTGACCCGCGTAATAATTTGCCATGTCATTTTTAGTGCACAGTGAACAACTTAAAAATAAAACCCAAAAATATTGCAGTGGTTTAACCACTTGTTTGCATTGCAAAGGTTGAAACAAATGACTTGCTGCGGATTAAAACCCCACAGCGCGTCAGTTTGCCCTGCAGGTTCTCAAGCATGCGTTTAAAAATCATATTCTTGTCCTGTAAATACTACCGCCATGGAGAATCTTCAGCATTTACTCCACAGTGAAACGTACCCTAGAGAGTGGAGGCAAGAATTCCAAGCGCTTTATTTTTGCTTTTGTAGAATATATTGAGGTAGAACATCTACTGATGATCCACTGATCTAGAGCCAACAAACAGAAAGGCTTAGGCCAATCCCAGCAATAGCAGGTTAACGTCAATATTACAACTGTAACACCCAGAACAACCAACTTCTATGGAAATTAAAGGAGTTTTTTGAGACTTTTAAACTGATGACCTATCCTCTGCATAGGTCTACAGTATCTGATCGGTGGAGGTCTGACACCCAGCACTATTGCTCACAGTAGCGCTGCACAGTTCCCCCACTCACAAAACTGTAATCGCCAGTGCCTTCTCAAACAGCTTATTGGTGGGGAGCCCAAGAGTTGGACCCCACCAATCAGATACTGGTGACCTATCCAAAGGATAGGTCATCAGTATAAAAGTCTCGGTAGACACCTTTAACCCTCATGTCACACTTGCGCGTTTTATAGCGCGTTCGAACGCGCTGTAAAACGCTCAACAGGCGAAAACCCATGTTTCCCTATGGGCATGGTTCTCACCTGAGCGTTTTACAGCGCGTTTGAACGCGCTGTAAAACGCCCTACGATCAAAGAAGTTCTTGAGCTTCTTTGGGGCGTTTTGTCGCGCGTTTGCACCCATAGACTTCAATGGGAACGCGCGTTTAACACGCGTTAAAGTGTAGATATGCCTTTTTCAATTGGTCTCCAGAGTCACGAACGCGCGTATGACATTGTTTTTTGTACCAATGTGCTTTCCCCATACTGCTCTACAGAGGAAGTAACATTACGGGGGGTACTGTGCTGGTCATCACTGAGGACACTGACTGGGGACGGGGTGGAAGCAGCAGAGATGGGAAGTTGGATTTTGACTTGTAGTGCTAATGACCGCCCCCCCACTGTTGCACCCTGACTGAGTTCCCAGTCTTGGAGATCCCCTTTATGGAGAAGTCACCAAATACACCTGTGTCCTAATAGAGTAAGATAATTGCAGTTGTCATCCAACTAATGTCCATGCTATTTTAAGAACATAAAGGACTTTTGTTTAATATAGTGAATATAAGATTTCTCTTTATTAAATGAGCTGACTGTGAGTGAGAACCAGCATTCTCCATACTTGCAGTTTATATCAGCCTCTAGCACAGGAGGTTTAGAATTTTATACCATGGGCCTAACTCACTGTTTGAGTGAAGCAGTTACAAAGAGTGACATCAGTAATGGTAACAACCTTCCCAGTGCATCAGTAATGGTAACAAGCCTCCCAGTGCATCAGTAATGGTAACAAGCCTCCCAGTGCTTCAGTAATGGTAACAACCTTCCCAGTGCCAACAGTTGGAAGCTCTGGCTATGAGCTCAAGTCCACGCGAGCATACATGAAGAGCCACTTCCTCAAAGCAGATTCTGGGAAATAAGGCATGATGGTGAACAGAGTCTACATATCTACATTCTGTATAAGCTCACCTAAACTACCATAGCCAGGTGCATGAGGCCTTGGATCAAGTGGCTACAAAACCGATAATTATACTTATAATTTTTGAGGTTACAGAAAGTCTACTAGTCTGAAACTAAAAATCTTCTTATTCTCCAACCTAGGATCCGGCCATGAGCTAATGCTTGTAAGTTCTGTTCTAAGGTTTAACTGTCGCCAAGTTACATCGTCCCTGTTCAACATCACTGAATGTATTCTAGGTGTATTCAAGAATCATCATTTCTTGCCAGGAGTGGTATACCCATCATGGGAAATGCGGTTTCCTACAGTTCTCGAACAACATCTCCTTTCAATTGGTATCTTACAGTATACAGACCTGTGGGCTCATGGACCCTGTATGGTGGTATAAAATTAATAAAACATGGAGGTACAGTATAGACCAGTCTATGAGCACCGCAGTGTGGATCTATACGCCAGAGCTATAATACGGAGGGATTTCAAATTCTAAGAAAGGTCAAACCCAACATCAACAAACATCATGAAAGAAATAGATACAGGAAAATAAATTATCATCAGTCGAGGCCATAAAATAAGTTGGAGGATATCGTTCACACCAGTCACCATATTAGATCATTTCATGTAGAAGGTGTTTTACTAGATATTCTCAAGTGTTTGTCCTTTTTCCACATGGGCATTGGAGGACATTCACTAACCTGAAGGCACAGTTCTTGCTCTTTATTGATGTTTTCTTTGATGTTTGCCAAGATCACAAGTTCTCATGAAGCGTTCTCCACACGTGCTACAGGCATAAGGTCTTTCTCCAAAATGGAGTCTTAAATGCATATTAAGTAGTGATTTATTCAAGAAACACTTCCCACACTGATCACATTTATATGTTTCATTCTGTAAGTGATTGACTTTCCAATGAGTCTTCATATGTCCCACAAGTGATGATTTGGTATAGAATGTTCTCCCACACTTGGAGCAAGTCAACAATTTATGCTTAACAGGTGGTTCAGGGGGGGCATGCACAATTGCTGTGGTGAAGACATGGGTTCCACTCTGAAGTAATTTTGCTGCTGTATGAATTCCTTGATGTGATACCAACTCTGCCATAGACCAAAAACATTTATTGCATTCAGAACAAGAATATTGTACACTGATGTCATTGGTAACACTTTGAGACGCTGGAGAATTCGTATCTGGATTTTTACCATCTTTTACATGAGTTGTGGGATAATGGTTTGCGTTGAATAGGAGTTTTCCTTCTCTACATGGGGCTGGATCCTCAATAACATGAGATGAACATTGCGATGAACGATCTTTTACCTCATAAATGTTGGAGTTTGTGAGGGAATCTCCATCTAGTAAGATTGTTTCATCCTTACTGTGAGAAGGCAGATATTTGTGTGTATGATCCAATGGTGTATTTTTCTGATATTTGAGATTTCCTCCATCACACGTGCTTGGCTCTTCCTCAATATAAGTAAATTCATATTGCAATGCATGAGTATATGTGGCCGCACACTTGTTTTGGTCTGGGAGGGTGCCGCCATTACATGAGACTGGATCCTCCTTAGCATAAGTGAATGGATATTGTTGTGTAGATTCTATTAGATTTCCTCCGTCACATGAGTGTGGCTCCTCCTTAATATGAGAAGAACCTTGTTGTATGTGATCTGTAGGTGTATAAATGTCAGGATTTGTTAAGTCTTCCCTGTATTGTTCCTCCTGAATCTGCATAGGTAGATATTCATTTATACTACCTTTGGGTAAACCTGGTAGAAAGAAGATCAGATATCAGAAGAAGATCAAATTTAAACTCTCAGTTTTCTACTATATTTTGCGGTCAACAATATCCCTCTTACCCAATGATGCGAGAGGTTGCTCATTCTCTATCATGACATCCTTGTACAGATCCTTGTTTCCTTCTAAATACTCCCACTCCTCCATGGAGAAATGGACAGTGATATCCTGACATCTTATAGGAACCTGATACATACAATGATAGTCATCATCCAGATATATTATCCTTTGTGTTACCATATCATGTCCCAGTATTCCCAGCGGCGCTCACCTCTCCAGTCAGCAGCTCAATGATCTTGTTGGTCAGTTCTAAGATCCTCTGCTTATTGTGTGGCTTGTGTGTCATAGACTGAGGGAAAGGTAGGTGAACATCTGTCAGCACCCTGCAAGTTCCTTCTACAACCTGAAGACTTTTATTCGTTGCCCTCTCTCCGGATTTCTTCACAACAAAATAATCCTACATAATGAGAAAGAATGATTATAGGGGTTGAGCCAGGATAAGTTATCCCCTATCCGCTGGAGCTGCAACCTGGAACCCACACCGATCACAAGAATGGGGGTCCCGTTCCCCTGTTCTAATGGAGCGTCAGGTTGTGCATGTGCACTGCCACTCCATTCATTCTCTATGGGAGCGCCGGAGATAGCCGAGTACATCTCTCAGAAAAACGTCACCTTCCCTTCATGTACAACGGCACTAACGTGCAAGACTGAGACTAGGTTCACATCTGCAGCAGAGGTTCAGTAAGCAGATTCTGTAACAAGTGCATACTGCAGTACTTTAACAGAATGAATGGAGCCATAATGGAAACCTGACAGACTTCATCGGGCACCAATGGTGTCATTCATATCGCTGATCCGGAAATGCGTTTTTTTTTCCCTCCCAGAATGGAACAGAAAATATGACCAGAGATATGAACCTAGTCTTACATACACAAAACATTTAAGACAGGTTTCCTTATTCATACTCTATGCTTTATGGTTCTACTAGCAATATAAAAGAGGGGGATCATGTGCCATAGTTCCTTCACCTCTCCAGTCAGCAGAAGGATAATCTCCAGGGTGAGGTTTAGGACCTGCTCGGTTGGATCACTCTGTTTTTTGTCCATTTTCAGTGACACAGTAGAGAAATGGATATTTCAGACCTGAAATCTGTAATGAGGATTATTCAGTACATTGTATTAGACACGTATACTATGTAATGTTTGTGTGGTATGACAACATGAAACGAATGCCCCAATATGTTATACAGTGACGTAAGTACATCGGGCTTTCATCCGGTCGATTCTTGGCATAGTTTCTGGGTGTCGGACAGATCTCTGCCGTTCCCCATTATGCTTAAAGGGGTTGTCCAAGTTATTATTATTGATGACCTATCCTCACAATACCAGATTGGCGGGGATCCCCCCGCAATCAGCTGGTTGAAGAGAAGGCGCAAGCCGTGCCCGCGCAGCCTTCACTTCATTGTTTACCTGCTCGACGTCGCAACAGCGGGTCCCATTGAATTGGACGGCTTCTGTAGTTATATCTGCTCACCGCCGCTGTGCAATGGCGAGCAGGTAAACAATGAAGAGAAAGCTGCACTGGCACGGCGCCGGGTGCCAGACCCCCGCCAATCTCTTATTGATAACCTATCCTGAGTATAGGTCATCAATAAAAATAACTTGGACAACCCCTTTAATGGGGCTGGGTGGCAAAGCTGTGGCTTCCGGCAACACAGGATCCAGAGAGACCCGGCAGGCTGTTCCCTGACAGTTTTCACAGCATGCTCCATTCACACGTCCATGGTGTGTTGCAGATCCGCAACACACCCGGCCGGCACCCCCCATAGAAACGCCTATTCTTGTCCGCAGCTGCGGACAAGAATAGGACATGTTCTATGTTTTGCGGAGCCGCGGACCGGAAGTTCGGGGCCGCGCTCCGCAAATGTGGAAGTGGAGAGCACATAGTGTGTTCTCCGCTACACGTCTGTCCCCATAAAGAATGAATGGGTCCTCACCCGTTCAGAAGAATTGCAGGACGGATGCGGACCCATTTGCGGAAGTGTGAATGGGGCTCCATTCACCAGTCCGTGGTGTGTTGCGGATCCGCAAATTGCGTGGACAGTGTAGTACAGTACCAGCAAAGTTACTTATTTGCCAATCTTATCCGTAGTATGTCAATTGTTGGTGTGATTCGTGCAGTTTTTCTGTGTGGATTCTCGTGCGGAAAAACCCTAGCGCAATACAGTACCAACAAAGTGTATAAGATTAGACTAATCTCATGTGCACTTTGCAAAGCACTTGACTACAATTTTCCCTAGCATGTTAGTGGGCATCCCCAGCAAGGTGTGCATGAGGTTGTGGAATTCTCAATATCTCTGTACCACTTTCACACCCAACACTGGCAGTGGATGAAGCATGTTGATGACGAGGAGCTGGCATATGGAGTTCAGAGTATAGAAACTGAGAAGTCCATAACCTCATGCATGACTAACATGCTAGGGGAAGTTGTAGTCAAGTAGTTGGAAGCCATGCTGACCAGGCCCAGAGGAGAAAGTTGACTGAGCTGGTTCCTGGGCACAGAGTGGCATCATTGACCAGGTCCTCTACGCAAGAGCCCACAGCAGCCCCTCGCTAACATCCCTCCAACATCCAGGGCACACAGTTTTCTTCTAGATTACGAGCAGCTGGAACAGGACACGAGCACAGCCCTGCTGTGCCTCACTCACACTTCCCAGATCAGACCCTTCACCATCTTGTCACAGCAGCTCTGCCGACACTGGTCAAACCGCGCCAGCCACCTGGCTCCGTCTCCCGCTGTTTCCTGCCCTCTGTGCTGTCCACTGGGGAGTCTAAAATGGCGCTGGTAGTAACCAAACTGAAATAACAGACATGGGCGAGATTACAGCGGTTAGTGGGGCTGCGTTTTGGTTTTTTGTCAATCAATTGCCCAGCCCTACCTATGAGTGACGGTTGCTGCTGCTTCCATTTAATATGTCTTTTTGGATGTAATAAACGTGATGTGAACAGAGCCTAATTATACAGAAATCAGCGGTGCTACATAGGCGCTGCTTATCTGTTCCTACAGTAGAAGAGGTGTCACAGCTTGTTCACCAACCACTAAGTGACATGTACTGCTCACTTTTTTTTTTTATTAAAGGGGTTGTGCAGTAATTTCCAGACCTCTCAAACTGGCGGGATGTGCGTTGGTTATCATATTTACCTGATCTTTGGCTTGTGTGCTCCCCAATCTCCGCTGCTCGTCTCGGATCCCTCCATGTAAACTTCTGATTTGGTCCCACTGCAGCCAATGACTGGCCGCAGCAGTGATCTGCTTCCTTGCGTCATGTGACCATATGACATGACACAAGGGGAGCAGCAGCAGTGATTGGCAGCAAACCAGCAGGACCCGAGACGAGCAACAGAGGAAGGGGAGCAAACGAGCCGGGGACCAGGTAAATATGATCACCAACGTAGATCCCTCCAGTCTGAGAAGTGAAGAAATTAGTGCACAACCCCTTTAAGGTTCAGGAGCAGCAGCTTCAGCTTGTACTACAGAACACTAATCCCCTGCAAAGCATAGAAAGATGTTCTGCAACAGCTGATGTGTGTTTTCTAAGAAATAACATACACTCTGCTGAAAATTACAAAGTGCACGGTTATACTGAGATTACCTTCTAAGAAGCAGCAGCCTCTACACACAGGCATCATGCAGGAAGTGCTTGGCAGGGAATTCTGGGAGAAAACCACCTGACCTCAGCAGTCACATGGTAAGTAGTACCTCCTGCCAGGAGGAGCCATGGAGAGATCTGGCCTTTAACACTTTGTTTACCAGCAGCAGGCACATGAGCTGTAAATTCTAGAGCAGGGGTCAGCAACCTCCGGCAGTCCAGCTGCTGTAAAACTACAACTCCCTGAATGCTCCATTCACTTCTATGAGAGCAGAGCATGTTTGCATGCTGGGAGTTGTAGTTTCACAGCAGCTGAGTGACGAAGGTTGCTGATCCCTGTTCTAGAAGATATATAAAACATACTGTATACATTCAGCAATGTTTAATCAGCCGCTCTGTAGCTGATAACAGGGAGCAGTAGACTGCAATGCAGCATAGTAATGTCAAAGTTGCAAGGATAAAAATCTGACATATTAACACCTACATGTTAGGCTACTTTCACACTAGCGTTTTGGATTCCGTTTGTGAGATCCGTTTCAGGGCTCTCACAAACGGTCCAAAACGGATCAGTTAGGCCCCAATGCATTCTGAATGGATAAGGATCCGTTCAGAATGCATCAGTTCGGCTCCGTTCCGCTTCTATTCCTTTTTGGAGGCGGACACCAAAACGCAGCATGCAGCATTTTGGTGTCCGTCTTAAGAGGCGGAGCCTAACGGATCCGTTTTTAATTACAATGTAAGTCAATGGGGACGGATCCGTTTTCAATGACACAATATGGTGCATTTGAAAACGGATCCGTTCCCCATTGACTTTTAATGTAATTCAATACGGATCCGTTTTGGACTTTGTCATTTTTCTTTTAACTAATGCAAACGGATCCGTTCTGAACGGATACAAACGTTTGCATTATAAGTGCGGATCCGCCTGTGCAAATAAACAGACGGATCCGCACCAACGCAAGTGTGAAAGTACCCTTACTCGCCACCCTCATATCGATCACATTAAACATGCCGGACACCCATGCAGATTTATCGTGGGTATAGCGCTTCCACATACTGTGTATTTTCAGACACTCTTGTATATTCTGTTGCAGATTTTCACAATGTTTTACATGTGGATTTTGTTGTGGATTTGTTACGTAGTGCTGCCGAAAAAAGATGCCAGGTCACTTAGGGTACTTTCACACTTGCGGCATGGCTATCCGGCAGGCTGTTTCGGCGGGTTGACAGCCCGTGTGCTGCCGCTCCGTCCCCATCGACTATGGTGGCGGGGGGGCGGAGCTACGGCGCAGCACTTCAGCGATCGCCAGACTAAAAAGTCGGACCTGCAGTACAGTCAATGGGGACGGAGCGGCAGCACACGGGTTCTTGCGGCATGGCGGATCCGGCGGGTGAACAGCCTGCCGGATAGCCATGCCGCAAGTGTGAAAGTAAGCCTTTTTAAAGACCACGTCCTGAGATGACTATTCCACAGATTCAAAGATTTTAGGGTGGCTGCACAAAAAATAAAACGCACATAAATCCGCACTACATCATGTTTTTGGTTCCGTTTTCATCTGGAGTTTCTGCAGATCTCACCGTTCCATTGAAAAGGGTGAAATTCGCACAAGAAAAATGCAACAGCAACAACTGACAGGCCGGGGGTTAGCTGCAGATTTGTTGTTGCAGATTTTCGTGCAGCCAATCCACAGCGTCATACAGTACCAGCAAAGTGGATGAGAATTTCAGTTTGAAAAAAGGGTCCAAAGTCAGAGCAGACAGAGAACATGCTTTATGATAAACAGTCCGAGGTCAGGGCAGACGAGAATGGTCAATACGGAGGGTAAACAGCAGGGGGAGGGGGGGGGGCAATGGGTGGTATATGGGCAGACAACAAAATACAGCACATCAATGCCAGATAGAACCTCTGGGACTCATACCTATCTGTAGAACAGAGCCCCCAAAGTTCAGGAAGGCACACCACGCATGGGCAGGCGGCCGCCCTCCATTCTATTTTGATGGGAGCACCAAAAATAGCTGTGTGGCTCGCTCACCTATTTTTGGAAGTCCTATAGAGATTAATGGAGAGCAAACCACGCAGGCGCGGCAACTGCTGCATTCACTTCTATGGAACTGCCAGAAATAGCGGAGCCAGCAATCGTCTATTTTCAGTGTCACCATAGAAATGAATGGAGGCAGCCACGCCTATCTGCCACGTTCCAGCTGAGACAACCCAATGCCACAGTAATATTCATATTTTTGTACAGGCCATTTATATAGGTTAATCACGTCCCTTTTTAGACGCCTCTTCTCAAGACTGTTGCAGATTGGTTGCATAGAACTTTTCTACGGCCATCAGTAGTACCAAGGCACAACCTGCTTTCATCACTGAACACTGCCGTTTGCCATGGATGGCCAGAACAGATTTTGCAGGAGGATTGGAGAGTGCCTATTGTCATAGCGCAGAGACACATAGGACCAACACCAGGTGACATGATGTGGGGTGCCATTAGCCAACCATGGCCGTTCCGGCCTGGTATTTGGGAAAAGAACATTGACCAGCCCTTGGTATGTCCAGGACATCGTAAAATCACTCTTACTGCCTTTTTTTGGGACATAGAGTTCCAAAAAGATGACTGCCCGTACTACACAATGTGCTCTTCAGGGTAATCCAGCTACGTCCTTGGCCAGTTCAATCGCAAGATCAGTATATATAGAGCAGAGGTGATGACGGACAGTGATGATATAGAGAGCGGAGGTAATGGGGCAGTCAGGGTATACAGTATATACAGGGCAGAGGTGATGGAGGACAGTCAGGGTATACAGTATATACAGAGCAGAGGTGATGGAGGACAGTGAGGGTATACAGTATATACAGAGCAGAGGTGATGGAGGACAGTGAGGGTATACAGTATATACAGAGCAGAGATGATGGAGGACAGTGAGGGTATACAGTATATACAGGGCAGAGGTGATGAGGCAGTGAGGGTATACAGTATATACAGAGCAGAGGTGATGGAGGACAGTGAGGGTATACAGTATATACAGAGCAGAGGTGATGGAGGACAGTGAGGGTATACAGTATATACAGAGCAGAGGTGATGGAGGACAGTGAGGGTATACAGTATATACAGAGCAGAGGTGATGGAGGACAGTGAGGGTATACAGTATATACAGAGCAGAGGTGATGGAGGACAGTGAGGGTATACAGTATATACAGAGCGGAGGTGATGGAGGACAGTGAGGGTATACAGTATATACAGAGCAGAGGTGATGGAGGACAGTGAGGGTATACAGTATATACAGAGCGGAGGTAATAGTGGACAGTGAGGGTATACAGTATATACAGAGCAGAGGTGATGGAGGACAGTGAGGGTATACAGTATATACAGGGCAGAGGTGATGGAGGACAGTGAGGGTATACAGTATATACAGAGCAGAGGTGATGGAGGACAGTGAGGGTATACAGTATATACAGAGCAGAGGTGATGGTGGACAGTGAGGGTATACAGTATATACAGAGCAGAGGTGATGGAGGACAGTGAGGGTATACAGTATATACAGGGCAGAGGTGATGGAGGACAGTGAGGGTATACAGTATATACAGAGCAGAGGTGATGGAGGACAGTGAGGGTATACAGTATATACAGAGCAGAGGTGATGGAGGACAGTGAGGGTATACAGTATATACAGAGCAGAGGTGATGGAGGACAGTGAGGGTATACAGTATATACAGAGCAGAGGTGATGGAGGACAGTGAGGGTATACAGTATATACAGGGCAGAGGTGATGGAGGACAGTGAGGGTATACAGTATATACAGAGCAGAGGTGATGGAGGACAGTGAGGGTATACAGTATATACAGGGCAGAGGTGATGGAGGACAGTGAGGGTATACAGTATATACAGAGCAGAGGTGATGGAGGACAGTGAGGGTATACAGTATATACAGAGCAGAGGTGATGGAGGACAGTCAGGGTATACAGTATATACAGAGCAGAGGTGATGGAGGACAGTGAGGGTATACAGTATATACAGAGCAGAGGTAATGGATGACAGTGAGGGTATACAGTATATACAGGGCAGAGGTGATGGAGCAGTGAGGGTATACAGTATATACAGAGCAGAGGTGATGGAGGACAGTGAGGGTATACAGTATATACAGAGCGGAGGTGATGGAGGACAGTGAGGGTATACAGTATATACAGAGCAGAGATGATGGAGGACAGGGAGGGTATACAGTATATACAGAGCAGAGATGATGGAGGACAGTGAGGGTATACAGTATATACAGAGCAGAGATGATGGAGGACAGTGAGGGTATACAGTATATACAGAGCAGAGGTGATGGAGGACAGTGAGGGTATACAGTATATACAGAGCAGAGGTGATGGAGGACAGTGAGGGTATACAGTATATACAGGGCAGAGGTGATGGAGGACAGTGAGGGTATACAGTATATACAGAGCAGAGGTGATGGAGGACAGTGAGGGTATACAGTATATACAGAGCAGAGGTGATGGAGGACAGTGAGGGTATACAGTATATACAGAGCAGAGGTGATGGAGGACAGTGAGGGTATACAGTATATACAGGGCAGAGGTGATGGAGGACAGTGAGGGTATACAGTATATACAGAGCAGAGGTGATGGAGGACAGTGAGGGTATACAGTATATACAGAGCAGAGGTGATGGAGGACAGTGAGGGTATACAGTATATACAGAGCAGAGGTGATGGAGGACAGTGAGGGTATACAGTATATACAGAGCAGAGGTGATGGAGGACAGTGAGGGTATACAGTATATACAGAGCGGAGGTGATGGAGGACAGTGAGGGTATACAGTATATACAGAGCAGAGGTGATGGAGCAGTGAGGGTATACAGTATATACAGGGCAGAGGTGATGGAGGACAGTGAGGGTATACAGTATATACAGAGCAGAGGTGATGAAGGACAGTGAGGGTATACAGTATATACAGAGCAGAGGTGATGGAGGACAGTGAGGGTATACAGTATATACAGAGCAGAGGTAATGGAGGACAGTGAGGGTATACAGTATATACAGAGCGGAGGTGATGGAGGACAGTCAGGGTATACAGTATATACAGGGCAGAGGTGATGGAGGACAGTGAGGGTATACAGTATATACAGAGCAGAGGTGATGAGGCAGTGAGGGTATACAGTATATACAGAGCGGAGGTGATGGAGGACAGTGAGGGTATACAGTATATACAGGGCAGAGGTGATGGAGCAGTGAGGGTATACAGTATATACAGAGCAGAGGTGATGGAGCAGTGAGGGTATACAGTATATACAGGGCAGAGGTGATGGAGGACAGTGAGGGTATACAGTATATACAGAGCAGAGGTGATGAAGGACAGTGAGGGTATACAGTATATACAGAGCAGAGGTGATGGAGGACAGTGAGGGTATACAGTATATACAGAGCAGAGGTAATGGATGACAGTGAGGGTATACAGTATATACAGAGCAGAGGTGATGAGGCAGTGAGGGTATACAGTATATACAGAGCAGAGGTGATGGAGGACAGTGAGGGTATACAGTATATACAGAGCAGAGGTGATGGAGGACAGTGAGGGTATACAGTATATACAGAGCGGAGGTGATGGAGGACAGTGAGGGTATACAGTATATACAGAGCGGAGGTAATGGATGACAGTGAGGGTATACAGTATATACAGAGCAGAGGTGATGGAGGACAGTGAGGGTATACAGTATATACAGAGCAGAGGTGATGGAGGACAGTGAGGGTATACAGTATATACAGAGCAGAGGTGATGGAGGACAGTGAGGGTATATACAGTATATACAGAGTGGAGGTAATGGAGGACAGTGAGGGTATACAGTATATACAGAGCAGAGGTGATGAGGCAGTGAGGGTATACAGTATATACAGAGCAGAGGTGATGAGGCAGTGAGGGTATACAGTATATACAGAGCGGAGGTGATGGAGGACAGTGAGGGTATACAGTATATACAGAGCGGAGGTGATGGAGGACAGTGAGGGTATACAGTATATACAGAGCGGAGGTAATGGATGACAGTGAGGGTATACAGTATATACAGAGCAGAGGTGATGAGGCAGTGAGGGTATACAGTATATACAGAGCAGAGGTGATGGAGGACAGTGAGGGTATACAGTATATACAGAGCGGAGGTGATGGAGGACAGTGAGGGTATACAGTATATACAGGGCAGAGGTGATGGAAGACAGTGAGGGTATACAGTATATACAGGGCAGAGGTGATGGAGGACAGTGAGGGTATACAGTATATACAGAGCAGAGGTGATGGAGGACAGTGAGGGTATACAGTATATACAGTGCAGAGGTGATGGAGGACAGTGAGGGTATACAGTATATACAGAGCAGAGGTGATGGAGGACAGTGAGGGTATACAGTATATACAGGGCAGTGGTGATGGCGGACAGTGAGGGTATACAGTATATACAGAGAGGAGGTGATGGAGGACAGTGAGGGTATACAGTATATACAGAGCAGAGGTAATGGAGGACAGTGAGGGTATACAGTATATACAGAGCAGAGGTGATGGAGGACAGTGAGGGTATACAGTATATACAGAGTGGAGGTGATGGAGGACAGTGAGGGTATATACAGTATATACAGGGCAGAGGTGATGGAGGACAGTGAGGGTATACAGTATATACAGAGCAGAGGTGATGAGGCAGTGAGGGTATATACAGTATATACAGGGCAGAGGTGATGGAGGACAGTGAGGGTATACAGTATATACAGAGCGGAGGTGATGACGGACAGTGAGGATATACAGAGCGGAGGTGATGAGGCAGTGAGGGTATACAGTATATACAGAGCAGAGGTGATGGAGGACAGTGAGGGTATACAGTATATACAGGGCAGAGGTAATGGAGGACAGAAATTAGCTGAATCGGCGTCAGCCTGGACCCACAGGTGCCTATAAATAGTCTAGCTAACAGCTAGCCTGGCCCAGAGGTGCATGTAATTGCCTTGTAATCAGCCTCCCCTCCCACAAACACAGCAAATATATTTGCTTAACACTTGTGGTCGGATCGGCTATCAGAAAGGTGTACCTAACCTATCTAACCCTATCTACAACAAGCAGTAGAATTATGCCATAACTGCTGCTGTAGGGCAGCCTGAAGGGGCCAAAAAGAATAGACCTTAGGTTAGAGCAAAATATATACATACCATTACTACACCCACTTTGAACGTAAAGACATTCCCCGATGAAGGTGCGGAATGTACCGCATATATCACCGTGACTTACCATCTACCTTACCTCTGTCATGTGCACCGGTGCATCGTACTTGGAGGTGACTAACTCTGCCGCGATTGAAGGAGTGGCCGGTAATCAGAAACGAGTTATTCCTATGTACACCAACAACGTATGAATATATTACGCGAAGGTCTGAACCCAGGGAGCTGCAGACTGAAACAAACCATGGTGAATCTGTTGGAAGGCCTAAATGAATTCCAAGCATTCGCCGAGGGCCCTGATCGGGCACCAACTATTCCTGGTTGCAAACTACTACACCTCTACTTATTCCCCAGGCCACCTTTAACATACAAAGGGCCAGAAAGTTAGAACATGGCGTATGCCGTGTTCCTCTATTAGTAGATTTAAGTGGACAGTGTAAACTCACCAGGCCTGGGGAACCGTCAACACGAACACATGGCTATTTCAATTAACAAGCTAATGTTGCCTGTAATGAAGACAGAGAAACGAACACACCATACCTGCAGTTGAGACCGGAAATAAGCTTAAGGTCGTGATACTATGTATGCAGCGCCTGTAGCCATGAGACATTGAGAATTGCGCCTTATTACTGTGCCTCCTACTGTAAGACAGACCGATACCCAGGACTTAGGCCCGACACCAACACCCTCGCCCGAGTGGCGGAAAAAAAAACATGGAACCTACCTGTGGTGGGGCCACGTGGCTGACCTTAAATGGTGAAGTCATAAGAAACACTTAAACGGAGAAGAACATGCATGAGAGACTCAAATGGCGAAGTCATATGTCAACCCTCAATCGAAGAAGCTATGCATGAGAGACTCTGATGGTGGAGCCATGCGAGAGAGACTAATGGCGGAGTCATATGTGTAACACTAAATCGGAGAAGCCGTGCATGGGAAACTAACAGGCACTTAATCATGGAAGCCATGCATGAGAGACACAAATGGCAGACACTTAATTGAAGAAGCCATGCGTGAGAGACTCTAATGGCGGACACTAAATTGGAGAAGCCATGCGTGAGAGACTAATGGCGGACACTAAATCGGAGAAGCCATGCGTGAGAGACTAATGGCGGACACTAAATCGGAGAAGCCATGCGTGAGAGACTCTAATGGCGGACACTAAATCGGAGAAGCCATGCGTGAGAGACTCTAATGGCGGAGTCATATGTGTGACACAAAATCGGAGAAGCCATGCGTGGGAGACTAACGGGCACTTAATCATAGAAGCCATGCATGAGAGACTCAAATGGCGGACACTAAACCGGAGAAGCCATGCATGAGAGACTCAAATGGCGGAGTCATATGTGTAACACGAAATCGGAGAAGCCATGCGTGGGAGACTAATGGTGGAGTCATATGTGAGACTCTAATGGCGGACACTAAATTGGAGAAGCCATGCGTGAGAGACTAATGGCGGACAATAATTCGGAGAAGCCATGCGTGAGAGACTCTAATGGCGGAGTCATATGTGTGACACTAAATCGGAGAAGCCGTGCTTGGGAGACTAATGGGCACTTAATCATGGAAGCCATGCATGAGAGACACAAATGGCAGACACTTAATTGGAGAAGCCATGCGTGAGAGACTCTAATGGCGGACACAAAATCGGAGAAGCCATGCGTGAGAGACTAATGGCGGAGTCATATGTGAAACACTAATGGCGGACACTAAATCGGAGAAGCCATGCGTGAGAGACTCTAATGGCGGACACTAAATTGGAGAAGCCATGCGTGAGAGACTAATGGCGGACACTAAATTGGAGAAGCCATGCGTGAGAGACTAATGGCGGACAATAATTCGGAGAAGCCATGCGTGAGAGACTCTAATGGCGGAGTCATGTGTGTGACACAAAATCGGAGAAGCCGTGCGTGGGAGACTAACGGGCACTTAATCATAGAAGCCATGCATGAGAGACTCAAATGGCGGACACTAAACCGGCGAAGCCATGCGTGAGAGACTCAAATGGCGGAGTCATATGTGTAACACGAAATCGGAGAAGCCATGCGTGGGAGACTAATGGTGGAGTCATATGTGAAACACTAAATCGGAGAAGAATTGCTTGAGAGACTAATGGCGGAGTCACGTGTGTAAAACATGAACGGAGAAGCCATGCATGAGACTCAGATGGCGGAGTCATATGTCTAACACTAATCGGAGAAGCTATGCGTGAGAGACTAATGGCGGAGCCATAAATGCGACACTCTAATGGCCGATTTTATATATTTATTTATTTATTTTATTTTTATTTTTTTCAAGTGCGAGAGAGACTAATGGCGGAGTCGTGTGAGAGACTAATGGCGGAGTCGTGTGAGAGACTAATGGCGGAGTCGTGTGAGAGACTAATGGCGGAGTCGTGTGAGAGACTAATGGCGGAGTCGTGTAGAGAGACTAATGGCGGAGTCGTGTGAGAGACTAATGGCGGAGTCGTGTGAGAGACTAATGGCGGAGTCGTGTGAGAGACTAATGGCGGAGTCGTGTGAGAGACTAATGGCGGAGTCGTGTGAGAGACTAATGGCGGAGTCGTGTGAGAGACTAATGGCGGAGTCGTGTGAGAGACTAATGGCGGAGTCGTGTGAGAGACTAATGGCGGAGTCGTGTGAGAGACTAATGGCGGAGTCGTGTGAGAGACTAATGGCGGAGTCGTGTGAGAGACTAATGGCGGAGTCGTGTGAGAGACTAATGGCGGAGTCGTGTGAGAGACTAATGGCGGAGTCGTGTGAGAGACTAATGGCGGAGTCGTGTGAGAGACTAATGGCGGAGTCGTGTGAGAGACTAATGGCGGAGTCGTGTGAGAGACTAATGGCGGAGTCGTGTGAGAGACTAATGGCGGAGTCGTGTGAGAGACTAATGGCGGAGTCGTGTGAGAGACTAATGGCGGAGTCGTGTGAGAGACTAATGGCGGAGTCGTGTGAGAGACTAATGGCGGAGTCGTGTGAGAGACTAATGGCGGAGTCGTGTGAGAGACTAATGGCGGAGTCGTGTGAGAGACTAATGGCGGAGTCGTGTGAGAGACTAATGGCGGAGTCGTGTGAGAGACTAATGGCGGAGTCGTGTGAGAGACTAATGGCGGAGTCGTGTGAGAGACTAATGGCGGAGTCGTGTGAGAGACTAATGGCGGAGTCGTGTGAGAGACTAATGGCGGAGTCGTGTGAGAGACTAATGGCGGAGTCGTGTGAGAGACTAATGGCGGAGTCGTGTGAGAGACTAATGGCGGAGTCGTGTGAGAGACTAATGGCGGAGTCGTGTGAGAGACTAATGGCGGAGTCGTGTGAGAGACTAATGGCGGAGTCGTGTGAGAGACTAATGGCGGAGTCGTGTGAGAGACTAATGGCGGAGTCGTGTGAGAGACTAATGGCGGAGTCGTGTGAGAGACTAATGGCGGAGTCGTGTGAGAGACTAATGGCGGAGTCGTGTGAGAGACTAATGGCGGAGTCGTGTGAGAGACTAATGGCGGAGTCGTGTGAGAGACTAATGGCGGAGTCGTGTGAGAGACTAATGGCGGAGTCGTGTGAGAGACTAATGGCGGAGTCGTGTGAGAGACTAATGGCGGAGTCGTGTGAGAGACTAATGGCGGAGTCGTGTGAGAGACTAATGGCGGAGTCGTGTGAGACTAAATGGCGGAGCCAAGCGTGAGAGACTAATGGCGGAGTCGTGTGAGAGACTAATGGCGGAGTCGTGTGAGAGACTAATGGCGGAGTCGTGTGAGAGACTAATGGCGGAGTCGTGTGAGAGACTAATGGCGGAGTCGTGTGAGACTAAATGGCGGAGCCAAGCGTGAGAGAGAATAATGGCGGAGCCAAGCGTGAGAGAGAATAATGGCGGAGCCAAGAGCAAGAGGGACTAATGACGGAGATGTGCGTGCAAGACACTGATGGCGGGGTCATGCGTGAGAGACCCTAATGGCGGGGCCATGCGTGAGAGACTAATGGTGGGGCCATGAGAGGAGACACCAATAGGGAGCCATGCGTAGGAGACACCTAATAGCGGAGCCGTGCGTGAGAGACACTAATGGTGGAGCCATGCGTGAGAGACTCTAATGGAGGGCCATGCGTGAGAGACTAATGGCGGGGCCATGTGTGTCAACTCAAACGGAGAAGCCATGCGTCAGAGACTCTAAAGGCGTAGCCGTGAATGCGAGACTAAAAATTTTTATTAATTTTTTTTTTTTTTATTAATTTAAAAAAAAAAATTTTTTTTTTACATTTTTTTTTTTTTTTTTTTTTATATAAACCACTTATGCAGCACCAGTATGACTTGGGGACAAGCATAACCATGACCCCTTCCGACAGTAAACCTAGGACACTAACCAGCTTACAACCATATTGTGCCCCTAACGAAAAACATGAAGAACGGTCATAGGCCCCGCGGAGCCCAGAGGCTGAAGCGGTCATCGGCCCCCGAAGCCAGGACTGAGCTGGATGACATTACAGTGACGATAAGTACCGTATATACTCGAGTATAAGCCGAGTTTTTCAGCACAAAATTTGTGCCGAAAAACACAAACTCGGCTTATACTCGAGTCATATACTCGAGACGGAGTGGGAGGAGGAGCTGGGGGCGGGCATTTGCGGCGGGCGAGCGCAGCATGACTGACTAATGTCACGTGCCTGCCCGGCCTGCTTTATGAATGAAGCAGGCGGCGCAGGCACGTGACGTCAGTCACGCTGCGCTCGCCCGCCCGGTCTGCCTGGAGGATTCAGTGCGGCATGTGAGGAGGTAAGGTATTTGAGGAGGGGGCAAGAGTAATTGAATTTTAAAACTTTACAGGAGCGGTAATGGGGGAAGGGTGGCTGTGGATGGCACTGTTATGGGATGAGGGGCTGTGGATGGCACTGTTATGGGATGAGGGGCTGTGGATGGCACTGTTATGGGATGAGGGGGCTGTGGATGGCACTGTTATGGGATGAGGGGGCTGTGGATGGCACTGTTATGGGATGAGGGGGCTGTGGATGGCACTGTTATGGGATGAGGGGCTGTGGATGGCACTGTTATGGGATGAGGGGCTGTGGATGGCACTGTTATGGGATGGGGGGCTGTGAATGGCACTGTTATGGGATGGGGGGGCTGTAAATGGCACTGTTATGGGATCGGGGAGCTGTGAATGGCACTGTTATGGGATGGGGGGCTGTGGATGCCATCCACAGATCCCCCATAACAGTGCCATCCACAGATACTCCCCATAACAGTGACATCCATTTCCACCTCGGCTTATACTCGAGTCACTACTTTTCCCAGTTTTTTTAGGGTAAAATTAGGGGGGGTCGGCTTATACTCGAGTATATACGGTAATTAAAATGTGAGCCAGACCTGATGGGGTATGCATAGACATAAGTGAACCGAACCACGTGCCTGAATAAACATTAAACCAACCGTGAAACTGAACAGATGGGAGAAAAAGAGCCAGAGGCATTACCGTTCGCTAAGAGAAGACCCCTATTGTGACAAGCGAATGAACAACTTATGAAACCTGATAGGAAACTTACTCCTATTAGGCCCCTTTCACACGGGCGAGTTTTCCGCGCGGGTGCAATGCGTGAGGAGGACGCATTGCACCCGCACTGAATCCGGACCCATTCATTTCTATGGGGCTGTGCACATGAGCGTTGTATTTCACGCATCACTTCTGCGTTGCGTGAAAATCGCAGCATGCTCCAGTTTCTGCGTTTTCCACGCAACGCAAGCCCCATAGAAGTGAATGGGGATGCGGGAAAATCGCAAGCATCCGCAATCATGTGCGGATGCGTTGCGATTTACCCGCATGGTTGCTAGGATACGATCGGGATGGGGACCCGATCGTTATTATTTTCCTTTATAACATAGTTATAAGGGAAAATAATCGCATTCTAATGACAGAATGCAATGTTCCCCGGGCTTTAAAAGGTTAAAAATAATAAAGAGTTAACTACCTTCTCCCATTATGCGCGCAGAGCCCCAGAACGTCTTCTCTCTGATAGTTTTGATGCTTGAGGACCTGTGGTGACGTCACAGGGTCACATGGTCCAATCATAGAAGCATTTGAGTGGACCATGTGACCCATGTGATCCTGTGACATCACGGCAGGTCCTTCATCCAACATTGGATGAAGGACCTGCCGTGATGTCACAGGATCACATGGGTCACATGGTCCACTCAAATGCTTCTATGATTGGACCATGTGACCCTGTGACGTCACCACAGGTCCTCAAGCATCAAAACTATCAAGAGAGAAGACGTTCTGGGGCTCTGCATGCACAATGGGAGAAGGTAAGTTAACTCTATTATTTTTAACCCTCTATAGCCCGGGGAACATTGCATTCTGTAATTAGAATGCGATTATTTTCCCTTATAACTATGTTATAAAGGAAAATAATTACACATACAGAATACTCATCCCGAAACCAGACTTCAGTGATGAAGTCTGACTTCGGGTCTGGGTACCAAGCATGCGGATTTTTTCACGCGCGTGCTTAACGCACTACAAACGTTAGCACACGCGCGGAAAAATCGCGGCGATTCCCGCAACGCACCCGCATCTTATCCGGGCGTCAAACATGACGCCCGTGTGCAAGAGGCCTTAGCCCACTGACCGCTGAGGACTGTATGGTGAACTGGGGCAGGAGACCAATCTGAGTGAATGCAAACCAGGACTAAAGAGCAGCAACAAAAATATATATTTTTTTTTATGTGAATCAGAAAAAGTAGGCCTATGGAATGTAACCACCAGCGAGGAAAGAACCATAAACCTGAAATAAAGCAGCTATGTTTATCGGGAGAACGGTGTCAGAGCGGTGTGCTGTCTGCCCTAGTGAAATACTGAGTAACCATGATGTAGCAATGAAAGGGAAAATGCAGCTTTAAGTGGAAGCAGAGTATAACATCTGATGTAAGAACAGGTGGGTGCATGCCGCTCTGGATGTGAGTGGTGCCTAAAACATGGTATGGGCCCAGCTCTGAGCATGAAGAGCAAGGTATAACGCAGCTGTATGAATGCAATCTGAAGTGAGCAGAGTATTAATGTGATGCAACAGCAAACGCATGAACGCATCTCTAGTAGTGAATGGAGTGTAGGACAAAATGTAAATGCAGACACACAGACGTAGCTTTTGAAGGTAACGACCCTAACCATGATCATTAGCGCCCAACCTCCTTCGTCCCGGAGCTCTACAAGTCACTAACCGTGTAAACCAAGTCCGAACCTACCGTGAATGCCAGCACTCGCCTGGCACCTTCTGCCATTACCCAGGCACGAACGAACCTCCACATAGCGCTGCAGGTTTTTTATTTATTTATTTAAAAAGGTCACCACAACACCACCTCATGTTCCCCTAAGAAACATAAACGTGTTTGACCATAAACCCTGAAGCAACGTCAATTAATCGACATAAAGAGCACCTATAAACCTAGCACAGAACCGCTGACACATGCATGCCCATAACATACAGTTTATAGATTACACACACTTACATACAAGAGCATCAGAACTCAAATACCGGCGCTTTGACCGATCTGCTTGTGTCCCCATATACAGACCACTGATATACATTTACCAACACCTTGCATGTCTGGCGCTAACTGCGGACGTGCGCCCCACGTGTAAAACAAGTAACAGAAAACCATGGCCTTTTTTTTTTTTTATGAAACAGATATCAGAAAACATGCGACCATAACTACTCTAGGCGCATGCTACACCAATAACTATATGGAATAGCCCCTAACAAGCCCCTAAACAGCTAGACAAAAATACTAACAACGGTCACTTAACCGTTAGCACCCAACTCTGCAATGACCCAGAGTACTGCGAATCGCATACCGAACTGTGGGTCCCGTGCCAATAAGTGTAACTCTACAGTGAGTGCCAGCATTCGTCTGGCCCTTCTGCCGATGCGCAGGTGTGAATGGGCCTTCACATGATGCTGCTGCGGTTTTTTTTTTTTTTTTTCAATCGATCATTGATACACAAAACACAGCGTGCATGCTTGAGCCCACTAACAACCAACGCTCTGCCATTTAGCGCCCAAACTCTGCTTCATCCCAGGGCACTACATGTCGCGGACCGCAGCGTGGGTCCCGTGCAAACCACTCCGATCCTACCATGAATACCAGCGCCCTCCTGAGACATTCTGCCGTTGCCCAGCCGTAAGGAGCCTCCACACCATGCTGCTGTATCCTAGAGCTGACCCAGGGGTAGTGAAATTAGCTGAATCGGCGTCAGCCTGTACCCACAGGTGCCTATAAATAGCCTAGCTAACAGCTAGCCTGGCCCAGAGGTGCATGTAATTGCCTTGTAATCAGCCTCCCCTCCCACAAACACAGCAAATATATTTGCTTAACACATACAGGGCAGAGGTGATGGAGGACAGTGAGGGTATACAGTATATACAGAGCAGAGGTGATGGTGGACAGTGAGGGTATACAGTATATACAGAGCAGAGGTGATGGAGGACAGTGAGGGTATACAGTATATACAGGGCAGAGGTGATGGAGGACAGTGAGGGTATACAGTATATACAGAGCAGAGGTGATGGAGGACAGTGAGGGTATACAGTATATACAGAGCAGAGGTGATGGCGGACAGTGAGGGTATACAGTATATACAGAGCAGAGGTAATGGATGACAGTGAGGGTATACAGTATATACAGAGCAGAGGTGATGGAGGACAGTGAGGGTATACAGTATGTACAGAGCAGAGGTGATGGAGGACAGTGAGGGTATACAGTATATACAGAGCGGAGGTGATGAGGCAGTGAGGGTATACAGTATATACAGAGCAGAGGTGATGAGGCAGTGAGGGTATACAGTATATACAGGGCAGAGGTGATGAGGCAGTGAGGGTATACAGTATATACAGGGCAGAGGTGATGGAGGACAGTGAGGGTATACAGTATATACAGAGCGGAGATGATGGAGGACAGTGAGGGTATACAGTATATACAGAGCGGAGATGATGGAGGACAGTGAGGGTATACAGTATATACAGAGCAGAGATGATGGAGGACAGTGAGGGTATACAGTATATACAGAGCGGAGGTGATGGAGGACAGTGAGGGTATACAGTATATACAGAGCGGAGGTGATGGAGGACAGTGAGGGTATACAGTATATACAGAGCAGAGGTGATGGAGGACAGTGAGGGTATACAGTATATACAGAGCAGAGGTGATGGTGGACAGTGAGGGTATACAGTATATACAGAGCGGAGGTGATGGAGGACAGTGAGGGTATACAGTATATACAGAGTGGAGGTGATGGAGGACAGTGAGGGTATATACAGTATATACAGGGCAGAGGTGATGGAGGACAGTGAGGGTATACAGTATATACAGGGCAGAGATGATGGAGGACAGTGAGGGTATACAGTATATACAGGGCAGAGGTGATGGAGGACAGTCAGGGTATACAGTATATACAGAGCAGAGGTGATGGATGACAGTGAGGGTATACAGTATATACAGAGCAGAGGTGATGGTGGACAGTGAGGGTATACAGTATATACAGAGCAGAGGTGATGGTGGACAGTGAGGGTATACAGTATATACAGGGCAGAGGTGATGAGGCAGTGAGGGTATACAGTATATAGAGCGGAGGTAATGGGGCAGTGAGGGTATACAGTATATACAGAGCAGGGGTTCCAGCAGACAGTGAGGGTATACAGTATATACAGAGCAGGGGTTCCAGCAGACAGTGAGGGTATACAGAGCAGAGATGAACAGGGAGGATATTCAGTATGTAGAGTGGAGGAGATCAGGGTGAGCGAGGGTGTACATACAGTATATACTGAGGTGGCGCTAGATTGTTCTCTTTCACTGGGAGATACCTCTTTGTATATCCATCTCCCTATATAGTAACATAGTACATACGCCGAAAAAAAGACATTTGTCCATCCAGTTCGGTCTGTCATGCTGCTAGTTGATCCAGAGGAAGGCAAAAAAAAACAACCACTGTGAGGCAGAAGCCAATTTTCCCCACTTAAGGGGAATAAAAAACTTCCTTCCTGACTCCAATCAGAATAACTCCCTGGATCAACGACCCCTCTCTAGTAGCTGTAGCCTGTAATATTATTACACTCCAGAAATACATCCAGGCCCCTCTTGAATTCCTTTATTGTACTCACCATCACCACCTCCTCAGGCAGAGAGTTCCATAGTCTCACTGCTCTTACAGTGAAGAATCCTTTTCTATGTTTGTGTATACAAGGGAGATCATGTATAATATAGTAAATACCATAAGTCCACATGATCAACTCTATTAAACCAGGCATACAGCCAGGCAGAGTTGATAATGTTAAGTAAAATGATACCATAATCATGCTTCTATGCTGGCCTATTCCCGAGAAAATAGTTTTTATGAAAGAAACACTCACAAAAAATGATATTCCCTGACCTATTAGAACGGTAATCTTATTACCGTTGCATTTGCTAGTCATAACTAGGGATGAGCAAAATCGACTTCGGATGAAACATCCGAAGTTGTTTTGCATAAAACTTTGTTCCAATACTGTACGGAGCAGGAGCTCCATACAGTATTAGAATGTATTGGCTCCGATGAGCCGAAGTTATAGTCTCAATAACTTAATAAATTAATTTGTACTGTGAAAAAGTGGTACCTTGGAACCGAGCCCAAGTTCAGAAATTGTTTTTACAGTACAAATTCATTTATAACTTCGGCTCATCGGAGCCAATACATTCTGATACTGTACGGAACTCCTGCTTCGTACAGTATTGGAATAAAGTTTTATAAGAAACGACTTCAGATGTTTCATCCGAAGTTGGGACCTGGGGCGGGGTTTAAGTCCATCTTTTGAGGGTGGTCTGAATGGCCACCCTACCTGCCCCTTTAACTGTGACCTCCACAGAACTGTGTTCCGTTAACAGTGTCATCCACAGCGCCCTGCCCCTTTAAGCTGACCTACAGCAGTAAAGAAAAATGGCTGGGTTGTTATGGAAACCCGATGTAAAACTGTGTGTATGTGGAGACTAAGGGCCTGCTAGCTTCTATTGGCTGAATGGGGTCATGTGACCAGCCTTCTATTGGCTAATGCATTTTTTGAGAATATCTCAGGAACTGTATGTCCCAGAGAGCGGAGAACCAGTCTAAAACCTTCCCGGACACCTGATGTACCTGTGTGCCAAATTTCGTGATTGTAAATGTGACGCTGCGGATTCCTTTAGGGGACATACACACACACATATATATCTCAGCTTTATATATTAGATAGTTCAGACAGTTTTTGACACGGCGATACCCATGTTTGTTTTTATATGTAAAATTTTTAAATAATAACTTTTAGCGTGCTTTTTTTTTTATAGTTCCCCTAGGGAAACATAACAAGCAATCATTAGCTTGCTTCTTTAATAGACTCCAAATCCGAATCAGCACGTCCAGATGCCGTGGTCAAGTTTGACCCTGGCATCTGAAGGGTTAAAAGTCCATGAGCAGCATTACTGCCAGTCGCAGACATTAGCCGCGGGTGTCTACTTTATGTAACAGCAGGCACCTGCCGGCCACGAACAGACGCCATCTTTACGGTCCCGGCTAGTGCTATACATGTACGGCGCTGGTCGCGAAGGGGTTAAATGTGTGTAAATCGACTTTATCGCCAATTGCAGACATTAGCCCCGGTGTGCCGTTTAAACCATCTTTAAAAACTCGCCCTACACTGTACATGTACAGCACTAGGCAGGAAGGGGTTAAATAGGGGGATGGAGATAAATGCTCATACTAACAATCCATCATCCCCATAAAGTAGGATGATTTAAATGTACTAATCGAGTATAGAGGAACATGCTCTATCATTGGTGCTCGTCTATGGGCAGATTTTCCGCCCATGTAAATGTGGCTTATTTCCAAAGATTTCTCACTGCAGCTAACCACAAGGATATGGCCTTCTTCTCCAGCACATTCTGTCCTTTAAAGATTAACAGTATTTTCAAAAAAACTTGATATTTCATAGTGACCTACTAAAGGGCGTCAGTCAGCAGATTTGTACCTGTTAAACTGGCCGACTTTGACAGGACCAGGAGCGATGGTCTGCATATACTGTAGCCCTGTCAATGAAAGTGCAGAGGGTGCGGCAGTTACAGAGTGCAGAGCCCCTAGGTGTACTGGCAACGCCCCCGTTGCTCCTAGAGACTCAGTTGCATATTTTAAAATTTCATTTTTCTCAGCAAACGCAGGAACATACGAACATGGGACCAACACAGATCTCTTTAGCTTCCGAGCACACATGTAACAGGTCAGCCAGTGTCATAGGTACAAATCTGCTGACAGATGCCCTTTAACCCCATCAGCCCCCCTAGCTTAAACACCCTTAATGACCAGGCCACTTTTTACAATTCCGCACTACACTACTTTCACCGTTTATTGCTCCGTCATACAACTTACCACCCAAATGAATTTTACCTCCTTTTCTTCTCACTAATAGAGCTTTCATTTGGTGGTATTTCATTGCTGCTGACATTTTTACTTTTTTTGCTATTAATCAAAAATGACCGAAATTTAGTAGTAATTTTTTTTTTTTTTAAACTAGATTTCTATATAAATTTTTCTCTAAATTGATTGTTCTACAGGTCTTTGATAAAAAAAAGTCCAGTAAGTGTATATTTATTGGTTTGGGTAAAAGTTATAGCGTTTACAAACTATGGTGCAAAAAAGTGAATTTCGGCATTTTGAAGCAGCTCTGACTTTCTGAGCACCTGTCATGTTTCTTCAGGTGCTAGAATGTCAGGATAGTATAAATATCCCCCAAATGACACCATTTTAGAAAAAAGACACCCCAAAGTATTCGCGGAGGGTCATGGTGAGTTCATGTATCATTTCATTTTTTTTCACAAGTTAGCGGAAAATGACACTTTCTGAGGAAA
Organism: Bufotes viridis; assembly: GCA_033119425.1. NCBI lineage: Eukaryota > Metazoa > Chordata > Amphibia > Anura > Bufonidae > Bufotes > Bufotes viridis. The sequence continues at coordinate 469,070,397 of CM065592.1, read as the reverse complement.
AAAAAAATTATAATAAAGTTTCCATTTCTGCTAACTTCTGGCAAAAAAAAATAAAAAAAATCTCCCACGGACTTACTATGCCCCTCAGTGAATACCTTGGGGTGTCTACTTTCCGAAATGGGGTCATTTGTGGGGTTTACTGTTCTGGCATTTTGGGCGGGGCTAAATTGTGAGCAGCCATGTAAAAGCTAAAGGTACTCGTTGGAATTTGGGCCCCTTTGCGCACCCAGGCTGCAAAAAAGTGTCACACATGTGGTATCGCCGTACTCAGGAGAAGTAGGGCAATGTGTTTTGGGGTGTATTTTTACATATACCCATGCTGCGTGTGAGAAATATCTCTGTAAATTGTCAACTTTGTATAAAAAAAATTAAAAAGTTGTCATTTACAGAGATATTTCTCTCACCAAGCATGGTTATATGTAAAAATACACCCCAAAACACATTGTCCTACTTCTCCTGAGTACGACGATACCACATGTGTAAAACTTTTTTGCAGCCCGGGTGCGCAAAGGGGCCCTAATTCCAATGAGTACCTTTAGGATTTCACAGGGCATTTTTACACATTTGGATTCTCACGCTTTAGGACTCCTAAAATGCCAGGGCAGTATAAATACCCCACATGTGACCCCATTTTGGAAAGACGACACTCCAAGGTATTTCGTGAGGGGCATGGCGAGTTCATAGAAGATTTTTTTTTTGGCACAAGTTAGCGGAAATTTACATATTTTTTTTTTCTTACAAAGTCTCAAGTCTTCCACTATCTTGTGACAGAAAATAAAATTTTACATGAACTCGCCATACCACTCACGGAATACCTTGAGGTGTCTAAAATGGAGTCACATGTGGGGTATTTATACTGCCCTGGCATTTTACATGTATGACCAGCATGAGGAGTTTCTGCTATTCTCCTTATATTGAGCATACGGGTAATGAGATTTTTTTTTCGGTTCAGCCTCTGGGCTGGAAAAAAAAATAAAAAATGAACGGCACAGATTTCTTCATTCGCATCACTCAATGTGGATGAAAAATTCTCTGCCCAAAAATGTGCAAAAAAAAAAGTAAGGCCCCATTCACACGTCCACAAAAATGTCCGCATCTATTCCGCAATTCTGCGGAATAGATGCGGACCCATTCAGTGTGAATGGGGCTGGCGGTGATGCGGAGAGCACACTATGTGCTCGCCGCATCAGCATTTGCAGAGCTGTGGCCACGAACTTCCGGGTTTCGGCCACCAAACATCCGGCCGCAGCTCCGCAAAAGATAGAGCCTGTCCTATCCTTGTCCGCAATTGTGGACAAGAAAAGGCATTTTCTATATAGTTCTGGCAATGTGCGGATCCGCATGGAAAGCACATTGCCAGTGTCCGTGTCTTGCGTGTCTCCATGGATCCGCAAAACACATACGGACGTCTGAATGAGCCTTACAGGGGGGGTGATTAGTGACGGGGGGGGGTGACATGGGGTGATCAGGGGTTAATCAGTGACGGGGGAGGTTGGATGGGGGAGGGGTCTGGTCTGTGTGGTGATTGGTGCACTTACATATGTTTCCTTTGGTGGTCCCAAGCAAAAGGGACCACCAGAGGAACGAGCAGCAAGCATATCAGACGCTGTTAACAAAACAGCGTCTGATATGCTATTTTTTTAACTTCTACAGCCTGCCAGCGCACGATCAGCGCTGGCAGGCTGTAGTTTAACTTCTCCCCGACGCGATCCTGCGCGCGCGTTCACAGGAAATCTCGCGTCTCGCCAGATGATGCGCGGATGCGTCCAGGAGGAATAAACCTGCCGCCGCCTGGACGCATCCGTGCGTACAGCGGTCCGGAGCTGGTTAAAGGGGTTCTCTCATTTCAGCAAGTGGCATTTATCATGTAGAGAAAGTTAATACAAGGCACTTACTAATGTATTGTGATTGTCAATATTGCCTCCTTTGCTGGCTGGATTCATTTTTCTATCAGATTATACATTGCTCGTTTTCAGGGGCACTTTTTCCTATAGAGAATGGCCACCACTGTTGGGCTGCAGGGTGGTCATAACTCCTGAAAACGAGCAGTATATAATGTGATGGAAAAAATGAACTGGCCAGCAAAGGAGGCAATATGGACAATCACAATATATTAGTAAATGCCTTGTATTAACTTGCCGACATGATGCTATTCGCTGAAGTCACACAACCCTTTTAAAGGGGTTGTCCCTGTTAAATGAAATATTGCTAAGTGGCAAGGAAGGGGGTTAAAGTAAAGTACAACCCTCCTCCAGTGACACGGCCCAGTTCCTCCCCACCATTACGTCATCTCCTTGGCTGCAGTAATGATGTACACATATATTGCACAAGACTGATTGAGTCAATCGCTGGCCTCAGTGGTTATGTGCTGTATACTGCTGAGGCCAGTCACTGATCTCAGCGGTAAATTGTGTGAGACCACTGAGGATAGTGATTGGTGGTATACTTGCATGTCACCACTGCAGCCATGTAAACAAAGCCTGGCCAGGAGGACCATAATGGAGGTGCCTGGGGAAGAGGGGGTTTAAAGTATTATGCGTTTTACTATTTAAGCCCCTCCCTGCCACCCATTTAAAAATATTTAAATCTAATGCCCCTTCACATCCTCTCGTCTGACTGGCCCAGAAAATCAAAGAAGGTAGAAGATGACAACATCTCATAGACCGTTGAGCCTCTACAAGACATCACACTTACTTTCTTAGCAGAGTACGGAGGATACGTCCATAAATGTTTAATTACCAGAAGTTATTACTTACAGAACAAGCACCAGCACACATCGGAAAAAAAAGAGGTGGTTAATAAACAGCCTTTTAATAAAGACATTGTTATTTTCAATATGAAAAAAATAACCTGAAGTCATGCAAAAAGAAAAAAAACCTGAAATGCGTAACTTAGGTAAAACTCCCATCACGAATTGCAGTTCGTGCAAATAAAAAATAGATCTATTCTTTGCATCCATTGTATGTGATCATCCAAGGTTATACGACAAAGAAAAAAAATCCCACCTTTTTGGCAAGGAAAAGAGCCTTTTTTTCGGCAAATTGTCTCATTATTAGACAAAAGATTTTGGCAAAAAAACATCTTGTTTGGAAGGACTAACGCTAATACTCAAGACTTTGGCGTAGAACAACTAAGTTACCAAAAAAGACCGACACAAAGGAAACAATTGGTCAGGACCATCAATGGTCAGTGGGGTGGGGGCACCGGCTCACAGGTATTACAAGCATGCTAAGGTTGATAAAGTTACAAAAAGTCAGACTCCACTGAACAACTGAAAGACAACGAATAGCAAGATCTTTCCTCTCATGCACATTGTACGAAAAATGGCTTCCTCCATGGAAGAATCTTCGAGTGTCATCACTTGGTATGAGTGGTCATCTTCCAACGTCTCACAAAACTGGATTTATGTATATAACATCGCTCACATTTCGGGTACCCAAGGGGCTTCTCTCCATATGAATTGCTTGATGGACAATCAGATTGCTATTTCGAGTGAAACATTTCCCACAAATTGGACAGGAGTACGGTTTCTCTCCTGTATGACCCGTCAGATGATTTAGAAGGCTAGGTTTGTTAGAAAAGAGCTTCCCACACTCTGGACATGTCAATCTCTCTCTTCTGTGATTTCTCCGGTGGTCTGCAAACTCGGACCTGCGGACAAATATTTCAGAGCACTCTGAGCATTTGTAATCTTTCTTCACTTGCGAGGCAGAGCCTTCCTCGCCAGCCGCATCTTCTGTCCCTGAAGAAGCCTTAGGTTGTGGATGATCTTTGGTGATTTGAGTTTCAATGCTGGCTTCAATTTCACCTTCACCTTCATCAGAACCTGAACCTTCTTCAATTGGTGCAAAACTGTATTTTGTGTGTGCATGTTTAATAAGGGCAGATACATCAGTGTCAAAGCTACTGCCCTCATCAAAACTTAGAAAGTCGTTCTGCAGGTGGTTACCCCCGTATATTGTGGGAGCAGTTTCTGAGTGAGTTGATGGATACTGCGGTGTATGATCTACAGGTGTAAAAACATCAGTTTCAGATGCAGTTCCTTCGTCACATGAATCGGTTTCCTCATCAGAACCATAAGCTGCATACTGCTTACGGACAGTGCGCCTAGTGCGTCTGTAATCATTGGTGTCTGCAGAATTTCCTTCGTCATCTGACACAGACTCCTCTTTGATCTTGAAGCATGTGTATTGGAACTCATCAGGGGACGTGTAATCAGGATCTGTGATGTTTCCTTCTTCATACGAGACAGGTTCCTCTTTAATCCGGACAGACGTATACTGTATATGACCTGCAGTTGAGGGCTCATTATGGTCACCACCTCCATCGATCACAGTAGACTCAGGTTTAACATGAGTAGATGGATATTGCTCTGTCGAACTGCCGGAAACATAAAAATCAGAATCCGTGATATTTGTTTCTTCACATGAGTCTGGTTCCCCTTTAATGTAAATAGGTCTACATTTTGTATCTTCTGTGAGGGCAGAAGCTCCTGTGTCTACTCGATTATGTTCTTCTTGTGAAGAAGTGTCCTCTTTAGCAAAAATTGATTTATAGTGTAGCAGTTTTTTTACAAATGGACCTGGAGGGAATTAAACACAGCATCATTAGATTTCAATTGTATGTTCTGCAATGATAAATTTCGCCCACTGGGTAAATCCCTCACCCGGAGAAGGCACTCTGTGATGACTTGCCACCAAGCCCTCCTTCCCTCCTTCAGTGGTCTTCATTTTATCCATGGAGAAAGAGATGGTAGCATCCTCACGGCTTAATGAATCCTGAAAAAAAAGGCATTGTTGTAGTATGTAACTCTTTGATGTCCCTATGCTCCACCGTTTCCAGCAGCGCTCACCTCCCCAGTCAGCTGCTGAATGATCCTGAAGGTCAATTGCAGTATCTTCTTCTCATTATGAGGTGAATACACTGTAGCAGGGCTCTGGGTCCTGCTCCATCCTTCTGAGTTATGTGGATTCCTGAGGGGGGCAACTTTCTCACCTGATGTCTTCTTCACAACCATACAGTCCTACAAAATAAGAAAACTTCTTTGAGAAATTCTCTGAGGAAAGAAAGATACCCTGAAAAAAATAAAAAACATATATAATAATATATATACGCACACACACACACGTGCATCTTAGGCTACTTTCACATCTGCGTTGTGCTGTACGGTTTTCAGATCCGCCATGGGGTCTAAAAACCACAGCACAACGCTTCAGTTTTGTCCCCATTCACTGTCAATGGGGACAAAAGTGAAGAAACCGGAACAGAGTGCACCAGAATGCAATCCGTTCCAGTTTGTTGTGTTCCAATGCCGAAAATCAAGAAGCTGGATCCGGCTCCAAAACCAGGTAAGTCAATGGTACCGAATCCGTTTTTTTCTGGTATAATACAACCGGATCCGTTCTGAACGGATTCAGTCGTTTGTATTATAACGGAAGTGTTTCGCTGTGGTTTTAAGCTCCCAACCCCCACATGCAATATCATTCCCATAATCCCACACCTTGAAATGAGTGGATCACTTCAAAAATGGAGACCGGCACCCGCTTCAGTTGATCTTTGGAAATGCTTTAATTGGTCACATAGTATACAAGTGACGCGTTTCGGCACTTTATTGTGAAGTGCCGAAATGCATCACTTGTATACTATGTGACTAATTAAAGCATTTCCAAAGATCAACTGAAGTGGGTGACGGTCTCCATTTTTTAAGTATTCCAGGGACGCCGACCCATTGACACGTGCACCGCGATCATTTCCAGAGCAGTGCCGACCAGTCCAGCCCTAATATTGAAATGAGTGGAGTCATATTACATAATTCCCACAATTCCTCACCTCTCCAGTCAGCAGGCACATAATCTCCAGGGTGAGGTTGAATATATTTTCGGAAATCATGCTTCTGTCTGTTTTTTCTCGGGCTTGCGGTTGCTCTTTTGACCCTGGATTTGCCTAGAAGTGAAATAGAAAGGTTATTACAGACAGGGCAGGGTACATGAAGGTACTTGCATACACAAGGATATAGATACAAGTACATTTCCCACAAATAGATCCTCAGAACACGCCACGAGATGTGCGTGCCATACTTTCATGAAGGCCAGGAAATTACAATCAATGACTACCGGACCATTGATGATCAGATGTACATGTATGCAGGAGGGTCGGTAGCAATCATACTGTCCAGTGTATATAGGCAGGCCGAAGGGAGAAGCAGATAATACTGCCTGGTATATCTCGGCAGACAGCAGGAGCAATGTGAAATATTATTATGGACCGCAGGTGGAGGCACTTCCATCTCAATAGAAAAAAAAAAACATCTTTAGCAAGAGGGCCCATAACCATAACCATCCTTCTAAAGATGATGTCGGGGGAGACAAGGATAGAGCAAAATTAATATTTTCGTCCAATCCTTCTGTTCTCCTGGGAGATACGCAGCCGCAGGAACTGCCTGGCAGTGGCTTTTTCCACTCTCCCATAGCATACACAGACATGTTCGGCCAAGCCAAATAAGTATGTGTACGGTAAAGCCGGGAGGGAGTCTGCTGACAGTTATTGAATGTGTATAGGTGTAGCAGAGCTAAGAAACTGCAGTTGGTGTTTCTCTCATCCAGCAGCCTTCTCCTCCCCCTCTGTTCTCCATAGACATCAATGTTAAAAGCAGGAAAGCAAAGCATCCTGATAAAAGCAGGCAGAAACATTCTTCTGTAACAAGATATATTACAAAGTTTCTTATATTCACCTGTACTCAAAGGTCACACTATATTCTTACTGGAAGAGTAAAAATACTCCTTAGCATTCTGAGGAATATTTCTAGCCATGAAGGAATATGAAATAAGATGCTTGACAGCTGATTTTTCTGCATTTTTTTCTGTATAATAGCCCATCATTGTACAGGCAGTCTATTCGACTGTGCCTTTGCCCATCACTCCCTGCGCCGCTGCAGCTTCCCCCCGTTCGCAGATGAAAATATCTGGTGTCAGGGGTAGCAGCCAATGGCAGGCAGAGACGGGAACGAGCCTCCCTAGCATCGCCGGTGTCACTAGGGAGGCTCATGCCCGCCTGCCATTGGCTTCCCCACCCATGGGGAGAAGCAGCTGCGGCGGTGCAGGGAGCCAGGTATGTTTTTTCAATATGAGGGAGCTTTTTATAGGATTGGATAACCCCTTTAAGGAGTAAATTGCCTGTACAGGCGTCACTGCGACCTCTGTTGTACTATTCATTTATGGAAGGCTGTTTTGTAATGGGAGGTACATTTTAACACAGGCTGATGATTGGGAAGAATGCGCTACTTCCTAATCACTGCCCTATGTAAACGTTGGGTGACTGCATCTTTTACGTGCGGTGATTGCTGCAATAAAACAGCACTTAAAGGGCTTTTTCCATCGGAACATTTATGGTATATCGATAGACAGGATATGCAATAGATGTCAGATTGGAGCAGCACCTATCTCAAGATAAAGAGCATGCAGCACATGTGCGGCTTTCTCTCTGCATGCTCTTTATTCACTGCAGGGCCCCGTTCTTGGGCTGATCATTAAAGATAACACACAAGACACTGACCGAGTCACCATAATGACGGAGCACAGGGTTAACGTTTACAACATGGTTGGGTCTGCGCTGGCGTCGCATAAAAGGATCCACGTGAGGTCGCTTCCGTGGTGGCTTTACCCACTCTTCTTGTGGAGGCACATCTTTGAACACTGACGGAACGGCGTCTCTTTTCAACGTCTTGCGCAGGCCTCCAGGCACGTAACAATCTTCCGTGAAATGTTCCGAGCAGATTCGGTAGCGGTCACCCTTTTTGGCCTCCAGTATCCTTTCGGCAGTGTCATCGATATTCCCAGTCTCCTGTCCACTCTTCTCAATGCAAAGCAGCCATGTCCTGATCTTATCCAGGCGGTTTGGAAAAACATGAAAGACGACGTTGGGCAACAACTTCTTCCTGCCAGAAGAAGAGCACCGCTGTACAAAACATCGTGGCATTTTACTCCTGCGGGCAGAGGAGAAGACAATGTAAAGCCAGGCAAGTAATGGAAGGAACAAGGGGACACCACTAGCCACCTCACTGCCACTAACCCTCTTACGACCAGTTCTGTGGAAGACTTCTTCATCTGATGAGGTCAAGGACAAGTCCTGAAGGAGTGTTGTGTCAGATTCTCAAGAGGAAAGCAAAAGGCTCTAGAAGGATCTGTGAAAAGATGAGCTAATAGTAAGTGGTCGCCGAGAACCAGCTTCATAATCCATTGCAGCCCAGGCCTTGAAAAGAGTCACATCTACCTGAGAAGAGTCAGTTATTCATAATCTCCTGCTCTCCCGCCCGTCTGCTGATGATTGACAGTTCTCTCCTAGAGAGAAAGGGAGAAAACTAGGTAGAAGCCTGTCAGTCATCAGCAGGAGAGCAGGAATTCATGAATAACCAGGACTCTTCTCAGGTGGCCGTGACTCTTATCCAGGCCCAGTCTGCAATGATTGTGATGTTGGTTCTCGGCAACCACTTACTTTTAACTTATAAATGACAGACTGCTGACATCAACTCACCTGTCTCTACTTTATTCTGCCGTTAGTATGGGCACCATAAAAGTGATGACTAGGGTTGAGCGAACTTGTATTTTAAGTTCGGCGTCCAAAGTTCGGGTCCGGGTTATCGCAGAATCCCGTTATGGACTCTGTTACCACGGACCATAAGGGGATTCTTCGGTGAACCCGAAACCTTGGACAACACTAAGGACCTGGGGTGACGTCAACATCATGTGATCAGTGCAGGGTGGCGTGGCTACGTACTGGATTGGATAAGAGGTGGTAAAGGGCCTGGTATAATGATCATGTGACATGAGGGGAGGAGCTCCTGTGCTCTGTGTGGAGGAGAAGAAGGAAGTAGAGCAGTGAAGGACGGTTGCGCGAACTTGGATTCCAAATTCCATTATAGTCCGTGGTAGCGAATCCATAACGGGATTCTAAGATAACCTAAACTTTGGACGCCAAACTTTAAATACAAGTTCGCTCAACCCTATTGATGACAGGTTCCCTTTAAAAATGACTCAAAACATACATTTAGGTAACAAAACTTTCAACCCAAACAGAGGGAGACTTAAAGGGTCGTCTCACTTCAGCAAGTGGCATTTACCATGTATAGAAAGTTAACACAAGGCACTTACTAATGTACAGTGCCTTGCAAAAGTATTCACCCCGGTGACTTTTTTCGTACTTTGTTACATTACAGTTCAATGTTTTGTTAATCTGAATTTTATGTGATGGATCAGAACACAATAGTCTAAGTTGGTGAAGTGAAATGAGAAAAATATATAACCAAGGCCTCATGCACACGACCGTATTTTGTTTCCTTGTTCGTTCCATTTTTTTTTTGCCGATAGGATGCGGACCCATTCATTTCAATGGGTCCACAAAAAATGCGGACAGCACAACATGTGCTGTCTGCATTAGTATGTCCGTTCTGTAGTATTGGCATTATTACAATGGATCCGCAAAAATAACAAACGTCATTAGTTTTTTTTTGCGGATCCACAATATGTGGACCGCAAAACACATACGGTCGTGTGCATGTAGCCTAAAACTATTGTTAAGAAATAGAAAGCAGAAAATTGGCATGTGCGTATGTATTCCCCCTTTTTTAGGAAGCCCATAAAAAGCTCTGGTGCAACCATTTACCTTCAGAAGTCACATAATTAGTAAATGATGTCCACCTGTGTGCAATCTAAGGGTCACATGATCTGTCATTACATATACACACAGAGGCTGCAACACCTAAGCAAGAGGCATCACTAACCAAACACTGCCATGAAGACCAAGGAACTCTCCAAACAAGTAAGGGACAATGTCGTTGAGAAGTATAAGTCAGGGTTCGGTTATAAAAAAAATATCCAAATCTTTAATGATCCCCAGGAGCACCATCAAATTTATCATAACCAGATGGAAAGAACATGGCACATCAACAAACCTGCCAAGAGATGGATGCCCACCAAAACTCACGGACCGGGCAAGGAGGGCATTAATCAGAGAGGCAGCACAGAGACTTAGGTAACCCTGGAGGAGCTGCGGAGTTCCACAGCAGAGACTAGAGTATCTGTACATAGGACGACAATAAGACGTACCCTCCATAAAGTTGGGCTTTATGGCAGAGTGGCCAGAAGAAAGCCATTACTTTCAGCTAAAGACAAAAAGGCACATTGTGAGTTTGTGAAAATGCATGTGGGAGACTCCCAAAATGTATGGAGGAAGGAGCTCTGGTCTGATGGGACTAACATTGAACTTTTTTGCCATCAAAGAAAACGCTATGTCTGGCGCAAACCCATCACATCACCCAAAGAGCACCGTCCCCACAGTAAAACATGGTGGTGGCAGCATCATGCTGTGGGGATGGGACTGGGAAACTGGTCAGAGTTGAGGGAAAGATGGATGGCGCTAAATACAGGGATATCCTTGAGCAAAACCTGTACCACTCTGTCCGTGATTTGAGGCTAGGACGGAGGTTCACCTTCCAGCAGGACAATGACCCCAAACACACGGCTAAAGCAACACTTGAGTGGTTTCAGGGGAAACATGTAAATGTGTTGGAATGGCCTAGTCAAAGCCCAGATCTCAATCCAATAGAAAATCTATGGTCAGACTTAAAGATTGCTGTTTACAAGCGCAAACCATCCAACTTGAAGGAGCCGGAGCAGTTTTACAAGGAGGAATGGCCAAAAATCCCAGTGGTAAGATGTGGCAAGCTCATAGAGACTTATCCAAAGTGACTTGGAGCTGTGATTGCCGCAAAAGGTGGCTCTACAAAGTATTGACTTTAGGGGGGTGAATAGTTATGCACATTGACTTTTTCTGTTATTTTGTCCTATTTGTTGTTTGCTTCACAATAAAAAAAAAAAATAACCATCTTCAGAGTTGTGGGCATGTTCTGTAAATTAAATGATGCAAATCCTCAAACAATCCATATTAATTCCAGGTTGTGAGGCACCAAAATACGAAAAAAGTCAAGGGGGTGAATACTTTTGCAAGGCACTTACTAATGTATTATGATTCTCCATATGGCTTCCTTTGCTGGCTGGATTCATTTTTCCATCACATTATACACTGCTCGTTTAATGGTTACGACCACCCTGCAATCCATCAGTGGTGGTCGTGCTTGCACACTATAGGAGAAAGCATCAGCCTCTCTGGTGGCCGGGACCATAGGAGCGCACGTAGGCTGGTGCTTTCTCCTATAGTGTGCAAGTACGACCACCACTGCTGGATTGCAGGGTGGTCGTAACCATGGAAATGAGCAGTGTATAATGTGATGGAAAAATGAATCCAGCCAGCAAAGGAAGCAATATGGATAATAATACATTAGTAAGTGCCTTGTATTAACTTTCTCTCCATGATAAATGCCACTTGCTGAAGTGACATGACCCTTTTAATGAGCAGTTGTCACCAATAACAGAATAGCAAGCATTTAAAGCAGGCATGTCCAAACTCCGGCCCTCCAGATGTTGCAAAACTACAACTCCCATCATTTCTGGACAACCTACAGAAGAGCATGATGGGAGCTGTAGTTCTGCAACACCTGGAGGGCCAGAGTTTGGACATGCCTGATTTAAAGGGACTGTCCAACCCCCACAATAATTGTAGTTAAGGCCAGGTTAAAGAAAAACAAAGCCACTTATCCAGTGCAGATAGAGTCCTGGCCCTACTACTTTAAAGGGGTTTTTCCATCACATACAACGGGGGCATATCGATAGGATATGCCCCCATTGTCTGATAGGTGCGAGTCCCACCGCTGGGACTCGCACCTACAACGAGAACGGAGGGGGGAAATGAACGGAGGGCACACTGCACATGCCAGTGCTCGGCTATTTCCGTCTGCCCCGTAGAAATGAATGGGAGCGGGGGCCGGGCACGCGCTATGCACTCCCATTCACTTTTAGGGGAGCAGCGCTTGGTGGTGGACGGACCCCGAGAAATCCGGGGTCCTCCAGCCACAGCGCTCCCCGCTTCGTTCTCGTTGTAGGTGCGGGTCCCAGCGGTGGGACCAGACCTATCAGACAATGGGGGCATATCCTAGCGATATGCCCCCATTGTCTGAGATGGGAATACCCCTTTAAGTCCAGACTGCTCCAGAAGTGTGCTGTCCCGTCCATTGTCATGTGCACCGCTGCAGCCATCCACTGGGCACATGCTGCTTGGGGACAGAATGGCTGCAACAGTGCATGTGACAACGGACGGGCCCTCGGCACCGGAACATTGCACCGGTGACTGACTTTGGTTTCTTAGGCCTCTTTCACACTTGCCTTGTGAAGATCCGGCGTGCACTTCCGTCGCCGGAATGCACGCCGGATCCGGCACAACGCAAGTGAACTGAAAGCATTTGAAGACTGATCAGTCTTCAAAATGCTTTCAGTGTTACTATGGCAGCCAGGACGCTACTAGCGTCCTGGTTGCCATAGTAGCAGTGGGGAGCGGCATACTTACATTCCGTGCGGCTCCCGGGGCGCTCCTGAATGGCGTCAGAGCGCCCGCGCGCATGGATCACGTGACCTATGCACTGGGGCGCCCTGACGTCATCCTGGAGCGCCCGGGAGCCGCACGGAATGTAAGTATGCCGCTCCCCCTACTCTTTACTATGGCAACCAGGACTTTAGCGTCCTGGCTGCCATAGTAACTATTGACAAAAAGCTAAACGTCGGATCCGGCGATGCGCGGAAACGACATTTAGCTCAAGGCCGGATCCGGACTAATGCCCTTCAATGGGCATGTCTTCCAGATTTTTGGATGGAGACAAATCCGCAGCATGCTGCGCTTTTGTCAACGTCCAAAAAACGTTGACATACTGAACTGAAGACATCCTGATGCATCCTGAACGGATTTCTCTCCATTCAGGATGCATGGGGATAATCCTGATCAGTAGCTTTTCGTCCTAGAGACCCGAGGACGGATCTCTAGGACGGAAAGCTAAAACGCTGATGTGAAAGAGGCCTTAGCGTCAGCACCGGTCAAATAGAAATTACTGCAGTGTTTGAACAATGCCTTTAAAGGGGTTGTCTCACCTCAGTAAGTGGCATTTATCATGTAGAGAAAGTTAATACAAGGCACTTACTAATGTATTGTGATTCTCCATATTGTATCCTTTGCTGGCTGGATTCATTTTCCTATCACATTATACACTGCTCGTTTCCATGGTTACGACCACCCTAGAATCCAGCAGTGGTGGTCGTACTTGCACACTATAGGAGAAAGCACCAGCCTATTTGCGCTCCCACTGTCCCGGCTGCCAGAGAGGCTGGCACTTTTTCCTATAGTGTGCAAGCACGACCACCACTGATGGATTGCATGGTGGTCTGTAACCATGGAAACGAGCAGTGTATAATGTGATGGAAAAATGAATCCAGCCAGCAAAGGATACAATATGGACAATCACAATACATTAGTAAGTGCCTTGTAGTAACTTTCTCTACATGATAAATGCCACTTACTGAAGTGAGACAACCCCTTTAAGGAAGCCAACTTCTAAGACCCCTGCTGAGCACTACCTGCAGGCACAGAACCCTGAACCTCTAGTAGTGTCCTCCTAACCCCGCCCACAGATCTGCAGACTATCTCTCCCTTATATCCACCATATGCGGATTATTGACCCTCCTATACACAGCCCCCACCACCACCTCTACCTATTCTCCGGCACATACACCTCCGTCCTCAGGCCCCGCAGTCGCGTTCAGGACGCGGTTGATGTCGTCTCCGTTACTCCGCCTCCTCCTTCAACCCTCACCGGAATTCCGGGTCATGCAGGCGCCACATTCACTCACGTGTGTTCCATCCAGCCAATCAGCTGCCGCCGCGCCCGGATCCCTGCCATGTCACGTGCCATGAGAGGAGGCGCGTGCGTCCTATTGTGTCCCTGACAGAGTAAACAGCGACGAAGAAGCGTAGAGTAGAACGTCCGCGACTCCTCACATATAGATACGTGACAACCCCACAAAGATGGTGACCTGTCAGTATCCCCATTGCACTGCTAGCTACATTGCTCCACAACAGCGACAGCCAGGGGGCGCAAAACAGTTCAGTCACTAACCTCAGTGACAGCCAGGGGGCGCCAAAACAGCGTGTGCCATAGTAAAACAGTTCAGTCACTGTAACCTCAGTGACAGCCAGGGGGCGCCATAACAACGTCTGCCATAGTAAAACAGTTCAGTCACTAACCTCAGTGACAGCCAGGGGCGCCAAAACAGCGTCTACCATAGTAAAAGTTCAGTCACTAACCTGTGACAGCCAGGGGGCGCCATAACACCGTCTGCCATAGTAAAACAGTTCAGTCACTAACCTCAGTGACAGCCAGGGGGCGCCATAACACCGTCTGCCATAGTAAAACAGTTCAGTCACTAACCTGTGACAGTCAGGGGGCGCCATAACAGCGTCTGCCATAGTAAAACAGTTCAGTTACTAACCTCAATGCCTCCATAACAGTGACAGCCAGGGGGCGCCATAACACCGTCTGCCATAGTAAAACAGTTCAGTCACTAACCTGTGACAGTCAGGGGGCGCCATAACAGCGTCTGCCATAGTAAAACAGTTCAGTCAATAACCTCAATGCCTCCATAACAGTGACAGCCAGGGGGCGCCATAACAGCGTCTGCCATAGTAAAACAGTTCAGTCACTAACCTGTGACAGCCAGGGGGCGCCATAACAGCGTCTGCCATAGTAAAACAGTTCGGTCAATAACCTCAATGCCTCCATAACAGTGACAGCCAGGGGGCGCCAAAACAGCGTCTGCCATAGTAAAACAGTTCAGTCACTAACCTCAGTGACAGCTAGGGGGCGCCATAACAGCGTCTGCCATAGTAAAACAGTTCAGTCACTAACCTCAGTGACAGCTAGGGGGCGCCATAACACCGTCTGCCATAGTAAAACAGTTCAGTCACTAACCTCAGTGACAGCCAGGGGGCGCCATAACACCGTCTGCCATAGTAAAACTGTTCAGTCACTAACCTGTGACAGTCAGGGGGCGCCATAACAGCGTCTGCCATAGTAAAACAGTCCAGTCAATAACCTCAATGCCTCCATAACAGTGACACCCAGGGGGCGCCATAACAGCATCTGCCATAGTAAAACAGTTCAGTCAATAACCTCAATACCTCCATAACAGTGACAGCCAGGGGGCGCCATAACACCGTCTGCCATAGTAAAACAGTTCAGTCACTAACCTGTGACAGCCAGGGGGCGCCATAACAGCGTCTGCCATAGTAAAACAGTTCAGTCACTAACCTGTGACACCCAGGGGGCGCCATAACAGCGTCTGCCATAGTAAAACAGTTCAGTCAATAACCTCAATGCCTCCATAACAGTGACACCCAGGGGGCGCCATAACAACTTCTGCCATAGTAAAACAGTTCAGTCAGTAACCTCAGTGACAGCCAGGGGGCTCCAAAACAGCATCTGCCATAGTAAAACAGTTCAGTCACTAACCTCAGTGACAGCCAGGGGGCGCCATAACACCGTCTGCCATAGTAAAAAAGTTCAGTCACTAACCTGTGACAGTCAGGGGGCGCCATAACAGCGTCTGCCATAGTAAAACAGTTCAGTCAATAACCTCAATACCTCCATAACAGTGACACCCAGGGGGCGCCATAACACCGTCTGCCATAGTAAAACAGTTCAGTCACTAACCTGTGACAGCCAGGGGGCGCCATAACAGCGTCTGCCATAGTAAAACAGTTCAGTCACTAACCTGTGACACCCAGGGGGCGCCATAACAGCGTCTGCCATAGTAAAACAGTTCAGTCAATAACCTCAATGCCTCCATAACAGTGACACCCAGGGGGCGCCATAACAACTTCTGCCATAGTAAAACAGTTCAGTCAGTAACCTCAATGCCTCCATAACAGTGACACCCAGGGGGCGCCATAACAACTTCTGCCATAGTAAAACAGGAAACCTTTTCTAAAGTTGCTTTTTGTTGCCAGCATATCAGCAGTAACTACATCCAAGTGGTAAACCTTCCAGAAATCTTGTGCATAAAGAAGCCGTGCAGAAGGTGTGAGTTAGGGCGCATTCACACGAACGACAGCCGCCCGTGCTGCGGTCCGCAATGCACAGGCACCGGCCTTGTGAATCCCGTATTGTGCAATATGTGGCAAAATATAGGACATGTGGGTCGTGCGGAGGCATGCACCTGAAAGCCCACGGAAGTACAAACTAGCTCTTACTAGGACACAAAGAAGCTCCTCATGTAAAATGCCACCACAGGATCTGTCTCTGCAGTGTGAAGAACAGCTGTCTACAAAGTGGTAGTCATCTCAGACATGTATGGAGTGCACATTCACAAGACATAACTACCTGAAAGATGCAAGCGGCCTCCGCGTGCAGACAGAAAATGTGTGGAGTAGTAGTCGCGCATAGACTTGTAGGAGATATGAACTTCCACGGTAGTGAATGGACAGTCGTGCATATGTGCAGTCACCGCTTTATTCATTCTCCTCCTGTACGTAGCAGCAACTCAGTGGACAGAACAGTGTCAGAGCACCCCGCTTCTCAACATAGGTGTGGGCCCTGCATCTATCACATATCCTATTAATATGCCATATACGTTTGAGGGGGCAATATCTATTTCAATAATAATGACACCAGGATCATCTACAAATGGATCCATCAAGGCTGAAGAGTCATAATCTGAATGGGTACAAGACTGGGTGACTGAAAGGAGTATTATTATTTATTTGAAAGAAGGGGCGGACTGGCCATAGACCCCACAGAGAAATTTCCCAGTGGGCCGCCCGCCGCATACATAGCAATCTGACGCTTTCAGTACTAATTAATGCTAGGAGCTTCTGGTATTTATCCTGGCTGGCAGAAGAAAGTGCTCTCCTGCATTCAACTGTATTACCTTCCCAGTGATAGCGGTGAATGCTGCTGTGGGTGGGGCAGTATTTTGTGGTGCACTGTGTATTTGGTTCTGCTGGGACGGTATTTTATGCTGCACTACAGTATTGCTGGTCACGCCTACTTATAGCCGCATACAACATGGGGCCACAAGTTTTTTTTTCAAGGCCTCTTTAAAGAGGTTGTCCAGGATTAGAAAAATATGGCTGCTTTCTTCCAAAAACAGCACCAGCCCTGTCCATGGGTTGTGTCTGGTATTGCAGGTCAGCTCTCCACTGGAGTCAAACAGGCAGCGTTGCAATACTGTACACAACCTGTGAACAGGGGTGGTGCTTTTTTTGGAAGAAAGCAGACATGTTCTGCTAACTCTGGACAGCCCCTTTAAAGTGGTTGTCACACGGCGCCTTTTCATACTTACCTGTTACCAGCGCGCCGTTCACTTCCTGGATTCTGGCTGAGGGCGGGCTTCATCTTCATTGAAGTAATCTCATGGCTGGGCCGTGCACTGCACTCAATGCGCATACCGCTGCACATGCGCTGTAGTGACATTCCTGGCCAGTATAGTACAGAGCTGGCGTGCGCGTTCGCGGCTCTGTACTATTCTGGCCAGGAAGAAGTCACCATCGCGCATGCACGTTCAGGACAGCGCGCGGCCCGGCCGGGATAAAAGGAGTCTTCTGCGCAAGCACGGCCACCAGGATTCTGGAGAAGAGCGGTGGCCGTAACCAGGGGAGACCGAATGACAACTATAGGTAAGTGGGGATGAATTTTCTCCTAAAGGGTGGTAATTGGTTAATCAAATATATTTACAAAAATGATCACTGTGAAATCATTAACAGATTAAACAGTGATCATTATGATGGGAATACCCCTTTAAGTTCCCAGTCTGCGCCGGTTTGAAAGCACCATTAATTCCTGAGTGTTGTATACATGAAAATGGGTATACATATATAATATAGATCAAAACAAGTAGAATGAGCACAAACTTATTGACAGACTGGTACGGAGGGGTTAAATGCCCCGTCATCTCTGCCGGTCGTGGACATGAACCGCGGGTGTCTGCTTCAAGAAGCAGGCGGCCACAGCCCCCCCCCCCCCATCGGGCAGGAGCAGGCACCATGTTTAGGGAGCGGACAGAGGACGTACATGTACGTCCTGTGTCCTTAAGAGGTTAAAAACGCTCATCCACACGCTGCAGACAAAAAATGCAGCCTAAATTGACCTGTGGTGCAGTTCTCCGCAGCAGATTTCACCGTTTGCAATAAAAAAGGGTGAGGTCTGCTGACTTTTCTGTGGCAAAAACCTCATGCAGCGTTTTTGTGGTGGAACAGCTGTAAAAAACACTAACACAGTACAATCTGGTGTAACTATGATTATATGATATGAGTACTGCATAAGAGGAAGGATTGGGTATCATAAAACCTTTATGAGAGTAGAGGGCATAGACTTGTGTTAGGAGGATTAGTGTCAGCAAGGCCATGATTTTTGAGGGGCTTTTGACATCACATTTCAGCTCTCCGCTGAGCTTTCTGCCAGACGTATATGTTTGAATACATAAAACCATCCCTCAGGAGATCAATCTACTTCCACGGGGAAGAGTCCAAAATATTACACTTTGAACATTGTTTGACCTGCTTTCCATACAATAGCATAGTCTACCACCTGTGATGCAGCAGGGGTTCTCATGGGGTTCCAGAGGTAGGACATACAGTTGTGTTCAAAATTATTTAACCCCACTGAAATTGAGTGTTTTGGCCAGTTTGACATTAATTTTGATCATTTCAGTCATCTTGTTTACAGTTAAATCAAAGAGGCACTTGTAAGTCATAGAAATATAACATAACATTTATAATGAAATAACCACAAATGTCTTTTCTGTGCTCACATCATTATCAGTTTTATTCAACCCCCAAGTGACATTCAATCTTAGTACTTAGTACAACATCCTTTTCCAGTTATAACAGCTTTTAAACATGAAGCATAGCTGGACACAAGTGTCTTGCAGCGATCTACGGGTATCTTCGCCCATTCTTCATGGGCAAAAGCCTCCAGTTCAGTCACATTCTTAGGCTTGCGCGCTGCAACTGCTTTCTTTAAGTCCCACCAGAGGTTCTCAATCGGATTTAAGTCTGGTGACTGCGATGGCCACTTCAAAATGTTCCAGCCTTTAATCTGCAACCATGCTCTAGTGGACTTGGAGGTATGCTTGGGATCATTGTCCTGTTGAAAGGTCCAACGTCTCCCAAGCCTCAGGTTTGTGACGGACTGCATCACATTTTCATCCAATATCTCCTGGTACTGAAGAGAATTCATGGTACCTTGCACACGCTGAAGCTTCCCTGTACCTGTAGAAGCAAAACAGCCCCAAAGCATGTCTGACAAATCTTTTTTCAGTTCCTCAGCAGTCACACGGGACTTTTCTCCACTTTGCGCTTCAGGTAGCGCACAGCAGTCGAAGTCAGCATCTTCTTTCTGCCACGACCAGGTAGCGTTTCAACAGTGCCCTTTGCCTTGAATTTGCGAATGATGCTTCCTATGGTGTCTCTTGGTATGTTTAACATCTTTGCAATCTTCTTATAGCCATTGCCCTTCCTGTGAAGAGAAATCACCTCTTCTCTTGTCTTCATGGACCATTCTCTTGACTTCACCATGTTTGTAAACACACCAGTAAATGTCTAGAAGGAGCTGAGTATCACAGTCATTTTACATCTGCCTAATTGGTGCTTATTCTGCTTGATTGCTGCTCCTTGACATCCAATAGGTGTTTTCAATACCTGATCGAAAACACTTGAATGAACCTCTGTTCTTAAGAGTGGTAGTCTTTAAGGGGTTGAATAATTGTGTCAATGAAGAAATCACAAAAAAACATTTAATACTGTATTACAAAGACAATTGATGTCATTTTAGTTGCATTTGGTTCTTTAAAAAGTCCTTGTAAGATTTCATTCTGAACACAATTACAAATGTACACTTAATTCCCTAAAACCCTTTACAGCATTGGGGGTTAAATAATTTTGAACACAACTGTACATCAGTCTCGCTGTAGTGTTCGGCACATGCGCAGTACAGTGGTAAAGATCGCCAGGCAGATGGGTAATCTGCATTCCTGTACTTACGCAGACATACTGATCCTTTATGTTTCTCATTCCCGCCTAGGACACTTCTAACTTAGCCACAAAAATGTGACAGCACAGTAGGTACTAAATATTCGGGTGAAAATATTAGAGATGTCAGAGAAAGCGACAGGAACTCCAATACAGAAAAGATTTCAACACCTTGAAGAAAACTATTTGTAGAACACCACATAGTGTTCATTTGGAGCCATGAAAGGGTTCTCACTGTGTTAAAAAACAAAAATTTTTGACTGTTGCATCCAGCAGTGACTATGTAACCTCTTCGGTGTGCCGCCTGGAACTTCTAGTTTCTACTCTTCCTCTGGTCTCTGTTAGAACATAGTGGTTTATAGTACATATCCATGTCCCCACCTTTTTTTCCTTTATGCCATAACTTTGGGATATAGGAGAGGTAAAAAAAAAAAAAAAAAAGTCGAAAATAGCACATTCCACTCAGAACAAGACTCTTTATTTACAGATGAAACAGATAAAGTAGTACGAGCAAAGGACGTATTAGATAATTATGGCTTCATACACTGATCTCTGGAGGTGGAGCTGAACATCCAACACACAACGCATCAACAAGATTGTGTTTTCAAGGTTAACACTGCTAGACCCAATGTTCTACACTGGAATTTTCCTACCACGAGACTCACTAAATTGAATAAAATGTACTGATACAACTTATACAATCTCATCTTATACAACTTAAATGAGATTGCGCACAGGATGAGAAAAGATCTTTGGATGAAGAGCAGTGAATACTTTATGCCTTGCTCTCCTGAGGGTTTGCTCATGCATTCAGTATGTCCTACACATGGTACTACTTCCCAATTCTGTACCTGTGTACAGACTTCATGCTGGACACACAAAGGGAAACAGTTTTGCTGGTTCATACACCACGTGGCCACATGATGCTTCGCCTCGCCGGAGAGCTTTCTCAAGCAATTACACAGTGTTAGGGGGCAGATATACAGTATATGGTAAAGCCGAAAGGTGACATGGGCACAACACAAAGAAGTCTGTGTGTGGTTTCCCTTTGTCTGGCTTTCAGACAAGGAGCTGAACCTTCATGCTGGCAACATGCTTACAGCCCCGTCATTGTGTGGAGGATGCAGCACCCTTGTTTCAGTTCTCATGCTAGACATAATAAGCACCAACACATGAAAATAAAATGAGATTATTAATGGTCTTTAATAAAGACATGGGTCTTTTCAATCTGAAAAATAGATCATAAAACAACATATATAACCTAAAGTAAAAAAAAAAAAGTTACTTGCACGGCAAGAATATTCTCCATCTCGTCAAGGCTGCTTGAGACAGTGGAAAGTCGAACTAGTGTGAGAATGAAAGGATTTTGGTCGCATAATATGAAAAAGATGATATAAAAGAAAGAAAAAAAAAATGAAATGGAGAAAATTGCATACAAGTACTACACGTAGATAAGGCTAATGTAAATACATCATAGGAAAATGTTCATGCGGCTATATATCGAAGGTCATTGATGACCACCAAAATGGCTTCTACCATGGAAGAGCTCAAGATATCTATTACCACGAGCTTTGAAAGAGTATTATTTTTCATGAATAATCTGATGTTTAGTTAGATGGACCTTACAGACAAAATACCTCCCACACTCTGCGCATATAAAGGATGCCTTTCCAGAGTGAATAGTCTCATGCGAGATGAGGTTACTCTTTCGAGCAAAACACTTTCCACATATGGGACAGGCAAAGGGTCTCTCTCCAGTGTGTAGGGTGAGGTGGTTTTGAAGGCTGGATCTTTTGGAGAAGACTTTCCCACATTTGGAACAAGTCAGTTTCTCTTGTCTGTGAGTTCGTCGGTGATTAATAAGTGCTGATTTGCGAGTAAAGCATTCTGAACATTCAGGACACTGAATAGTCTGTGGGACAGCTTCTCCGGTACCATTAGGAGGACGCTGAGTATGATCTGGATCTGCTGATGTATGAGAGTCCACGTCTTTCAAGTTCTCCTCCCCATCTGAGCTAGAACCATCTTCAATACGAGTAAATGTATATTTTGCCTGTGCATGTTTTATAAGAGCATATATATCGGTGTCTAAATTGCCTTTGTCAAACAATGAATAGTTCATTTGCACATCTTCATTTTCACGCTCAGTATGAGATGACGACTGTGCTTCTGTATTCATGGTGGTGTTTATAGGCCTTCCTTTGTCACAGAACACTGGTTCAGCTAGGACATGATTCGATGGATGCTGTTGTACATCTATGGGATTTGTGACGCTCCCTCCATTACCTGAGGATGTCTCCTCCATAGTAGCACACTCTACGTGATCTGTTGGTGTATAAACGTTAAAGTCTGTGAGGTTTCCTCCACTGTATGTGGCTAGTTCCTCCTTAATAAGAGATGGATATTGTTGTGCGTGGTCTGTGGGTGTATAACTGTTGGAGTCTGTGAGGTTTCTACTTTCACAAGAGACTGCTTCCTCCTTAATATGGGTAGATGCGGGTTGTTCATGATCTGTGGGTGCATGGATCTCAGGGTCTGTAACGTTCGCTTCGTCACAGGAGACCGGTTCCTCCTTAATAGAAGGAGATGGATAGTGTTGGGTGTCATCTATGGATGTATAAGTGTTGGAATCTCTGATGCTTCTCCCATCATATGTTGCTTCAACCTTAATATTACTAAGCAGGTATTGTGGTCTGTGATCTGTGGGTGTATGAATTTCCTCCTTTTCGTCACTGGACAATGATTCCTCCATAGCACGGGCAGACATATGGTCATTTAAGCCATTTACCATATTATCTGAAAAAAATACAATCATTTGATTTAAATATTATATGTATAAATATACACTTTTCTATACAGAACAAAACTGTACTAAAAAAAAAAGAATATCTTACCAAGATATGTGAGGGCCTGGTGTCTCTCCACCCTGCTGCTTTTCTGATGTTCTTTTAAACCTTCACATGCCTGCAAAGAGAAAGAGTGAACACAACTGGGAAATCCCGATGAAACACTTGAAGAAATCAGGAATAGGAGTTAACAAAACACCACTGAATGGCAGCTGAAACTAGATATGTATCAACTGGTAAAACGGGCATGGGGAAGATTTCATTTGCTTCATCGGAAAGTAAAATTGATAACATATCCTCAGAAGAGTTCATCCATATCAGGGAGGTGGAGTTCAAACACCCGGCACCCTTTCCACTCAGCTGATTCAGGCAGCAGCCGGAAAACTATTCAGGAACAGAAGATTCAGCCCCCTGTGTAGTTTCCGATGCTGGCATACCGCAGTTTAGCTTCCATTCACTTCACTGAGCTGCAGTACCCCGGCACAGCCTCTACACAGCAGATAGAACCTTGTTCTTCTAGTTTTGTCCACTGTATAGCTTACACCACCTGTCCGATACAGCTGATCAGTGGGGGTGCCAGGTATCAGATCCCTAATGATTTGATATCAAATATTTAAGTCCTAAGTTTCATTTTTCTTCCGTATCTTCCTTGAGCAAATGTTTTCTTTCACATATCCATATCAGAGCTTTTTTTTTTGCGGGACAAGTTGTACTTTCTAATGCCACCATTTAGTATGGCATACAATGTAGTGGGAAGCGGGGGAAAAAACTCAAAATGGGGTGGAATTGGAAAAAAAAAAATCACAATTCCTCCACGGTTTTATGGGTTTTGTTCCACATATGTATAGATTTTCTTATATCTAAATAGTGTAAAAATAGATTAAAACTTAAAAAAAAAAATTTGTTTTTATATATATATATTATTTTTTTTTTTACATCACCATATTCTGACCCCTATAACTTTTTTTAATGGTTATATCTACTGAGCTGTGTCTGGGCTCATTTTTTGCGGAACGATCTGTAGTTTTTTTTTTGTAGTGTATATGACTTTATGATCACATTTTATTAGGTACAAGAAGTGATGAAAAATGGCAAATCGGCCATTTTGACCCTTTTTTCCATTATGCCATAACTGAAAAAATATTTTTATATTTTAATAGTACAGACATTTACGGACATGGCAATGCGCATGATGTTCATATTTTTTGGTATGTATTTTTTTTTTTTATTCTACGGAAAGGGGTTGATTTAAAATTTTAAATTTTTTTAATTTTTATATATTTAACAGCTTTTTTATGATTTTGTAGCTTGTGTTTGAGGCTACTTCTTTTTTTAATTGTGTACCATTATGTTTAGTACTAGAATTGCTCATTCTTATGTTGGCCTGCCACCTGCTTGCCAAAATAAGAATTGCAGCTTCAGAGGGACCCAGTGTATTGAAACCAATTACAGACATCCTCATTGGCCGCAGAGGATTCAGGTAAGAAGCCCAGAAGTACGAGCTTCTGGGTTTTTCACCTTTTAGATGCAAGTGCTACCAGCGCTGTACATGTATACCTATCGCTCCAGCGCTGTACATGTACAGCGCTGGTAGCGAAGGGGTTAAAGGGAATCTGTCACCGGGAAATTCACTGTTAAATCGGGCAAAATGCCTTGTAGGGTTAGCCCAGCAGAATGTAATGATACCTTCACTTAGTGTTCTGCTGATTCATTCTGGAGAAAAAGTACTTTAAATCCATATGCAAAGGAGTGATTAAGTAGACTGAGGGCGGCCCTGAGAGCCACTCTGTGAACACTTGCTCCTCCTACTTCTACTGCCAGTCCCTCCCTCTCTTTGATTGACAGAGCCAGGTGAGATGACTATGCAGGAACCTGTCTCTGTCAATCAAGGAGGAAGCAGGAGGAGCAATGGTGCACAAGATGGCATGGACCCGTCCTTAGTGCACTTAACTGCTCATTTGCATATGGATTATAAATCCATTTTCTCTATGATAAAGCAACGGATTGCTAGGTGAAAGGTATCATTAGATTCAGGTGAGGAAGCCGTACAACAGAGGTGACAGGCCCTCTTTAACCCCTTAAGGACTCAGCCCTTTTTCACCTTAAGGACCCGGCCATTTTTTGCAAATCTGACCAGTGTCAGTTTATGTGGTGATAACTTTTAAACGCTTTTATTTATGCAGGCCATTCTGAGATTCTTTTTTCGTCACATAGTGTACTTCATGACACTGGTAAAATGGAGTCAAAAAAGTTCATTTTTATTCATAAAAAAAAAAATACCGAATTTACCAAAAAATTTTGGGAATGATATTTAATTTTTGGGGATGTTACAAGGCTTAGACCTTTAGAAGCAAATCTTGAAATTTTTCAGAAATTTTCAAAAAACCACTTTTTTTTTTTTTTAATTGACAATTTTTATTGAATTTTACTTATTATCAATAAAGAATTCAAAAACCCACTTTTTAAGGACCAGTTCAGGACTGAAGTCACTTTGTGAGGCTTACATAATAGAAACCACCCAAAAATGACCCATTTTAGAAACTGCACCCCTCAAGGTATTCAAAACTGATTTTACAAACTTTGTTAACCCTTTAGGTGTTCCACAAGAATTAATGGAAAATAGAGATAAAATTTCACTTTTTGGGCAGATTTTCCATTTTAATAATTTTTTTCTAGTTACAAAGCAAGGGTTAACAGCCAAACAAAACTCAATATTTATTGCCCCGATTCTGTAGTTTACAGAAACACCCCATATGTGGTCATAAACTGCTGTACAGGCACACAGCAGGGCGCAGAAGGAAAGGAATGCCATACGGTTTTTGGAAGGCAGATTTTGCTCGACTAGTTTTTTGACACCATGTCCCATTTGAAGCCCCCCTAATGCACTCCTGGAGTAGAAACTCCAAGAAAGTGGCCCCATTTTAGAAACTACGGGATAGGGTGGCAGTTTTGTTGGTACTATTTTAGGGTACATATGATTTTTTGTTGCTCTATATTACACTTTTCGTGAGGCAAGGTAACTAGAAATAGTTGTTTTGGCACCGTTTTTATTTTTTGTTATTTACAACATTCATCTGACAGGTTAGATCATGTGGTATTTTTATAGAGCAGGTTATTACGGACACAGCAATACCTAATATGTATACTTTTTTTATTTATGTAAGTTTTAAACAATGATTTCATTTTTGAAACAAAAAAAATCATGTTTTAGTGTCTCCATAGTGAGAGCCATAGTTTTTTCAGTTTTTGGGCAATTATCTTGGGTAGGGTATGATTTTTGTGGGATGAGATGACGGTTTGATTGGCACTATTTTGGGGTGCGTATGACTTTTTGATCGCTTAGTATTACACTTTTTGTGATGTAAGGTGACAAAAAATGGCTTTTTTTACAGCGTTTTTATTTTATTTTTTTACGGTGTTCATCTGAGGAGTTAGGTCATGTAATATTTTTAGAGAGCAGGTTATTCCGCACGTGGCGATACCTAATATATATACTTTTTTTTTTATTTATTTTACTTTAACACAATAACAGCATTTTAGAAAAAAAAATAACGTTTTAGTGTCTCCATAGTCTGAGAGCCATATTTTTTCAGGCCATTGTCCTATGTAGGGGCTCATGTTTCGCAGGATAAGATTGTGGTTTGATTGCTACTATTTTGAGAGGCATACGCCTTTTTGATCGCTTGGTATTACACTTTTTGTGATGTAAGGTGACAAAAAATGGCTTTTTTACACCATTTTTATTTTTTTACGGTATTTACTTGAGGGGTTACGTCATGTGATATTTTTATAGAGCAGGTTTTTACGGACGCGGCGATACATGTGTAATGCATTTTATTTTTTTAATTTCTATTCAGTGATATGTGTTTTTTTATTTTTACTTTTTTTTCACTTTTTTACTTTTTTTTTTACCCAGACCCACTTGGTTCTCGTAGATCCATTGGATCTGGTGTCTATCTAATACAGTACACTATATAGTGTACTGTACTGTATTTTTTTTACTTCACCTTTAGCAGAAGTCTGATTAGACTTACAGTACCATGGCAAGCAGGACGCCTCTGAAAGCGTCCTGCTGCCATGGTAACCATCACCCGCTACCAGAACAGAGCAGCGGGTGATGGGGAGGGAGGGGGGCTCCCTCCCTCTGTGATCCCATCCTGTCGGGGGGCTGCAAAGGCACAGCAGCCCCCTGATGGGAGAGGGAGGGAGCTCCCTCCCTGTTAACCCCTTCCATACAGCGGTCCGTACGGACCACGGCATGGAAGGGGTTAAAACTGCTGACATCTGCAGCACAGATGTCAGCAGTTTTTAGCAGAGTGTCAGCAATGTGCTGACACTCTGCTAAAACTACTAGCCACCAGGGAAACATTAAAGAGGAGGCGGGCGGGGGATCGCCATTGCGATCCCACCTGCCGTACAGCCTGCCACCGGCACCGCCCGTGTTGCCTGCAACCACCCCCCCCTGCACCCCCGCAGCCACAATATGATTGGGGGCTGCAGGGGGGTTAAAATAAAACAGTTGGGGAACATTAAGTCTCTGATCCCCACGGATCAGAGAGCACAGAAAGCGCTGCAAACTGCAAGTCTGAATTATGCCAGTATCGATTCGGTATCGGGATGTTCGTTTTTTCGATACTGCGCAGTCTAGTATCTTCTGTTAGGACACGGCGTGTGCAGTGCTCGGCACACGCTGTTTTCTCTGCGGCCATAGACATTGAGGTAGGTAGGGAATCCCTCCCTCCTATGACGCAGCCGCCGGTGATTAGTGCGGGAGGAGGGACATGGGAGGAGAGAACTGCTGCGCCGGGCAAATGGCAGCAGCCTCCTCCTCCTCCTGTGTGCTCCTCCGTAAGCAGCCTGCAGCTCTGCCCCCGTCCTGCCCACACAATGATTATTAGCCTTTAATACAGATACAGGAGGTGAGTATGGCAGTATCCGCCTCCTGTATCTGTATTAAAGGCTAATTATTGTGTGGGCAGTGCGACCCCCCCCCCACCCTGTAATAAACTCAATGAGTGGGCAGGGCGCCCTCAATCCCACCCTCCCTCCCAGTATTAAAGTATTTAGAGCATTGGTGGCAGTGGCCACAGGGTCCCCTCCATTGGTGGCAGTGGTAGTGTTACCCATGGCAGCCAGGGCTTCAGTAGCGTCCTGGCTGCCATGGTAACTGATCGGAGTCCTACATTGCGATTGGTTACCATGGCAGCCAGGACGCTACTGAAGCCCTGGCTGCCATGCGGGCTCCCTGCTGCTGTGTGCACCGAGCACAGGGCAGCAGGGAAATGTGAAGTCCTATTCACCCTGATACAGATCTGTTAGGGTGAATAGGACAAGGGATGAAAAGATCCCAGGTTCTACCCCTAAGGGGGGAAATGGTATATAAAAATTAAATAAAAAGTAAAAAAAAAAAACACACCAGAATATTAAGTATAAATCGCCGCCTTTCCCAATTTTACATATAAAATATATAAATAAACATATCACATATCACCATATCTAAAGTCCAAACTGTTGAAAAAAACAACTATGCGGTGAACGTCGTAACAGAAAAGTAAAAAAAAAAATGCGCAATTCAGAATTTTCTTTTGGGTGGAGTTTTTTATTTTTTTTTCGCATGGTATCGAATGATATCGAGTATCGCAATACTTTTTTATGGTATCGATACTGAATCAAAATTTTGGTATCAAAACAACTCTATTGTGAGGATGTTAGAAAAAGTGCTGACAGAGACCTTTTCTAGTCAACTCCAGGGGTGGGTTCAAAGCAGCAAAGTACTGTTTACCTCCTGCAGAAAGCGTGTGAACTGCTCTGGTATGAGCTCTGTGGCAGTATTATTTGTCCTTAGCAGTTTGTCAGGGTTTTTGGATTATTACCTGCTGTGCTTTTTATTTGGTGTTCAGTGTCAAAAAACCTGTGCATGGTGCAGAAAGCTGTTACCTTTGATTGGCCTGAAGAAGGGACCGCAGAGTCTCGAAAGCTTGCCTTATAACATCATTTATTTTACTTAGCCATTAAAAGGTATCAAATGACAATACTTTATATTGTTTCTCTCTTGGAAAGCATCAAGACTTTGATACTAAATTATCCCCAAGTGTCATACTATGAGCAATGTCCCAGTATTCCCAGCAGCGCTCACCTTTCTAGTCAGGAGCTCAATGATCTTGTAGGTGAGATCTAGGATCTTCTTCTCATTGTTTTTCACATCTATCAGGGAGTCGGATGGAGGCTCCAGGATGGGGCTCTGGGTCCTGCTCCACCCTTCACCATGACCAGATGTCTTTTTCACAACAATATAATCCTTTGATTCAAGAGAAACTAAATATCACTATGCAGGGAACTGAACATACTGTACTATCTCATACAATCAAAGACATTTTGAGGGGGTTATCTACGACCAAAGCCCTCACCTCTCCAGTCAGTAGGCAGATGATCTCCAGGGTGAACTTCAGGATTGCATGTGTAACATCTGTTGTCTTTGTGCTCAAACTGTAACCTTCTTTGGTTCGCTTGGTATTTTGCTGGAAATACTCATGGCATTTAATGGTCGTCTCCATGTTGGCCTACAAGTCAGTAGTGAGAGGGGTTGATGGGACTATACATTGTAGAATATTTGGAAAACAAATGGCAGAATGCAGTTAAAATAAAAGTAGTTTAACCCCTTACAGCCATAAACAATTCCGCCAATTTTTTGGAGTGTTTTTATGGTGCTCACTGTGCGCTCAAATTGACGCTCCCTTTATTATGCAGGTCAGTACTATTACAGCGACACCAGGTTTTTCTGATGCTCTAGTACTTTCGGTCACCATAGTCTGACACGCTTCTTTGTGAGGGAGGAGCTGTACTGACCTGACGAGTAATTAGCCAGCCGACGCATGCGCGGTCGCTTCCTGGAGGTCGGAGGAGTGGTGCATGGAGGGAGCAATTGCGGATAGAAGGCGTGGTGGGTGGGGTTTGCTGCGATGGAAGAGGTGTAGTGGGCGTTTACAGTCCTGGATGAGCTGACAGCACTATGGGAAGTTTGGGTTGTAAACGGCAGGGCATAGACGAAGAACGGGGTTTGAATAGGAGATTCAAGTTGTATGTTCAGTATGCTACCAGAAGATGTTTGAAAGGGTTTTCTGAGATTTTTATTTACTGATGACCTATCCTCCTGTGAGCTCCGCAGCCTTCTCACAGTTCACCAAGCAGAGAACCGTACATTATATAGCGGCTGTGCTTGGTATCGCGCTCTGTCCCATTCACTTCTATGGGGCTGAGCTGCTCCTAGGCCATGTGACGGGTGAGCTTGACGTCACTGGCCCAGGAAAAGCTGAGAGAAGGCAGTGGTACTCACAGGAGCGCCGCTGCCTTCTTAAACTGCTGATCAGCGGGGGTCCCAGGTGTCCGACCCCACCAATCAGATACTGATGATCTCTCCAGAGGATAGGCCATTAGTGCCCAGACAACCTCTTAAACCCCTTGTACCTCAGGCCAGTTTTCACCTTCCTGTGCAGGTCTATTTTTTCCAATCTGACGCGTCCCTTTATGCGGTAATAACTTTGGAATCATTTTACTCATCCAAGCCATTCTGAGATTGTTTTCTCGTGACACATTGTACTTCACTTATTAAAAGAAATTATCCCAATTTTCTAAATTTGAATTTCTCTACTTTTAAGACAGATAGTAATACCACATTAAATAGTTATCAATCAGCATTCCCCATATGTCTACTTTATGTTGGCATCATATTCTAAATGTCATTTTTTTTTTCTTTTAGGACGTTAGAAGGCTTAGAACTCTAGAAGCAATTATTCAAATTTTCAAGAAAATTTCCCAAACCGCTTTTTAAGCATCAGTTCAGTTAGGCCTCATGCACACGACCGTTGTTTGATTCCGTGTCCGTTGCTCCGTTTTTCGTGATTTTCTGCGGACCCATTGGAAAACTCGGAAAATGCACCGTTTGTCCTCCGCGTCCGTGGTCCGTGATTCCAGTCCGTCAAAAAAATATAACCTGTCCTATTCTTGTCCGGTTCACGGTTCACGGACATTAAAGTCAATGGGACCGTGAAAAAATGCGGATGGCCATCCGTGTCTGTTTTTTTTGCGGATCCCTTGGCAGGCACTTGGCAAAAATTGTCAGCCTGGCTTTTGGTAAAATCTTTTGGGTCATGTCCGCTAAAAAAAACGGAAGACACACGGAAACACAACCGAAGGCAAAAACGGACACGGATCACTGAACAACGGAACCCCTTTTTGCGGACCGCATAAAAAAACGGTCGTGTGCATGAGGTCTTATAAAGTCATTTTGAGGGCTTATGCAATAGAAACCACCCATAAATGAAACCACTCCATTTTAGAAACTACACTCCTCAAATTATTTAAAACTGATGTTACACACTTTGTTAACCCTTGAGGTGTACCACAAGAGTTAAAGGAAAATGCAGGTGAAATTTTAAAATGTAAAAAAAAAAATTGGTGATTTTTTTTATGTTAATCCATTTTTCCCTGTAACACAGCAAGGGTTAACAGCAAAACAAACCTCAATATTTATTACCCTGATTCTCCGGTTTACAGAAATACCCCATATGTGGTGGTAAAC
The DNA here is from genome assembly GCA_033119425.1 of Bufotes viridis. Taxonomy (NCBI): domain Eukaryota; kingdom Metazoa; phylum Chordata; class Amphibia; order Anura; family Bufonidae; genus Bufotes; species Bufotes viridis. Next base: position 469,039,014 of record CM065592.1, on the reverse strand, counting down.
TGCTGTAGGGGCACACTGCAGTGGTCAGAAGGGAAGGAGCACCATATGTTTTTTGGAGGGCAGATTTTGTTTTTGGGCGCCATGTTGTATTTGAAGAGACCCTGAGGTAGCCCTACAGTGGAAAACCCCCAAAAGTTACTTCATTTTGAAAACTACACCCCTCCAGGAATTTTTAGTAAGGGGTGTACGGAGCACTTTGACCCCACTGGCATTTTACAGAATTTAGAAACACTTGGCCCTGAAAATGAAAAATTTCATATCTTGCAACAAAATGTTGCTTTAGCCCCAAAGGAATAACAGGAGAAATAGTACCCCATCATTTGTTACCCATTTTCTTCTGAATACAGCAACACCCCACATGTGGTTGTAAACTGCTAAAGGGGCACACTGCAGGGTCCAGAAGGGAAGGAGCGCCATATGGCTTTTGCAGCGCAGAATTTGATAGATTGGTTTACGGTCACCATGTTGGTATTGAACAGTCTATGGGGTACCAGTCCACTTTTTTCCAGACAAACATACGTTTTTCTCCGCATGAGGACTTATTTTTTGCAGGATGAGTTGCAGTTATCATTGGTTCTATTTTGGGGCACATACAACTTTTTGATCACTTTTTATTTTGCTTTTTAGGAAGCAGGATTAAGAAATGCAATAATTACACTGTACACAAGTACACTGTGCGGGAAAAATGACACGCTATCTTTATTCTGCTGGTCAGGACGATTAGAGATTAATATTTTTTTTTTACGTTTTACCACTTTTACACAAAGCATTTTTGTAAAAAAAAATCATGTTTTTGCATCGCCATTTTCTGAAAGCCATAATTTTTTATTTTTTCTGCGATTGTCTTATATGGAGGCTCGTTTTTTGCTGGATGAGGTGATGTTGTCATTGGTACCATTTTAGGGGTACATATGGATTTTTGATCGCTTGGTATTACACTTCCAAAAATGGCTGTTTTGACACAATTTTTTTTTTACAGCATTCACCTGACGGGGTGGATCAATGCCCGTGTAAGGCTTCGGGCTGTCATTCCAGCCACCAGGTCACCAATTGTGGACAAGAATAGGCATTTTCTATATAGCGCTGGTCATGTGTGGTCCGCAAAATGAGGACCGATATCCGTGTTTTGCAGATCAGCAATTTGCGGGCCGCTTTTCAACCATAAGAAAGTCTGCAAATGTGATACTTGGAGTAGGGCTGAAACGATTACTCGACTAAATCGAGTAATTCAACACAAAAAAATCCTTAATGCTAATTTTTTGCATCGAGGATTCGTTTGTGTCATGTGACCACAGAGCGGCTTGTATTACTTACCGCTCCTTCGTCACCCTCCGGCCCGCACCTCGCTTGCACTTTTTTCCTGACACATCGTCAGGTCATAGTGCACGTAAGCACGCATTATGACCCGACGCTGTGTGACGTCAGGACGACAGTGCAGCGCGTAGAGAAGAAGATGAAGGAGCTGTGGAGCGGCGTCCCTACAGGAAAGGTAAGTACTGTCGCTGGGGACATGGCTAGGAGGGGCAGTTGGTGGCACTGGGGGGGGCAGTTGGTGGCACTGGGGGGGCAGTTGGTGGCACTGGGGGGAAAGCTGTTGGCACTGGGGGTGAAAGCTGGTGGCACGGGGGGGCAAGCTGGTGGCACTGGGGGTAAGCTGGGGGCAGCTTGTGGCACGGGGGGCAAGCTGGTGGCACGGGGGGTGGGGCAGCTGGTGGCACTGGGGGGGAAGCTGGTGGCACTGGGGGGGGGGAAGCTGGTGGCACTGGGGGGGGAAGCTGGTGGCACTGAGGGGGGTAGCTGATGGCACTGAGGGAGGCAGCTGATGGCACTGAGGGAGGCAGCTGATGGCACTGAGGGAGGCAGCTGATGGCACTGAGGGAGGCAGCTGATGGCACTGAGGGAGGCAGCTGATGGCACTGAGGGAGGCAGCTGATGGCACTGAGGGGCAATTAGATTACTCGATTAATCGTTAAAAATAGAATAGAATACTCTATTTCTAAAACAATCGTTTACTGCAGCCCTAACTAGGAGGTTCCCATCTTTCGAGGTATTCCTACCCCCAACATGGTCATAGTTCTGCTAGTTCGGCTTGTGGATAGCAGGCTTAAAATTAATCACCAGGACAGGTTTACCATTATTCTTACAAATGGGTTATCCAAGCTGGAGAGCAGAATTAGTCACTCTTCAATCAAACTGTGAACTAATGCCTCATGTAAGCATGCAACATAGGGGCCTGTGTACAATTGATGGCGCTGAGAAGCGATGTTAATTATGCTGAGAAGCAGTTATTAGATCAAAGCATAGCATGAGGAGGTGTGATCTGGGGTCATTCTTGTTTTTGTATGGAGAGCAGAATTTGATCCTAGAAGCTCCTACTTCCTTCACCTTGTACCATAGATGCACTGGTACAACCTACCTGTTCACATCGATGAGGATCCAGATGGACAGAAGGGCTTATGGGAACTGGATGGAAAACATTTTGCCGCTGCTGCTGGTGTGATGTTCTGCGGTTAGGTTCGCCGGAAGCTGGAGAGTCTACATTTGTGCTCTTAAGTGCTGGTTTCACTTTCTGCCATGGACATTTTTGTGGTGGGACATCACGGAAAATTGTGGGGACAGCATCTTTCCTCAAAGTCTTCCTCAATCCACTAGGCTGGTAGGACTGCTCAGTGAAATGTTCTGAGCACACCCGAAACCTGTTGTTGGTTTTGCCCTCGAATATTCCTCTCAGCCAGTTCTTCAATGTCCCTGATGACATGTCCGCTCTGCTCTATGCACCTCAGCCAGGTTTTGATCTTGTCCAAGTTGTTGGGAAAAGAGTGCAAAATAATGTTCAGCCTCTTCCCCCCATAGTTGTGGCATCGTTCAACAAAGCATCTTGGCATCTTTTTCACTTCTGGAGAAAACGGGAAGCTGGAGGACATAATGAAAACTGGGTGACTCAGAGCAACCCTTAGTATCACTGTATGATGTACGTTTTGGAAGAGAAAGTGATGCATAGTCATTCCTCCATCCACACATGTATACACCTCAAGGGAAGATCAGCACACCCCATGCACCTCCATTCTAGAAGAGCTGTACTTCACCAAATATATGTATATCACCTCCATACTGCACCCCAAAATATAATCTCCTCCAGGATTTACCTCACACCTGTATAGGTCACCTCCATACTGCACCCCCAAAATATAATTATATGATCTACTCCTCCAGGATTTATCTCCTAGTCATTCCTGCACCCATCCCTGCATATGTCACCTCCATACTGCACCAAAAGCTGTATATGTCACCTGCACCCATCCCTGTAATACTGTATATGTCACCTGCACCCATCCCTGTATATGTCACCTCCATACTGCACCAACAGCTGTATATGTCACCTGCACCTATCCCTGTAATACTGTATATTTCACCTGCACCCATCCCTGTAATACTGTATATGTCACCTGCACCCATCCCTGTAATACTGTATATGTCACCTGCACCCATCCCTGTAATACTGTATATGTCACCTGCACCCATCCCTGTAATACTGTATATGTCACCTGCACCCATCCCTGTAATACTGTATATGTCACTTGCACCCATCCCTGTAATACTGTATATGTCACCTGCACCCATCCCTGTAATACTGTATATGTCACCTGCACCCATCCCTGTATATGTCATCTCCATACTGCATCCATGCCTGTATATGTCAACTCTATACTGCACCCATCACTGTACATGTCACCTGCACCCATCCTTGTATATGTCACCTCCATACTGCACCCATCCCTGTACCTGTCACCTCCATACTGCACCCATCCCAGTACATGTCACCTCCATACTGTCCCCATCCCTGTACATGTCACCTCCATACTGTCCCCATCCCTGTACATGTCACCTCCATACTGTCCCCATCCCTGTACATGTCACCTCCATACTGCACCCATCCCTGTACCTGTCACCTCTATACTGCACCCCTCCCTGTACCTGTCATCTCCATACTGCACTGACAGCTGAATATGTCACCTGCACCCATCCCTGTAATACTGCATATGTCACCTGCACCCATCCCTGTAATACTGTATATGTCACCTGCACCCATCCCTGTAATACTGTATATGTCACTTGCACCCATCCCTGTAATACTGTATATGTCACCTGCACCCATCCCTGCATATGTCATCTCCAAACTGCACCAGAAGCTGTATATGTCACCTGCACCCATACTTCTATATCACCTCCATACTGCACCCATGCCTGTATATGTCAACCCCATACTGCACCCATGCCTGTATATGTCAACTCCATACTGCACCCATGCCTGTATATGTCAACTCCATACTGCACCCATGCCTGTATATGTCACCTGCACCCATCCCTGTACATGTCACCTCCATACTGCACCCATCCCTGTACATGTCACCTCCATACTGCACCCATCCCTGTACCTGTCACCTCCATACTGCACCCATGCCTGTATATGTCAACTACATACTGCACCCATGCCTGTATATGTCAACTACATACTGCACCCATGCCTGTATATGTCAACTCCATACTGCACCCATGCCTGTATATGTCAACTCCATACTGCACCCATCCCTGTACCTGTCACCTCTATACTGCACCCATCCCTGTACCTGTCACCTCCATACTGCACCCATTCCTGTACCTGTCACCTCCATACTGCACCCATGCCTGTATATGTCACCTCCATACTGCACCCATCCCTGTACGTGTCACCTCCATACTGCACCCATCCCTGTACGTGTCACCTCCATACTGCACCCATCCCTGTACGTGTCACCTCCATACTGCACCCATCCCTGTACGTGTCACCTCCATACTGCACCCATCCCTGTACGTGTCACCTCCATACTGCACCCATCCCTGTACATGTCACCTCCATACTGCACCCATCCCTGTACGTGTCACCTCCATACTGCACCCATCCCTGTACATGTCACCTCCATACTGCACCCATCCCTGTACGTGTCAACTCTATACTGCACCCCTCCCTGTACGTGTCACCTCTATACTGCACCCATCCCTGTACCTGTCACCTCCATACTGCACCCATCCCTGTACCTGTCTCCTCCATACTGCACCCATCTCTGTATATGTCACCTCCATACTGCACCCATCCCTGTACGTGTCACCTCCATACTGCACCCATCCCTGTACATGTCACCTCCATACTGCACCCATCCCTGTACGTGTCAACTCTATACTGCACCCCTCCCTGTACGTCACCTCCATACTGCACCCCTCCCTGTACCTGTCACCTCCATACTGCACCCATCCCTGTACCTGTCTCCTCCATACTGCACCCATCTCTGTATATGTCACCTCCATACTGCACCCATCCCTGTACGTGTCCCCTCCATACTGCACCCATCCCTGTACATGTCACCTCCATACTGCACCCATCCCTGTACATGTCACCTCCATACTGCACCCATCACTGTACCTGTCACCTCCATACTGCACCCATGCCTGTACGTGTCTCCTCCATACTGAAGCCATCACTGTACCTGTCACCTCCATACTGTCCCCATCCCTGTATGTGTCGCCTCCATACTGCACCCATCCCTGTACCTGTCACCTCCATACTGTCCCCATCCCTGTACATGTCACCTCCATACTGCACCCATCCCTGTACATGTCACCTCCATACTGTCCCCATCCCTGTACATGTCACCTCCATACTGCACCCATCCCTGTACATGTCACCTCCATACTGTCCCCATCCCTGTACATGTCACCTCCATACTGCACCCATCCCTGTACATGTCACCTCCATACTGTCCCCATCCCTGTACATGTCACCTCCATACTGCACCCATCTCTGTACCTGTCACCTCCATACTGCACCCATCCCTGTACATGTCACCTCCATACTGCACCCATCTCTGTACCTGTCACCTCCATACTGCACCCATCCCTGTACCTGTCACCTCCATACTGCACCCATCCCTGTCACCTCCACACTGCACACATCCCTCTACGTATCACCTCCATACTGCACCCATCCCTGTACGTGTCACCTCCATACTGCACCCATCCCTGTACCTGTCACCTCCATACTGCACCCATCCATGTACGTGTCACCTCCATACTGCACCCATCCCTGTACCTGTCACCTCCATACTGCACCCATCCCTGTCACCTCCATACTGCACACATCCCTGTACATGTCACCTCCATACTGCACCCCTCCCTGTACCTGTCACCTCCATACTGCACCCATCCCTGTACCTGTCACCTCCATACTGTCCCCATCCCTGTACCTGTCACCTCCATACTGTCCCCATCCCTGTACATGTCACCTCCATACTGCACCCATCCCTGTACATGTCCCCTCCATACTGTCCCCATCCCTGTACATGTCACCTCCATACTGCACCCATCTCTGTACCTGTCACCTCCATACTGCACCCATCCTTGTACATGTCACCTCCACACTGCACACATCCCTCTACGTATCACCTCCATACTGCACCCATCCCTGTACCTGTCACCTCCATACTGCACCCATCCATGTACCTGTCACCTCCATACTGCACCCATCCATGTACCTGTCACCTCCATACTGTCCCCATCCCTGTACGTGTCACCTCCATACTGTCCCCATGCCTGTATATGTCAACTCCATACTGCATCCATGCCTGTATATGTCAACTCTATACTGCACCCCTCCCTGTACATGTCACCTGCACCCATCCTTGTATATGTCACCTCCATACTGCACACCTCCCTGTACCTGTCACCTCCATACTGCACCCATCCCTGTACCTGTCACCTCCATACTGCACCCATCCCTGTACATGTCACCTCCATACTGCACCCCTCCCTGTACCTGTCACCTCCATACTGCACCCATCCCTGTACGTGTCACATCCATACTGTCCCCATCCCTGTACGTGTCACCTCCATACTGTCCCCATCCCTGTACGTGTCACCTCCATACTGCACCCATCCCTGTACCTGTCACCTCCATACTGCACCCATCCCTGTACATGTCACCGCCATACTGCACCCATCCCTGTACGTGTCACCTCCATACTGTCCCCATCCCTGTACATGTCACCTCCATACTGCACCCATCCCTGTACCTGTCACCTCCATACTGCACCCATCCCTGTACATGTCACCTCCATACTGTCCCCATCTCTGTACCTGTCACCTCCATACTGTCCCCATCCCTGTACCTGTCACCTCCATACTGCACCCATCCCTGTACATGTCACCTCCATACTGTCCCCATCTCTGTACCTGTCCCCTCCATACTGTCCCCATCCCTGTACATGTCACCTCCATACTGCACCCATCCCTGTACATGTCACCTCCATACTGCACCCATCCCTGTACATGTCACCTCCATACTGCACCCATCTCTGTACCTGTCACCTCCATACTGCATCTGTCACCTCCATACTGCACCCATCCCTGTACATGTCACCTCCATACTGCACCCATCCCTGTACCTGTCACCTCCATACTGCACCCATCCCTGTACATGTCACCTCCATACTGTCCCCATCTCTGTACCTGTCACCTCCATACTGTCCCCATCCCTGTACATGTCACCTCCATACTGCACCCATCCCTGTACATGTCACCAACATACTGCACCCATCCCTGTACATGTCACCTCCATACTGCACCCATCTCTGTACCTGTCACCTCCATACTGCACCCATCTCTGTACCTGTCACCTCCATACTGCACCCATCCTTGTACATGTCACCTCCACACTGCACCCATCCCTGTACGTGTCACCTCCATACTGCACCCATCCCTGTACGTGTCACCTCCATACTGCACCCATCCCTGTACCTGTCACCTCCATACTGCACACATCCATGTACCTGTCACCTCCATACTGCACACATCCATGTACGTGTCACCTCCATACTGCACCCATCCCTGTACCTGTCACCTCCATACTGTCCTCCATCCCTGTACGTGTCACCTCCATACTGTCCCCATGCCTGTATATGTCAACTCTTTACTGCGCCCATCACTGTACATGTCACCTGCACCCATCCTTGTATATGTCACCTCCATACTGCACCCATCCCTGTACGTGTCACCTCCATACTGCACCCATCCCTGTACATGTCACCTCCATACTGCACCCATCTCTGTACCTGTCACCTCCATTACAGTTCTATCGCCTCCTCCTCCAGGATTTCCCTCAGAGTCTCACGTACACATTTATGTATCACCTGTAGAAACGATTACACCCCATACACCTAGCCATACACTCTGCGGCCTCCCTTAAATAGCAGCAGTGATGGGATCTTGGGGCCCCGCCCCCTGCAGGGGGACATTACTGAGTTGTCAGGTGCTGAACACGTAAGCTCTCTCACCCGTTACTGTGGAGCCCTGCCGTCTATTTCCGTTTAGTCTGTTTTTAGGGTCTGTGGCAGGACCTTGATGACGTCAGAGTCACATGATCATAATGTCGTCGCACCACGTGACCTGCTATGCAGAGGAGTTTCTGCTGTGAGACTGGGATGGTCCTTAGGCTGGCTATGAGTCGGTATGCTTTGGGCCAAAGGATTGGGCAAATTGTTGATGAAGTCGTGACCATGTGATCGGTCACGTGTGTGGGAGGAGTCAGTCTCCAGGTTGTGATATTGGATTATAATAATTCCATGTAGATTTATATAAAAAGGTCTCCGTAATCGGGAAATACACGGGCATGAGGCCTGCACTGTCCCAGGCTGACCTTGGTTTCTTATTGACTTAATGTTTTTTTCTTTTTATGAATAAATTATGAGTAGGGTTGCCAACTTTCCCAACAAAAAATACCAGGCAAGTTAAGGCACACCCCAAACGGGGTGTTCTTGTGAGGCGTGGCTTAACACGGGGTATTAGGTTGCTGGCATACTGTGGCTCCCAATAATATTAATGCCCCCAGTAATATTAATGCCCCCATTAGTGCCCCCCACCATTAATAATGCCCCCAGGAAGAATAATGCGCTCTTCTCTTCTTCTGCCCAAAAAAAGCGCTAACCTCCTCCATTTGCTCGCGCTGCGGTGATCGCTCACTGGAAGCTTATGACAGGACCTGCGCTCCGGTGTGATGACGTCTCGCAGGTCCTGTCCTGTACATCCAGTGAGCAGTGCGGGCAAACGGAGGAGGAGAGTGCCGAGGTGAAACCAATTAAAAGCAGCATGAAAACAGAAGTACCTGCCACGAAAATGGGCGTCAATGGGATTCAAAGGGTTAACTGCCAGGGCCACTGATCTGCATGCAGAGGGTGATGCCCGGCGTCATATTCAGATAAGGCCTCATGCACACAGCCGTTGTTTGGGTCCGCATTCACTTCAATGGGGCCGCAAAAGATGCGGACAGCACTCCGTGTGTTTGCATCTGTTGCTCCGTTCCGTGGCCCCGCAAAAGAGAGAGCATGTCCTATTCTCGTCCGTCGTGCAGACAGGAATAGGCACTTCTGTAATAAGCTGCCTGTTCCGTTCTGCATATTGCGGAAGGCACACGGGCAGCGTTCATGTTTCATGATTCACAATTTGTGGACCACAAAACACGGCGCTGTTATGTGCATGTAACCTAAGCCTGGCCTATTTAGGTTCTGGGTATAAACTTCGGACCAGCTGTCCTCAACTGCAATGATACGGGCATCACCCCGTGTGCTGGCAGTATGAGAACAGTGGCCCTAAGTCATTTAACCCTTTAAATCACACTCTTTGATGCCCATTTTTGTGACAATGTTCTGTTTTCATGCTGCTTTCAACCGGAATGATTTCACACCAGGACAGCTCAGTGCAATGTATTTTATTACTGATTTCTCCTCATAATTTATTCATAAAAAGAAAAAAAACACCTTATGTCAATGAGAAAATGATGAATAAGAAAGTGACATCACTCTGCACTGTATACATTATACACACACAGCTCTGCACTGTATACATTACACACACACCGCTCTGCACTATATACATTACATACACACACACCGCTCTGCACTATATACATTATACACACACCGCTCTGCACTATATACATTATACACACACCGCTCTGCACTGTATACATTATACACACACCGCTCTGCACTGTATACATTACACACACACCGCTCTGCACTATATACATTACATACACACATACCGCTCCGCACTATATACATTATACACACACCGCTCTGCACTATATACATTATACATACACCGCTCTGCACTATATACATTATACACACACCGCTCTTCACTATATACATTATACACACACCGCTCTGCACTATATACATTATACAAACACCGCTCTGCACTATATACGTTATACACACACCACTCTGCACTGTATACATTATACACACACCACTCTGCACTATATACATTATACACACACCGCTCTGCACTATATACATTACACACACACTGCTCTGCACTATATACATTATACACACACACTGCTCTGCACTATATACGTTATACACACACCGCTCTGCACTGTATACATTATACACACACCGCTCTGCACTATATACATTATACACACACACTGCTCTGCACTATATACGTTATACACACACTTGCACTGTATACATATACACCACTCTGCACTATATACATTATACACACACCGCTCTGCACTATATACATTACACACACACCGCTCTGCACTATATACATTATACAAACACCGCTCTGCACTATATACGTTATACACACACCACTCTGCACTGTATACATTATACACACACCACTCTGCACTATATACATTATACACACACCGCTCTGCACTATATACATTACACACACACTGCTCTGCACTATATACATTATACACACACACTGCTCTGCACTATATACGTTATACACACACCACTCTGCACTGTATACATTATACACACACCGCTCTGCACTGTATACATTATACACACACCACTCTGCACTATATACATTATACACACACTGCTCTGCACTATATACATTATACACACACACTGCTCTGCACTATATACGTTATACACACACCACTCTGCACTGTATACATTATACACACACCACTCTGCACTATATACATTATACACACACCGCTCTGCACTATATACATTACACACACACCGCTCTGCACTGTATACATTATACACACACCACTCTGCACTGTATACATTATATACACACCAATCTGCACTGTATACATTATACACACCGCTCTGCACTGTATACATTATACAAACACCGCTCTGCACTGTATACATTATACAAACACCGCTCTGCACTGTATACATTATACAAACACCGCTCTGCACTGTATACATTATACAAACACCACTCTGCACTGTATACATTATATACACACCAATCTGCACTGTAAACATTACACACACCGCTCTGCGCCGTATACATTACACACACTGCTCTGCACTATACACATTATACACACACCGCTCTGCACTATATACATTACACACACCGCTCTGCACTGTATACATTACACACACCGCTCTGCACTATATACATTATACACACACCGCTCTGCACTATATACATTACACACACACCGCTCTGCACTGTATACATTATACACACACCACTCTGCACTGTATACATTATATACACACCAATCTGCACTGTATACATTATACACACCGCTCTGCACTATATAAATTACACACACTGCTCTGCACTATATACATTACACACACCGCTCTGCACTATATACATTACACACACCGCTCTGCACTATATACATTACACACACCGCTCTGCACTATATACATTACACACACCGCTCTACACTGTATACATTACACACACCGCTCTGCACTATATACGGTACATTACACAGCTGGCTGTGGGGGGGGGGGGAAGCACAATCCTTATAGATAAAAGGATTTTATCTATATTGTAAGGTTAAATCATGTTTTTTATTTAATCTATTCACTATACATGTTCCTTTTTAATTTAGGAACATGTATACCGAATGGATTAAATAAAAAACCTAATTTAACCTGCCGCATTTTGCCTAGTTTAAGTCTCCTCCCCCCCTGAGCCTTACTTACCTGTTTGGTGTGTGTCTCCGGTGGGGATGATTATTCAATCAGGTGGGAGTGTCACATAAGTGTATATAAGTCTTGGTTTTAAGTATTTTTGTATGTCTTGATGAAGGGCTAGAGATGGCATAGCCTGAAACGCATCACAGCGATTTTGTCCACTTTTTAAGGTCTGGATTTTAATGGTAGCTAAATAAAGTCGATTGCACATGGAGCTGGATCTTACTTGTTATTTTGGATTTTGCATCTGACACACACCGGTCTGCGCTGTATACATTACACACTACTTGCCTATTACATGCAGTGACATCCCCTCTGATTATAGGCATCTTCTTCTTTCTGCGCAGACCTCCATAACAACCTCTTTCACCCACGCCTCATCTCTTTAGAGTTTGCCACACAGACATCTTAGGCTCCTTGCTTTTCCATCATCCTCTCCATCTTCTCAGCACAAAGTTTCTATCCGGGTACCCCAAAAGTGTCATCCTGCCACCCCTAATACTGTGCCCACAAGTACTATACTGAAGAAAAAATAGTACCATACAGATAGCGCCTTTGAAAATGCTAGTACCATCCATTGGCATAGCTACAGGGGTTGCAGCGGTTGCAGTTGCAAGCGGGCTTCCCTTGCCAGTGGTGCTGTATATTTCCCTTTATAAGATGGGGTGCAGTGCATCTTATAAAGGGAATACTAGTGAGCGCTTCCATAATGGAAGCGCTCACCAGTCAGCAGGAGGCCGAGGAGTGAAGCGCTGTACTCACCTCTCCCTGCTTGCTCTTCTTAGGTCCCGCGCTGCTGTGTCCTGGCTGCTTGCAGCGTCAGGACGTACAGAGCGCACTGTGACCTGACGCTGCAGGCAGGCAACTGCAGCATGGGCCCTGAGAAGAAAACCTGGAGACCACCAGACCAGGAGAGGTAAGTTAATTTATTTATTTTTCAGTCTAATCTGAGGTCTGATATGGGGGGGGGGGTCTGCTGGTCTAATATGGGGGGTCTGGAAGTATGATATGGGGGGTCTGAAGGTCTGATATGGGGGGTCTGGAGGTCTAATGGGGGTCTGATTGGGGATCTGGAGGTCTAATGGAGGTCAGATATAGGGATTTGGAGCTCTAGTGGGGGTATGGAAGTCTAATGGGGGTCTGGAGGTCTAATGGGGGTGGGTCTGAGAGGTCTAATAGGGTCTTATCTGAGGTCTGGTCTGAGATAGAGGGGTGTCTCTTCTGGGGTTTTATATAGGGGTCTGATCTGAAAGGTATGGTGGTCTGTTTTTGTACTGGCGCACAATATGAAGGGATATTTTTGTACTGGCGCACTGTGTGGTACCAGTATTTTTAGGGGGACTGTTTCTGCAGGATAGTATTGGGGGGTACAGTATTAGGGGGGGGCAGGATGGGGTGTAGAGAAGGTGGGGAGGATGATGGAAAAGTAGGAAACTAAGATATGTGTTTGCTAAACTCTACAGAGACAAGACACGGCTGGAAGAAGTCACCATGGCGGTCTGAAAAGAGGAGATGAGGAAAGAGAGTATCTACATCAGAGAAGACGTCACTTGATGTAAGAGGTACATATGTCTGGCTGTATTATCCTGTATGTTCTGTAGTGCTGTATGTAATGTTTTCCAAATATGTAGACAATGGGTGCATATCGCTAGGATATGTCCCCATTGTCTGATAGGTGCAGATCCCACCTTTGGGACCCGCACCTACACTGAGAACGGAGCAGGGAAAGGTGGTGGAGGGCGCACTCCATTCTCCATTCATTTCTATGGGGCCACTAAAAATAGCCTCGGCTATTTCCGTCAGCCCCATAGAAATGAATGGGAGCTGTGGCTGCGCAAGGGCGGTGCGCTCCCATTCACTTGTATGGGGAGAGCGCTTGCCAGAAAAGTGGGAAACCTGGGGTACTCCAGCCACCGTCCTCCCCACTTCGTTCTCGGCGTAGGTGCAGGTCCCAGAGTTGGGATGATCATATGTAAATGAGGGCTCGCTAGTGCCCTGGGGCAGCTTTCGGGCTGTAAGTGCCCAGGCCGCTCTTCCTTCTTCTCAGATAACACCTCCCCAGCCTCTTGCTTGCCCTGCCCTGTAAGCCTCTTGCGTCATCCAGTGTACTGGATAAGATCCCGCCGGCGTATGCACACTGCATGCAGCGATGCAGCTGCCCACAATGGTAATCACAGTGCGCATGCACTGTCGGGATCTCGTCCAGTACACTGGATGACACAAGAGGCTTACAGGGCAGACCAAGCAAGAGGCAGGGGAGGGGTTATCCGAGAAGAAGGAAGAGCGGCCTGGGCACTTACAGCCCGAACGCCTCCCCTGGGCACTTGCGAGCCCTCATTTACATATGAATAAAACTGTGGAAACAAGAGGAAAAAGGTACCATTTGATTCATGTATAATAATGCTATAGTACTATGTAAACAGTATATAATGGCAAACTGTGCTGACAGTCCTAACAGTAGGACTGGAGATAATGGGTTAGGTTAACAATTTTGCTGGGGGGGGGGGATTTTTGAATTTTTATCCCAGGCAGCAGAAAGGCTAGGTGCACCCCTGCCCCTTGCCACAAAGCACCGAGGGGGGGGGGGCAAGCTGAACTCTTGCACCAGGGCCCATGAGCCTTTAGCTACGCCCTTTGTACCATCGGCTCCCTTGCGGCTCACCTCCCAGACTGGACCGGCCATTAATTAAAGTTTGGGAGTTTCAGGTCATTATGGACACACTTGGCGTTTGTTTCTGGCATTTTCACAAAAGCTTCTCCCATATGCTTTGCACAGCACTGCGCCGACCTATGTGCAATAAAAGTGCACAGTGAAAAGCAAGTGGCAGACTTGCATTTTTCTAAGACTCTTTGTTTAATGGAAACTATGACACAGTGCCATATCTGTGATGGACCACCCAACTGGCCCTATCACTATAAGGCTACCAGCACAGGGATGCGGGCTGTCTTGTACAAGTTCTGCATAAATATCCGTGCCGATTTCTGTGCGTTTCCTTACCAAAACCCGCATGCGTTGCTTGCAGTTTTTGGTGCACATTTGATGCAGTTTTGCTAAAGATCTCACCCTTGCATTGAAAAGGGTGAATACCACCTAAAAGAACTGCACAAGCAATTGACGCTGCAGATATCAAAATCCACACAGTAGGTACATTTTTGCACAAAACTAAAAAGCAAAGTGTACGTGAGATTTGTCTCTCATTCACTCTCCTGGTACTGGATTACACTGGGGGAAAAAACACACATAATCACATCGTGTGCAGGTAGCTTTAGGATACCTGCACACAAATATTTCAAAACTGAAAATCTGCATGTTTTTCATTTAGATTTCTGTACCAGATCTGCACCAAAAATCACTCGTGTTACTTGTGCCAAAGAAACATCCCTATGAATACCAGGACCCAAGGTTTCCCATCAGAATAATGCCCACTGCATTACACTGTCCAGCCATGTGATCATGTGATCAGTGCAGGGGGCGTGGTTCAGCACTGGATTTGATCCCGTGCTGAGCCACGCCCCCTGCACTGATCACATGACGGTGACGTCACCCCAGGTCCTTCGGCTTTTCAACAGTTCGGGTTCGTGGAAGCCGCCCCTTATGGATTCCATATGCCGGGATAGTCCGCGGTAGTGGAATCCATAACCGGATGCGGCGATTACCACAACCCGAACGCCTAACTAATTTTTAAAGTTCGCTCATCTCTAGTGATCACTTCTCATTTCAGTAAACCTTAGACTCCCATAACCCTTGTGGTTGTCCTTGCTTGGACCACTTTTGGTAGGAAATAACCTTTGCATAGAGGGAACAACCCATAAGACCTGCTGTTTTGGAGATGCATACTTGCATACTTTCGCCTTACAAAATGTCAGCCAGAGTGTCCCTTCCCTTACCTTGGGAGGCAGGCACAGGTCCCTGTTGCCTGCCAAGGACCTTAGTATTACATTCCAGTAGTCATTGGCTTTTGAAACCAAGAACATATATATCACATTCTGGCTTTGAACTAGAGCTTAGACTTCAATATCATAACTAGAGGCATTGGCCCTTATTTATCAAGGCTGGCATGTGCTACGCCGTTCTTGATAGGGCCTGTGCTGCCGAAGGAGGTATGTCATTTATGACGAGGTGCAGGCCTCGGCCTAAATTAACGGCCTCCTCCGGCTCCCCGTGTTAGAGCTGCTGTAGATTTCAATTACTATTTATCACAGTTTCTGGCGTAAATAATGATGAATTAGCTGGGGCAAATGGTCCTGCCCTTTCAACACCCTTGCTCCTTCCTCACCACGTCCCCTTTTTATACACTTGACGAGGGCGGAAGTACATGCAGATTGCGACTAGCAAAGTCACAAATGCATTGAAATGTTGCAAATCTGCTATATGAGAGGTGTAAGGGGAATGCTAAATTTCCCCCATTGTTTTGGTGTAAATTTAAAGCCAAGAATCTCAGCTATAAAATGCAGGAGCAATTCAATGACCAGAAGGTCATAGAATGCTCCTACCTCTTCTCTAGTGATACTTATTACAGGCTGAAGAACACTTGGCCAAAAATCTCTGACCAATGCAACTGATTTACATCAGTCAGAAATTACATTTATGTGCATTAATAGTAACCATGCACAATTATTTCCGACTATGGAGTACTACTGAACCAAATGAAGACCACTATAGAACTCAGGACTGGGTCCTCTGGGTGCGTCCAGGTATTCACAGAGCTGTAATGTGTTGACTGGACTTAAAAACTCAGACCTCTTCCAGTTCAAATTAGTTGAATGTGCACATTTTAGCCAGATAGGCATATTAATACCATTAGGATGTGTGTCTCTACCAGGTAAGGCTGGATGAGAGAGAAAAGTATGGGAAAATGAAGATTACTCTTACCGGCAATTGGATTTTCCTGAACCCACGACAGCACCACGAGAGAGGCTCTGCCCCATAGACAGGAAACCTGAAGTACAAAAAGGCAGAGGCTCTTCTCCCACTTCAATATATTTTTCCAAGGATTAATTGCATCAAATCCTCCAATTATATACGTAGTTTTTTTTAATGCTAATGCGACACCCGTGAAAAATGTGCACCAACACTAACACTACAGGGAAGGGAAATAAGGGTGCTGTCATGGGTTCAGGAAAATCCAATTACCGGTAAGAGTACTCTTCATTTTTCCCCTCACCCACGACAGCACCACTAGAGTAAAAAACCATGTAGACACTTAGGGTGGGTTGACAGCAGGAAAGCACCTTCGTAGCAAAGGTTAAATCAGTAGATGAGTCTAACTGTAATTGGTAATATCTGAAAAAGGTAGTTGAAGAAGACCAGACTGCCCCCTTACAGATATCCTCAATAGAGACAGCAACCCTCTGTCCAAGAGGTAGAATGGGCCTTCTGGAGGAGACTTCCCTGAAGCTGAATAAGCCAAAGACACTGCTGAAATTGATCTAAACAATCTAGAAACCCATGGATAGAAGACACATTCTCATTAAACAGGGCTAAGAGTGCCGAAACCTGAACCTTCAAAGTGCTAGGTGACAAACCTAACTGCAAACCCTTCAGAAGAAATTCCAAAATCTGGCAAACCGGAGCAAAACTTAAGAACTTTTTCCAGACCCTGGCATAAATGGAAATTGTAACCTTCTTCCTACATTTTAAAAGGGTGCTAACTATATCTGAAGAAAACCTCCTATTAGTCAGAAGGATCCTTTCAAATTCCATGCAGTCAGATGGAGGCCCTTTATCTGTGGATGAAAAACCAGCCCATGAGACAGAAGGTCATGGACTTCCGGAAGGATCCACGGGTCCGTCACAGACAACTTGCTTTACCAGGTGAACCACGTCCTCAAAATTACTCTCGCACGATCCTCCCTTATCTTTTGCAGAACCCTGGGAATCAAGGGAAAAGGAGGAAAGGCATAACCCAGAGGGAAATTGTAACTGTGGAGGAAAGCATCCAGTCCACAGGGGAATCCCTCTGGAGACAGGGAAAATAATTTCTCCACTTTCCTGTTCTGACTTATGGCAAAAAGGTCTATCGAAGGGAGTTCTCAGCTGTCTGTAATCTTTCTGAAAATCTTCTGGCTTAAACTCCACTCCCCACTGAGAAATCAAGTGACGACTTAGAAAATCTGCCTGGATATTTTCTGTCCCTTTGATGTTAACCGTTGAAATGGATCTGCAATTCTGTTTGGCTAACCAGAGAATCTCACCTCCCATTAGCATCAAACTCCTGTTTCTGGTGCCTCCCTGTTTGTTTATGTAAGAAACTACAGTCTTGTTGATGACATGACTCTGAGATGCCTGTCTGATATTAACAGGAGAACTTCCGACATTGCAAATTTCACCGCCATTAGTTCCTTCATATTTGAGGAGGCTGACTTTAGACTCCCTCTCCATAAACCCTGAATGGATTGGTTCAGAATATGAGCTCCCAACCCCAAGGGCTTGCATCTGTTGTTAAGCATAGGAGATCCTTCTTCCTCCAAGGTGCCCCCTGAATCAGATTGTCCCTTATCAACCACCATCTTAGATTTCCTAAAGTCCGATCTGATATTACTATCCTCGTCTCTAATGTTTCTCCCCCCCCCCCTTTCCATGCTGCCAGCAGGTCGCACTGCAGATCCCTGGAATAAAACTGGGTCCATACAACATCGGGAATACAAAATGTTAGGCTTTCCAGAATCGATATACCTTTCCTCAAGGATATCTTTGGGTTTTTGGCCAAGTCTCGTATCTTTCCGCTTAACTTTACAATCTTATCTTCTGTCAAAAAACATTCTGTACTCTCAAAGAAGTAACCCCCAAAAATGCTGACTTTGTGAGGGTTCTGGTCTTGATTTTTCTCTGTTCAGGATCCATCCCATCTTCTCATGGATCTGAGACACCACTTCTACTGCTTTTCTGCAGGACTCTCCTACTATCAAGAAATCGTCTAGCTAGGGCAGGCATGCTCAACCTGCGGCCCTCCAGCTGTTGTAAAACTACAACTCCCACAATGCCCTGCTATAGGCTGATAGCTGTAGGCTGTTCGGGCATGCTGGGAGTTGTAGTTTTGCAACAGCTGGAGGGCCGCAGGTTGAGCATGCCTGAGCTAGGGGATAAAAAGAATGTCCTTCTCTTTGATGTGAGCCCCTATCTCTGATATCACCTTCGTGAACACCCTCGGTGCCATTGAAAGTCCAAAATAAAGGGCCTAGAACTGTAGATGTCTGACGATTCCCCCTATTTTTACCACTACTCTGAGAAACTTTTGAAAATCCTGATGAATAGGGAGATGAAAATAGGCATCTTTTAAGTCCATCAAGCAATTGGGAGAGAGCAGACTTATAGCTGATCTTATAGTCTCCATTTTGAATTTTTTTTTAAGAGCAAAAAACCGTTTAGCTTTTTTAAATTTATTATTGTTCTGTAAGAACCGTCAGTTTTTTTCAACGGAAAAAAACCTTCTCCCTTCTGTCCCTCTGGAACCGGTATCAGAACTCTGTTTTTTAACAATTCTAAGACTTCTCGTTCTATAGAGTCACTTTCTCCTCCAGTAGTCTTTGTGACTACAAACCTTACAGTAGTAGGAGAACGAAACTCTAGTTTTTCCCCCTGACCTATTGTATCTAAAATCCAAGAATTGCTGGAAACCTGTTTCCATGCAGGAAAAAAATTTGACAACCTTCCTCCTAGATGACACGTGGCGTCATTGCTGGTCGGGTTTCTTTCTTTCACCCAAGGACTGACTGAAGAAAAAACCTCTTCCGCCTTTCCTTTGTGACCTAAATAGATTTTTTGTCTCTTTTATCCCCCTCTCTATTACCTCGAAAGGAACGGTCAAATCTCCCCCTAGCAGAAAAAGACTGAGCTGGGAACTTTTTCTTTTTATCTGCAGTTTTCTCTAAAAGCTCATCTAACGCAGAACCGAAAAGATACTCTCCCTGAAAGGGAATTGCACATAACCTCTTTTTGGAAAGCAAGTCTCCACTCCAGCCCTTTAGCCATAAAGCTTTATGCGCAGAGCTAGCAAGAGCAGAAGATCTAGCTGCCAGCCTGATAGTCTGGCGGAGCATCCGCTATGAAATCTGCAGCTTTTTTAATGGTGGGAAACCCTGCCAAGATCTCTTTCCTAGGGCATTTGTTTTTAATCTGGTCCTCCAGCTCGGAAAGCCAAACAATCAGGATTTTCCTTCCCTTGAAAACCCCTGTTCTGGGAAGCTTCTACTTCTTCCCTTAGACCCTCTATTGTGTCCACTTGTATGGCCAGTTCTTTAATTCTGTTCTGAGTCTGAGGAACACAAAATTTCTCACCGCTGAACCCGTCTAGCCTTCTGCTCCCCAGACTTCTTTGTGGCCAGGGAAGAGCTAACCTCAGACTTAACTAAGGACTTAAGATTTTTATAAAAGGACTGTGATTCCTCAGTTACGGTCTTGTCAATGCAGACCTGAAATAGTCTCTTTCCATATTTAGAAGACAAAGGACATCTGCATAGGGCACACTTTTTATTCCTCCTTTTGTCCAATGCCTTTTTAGGCTTTCCCTGCAATGTATGTATGTATATATATATATATATATTGACATACTATAGGGCTGCAATTACGAATTGCGTCCTAGATCTCTTTCATAACAAGGATACTAAAACGTGGGTAAAAATTGAACATGAAGCGAGCCCCCACCTTGCAACAGGCATATTTTGGCTGCCCCCTAATTCCCTTTATAATCTTCCACATACCCAATCTGATATGCTCCTCCCTACTTTAACCGTTTCCTGGATTAAGTTTGCACCTAAATTAAATATAGCCAAGATCCCAGGCCCCCTCTCGGTGATTACTGATCATCCTGATTTACCTGAGGGACTTAAACAGGTGCCCGCCTTTCGAGATCACCACGCAGTCACTGTCAGGCTGAGAGACGTCTGTTCTTCAACTGGAGTGCGCCCTCTAGAAGACCTATCACACATACTTCCACCATCGCCCGGAAGATGGTTCCTCTATTTTCAGCTCAGGGGGTTCGTTAATTCCTTGATGCCTGGTATGCAGTCCCGCACATCTCTAACGGAGTTTGAAAAGTTATGTGTTGCTCAATCGGCCCCTGGCGATGCTATTTCTCAACTCTATGCCATGCTGAACGCCGAGGTGACTGGGGACAGCCAACCTGATGACTCCCACCCCAAACTCAGGTTTATGTTGGATTGGGAGGCTAAATTGGGTAAGACCTTTACTGGGGACCAATGGAAGTGCTCCATGCTTCTTTCTCATAAGATCTCTATATCGTGTAATTTGCAAGAACTCAATTATAAAATTATTACCAGGTGGTATCGGACACCAGAGAAATTGCATAGTTTCTATCCCTCTGTTTCTGAGTTATGTTGGAGGTGCCTGGGAGCGAAGGGGACCATGTCTCATATATGGTGGGAATGCCCGAAGCTTAACCCGCTGTGGGTAGATGTCTTCAAGCTTTATAATTTCCTATTTAGGGCCTCTGCATCTCCCTTCCCTTCCATCGCTCTTCTATCTATTTTCCCGGGACGGATCTCGCATGTTAAACAGGGATCATTGCGACTTTTTTTTTTTTATTTATATTTTTTTTTTGGACTTTTTATTTTGGCCATGAGACAAATTATACCGCGCAATTGGAGATCGACCGAGAGTTTGAGAAGGATTACTTGGACCTCTGCGCTGGATGCGCTGGTTCATTTGGAGGAGATGAGTGCCTCTGACCGTAACAAGCTTCCGGCGTTCCTTAGGGGTTGGGAGCCATGGTCCAGGTTTAGAGCCTCTTCTTCGTTCTCGGCTTGGGTGGCTACTGGGGTTCTACCTGATTCCCCTCCGTGAGATTGTCTAGCCATTCACTTGATATGTCCTGTGATTTCCCTCCCCGTCCCCCCTCCTCTTGTGCGTTGTCTTGTCTCTCCCCTTCTTTGTTACTGTTAGTCTAGAATTACTTACTTACATAGCCTATGTTAGAGGCCTTGATACGCCCTCTTGGGTTTTGATTCCTATGACTATATGACAGTTTGTTGTCCTGCAGTACAGCCGTAGGTTTATACCATGCCAATGAGGTAGCTATGTACTATCTTACAATATATTGCTGTTTGCGACTATATGAAGCACTGTACTTGTATAAGTGGTTTCTATACTGCAATTTGTGATGTTTCTTTTATGTCTACAAAAGCAAATAAAAGCTTATTGAACCATATATATATATATATATATATATATATATATAGATATAGTATATATATATATATATATATATATATATATATATATATATATATATATATATAGATATATATACATATATATATATATATATATATATATATATATATATAGATATATATATATATACATACATATATATATATATATATATATATATATATATATATATATACACACCATTAGCATAGGATATTTAAGAAAAGATGGCCAGAAGCTGCTTACCCCCCTTTTGTAGGTAGTGGAAGGAGGATCGTCAGCCATATCCTTTTTCTCCTCTTCCATCATGGCTTGCCAGAGGGTCCCACGCTCCTAATCTGGGTCGTGCCAGGAAACCCACCAGGAGACGCTCACATGCGGTATTGCATTCCCATTTAACCCGCCAGCAGCTTCTTCCGGGTTTCGCGCTCTATATGCGCCTCCCCTGACGTCAGTCACTGCGCCGGCCACATCCAGCGCTTTGTGTGTTCAACGACTCGCTAGACGCCTTCCTCTTACGCCTCTCCGGCTTCGGAAGTGTCCGCTCCTCCCCTGGGCCAAGAAAAATATTGCCTACGGTGCACACCAGCTCTACCAAGCATTCAACTCAAGATTTAAACTCACAACCTTTTACATCAGAGGCAAGAACCCTAACCACTGAGCTATGGAGCTCAATGGTAAACTGTGCTAGAAAATATTAAGTATTCGTATACAGCAGAAGTATAATTTAATATATATATTTTTTTTCAGTAATTGTAAAAAAAATGTGACACAAAATAAATGTGTATTAACTATATATATATATATATATATATATATATATATATATATATATATGATAAGCTACTATGAGGTTCTTCTAGCACAGTTTAGCATTGAGCTCCATAGCTCATTGGTTAGGGTTCTTGCCTCTGATGTAAAAGGTTGTGAATTCGAATCCTGGTGGAAACCTTTCAGAAATAGAGGCTAAATTATGCATTCATGTTATCAGAAGTATGATAATATATATTTTTACTTCAGATAGATAGATAGATAGATAGATAGATATAAATGTATTATATATGGGAAACTATTACTGAGGTTTTTAACCATAATATTAGTACAGCAGGTTAATATGAAGCTCTGATGGGGGGATGTGTGGAGGACACTGATGGGGGGATGTGTGGAGGACACTGATGGGGGGGTGTGGAGGACACTGATGGGGGATCTGTGGAGGACACTGATGGGTCGGGATCTGTGGGGACACTGATGGGGGATCTGTGGGGGATATTGATGGGGGGATGTGTGCAGGACACTGATGGGGATGTGTGGAGGACACTGATGGGGGTATGTGTGGAGGACACTGATGGGGGGTATGTGTTGAGGACACTGATGGGGATATGTGTGGAGGACACTGATGGGGAGGATGTGTGCATGACACTGATGGGGGGGATGTGTGGATGACACTTAGGGGGGATCTAGGGAGGGTGTGGGGATGTTGGGATGGGAGGTCGTGGAGGGATGTTTGGGTGGAAGCTCTGGAAGGGGTGGGAGGTCTGATAGGTATGTGGGGGTGGAAGATCCGGGAGGGGGGGGCATAAAATTTGTTAGCTATGGGGGTCATAAAAAAATTTGCTATGGGGCCCAGTGATTTCTAGCTATGCCCCTGGTTGACACCACCAGGAGATGAGCGCTTGCATTATGGAAGCACTCATCTCCCTACATTCATCTGTATCGCCGAACACTGCAGCATGGCAAGGGAGAGGCGTCTCCCTTCCCTGTTCCTCTGATAGGCTGCCGGCACAAGGCCAGCAGCCGGCGCAAGCGGCGCCATGATGTCATTGCGCCGCCTGAGCCGTACTGCTCGGGACACAGGCCAGAAGAGGCCTGCATCGCATCGCTGCCATGGAAGTAAGTATGTTTTTTTTTTGTTTTTTCTGTGAGGCGCTGGGCTGGGCTGCGCTGGGGGGTCATTGCTGGCATAAATGGGACACTTTGGGGCATTATTGCTGGCACATGGGGGGCACTATGGGGCAATGGCTGGCACATGGGGGACACTATGGGGGCATTGCTGGCACATGGGGGACACTATGGGGGCATCTACTGGCACATGGGGACACTATGGGGGAATCTACTGGGGGCATTGCTGGCACATTATGGGGACACTATGGTGTTGGAGGGAAGAAGAATACTATGGGGGTATATATAGGCACATTATGGGGGCACTAAGAAGGGGCATTTAATACTGGCACATTCTAGGGGACGCTGAGGGGGAATCTTATACTGGCACATTATTGGGGCACTATGGGGAAGAGGAGAGGAGCACTATGTGGGCATTTACTAGCGGCATTATATAGGGGTATTTTATTGTTGCACATATTATGGGGACATTAGCTCAACTGGCGGCACTGAGGGAGTTTTTGTTGCACTGGCAAACAGAACGGGAGCACTTTTGAATTAGTGCACATTATTATTATTATTGAAGGTGGCAGGTGAGTTGTTAAGAAGGTAGGAGGATGATGGAAAAGTAGGAACCAAAGATGTTTTTTGTCAAACTACAGAGACGAGAGATGGGTGAAAAATCATCATGGCGGTTTGGTCTAAAAGGAGAAGATGAGGAAAGAGAAGGTCTGCATCAGAGAAGTTACTGGATGTAAGGTATGTGGTGCTGTATTCTGGATAGCACAGAATATAATATGTATCGCTGGGGGTTGGGGTGGTGGGTGGCCTGTTGGGGGTGCTATAATTTGAACCCTAGCGATAACATGGATGGGGGTTTGGATAGTAAATAGACAGCTGACGTTGGGGTGGTGGGGGGTTGCTAAGCAGATTGCCGACAGGGGGGGTGACACCATTTTCTACCCCACCGGGTGACACCAGCCCTAGCAACGCCACTGAGTCCACTTATGGGCTTCCGTTACATGGAACCCACAGAAGCATGAACACATGATCATTATACGTTGATGTAAACTTCTTAGTTAAGCCTGTTTATTTTCCAATTTCTGAAAAGTTCTTCCAAGTATAATGCCTTCAAAACTAGAATAGATTGACTAGGCTCCAAAAAAAAGCACCATCTACTTTAAAAAAACAAATATCATATGACTGAAGTCCAAGTCATATTTACTAAGTAAACCAGCCAAACATATTTTCAACTGTGTCCATTAAAAATGTAGAGATCACCAAGACATTTTTTGTGTTTGCCCTGGTGACCAGCACTAGAGCTAATCAATGTGCAATAGAGAATAGCTAAAGGTTCATTCTCACATATCAATGATTTTATTCCAATCTATTTCCCCAGAGAGTTCTCCAACCAACATCATACTTGATTCCTCATTGAAGTATCTGAAGTGGGGCCACATTTGAGTTTACTATGAAAGTCATTGGCATTGGGAGGAAGGTTTTAACAGTCACTGGCTTTTTTGCTTTATGCACCTTTTGATGTTTCACAAGATTACCCCTGCCAGGAAAGCATCGCCCACATTCTAAGCAGACAAAGGGCTTCTCTCCCGTGTGGATCCTTTGATGTATGATTAGCGTGCTCTTCCTAGTAAAACGTTTCCCACAAGCAGGACATGAGTAGGGTTTTTCTCCTGTGTGACTTCTGATGTGATTAGAAAGATTGGACTTATTGGAGAAGTATTTTCCACATTCAGGACACCTCAGTTTCTCTATTCTGTGAACAGTTTGATGATACATAAGATCTGACTTGGAGGTAAAGCCCTCTGAGCACTCTATGCATTTAAAAGACAGAGTTTGGCCCAGGACATTGCTTTCTTCCAAGGAGACTGGTTCTTCCTCAATATGAGTAAAGTATTGTGTATGATCTGCCAGCCAAGAAACGCCTGTGGCCGTTTTATCTCCTTCATGATATGTGTCAGGTTCCTCCTTAATATAAGGACATGGATGTTGTGTTATATGATTTGTGGGCATATAAATGTTGGAGTCTGTCAGATCTCCTTCCTCGTACGAAACTGGCTCCTCCTTAATATGAACAGATGGGAATTGTGTATGATCTTCAGGTATATAAAATGTTTTAGCTGTTGTCCTTTCTTCTTCACATGGATTATATTCCACTTTTATATGAGGAGGCAGATTGCGTGATGTATGATCTGTAGGTCTATAGGTGCCAGGGTAGGTGAGATTTTCTTCATCACAGCAGGAAATTTCCATAACACGAATAGATGGACAGTTTTGCGTACCTTCTGGAGGTGTATACTTGTTGGCATCTGGTAGAACATTTTTTTCAGATGGAACACGTTCCTCCATATCCTGAGTAGATGGACACTGTTCTTTATGATTTGTGTGCTTATATACACAGGTGTTTGTGATGTTTTCTCCATCATGTGAGGCCGGTTCCTCTTTAATAAATGTAGAGAGATATGAATATGTAGAATTAGTTTCTGACAGATCTTTTTCATCAAATGACTTTGGTGCTTTTAACTTATTTTTCACCGATTCTTTAACTTTGTTGGTCTTTTTAAGGTAAGTAGATTTTTGCTGGTCACTATTAGAACTTGTATATCGGTTTGCATAGTTTGAATAAGAAATGTTTGGGAGGGATTTAATATGATCACATGGAAGAACTGTAAAAAAAAAAAAAGTTACAAATCCTTTAATATTTTGCTGTATCTGATATTCTGTAATACTCAACCCCCAAACACAAAATATCTGCATCAGTCCTTTCCTTCTTTGATTGAAATATCTCTAAATGCTCCAAAACTTGATGACTGATTTTGCATGAAACTAAGGGGCACATTAATTAAGACCGGCATTTTAGATTTGGTTCCGCCAAAGTTATGAGGCGGCGCAGGCCTTTCCATAACTTCGGCGCATCCAGAGTCAGTTCTAAATGTAAGACTGCTTCTGAGATGTCTTACATTTAGACTATTTTCTACATCTAAAACAGGTGGAGAAAATAATGATTGAGACGGGCCTGCCGGTCCACCCCCTTCCACACCACGCCCACAATCTTAGACCTGGCGTGAGCGGGGCAAAGTCACAGATAGCGGCGCAACTTTTTAGGCGTATTTCAGATTAATTATTGACTCCCTAAGTGACCCCCTATATAATTCATAACTCACTCATTGTGTACTTTCTTACCTGGTGATGTGAGGGTCATGACATTTTTGTACAGATCCTTGTGTTCTTCTAAATACTCCCACTCCTCCATGGAGAAATGCACAGTGACATCCTGACACCTTACAGGAACCTGACACACACAATGATAGTCATCATCCAGACATCTCTTATTACTTGCTGTTCACTTTACAGACATTAATGAAAGAAATCACTGTTCACCCTTCAATGTGTTCTAATTGAAAGAAGTCATGTTCTCCACACATGGAGCCTAAGAGCCATGTACAGGCGATATAATTTCTATTGCATGTTCTTTTCCAGGGTATATAAAAGAACTCTATAAGGCCATAGTGCTAAGCAGGACATTGCTACCTTTCCATTCTATCTAAAGAAGGGTCTTCTGTGGCTAACCTGATAAAAATTGAAGGCTATGAACACCCGTTTTGTATCTTCGGACTTTACTTATCTGGGCCAAAACAATAATTTTTTCAGTTGGTCTTTATCAAAAATTTTGAACAGTTTTTTTTCTACAGCCTTAAAGGGCTTCTGTCACCCCCGATTTAGCAATTTTGAGTAGTGGACATTAGCTATTTGCTAATGTCCGCTGAGTTCATACATATTACTATTACCTCTGTCTGTGCTCTAAATTCTGTAAAAATCGCACTTTTATGTTATGCTAATTTCTTCACTACCAGCAAGTTGGGCGGTTACTTGCTGGTAGCCGCCGCATCCTCGGACTAGAAACACGCCCCCTCCTCCACTTGATAGACAAGGCCAGTGAGCGCTCTTCTCCTCCCGCTGGCCCTGTCTTCCCATGAAATCCCGCGCCTGCGCCGTAACGGTCTTCATTCGGCACAGGCGTTCTGAGTGAAGGAGTTGGCAAGTGCCCGTCCTTCACTCAGAACGCCTGCGCCGAATGAAGACCGGTCCTCTCGAAGTTTGCCAACAAAGCTGTTAGCTAATAGCTAAATCCCTCGGTTGCATGTTTTTTCAGTGGGGACAGGAGGTGCTAGATGTCTCTTCAAATCCAACATGTTCAAACCTTGGTCATTTTCCATGCCAATAGGGAACAGTTGGAAGGCCCCCTCATGCATTAGATTGTATCTAGAATCCATCTAAATTAATTTATTGTGCACAAGGCTTATTAAAAAAAAGAAACACCTGGCTGGAAAGCCACAATCTATCTAGATTGCCTTTTAGATGTGTGAAAAAATAGTGCTTTTTGGTAAATCCCATCAACTACATAATCTTGCAGGATAACAGACTGTACTGGATGGACAGATGTCTTTTTCAGCCTTATAAACTATGTTACTATGTAGAAGCAACAAAGTGTGGTTTTCAGAATGTAATGCCATCTCTACTGTAGAGCATGGAGAAGGCTGATGTTTTCTTTTAAGTAAAAATTATTTTGTCCAGGTCTTTAGAGTGTCCAGCATTCCTCACCTCTCCAGTCAGCATCTCAATGACCTTGTTGGCTAGATTTAGGATCTTCTCCTCGCTGTTTCTATCCTGGATTAGTGAGGGAGCTGGATGTTCTCTGATGGGGCTCTGTGATGAGTCCCTCTTCACAAGAAAATAATCCTACATTTCATAATATAACAAATACAATAAATATAACTGTGCAGACACAATTGGTCAAAATAAATAAGTAGCATCTTATCATTTCCTTCTTAATTAACAAACACTGTTTAGTTAGCTAGATAAGGAGGTTATACTAGAAGAAATTAATTTGTTAATGATCCTCTCAATCAGGGGTGCTCAGTCCAAAGTGTTTTTTGTCATTCTTTGTACCCATTCTTTCATTCTTTCATCCCTGCACTAGATATCATGTGATGCATGTCCGCACCCTCTGCAAAGTGTCGCGCAGTGTGGAAGCAAGAGCAGGTAATAACTAATAGGGGGCACTTTAGGCCTAGCAGTGTGTGTGGAGACAGTGTGCTGACACTTATGGGGACACACAACAGGGTTGGTACCTTATGTGAGGGCACTGTAGAACCTCTCGGAACCCAATTTACTGGGGGAATGAAGGTCTATTGACACCATGTATAGCACTCCAGAGAGGAGGAGATGCTATGAAGAGGTGGCTGCACAATTTAGTTTTAGCTCAGCTGTGTCTATTTCTCTCCAGAGTACTGAGAGGAGGAACCCCATTCTCCCAACAGGTGGAAGTCGCAGAGGTGGAACACCCCCCTCCCCCAACTAAGAGACATATACCATATAGAAATATATTCTGACAGTGTAGCACTCCTGTCTACTTTAGACAGTCAGGTTTGAGTCCCAGAAAACTTTACCTGTCCAGTCAGCAGGTAAGTGATCTCAAGTGTGAGATTTAGCACTATTTCAATTAACTCTTCCTCCTGTTTGACTGATTTTGAGTTGTCTTTGCAGAATGGTTTTACTTTTTGTGCATTCTGTTCAGGTTCTTCAGTATCTTTCTTCTTAATACATTCTTTAGCCTAAATGTGGATGATATAAGAAAAACGCAGCCTCAATATTATCTAATTCAGCAGATAATTGTGCAAATTTGTCCACTGGTTATTCTGGCATCCCTGCAAAATTTAAAGGGTTTGGGGACAATTTTTTGTGATTGCATTTTACTCATCTTGGGCTAAAAATCAGCTGTTCTGTCACAAAGGGTTAACTGCCTGTCAAGCTGTGGGAATCCTACTTTCACTTTGTGCTGGTCATCTAATAACCCTTATCTCGAAATAACTAAGGTAAAACACTTATTGATAAACACTTATTCCCTTACGTCCTACCAGCAGCACAGATGGGGTTAATTGCCCCCCCCCCCCCGTGGACTGGTAGGACCAGCGGAATATTTAATGAGCTCAAGAACCAATAAAACTCTTTTGTGCCCCATAAAAGAGGGCCCAGCCCTAATCCCCTTGTGTTTTTTTATGTCCTTCCGGACTGTGGACTAGGCGGAGGTTTCCCTCTTGGGAAACTGTTTTTTCCCTCTTTAGGGTTATTTTTCCCTATGGGGATTCTGGGGGACCGAGTCTTTTTCGGTCTCCCTCTCCCTTTCCTCCACCTCCGCATTCCCTTCCGTATACCTCGGGCTAGGAGTCTTCTTCTCCCCTGGTGGTAGGCGGGGCTCGATGTGGCGGTTGCACCGAAAGGAGAGATCGCGCTCTGGATGGGTTCGCACACGCTGCCCGGTTCCGGCGTCTCCGGCCCTCGGGCGCAGGGTGATGACGTCGCCGGGCCGCGCGGCGCCTAGGTGATGACGGTGCCGCGCTGCTCGGCACAAGAGGATGACGTCACTGGGACGCTTGGCGCAAGATAAGGATGTCACCAGCCTTTGCTAAGGCTGGTGCTTCAGTATTAATATTTAAAACATAAATTTTGGAGGGGGGCGACTTTGAGTTTGTCAGAAGGTTTAGTCCTTCTTATCAAGGTTCTCTTATTAGCAGTTAGGGTTGATCTGCTGCTGTAGCCACGCCCCCTCTTGTGGGTGGGCTATTTAAGCTCCTCGTTTTCTGGCAGTCTTTCTCTGGTTGCGCAGCTCTTTGAGTTAGCTCCAGAGTTCCCTGTGTTTCTGCAGTGCTTTGCCTGTGTCATAGGTTGCTTGTGTGTTTTTTTCAATACCCACTATTGCTTTACATCTTGGTGGGCCTCCTATTATCTATCTCTCCTTATTATGTAGTTATCAGAATAGTTGTTAACTATCTGTTTTTTTAGCAGTGATGGCATCTTCTAAGGAGTCGGACTCCCACCGTAAGTCCGCTACGAAAAAGAACCACCTAGTATGCTTCGAGTGCAACACTCCCTGGAGGATACTTATCCGTACTCCCGTTGTGAAAGTTGTAGGAGGTCCCAAGCTGCATCGGAACCGACCATGCAAGATATGTACCAATGGGCAAGAACATATGTGGATGAATCCATTAGAGGCGTGGTCAACCTTCTGGATGAAAGATTACCTGCGTCTTCTGCGTCCATTGGTAGAGGCCCGATGCCTATGGAGATTGCGGCACCGGAGAGACCCGCCGCTATATCCGTGGATTCCTCTTCGGATGACGAGGATCCTGCTTCCTGTCTCTTCCCTCCTGAGAAGACTCAGAAGCTTCTTAAGTCCATCAGGTCGGGGGACCATGATGTTGACATGGGGGAGTCTGCCGATCCCGCCGGTCGGGCACAGCGTGTCTTTAAGGCGGATGAGACCCTCGTTTCGGTAATGCAGACCTAATGGAAAATGCCTGAGAAGGGGCCGGTCTTAACCAGAAGATTTAAGACCATGTTCCCCATGGCAAAAACCTTAGCGGAATCGAGGGGTTCCATACCTAAGGTAGACATGGCCATAGCCAAGTTGTCAAAACGCACTCTGGTACCTGCGGACGATGGGTCGAGTCTGCAAGACCCCCTGGATAGGAGGGCAGAGGGCACCTTGAGGCGAAGTTACGTGGCGGCCGCAGCTTCAGCATCTACATCCATAGCAGCCTCAGAAGTTTCATCTTTCCTCCGCGCTAGGCTCAATCAGATCCAAACGGACGTGGATCAGAGCGTCTCAAGGGATGACATCTTGGCGTCCTTCAAATCCGCTAACCTGGCGATTGATTTTTTGTGCGATACTGCCCAAATCCAGCTAAAACTAGCAGCCAAAACCATGGCTCTAGTCTCGGCATCAAGAAGGCCTTTATGGCTTAAACCTTGGATCGCGGACAACGCGTCCAAGTTTAACCTCTGTGCGCTCCCCTTTGAACCCGCCCGCCTTTTTGGCGCGGAATTAGATAAAATTATGGAAGGCCTTTCCGATAAAAAAAGGGAAATCCCTTCCTCAACAGCCCTTTCGGGGTAGAGGCAGGCAGGAGCGTTCCAGTAGAGCGGGCCAACAGTCCAGACCTGGAAGATCTTGGGGGCACAACGCAAGTTTGCGAGCGTCCTCGCAAGGGGTGCCAAGGAGGCAAGACCCTCCTGACTATGGGCCTCTCCGAGGCTCTCGGTTGACCCCCGCTACCCCTGCCATCTCTCCCCTGGAGTTCCCCGTACCAGTTCCTCACATCCCAGTGGGAGGACGACTTTCCCACTTCAAGAACATTTGGAGTCAAGAGATTCCAGATCCGTGGGTCGTCAACATCATCTCTCAAGGCTATCGCATAGACCTAACTTCTTCTCCTCCAGAGAGGTTTGTCAGGACCCAACGTCTCCAGCCAGATAGACAAGTCATTCTGGAAACGTACATCCG
Source organism: Bufotes viridis (assembly GCA_033119425.1). NCBI lineage: Eukaryota > Metazoa > Chordata > Amphibia > Anura > Bufonidae > Bufotes > Bufotes viridis. The sequence goes on along the minus strand of CM065592.1, from coordinate 469,006,583 downwards.
AGTTTATATATACAAAGGAGCCCTAGAGGAAGTTCCGGCAGGGGAGCGGGGTTTAGGGATTTATTCACCAGTTTTTCTGGTACCCAAGAAGACAGGAGATCTCCGGATGATTATCGATTTGAGATATTTCAATCGATTTGTAAGGAAGACAAAGTTTCGTATGGAAGCTATAAAGTCAGTTACCCATATTCTAAAGCCTGGAGATGTCATGGCTACGTTGGATCTCAAAGACGCCTATTTGCATGTACCAATTCACCCAACTTCTCGAAAGTATCTGAGAATTGCGGTTCTACTATCAGGGGAGGTAAGACACTTTCAGTTTACAGCCCTTCCTTTCGAATTTCATCTGCACCCCTCACCTTCACAAAGGTGGTAGTGGCGGTGGTAGCAGCTTTGAGACTCCAAGGGGTAACTATCATTCCTTACCTGGACGACTGGCTTTTACTAGCCTCCTCGGTTCCAGTTCTAATCCACCATCTTCGTCTAGCCATCTCTTTCCTGATGCGCTTAGGATGGATCGTCAACTGGCAGAAGTCCAGCGTGGATCCTTCCACTGCCAAGAATTTCCTAGGCTTCATCGTCAACTCGGTGACCATGTCTCTTCATTTAACGTCCGAAAGGAGAGATCGGATCCAGGACCTAGCCAGGTTCCTGTTTGTTCCGCGGCGGGTAAAGATCCGCACGTTGATGAGGATGGTGGGGCTCATGTCAGCGGCCGCGGATGCGGTCCCGTGGGCTCTTTGGCACCTCCGTCCCCTACAATCGGAGGTCCTGCTTAAATGGGATGGAACCGGCGGGGCTGGATTCCCTATACATTTTGCCCCTGCAAACTCGCCTCTCCCTCAAGTGGTGGTTTTACCTACCAGAGGGCAAGTCTATCACCCAGCCATCCTGGGTGATATTGACTACAGACGCATCCCAAGTAGGCTGGGGCGCGCATCTGCTAGAGTCCCAAGTCAGCGGGACTTGGTCTCCTCAGGAGCGGCTGTTTTCCTCCAATCTTCGAGAAATGCGAGCTATCCGGCTAGCCCTCCTGTATTTTGCCCCTCAGCTCCAACGCAGGGCAGTGAGGGTCCAGTCAGACAACATGACTGCAGTGTTATACATAAACAAGCAGGGAGGCACAAGATCTCCTCCCTCCTAGCCGAGATGGGAATGATTCTTCGGTGGGCAGAGTCGAACCTTACCCATCTATCTGCAGTCCACATTCGAGGATCCTCAATATGATAGCAGATCGCCTCAGTCGAGGACTACCCACTATGGAATGGGCTCTCCATCCGGAGATCTTCAAGCAGTTAGTTCTCAGATGGGGTTTGCCAGAGGTGGATCTCATGGCAACGAGGTTCAACGCCAAAGTCCCGAGGTTCTGCTCCCTCTACAGGGAGGACAAACCCTTGGCGATAGATGCTCTGTCAATACCGTGGAGGTTCAGGCTGGCATACATCTTCCCTCCCTTTTCCATGATACCGAGGGTATTGATGAAGATTCGTCAGGATCAGGCAACGGTCATAGCCATCATACCGTTTTGGCCCGAAAGATCCTGGTTTACCCAACTCATGCTGATGAGTCAGGGACAATTTTGGCGACTCCCCCCAGAGCAGACCCTGGTGTCGTGGGGCACACATCTCTGCTCAGATCTGCACAGATTCAACCTGACAGCCTGGAGGTTGACCAGTCCCTCCTCAGAGTAGAAGGGCTCTCAGAAGCGCTCCTGAGAACTTTATCGCATTCAAGGGCTGAATCCACAAACAAAGCCTACACCAGAATCATGAGAATCTTCTCTTCATGGTGTGTATCTAAAGGTATGGCGTCTGCAGATCCGCCTATACATGGAATTCTACAATTTCTCCAGGAAGGTCTTGACAAAGGACTTGCTCCAGCCACTCTGAAGGTACAGTTGGCAGCAGTATCGGCCTGCCTTAACAGGCCTTATTCTCGGGACCCGCTAATTAAACGCTTTCTCAAAGGAGCAGAAAGATTAAAGCCTACAGTACTGAAGCCCATCCCACAATGGGACTTATCAGTAGTTCTCGAGGGGTTGTCATCTCACCCCTTTGAACCTTTGGAGGAGGTAAGTTTTAAATTTTTGGCTTTGAAAGCTATTTTTTTGTTAGCAATCACGTCTGCTAAAAGAGTTTCGGAGCTTCAAGCCTTCTCGGCCTTGGCTCCCTATACAATTTTCTTACAGGATCGGGTACTGCTGAGGTATCTACCTAGCTTCCGTCCTAAGGTACCTTCCTTCCACAATATTAATCAGGTCATATCTTCACCTGTTTTGTATTCTTCCTCCTCCAGTTCCCCAGAGAGACAGCCTCTGGATATATCGAGATGCCTCCAGATCTATGTGGATAGATCTAAGGAGTTCAGGATAGATGAGAACCTGTTTATCCTGTTTGCCGGTAAGTCCAAGGGCCGTAAAGCATCTAAAACGACCTTAAGTCGTTGGATTAAGGAAGCCATCAAGGAGTCATTTCTTTCTCAATCCTTGGAACCTCCAGATTTTGTCAGAGCCCATTCTACCAGGGCTGTTGCCACCTCGGTTGCGGAGAGAAGCCTTCTTCTTTTAGAGACGATCTGTAGGGCAGCTTCCTGGAGCTCTGAGTCTACCTTTATAGCACATTATAGGTTAGATGCTAAGGTAGCAGAATTTTCGGCTTTTGGACGAGCAGTTTTAAGTGCTGCAAGGCATCAGGGCCCTCCCTAGGGGTTCCTCTTGCTATGTCCCCATCTGTGCTGCTGGTAGGACGTAAGGGAATCGTTAATTTCTAACGATAATTTGTTTTCCCTTAGTCCTAACAGCAGCACACAAATTTCCCTCCCTAAATATAGATTCTTGTTATTAACACAAGGGGATTAGGGCTAGGCCCTCTTTTATGGGGCACAAAAGAGTTTTATTGGTTCTTGAGCTCATTAAATATTCCGCTGGTCCTACCAGTCCACGGGGGGCAATTAACCCCATCTGTGCTGCTGTTAGGACTAAGGGAAAACAAATTATCGTTAGAAATTAACGATTGAACCTTTTCACTACCGAGCCACTTTTCACTTAAATCCCTGATGTACCCCTACAGTGGAAACCCTCAGAAAGTGACCCCATTTTGTAAACTACACCCCTCAAAGAATATATTAGGGGGGGTACTGAGCACTTTGACCTCCTAAGCTTTATGGAACTTGGAAACACTTGACATGTGACACGTGAAAAGGAAAAGTTTAATTTCTTCTAATAAAATGTTGCTTTAGCCCCAAACTTTTCATTTTCACAATGGGTAACAGGAGAAAAAGCACCCCATAATTTGTTACCCATTTTCTCCTGAATACGTCAGCACCCCATATGTGGTGGAAAAACTGCTGTAGGGGCACATGGCAGGATGCAGAACAGAAGGAGCACCATAAGACTTTTGCAGCGCAGGTTTTGATGGATTGGTTTATGGGTGCCATTGATTTTCATTTTTTCAGTGACTGTCTTATGTGGGGACTAGTTTTTGCGGAATGAGGTGACGTTTTTATTGGTAACATGTTGGGGTACATGAGACTTTTTGATTGCTTGGTATTACACTTTTTGTGAGGCAAGGTGTCTAGAAAATGGCTTTTTTGGCACTGTTTTTATTTTACATTTTTTTTAAGGGGTTTAACTGACGGTGTAGATGTGATATTTTTATAGAGCCGGTCGATACGCACACGGCAATACCTAATATGTCTACTTTTCTTTTTTTCACTATTTTTTTACTATTTTTTTTACTAGATCTCACAGGCTCACACGGAAGGCAGCCACGGTGCCTAAGGAAGGTATCGGGCTGCCGTACAAGCCATCGGGTCCCAGTCATAACAGCGTGGGGACCCGATGGGTGCTCCCTCTCTCTCCACACATCGCATGTGCCCGATGCCGGCACATACTGCAGGGGTCCGGCTATCAGACACTGCCGGAACCCTGCAGCTGATCGGGCGGGTGCAGCTCTGGCACGCGCCTGATTAGAGAGCCGTAGTACCACGGTGCTGGTAATTACAAGCCATCCCATTCACTTCTATGAGACAGCTGGTTCCTTTTCAAGTGTATACTACAGAGCTGTCCCATAGAAGTGAATCGGATGGCCTGTAATTACACGTTCTCACCACTGTGATGTCGACGGCAAGCAGATAAACAATGAAGGGAAGGCTGTGCTCACATAAAGCGTGGCCTTCTCTTCAACCAGCTGATCGTAGCGGGGTGTCAGACCCACGTCGATCTGATATTGATGACCTATCCTGAGGATAGGTCATCAATACTGGGAAACCCCTTTAATAAAAATTTTTATCTTTTTTTTTAGCTCAAAATGAGTACAATGCAATAATAAAAAACATTGGCATAAAAAATGGGCCTAACCATCCCTTCGTCCCTTCTTGGTAGGAGTGGGCTGATCCTACTTCCTGCCAGGAGAGGGAAGTGTTAGCTAGGACTGTGAGGAGTGAGGAAGCATGTCCAATTCTCCTTTTCCTAGGCCCTTAGGGACCAGGGAATCAACTAATCTGTGAGACCAATACTCCAGAGAGACTTTAAAGGCAAAACTAAAGATATTGTGCAAAGCTACAGCATTACAATCAGCAGTTACCAGCAACCATAGCTATCCAGTCTTTACTGCAGGTAAGGGACTACGGCTCAGACACCATCATCTTAGACCACATCGAGACACGGCCAACTCTAAAAGTCTGTGTTACTAAGTGAACACCTACTGCCACAGGTGCCAGTTTTCAGCTGTTGGCCAGAAGTTAAGGGTAGAGACATCAGCAAGATAGCATACCAGAGGTGCCATTATCTTCCACTTTGCCAGCCATCATATCTCATCATCTAGGAAGAGGAATTGAACTATGTACAATTACTGCTGGATGCACTATAACTCTGATTTTGTGCTAAGTAAAGAGAGACTTTTTTTCTTCTACTTCTGGCCTGATTCCTTATACCATCTTTTCACTGCACTGATCCCCACTACTACGCCAATCACTAGTAATCACTAATAAGCTTGCTGCAGAGTGATACATTTTATGCATTTATATACATTTTAACTTTTATGCAATTTTGCTATGATATTATCGCCTCACCACACGTCATTTTGGTCTGGTCAGGACGGGTGTTGAGTGTTAGGAAACGGGCTGAACTGTAGCAATACATGGAAATATTGTGGCTTTCCAATATCATTACTGACATACATGTATATTGCACAACCATCCCAGTTGTGGGACCACAACTTACCTGTTTGCTCAGGGGCTCTTGCCTATGGTTACAACGTGGTTCCATCACAGATGGCATGAAGATTGTTGGAACTGCATCTTTATTTAACACCTTCTTTTCACCGTTCACAATATAACATTGCTTGGAAAAGTGCTCAGAGCAAACACGATACGAGTCATGCTTTTTGCCTTCATGTATCTTTGTAGCCATCTCTTCAAGGTTCTCGAAAATTTGACCACCCCGCTCTAAAGATCTCAGCCAGCTTTTTATTCTGTCAAGAGTGGTGGGAAAACCATGGAGAATTACATTGGCATAATTCTTCCTCATGCCTGCATAATTATGGCAATAATTAACAATACATTTTGGCATTTTTGGTGTTTTCCTAGAAGAAAAGACATAAAACAGTGTTAGTGTTGACCATACATGGTGCGATTGTTCATAATCGAAAAAACCATCCCTTCAACACCCATGACTGCTGGTGAAATGTCCTCTGGAATCTAATTCCCCTCTAGGTACCATGGTCATAGCTTCATTTTGTACACTGTGATGTTCAACTACATCAATGTTTATGTCATCACTGCTGCCATCAGTAAATTAGAATATGAATAATGTGATGGCCATCAATGTCCTGTATGATGGAACTGCCCATCATAAGGTGACCATCAGAAGATCATGAGATTAGCATGACCAGAAACATGACTCTTCAATGGCTCATTTCTCCAGTCTGAAGCAACATTATCTTCTCATATGAAAGAAGCACATCATGTATTGCCAACTGTGGTCACAGTACTCTGATCAAATAATCCACTGAGACGAATATCTTATTTTGTAGATACACCTCCTCTTCTGACATTGTATGACATAGACAATATTCAATAAAAAGATTATGGAAAGAGTAGAACTGCACCCAATGTACATGAAACCGTTGTTCATACAATGAACCTTCAACATGTGACAGAATCTAGACTGTTGAACACTGTGACAATAGAATATTCTTAAAGGGGTGTCGGATTCAGAGCTGAACCCAGACATACCTCCATTTTCACCCAGGCAGCCCCCCTGAGCAGTTCATGCTCCGATGCTCTCCTTTGCCCTGCGCTAAATCGCGCAGGGCAAAGGCATTTTCTGGAGTTCCGGTGTCGAACTGGGCTCTCCATGTGGCTGCCGGGAAGCCCGGTGACGTCACTGGCACTGATGGGAGGGCTTTAACGCTGCCCTAGCCTGTAAAACGGCTAGGGAAGTGCTAAAGCATGCCCATCAGAGCCGGTGATGTCACCGAACACACTTGCCGGGTGGAAGCTTCCGCCAGGCAGTGTGTTATTGTAAACAAAAGAGCCCTTGCCCTGCATGATCTAGCACGGGGCAAGGAAGTGCATCAGAGCATAAGATGCTCCGATGTTACCTGGGTGAAATTATGGGTATATCCAGGTTCAGCTCTGAACCCAGAAAACCCTTTAACATTATAGTAATGAGATCAAAGTGTTTGTTACTAAGGGCTCTTTCACACTTGCGTTCTGAGGATCCGGCGGGCACTTCCATCCCGCCGGATCCGTCAGAACGCAAGTTGCCTGAAAGCATTTGAAGACTGATCAGGATCCTCATCAGTCTTCGAAATGCTTTCAGGTTACCATGGCAGCCAGGACACTACTGAAGTCCTGGCTGCCATGGTACTCCGCAGCAGTGTACTTACCTGTGCTGCGGCCGCCGGGCGCTCCTTCATAACGTCACAGGTCCCCGCAGCGCATAGATCAATGCGCCGCCCGGACCTGTGACGTCATGAAGGAGCGCCCGGAGGCCGCAGCGCAGGTAAGTACACTGCTGCAGAGAACCATGGCAGCCAGGACTTAAGTAGCGTCCTGGCTGCATGGTAACCGATCGGAGCCCCAGCTTACACTGGGGCCCGATTGGAACTGCGGCTGCGCATGCGCAGAGCTAAGCGTCGGATCCGGCTATGCGCCGAAACAACGTTTAGCTTAATGCCGGATCCGAATTAATGCACTTCAATGGGCATTAATTCCGGATCCGGCTTAACGGCATGTTTTCCGGATTTTTGTACGGAGACAAATCCGCAGCATACTACGGTTTTGTCAACGTCCAAAAAACATTCACATACTGAACGGAAGACATCCTGATGCATCCTAAACGGATTTCTTTCCATTCAGAATGCATTAGGATAATCCTGATCAGTATCTTTCCGTCCTAGAGCCCCGAGGACGGAACTCTAGGACGGAAACCAAAAACGCAAGTGTTAAAGAGCCCTTAGATTGTAATAATCAGATCAGTTTCCCTATCTCCTTCTTGTTACTACCATTATAATAAGATAAGCGTCACCTCCTCCTTGTTACTACCATTATTATAAGATCATCGACACGTCCTCCTTGTTACTACCATTATAATACAATCCGAGTCACGTCCTCCTTGTTACTACCATTATAATAAGATCAGCGTCACCTCCTCCTTGTTACTACTATTATTATAAGATCAGCGTCCCCTCCTCCTTGTTGCTATCATTATAATAAGATCAGAGACAGCTCCTCCTTGTTACTACCATTATAATAAGATCAGCGTCATCTCCTCCTTGTTACTATCATTATAATAAGATCAGAGTCACCTCCTCCTTGTCACTATCATTATTATAAGATCAGCGTCCCTTCCTCCTTGTTACTACCATTATAATAAGATCAGCGACACGTCCTCCTTGATACTATCATTAGTATAAGATCAGAGACACCTCCTCCTTGTTACTACCATTATTATAAGATCAGCGACACGTCCTCCTTGTTACTATCATTATTATAAGATCAGAGACACATTCTCCTTGTTACTATCATTATAATAAGATCAGCGTCACCTCCTCCTTGTTACTACCATTATAATAAGATCAGCGACACGTCCTCCTTGTTACTATCATTATTATAAGATCAGAGACACCTCCTCCTTGTTACTATCATTATATTAAGATCAGCGTCACCTCCTCCTTGTTACTACCATTATTATAAGATCAGCGTCACCTCCTCCTTGTTACTACCATTAGTATAAGATCAGCGTCACCTCCTCCTTGTTACTATAATTATAATAAGATCAGCGTCACCTCCTCCTTGTTACTACCATTATTATAAGATCAGCGTCACCTCCTCCTTGTTACTACCATTATTATAAGATCAGCGTCAACTCCTCCTTGTTACTACCATTATTATAAGATCAGCGTCACCTCCTCCTTGTTACTACCATTATTATAAGATCAGCGTCACCTCCTCCTTGTTACTACCATTATTATAAGATCAGCGTCACCTCCTCCTTGTTACTACCATTATTATAAGATCAGCGTCACCTCCTCCTTGTTACTACCATTATTATAAGATCAGCGTCACCTCCTTATTGTTACTATCATTATAATAAGATCAGCGTCACCTCCTCATTGTTACTAATATTATAATAAGAACTGCATGTGACATTATATTCTGGAATGACTATTTTGTGTTTTTCTTATCAGTCCCTTTCTACAAGTGATTTCCCAGCATCCCCTGCTGTCATGTCCCGGCATGCACAGTTTATAATTAAGATTATGAGATGTATAATAACAGTGATAAGATGCCTGACCTGGAAATGCTTCCAACCTCAGCAGCAGTGCTGCAGCCACCCCCCACCACCACTTCCTGCCCATGTGATCTTTCCCCCGTCACATGATGCAGGCTGGAGACATCACGCCCCTTCTTCTCTGTCCTCTGAGCAGTGGTCATGCTCAGTGCCTGCATTAACCCCCTCACTGCTGAGCTGCAGTACAGCTGATACTGGGAAGATTACAAGTAATAGATATCCAATGGTGATTATTGTACATGTATGTGCTACTAGTGTCGCGCACATAAAAATAAAAATAAAGTGTAATAAAAGCAAAAGCATTGCACACTACTGACATGTGAATACACCCAACTTTATGCAGAATATCCCTTTTTATGTCTTCTAGAGATGAGTGAATTTCCGGTTATGAAATTCATTTGCGATTTGTTCACTGGTAAAAGTTGAATTGCATTATGGATTCCGTTACCACGGACGATAACGCAATTCTATGACGAATGCTGCATAAGGAAATGCCTTTAGAAGCATTCCGTTATTCATTCCGTCATAAAAGAAGTCTATGGGCTGCATAACGGATCCGCCCGTTTCCCCGCAATTCACCTTTTACCACCAAACGAAGCATGAACAAATTTCAAAATATGAAATTCGCTCACCTCTAATGTCTTCCTTCCTGCCATGAAAAATCACAGAAAAAGATACAAAACATCCTAATATGATAACTAAATATGCGGATGTACATGGCAACATTTATAAGGAAAAAATCAAAATAATGCACTCAATCTATCTCCACATATTAGTTCCTTGAAGAACTGGAGCAAAATAGCCTTTGCCTATTATTTGTATTGTTACATATTTGTATGAGGGTCTGGGTATTGTGGATATAGCTGTTTTTTTTTTTTGCCATTATAGGGACATATAGGAGGTATTGGTTCAAACAGCTGTCTACGAAACGTTGTCTCTTCCTTTTGGAGGAGTCTGACTGGTTGTAGAAAAAGGTTTGTTTCCTTCTGTTTGGGGTACAGATAGGAGAGTAGATGCATTTCCTTATTTTATTTCCATATGCACGCTTTTAAAGAATTCTGGTTAAAGGGGTTTTTCAGAGATTTTAATACTGATGATCTATCCTATGGATAGGTCATCAGTATCTGATTGGTGAGGGTCCAACACCCGGGAACCCCGTCGATCAGCCTTTCAGCCTAGGTCAGTGACGACAGGTTCATCGGTCATGTGGCTAGGAGCAGCTCAGCCATACTGAAATGAATGGGGCTGGGTGCGATACCATGCACGGGCGTTATACAATGTACAGCACAGTGCTTAGTAAGCACTCAGAAGGCTGCGGCGTCCACAGGACCACTAGTACCTTCTCAAACAGCAGATCGGCTGTGGTCCCGGGTGTCGGACCTCCACAATCAGTATTAAAATCTCAGAAAACACTTTAAAAGTGATATTCTGGTAAGAGCATGTTATCCCATTTCCTTTGGATAAGGAATAACTGCTGGAACCACTGGATCCCTTGCCAATTTCATAAATGGGGGTGTTTAGGGCCCTGTTTGATTGGAGTGGTGGGTGAGCTCTATTCCATCTCTATGGGACTACCGGAGACAGCTAAGTACACCTCTCAGCTATTTCAGGAGAAACCTGGCAGTTTAAGTGTTCCATTCTTTTTTTTTTTTGTCCCATGCACAGCTCACACAGAGGACAACCTGCTTTCTTATTTCTCTGCAGCACATCCTCAGAAACAACGGTAGCATGGAGGACATAAAGCAGTAGTACTGAACAGTGTAGCTGTAAATCCAGCCCTGGACTGAGGTAAAACACTTACTAGAGCCAGCAGTGTCTGTGTATCCCTCTGTCTCCCTCCTGGACCCATTCATTTTAACAGGGCCGCAAAAGATGTGGACAGCATGCCATATACCAGGGATCGGCAAACTGCAGCTCTGCAGCTGTTGCAAAACTACAACTCCCAGCATGCAAAGACTGCTTACAGCTATCACTCTACAGCAGGGCATGGTGGGAATTGTAGTTTTACAACAGCTGGAGAGCCGCAGTTTGACCATCCCTGCCTTATACTGTCCGCATCTGTATGTCTGTTCCATAGCCCCTCAAAAAAGATAGAACATGTCCTATTCTTGACTGTTTTGCAGACAAGGATAGGACATTTTCACAGAAGTTGGGAAAAAATGGTGGCATGCACTCGGCCGGTATCCGTGTTTTGCGGATCTGCGATTTGTGGACTGCAAAATGGATTCGGTCATGTGTATGAGAACTAAGGGCGCATTCAGATAGCTGTAGTGTTTTGTGGCCGCCAAATTGCGGATCAGCAAACACGGATACAGACCATGTACGTTCCGCATTTTGCGTTCCGCACATGGTCGGCACCATGACAAAAAAATGCCTACTCTTGTCTGCGATTGTGGACAAGAATAGAACATGCTCTATAGTTTTGCAGGGATGCGGAACGGAAGTACGGATGCGGACAGCACACGGTGTGCTGTCCACATCTTTTGCGGCCCCATTGAAATTAATGCTATATGGTCCTCTGAATGACCCCTTATACTGTGTTGTATTTCCAGGATTATGCTACCACCTAGTGGCCAACTGTGTTACTGCTATTGGATAATATACTGTCACATGCAGAGGAGATTGAAAGGCTTGGTAAATCTTCTGAGTTAAATTTGGCTGTGCTCTGTCCAGAGAGTCCCCAGATGCCATGATTGGTGCAGAACTACAACCTGATTGCTCGCCAACTTGCCTGTGCCTGGACGCAGCGGTACAGTGAAGTGTGCGAGCAAGCGCCTGGACATAGGTGAGTATTTAGCTTTTATTTTTTTCTCTTTTATGTGTCACAAGAGGACATCTGGTGGGAAAATATTATGGTGGGATACTGTGTGTGGCAAATTATTGTGGGAGGGATTACTATGTGGGGGCAAATTACTAAATGGTGGAAACTACTGTGTGGGGCAAATTACTATATGAGGGCAATTACTGTGTGGGGCGCAGTGTGGAGGAAACTACTGTGTCGGAGCAGTGTGGGGGACACTACTATGTGGGGGGCAGTGTGGGAGACACTACTGTGTGGGGGAAACTCCTGTGTGTGGGAAATTACTGTGTGGGGGCAGTGTGGGGTACAGTACACTACTGTGTGGGGGAAACTACTGTAGGGGGGCAGTATGGGGTACTCTACTGTGTGGGGGCAGTGTTGGGGACACTACTGTGTGGGGGCAGTGTGGGGGAAACTACTGTGTGCTGCAAATTACTATATGGGGGCAGTGTGGGGGAAATTACTCTGTGTGGGCAAATTACTTTGGGGGGATTGATATGGGGGGGGCAGCGTGGGGAAAATTACTATATGGGGGCAGCGTGGGGGCGTTGCTATTGGGGAGGCACTGTAGGGGAAATTCTATTATTTTTGGGGACACTATACAGGGATTATTGCTTGGAGCACAATATAGGGTGTTATTATTACTGGGGGCACTCTAGGGGACATTATAGCTGCTGTAGACACTATAGGGACATTTGGGGTAATTCATCAAACTAGTGTAAACTAGAAATGGCTTAGTTGCCGATAGCAGCCAATCAGATTCCATCATTCATATTTAAATTTTTTTGGGGAAATCCAGTTCTACTTTACACCAGTTTGATAAATGACCACAATTATGTCTACTGGGGTCCCTATTTTTTTCAGCAGTATAGTACCTGGGACATTGGGGAGCACAACGGGCACAGTATTGGGAGTGGCAGCAGGATGACACTGTGAGGACACCAGGATGGGGACGTTGATGGAAAAACTGAGAAATCTAACGTGTCTGTATTACAAACTCTGTAGAGACGAGATGCGGCTGAAAGAATTTGTCATGGCGGTCTAATGGAGGAGAAGAGGAAAGAGAAGGTCTATATGACAGGAGATGTCCCTGTTTGTAAGAGGTATGTGGTCAAGTATTGGGGGAAGGGGGTGCCAGAGATAGGACCCGCCCCGGGTGCCAAACACCCTAGGCACACCACTGCATACGCAGAACTCTGCATCAAATTGGTCTGCATAGCTGTCATCCCAGAAGGAAGCCTCTTCTAAAGATGATGCACAAGAAAGCCCACAAACCGTTTGCTGAAGACAAGCAGACTAAGTACATGGATTACTGGAACCATGTCCTGTGGTCTGATGAGACCAAGATAAACTTATTTGGTCCGATTATGTCACTCATGTGTGGTGGCAACCAGGTGAGGAGTACAAAGACAAGTGTGCCCTGCCTACAGTCAAGCATGGTGGTGGGAGTGTCATGGTTTGGGGCTGCATAAGTGGTGCCGGCTGTGGGGAGCTACAGTGTATTGAGGGAACCATGAATGCTAACATGTACTGTGATATACCGAAGCAGAGTAGCGCCCTTCCTTCGGAAACTGAGCCGCAGGGCAGTATTCCAACATAACAGCCCCCAACACACCTCCAAGATGACTGCTGCCTTGCTAAAAAAAACTGAGAGTAAAGGTGCTGGGTTGGCCAAGCATGTCTCCAGACTTAAACCCTATTGAGAATCTGTGAGGCATCCTCAAACGGAAGGTGGAGGAGCGCAAGGTCTTTAACATCCACCAGCTCCGTGATGTCGTTGTGGAGGAGTGAAAAAAGATTCCAGTGGCAACCTGTGAAGCTCTAGTGAACTCCATGCCCAAGAGATTTAAGGCAGTGCTGGAAAATAATGATGGCCAAACAAAATATTGTCACTTTGGGCACAATTTGGCCATTTTCACTTAGGAGTGTACTCACTTTTGTTGCCAGTAGTTTAAACATTAATGGCTGTGTGTTGAGTTATTTTGCAGGCACACCAAATGTACACTGTTTTACAAGCTGTACACTGACTACTTTACATTGTATCAAAGTGTCATATCTTCAGTGTTGTCCCATGAAAAGATATAAACAAATATTTACAAAAATGTACTTTTGTGAGATACTGTAACACTGCCACCTCCGCAGCAGATAGTTCATGTACAAATACGTGTTGCATAAAGTATTACAAAATGGCTATATGCATAAAATGGAGGTTTAACTGTTCAATCTTGTCATTCAACATAAATGGTGGATATATTTCTCTCTTCAGTATCTGTACTTTCACTTTGGGTTATTTAAGCACTTTATAATCACTCTGAGAGGTATATCTGAGGCTCAACCAATAGTTTTATTTGCGCGGTTTGTGCGTAGGTCGCAGTTTGGTGGAACTGTAAACAAACATATACAACTGGTCTCAGTATATAGTTCTGATCACAGTATTAACAATATGAATATTATATAACCGTTCTAAATACTTATTTGGTCTCTTTTTCCCATAAAACACAGCTCTGACTGGAAATGTCTGTCCAGCTCCTCTTCTCTGGTCTATATTAACTCCAGAAGATTCTGCTAGGGCAGTGATGGGCAACGTGCGGCTCTCCAGCTGTTGCAGAACTACAACTCCCAGCATGCAAAGCCTGTCTATAGCTATCAGCCTACTGCAGGGCATGGTGGGAGTTGTAGTTTAGCAACAGCTGGAGAGCCGCACGTTGCCCATCACTGTGCTAGGGGATTTCCCACACATACTTAGCGTGAGGTTGGCTGTGATTGGTTAAGACTCCTGGGCAGTAACAACAGTTTAACTCTATGCTTTCTGTTGTTAATTCTGCTGTGTCATTGAGCTTACCTTGCATTAATTTACTGAATCTTAAAGGCATATTATCTTTCTTCTGTGAACACAATATATAACTGTTATATGACATCCAGAAACATGAAGTCACTGTAAATAACTCTCTTTCTGTCTCTATTATATAAACATAGGAACTATATTAAATTTATTGGCCAGTCTAGCTATATAAACATGTAAGTCATATTGACAACCTAGGACAGGTCTTAGCTGGCCAGCTACAGGGGTCCAATGAAATCACTGACAGCCGGGTCCCTGCTGCATACGACGGCATCCGTGAAAACACCAATGCTGGCGCATTAACTCTTGCACGGCCGCAGTCAGTGCTGACCGCGACAAGTGCGGTATGCTGCCGGGTGTGGGGTGTCCATCGGGTCCCCACACTGCTGTGACGGGGACCCGATGGCAGGGAAGGCAGCTCGATGACAGCCTGTGACAGCCTGTGAGATCCAGCCCCCTGGATCTCACAGGCAGGAAGCTGTAAGTGTATTACTGTGTAATACACTTACAGCCAATGCATTACAATACAGAAGTATTGTAAGGCATTGTAATGGTCATCAGACCACCAAAACTTGAAGTCCCAGAGTGGGACAAAAAATAAAGTGAAAAAAGAAGTTAAAAAAACAAAGTTAAAAAAAAATTAAGTTTCAAGTAAAAAAACAAAAATGTCATTTTGCTAAAATAAAGTAAAAAAAAAATTGTAAAAAATTGAAAAAGGAAAAGTAGACATATTATGTATCGTTGCGTCTGTATCGACCGGCTCTATAAAAAAATCTCATGACCTAGCCCCTCAGGTGAACACCGTCAAAATTTTTAATAAAAACCGTGCCAAAATAAAACATTTTTTGTCACCTTACATCACTAAAAGTGCAACACCAATCGACCAGAAAGGCTTATGCCCCACATAATAATAGCAATCTAACCGGCACCTCATCCCGCAAAAATTGTGCCCCTACAGAGCCCCTGAGACAATTGCTCAGAAAATAAAAAAAACTATGTCTCTCAGACTATGGAGACAATAAAACATGATATTTTTGTTTCAAAAATGCTTTTATTGTGTTAAATGTAAAAATAAAATAAAAAAAGTAGACATGTTAGGTATCGCCGCATCCGTAAGAACCTGCTGTATAAAAATATCACATGACCTAAGCCCTCAGATGAACACCGTAAAGATAAAAAAATAAAAAGTGTGTAAAAAAAGCCATTTTGTGTCACCTTACATCACAAAAAGTGTAATACCAAGCGATCAAAAAGTCATATGCACCCTAAAATAGTACCAATCAAACCGTCATCTCATACCGAAAAAAATGAGCCCCTATATAAGACAGTCGCCCAAAAAATAAAAAAAACTATGGCTTTCAGAATATGGAGACACAAAAAAAACAAAAAAACATTTTTTCTAAAAAATGCTTTATTATGTAAAACTGAAACAAACAACCAAAAAAAGGAAATCATATTTGGTATTGTCGCGTCCTTAACAACCTGCTCTATAACAATACCACATGATCTAACCTGTTAGATGAATATTGTAAATAACAAAAAATAAAAACGGTGCCAAAACAGCTATTTTTTGTTACCTTGCCTCACAAAAAGTGTAATATAGAGCAACCAAAAATCATATTTACCCTAAAATAGTACCAACAAAACTGCCACCTTATCCCATAGTTTCTAAAATATGTTATTTTTTGGAGTTTCTACTTTTACGGGTACTTGCGGCATGGCGGATCCGGCAGGCTGTTCACCCGCCGGAACAGCCTGCCGGATAGCTTTGCCGCTAGTGTGAAAGTACCCTTACAGAAACAGCGCCATGCCTGTTCAGAGGTTCTGTCTGGTATAGCAGCTCAGTTCTACTGAAGTGAATGAGATTGAACTGCTGCACCCCACATAATCTGTGGACAGGTGTGGCACTGTTTTTGGAAGAAGGCAGCCATAGTTTGTCTAAGGGTCCATTCCTACGTCCGTGAATGTGCGGACCCATTAATTCTCTATGGGGCAGGAATGGCTGCGGACAGCACACAGTGTGCTGTCTGCATCCGCATTTCTGGAGCGCGCCCCTGAACTTCCGGTCCGCGGATCCAAAAAAAAAATAGAACATGTCCTATTTTTGTCCGCAATTGCAGACAAGAATAGGCAGTTCTATGGGGGTGCCGGCCGGGTGTATTGCGGATCCGCAATACACTATGGACGTGTGAATGGACCCTAATTGAGGACAACTCCTTTAAAAACATCAATTTGACTCCTACTCCCTCATATACATTCTATATGTAACCAACTCGCCTACATTCATGACTTCTTCACTTATCCTTTCTGACTTTCAGGTTATGAAATTCGTTCACGCTTCGTTTGGTGGTAAAAGCAGAATTGCTTTATGGATTCCGCTACCACGCATCATAATGCAATTCTATGACGGAATGCATAACGGAATGCCTTTAGAGGTATTCCGTTATTCATTCCATCATAATAGAAATAAATGGACTGCAAAATGGATCCGTCCCGTTTCTGTTATGCAGGGGAGTCCTCTCCTTCATAACAGAAATGTGATGGATCCGTTTTGCAGCCTATAGACTTCTATTATGACGGAATAAATAACGGAATGCCACTAAAGGATTTCCGTTATGCATTCCATCATAGAATTGCATTATGGTCCGTGGTAACGGAATCCATAACACAATTCACCTTTTACCAGTAAACGAAGCGTGAACGAATTTCATAACCAGAAATTCACTCATCTCTACTAAGTGACAACAGCATCCACTAACTGTCCTAGTGGACACACTAGCTACTGGCTTTTACTCCACCAAGGCCGGGCACCTTGGTGACACGTCTCATCTGCCTACTTTGCAAAGAGGCACAATATGTGCAGTGTGCATCACGGAAGTTTTTTTCATACTAGGCCACTCCAAAGCATAATTACTGGAGCCCCTGCGGCAATTTTTTTTCTTGTGCTTCAATATCCATATAAATAGTAGAACATAAATCATTAGATTATAGATATTTTAAGGTCCAAATTGCACCAAATAATGAAGTTATGGTCTAATATACAGGCAGGGGCGTACATAGAAATCACTGGGCCTCATAGCAAGAATCGAAATTGGGCCCCCACTCCCCTTTTATAGCCCCTCCTACTACCCATTCCAGGCCTCTCACTTTGTTCCATGAATAGAGATGAGCGAACTTCAAAAATTAGTTCGGCGTTCAAGTTGGGGTAATCGCCGCATCCTGTTATGGATTCCACTACCGCGGACTATCCCGGCATATGGAATCCATATGCACGGGGCGTGGCTCAGCACTGGATCAAATCCAGTGCTGAGCCACGCCCCCTGCACTGATCACATGACGGAGCAAGGACTCCATAACTTAAAGTGACATTTCACATTGGAGAGCTGATAAAATTCCCACAAACTCAAGCCAGGCTGGCGTTTTGCTCAGAAGGAATACTCAGGCATGTGCTACAGGACCAGTTATGGGAGGTGGAATACTGTAGATCTGTGTAAGATTGTAAGCTGTTGTGCTGCACTGCAGGCTAGCCCGTACCGCACACCCATACAGTGATTCTTGTTCTTTTAGGATAATAACAGGTAAGGTGTGGCAGATTAGTTGTGCCCGCAAGTAGGTAAATTACAGCATTTTCCTCCTGCATCCATTGGAGGGCGCCATGCTGTGCAGCACAAGTGTCTCAGCAATCAGGCTGGGTGTATGTAAATTAATTTTATGTTCCCAGCATTTGTGGTTGTGTTCATTACCACGTTTCAGTAAAGTTCTGTTTTGGCAAAAGCTGGTGTTGGAGTTGCTTTCCTCGTTTGTGACTTCGCTGTATCCTGGGGAGCCCACCCCGGTACACAGCTTACAACGACACTTTAGTAAGGAACAATTTAGTAAATTTATTAATGCACATTTATGCATTAATTCTCTAGGTCAAAAAGAGGGACATTTAAGAGGGACAGAGGGACTTGGGTCAAAAAGAGGGACGTTTGGGAGGTATGCTAATAGGTTCCCTGCACCATTCTAGGAGATACATATTGTCCTTCATATGTGAGGCCTGTCACTGCCTCACAAAAGGTACCTCAGTATTCTTTGCCCCCGAAGAGTGATTGGGCGATGCATGATCCATCATTGATGGACTATATGATGCACTTTGTAATTGCTGGAGAAAGACCTCTTGAAGGTTGAACCGTTGCCTGGGTTTGTGTGAAGTTCACCATTTTATGGAAATCTGGAGTGCTGCAATTTCTTTCCTAGCATTTACTTTTCATAATGGATATATACTTCCTACGTGCCTTACACAATTGTTTTTTTCCTTATGACAAGTTAGATGTATTCATTTTAATTGCTAACAGTGGAGTCCCTAGGAAATTATATGTTTCAAAATCTCCAGGAACCATGGTACTCTAGGGTTGTCTTGTATTTTTACTATGTGTACAGCGTCACAGTAGTAGAGATTCTGTCACTTCTACAACATGAGGGTTGAAGGAAATATACATATGCTTGGTTGCATTAAAGGGGGATTTTGGTTTCCTCAAATTTTGTACTCTCAGGGCATGAGTAAGAACACAGATTAGGAAAACATCATGTAAGCCATGCCAGGCTCAGTGGAGATAATACCTCAGTTTTATCCCCAGAATCGTGTGGCCATTGGTGTATCTGGGAGGGGTTTTGATCATGTGCGGTTGTCACAACATGTGTTGTTATCCTAAACATCAGTTCTGGTCATGTGACAGACTGACAGCTGATTGGCTAATTACAAGACAGCTATGTACACCTTCGGAGGCATTGCATCCGGAGACAAGTGCGGATGCAATGCGTTTTTCACTAATGGTTGCTAGGAGATGTTGTTTGTAAACCTTCAGTTTTTTATCACGCTCGTGAAAAACGCATCAAAACACATCGCACCTGCGCGAAAAAACTGAACAACTGAACGCAATCGCAGACAAAACTCACTGAACTTGCTTGCAAAATGGTGCAAGTTTCACTCAATGCATCTGGAGCCAATCCGCCACACTCGTGTGAAAGAGGCCTAAAAGGAATCTGTCACCAGCGACTTCCTATTCAACTGTTTGCATAGACACATAGCTGTGGTTCAGCTGATTGAAACACTGTTTTTATTTTGTTGATGCGAGGCTTTGTTGTAGAGTTTTTCTTAACCACTTCAGCCCCCCTAGCTTAAACACCCTTAATGACCAGGCCACTTTTTACAATTCCGCACTACACTACTTTCACCGTTTATTGCTCCGTCATACAACTTACCACCCAAATGAATTTTACCTCCTTTTCTTCTCACTAATAGAGCTTTCATTTGGTGGTATTTCATTGCTGCTGACATTTTTACTTTTTTTGCTATTAATCAAAAATTACCGAAATTTTTGCAAAAAAATGACATTTTCACTTTCTGTTGTAAAATTTTTCAAAAAAAACTACATTTCTATATAAATTTTTCTCTAAATTTATTGTTCTACATGTCTTTGATAAAAAAATCCAATAAGTGTATATTTATTGGTTTGGGTAAAAGTTATAGCGTTTACAAACTATGGTGCAAAAAAGTGAATTTCGGCATTTTGAAGCAGCTCTGACTTTCTGAGCACCTGTCATGTTTCTTCAGGTGCTAGAATGTCAGGATAGTATGAATATCCCCAAATGACACCATTTTAGAAAGAAGACACCCCAAAGTATTCGCGGAGGGGCTTGGTGAGTTCATGTATCATTTCATTTTTTCACAAGTTAGCGGAAATTGACACTTTCTGAGAAAAAAAAAAAAAAAAGTTTCAATTTCTGATAACTTCTGGCAAAAAAAAAAAATCTCAGACGGACTCACTATGCCCCTCAGTGAATACCTTGGGGTGTCTACTTTCGAAATGGAGTCATTTGTGGGGTGTGTTTACTGTTCTGGCATTTTGGGCGGGGCTAAATTGTGAGCCGCCATGTAAAACCTAAAGGTACTCGTTGGAATTTGGGCCCTTTGCGCACCCAGGCTGCAAAAAGCGGCACTTATGTGGTATCGCCGTACTCAGGAGAAGTAGGGCAATGTGTTTTGGGGTGTATTTTTACATATACCCATGTTGGGTGAGAGAAATATCTCTGTAAATTGTCAACTTTGTATAAAAATTTTTAAAAGTTGTCGTTTACAGAGATATTTTCACACAAAGTATGGGTATATATAAAAATACACCCCAACACTTGCCTACTTCTCTGAATACGGCGATACCATGTGTGCCACTTTTGCAGCCTGGATGCACAAAGGCCCTAAACAATGAGTACCTTTAAATTTCACAGGGCATTTTTACGCATTTGGATTCCAGACTTCTTCTCACCCTTTAGGGGCCCCTAAAATGCCAGGACAGCATAAATACCCCACATGTGACCCCATTTTGGAAAGAAGACACCCCAAGGTATTCTGTGAGGGGTATGGTGAGTTCATGTAAAATTTTATTTTTGTCACAAGTTAGTGGAATATGAGACTTTGTAAAAAACAAAATTAAAAAAAAAAAAAACAATTTCCGCTGACTTGTGCCAAAAATAAAAATTCTGTGGACTCACCATGCCCCTCACAGAATACCTTGGGGTGTCTTCTTTCCAAAATGGGGTCACATGTGGGGTATTTATACTCACCTGGCATTTTAGGGGCCCCTAAAGTGTGAGAATCCAAATGCATAAAAATGGCCTGTGAAATCCTAAAGGTACTCATTGGTTTTAGGGCCCCTTTGCGCATCTTGGCTGCAGAAAAGTGTCACTCATGTGGTATCGCCGTACTCAGGAGAAGTAGGGCAATGTGTTTTGGGGTGTATTTTTACATATACCCATGCTGCGTGTAGAAATATCGCTGTAAACGACAACTTTTTACATTTTTATTCAAAGTTGTCAATATACAGAGATATTTCTCTCACCAGCATGGGTATATGTAAAATACACCCAAAACACATCGCCTACTTCTCCTGAGTGCGGCGATACCACATGTGTGACACTTTTTGCAGGCAAGATGCGCAAAGGGCCCAAATTCAATGAGTACCTTTTAGGAGGGCATTTTTACGCATTTTTCTTCTCACGCTTTAGGGCCCCTAAAATGCCAGGGCAGTAGAAATACCCCACGTGTGACCCCATTTTTGAAAGAAGACACCCCAAGGTATTCCATGAGGGGCATGGCGAGTTCATAGAATATTTTTTTGGCACAAGTTAGTGGAAATTGATTTTTATTGTTTTTCTCACAAAGTCTCCCTTTCCGCTAACTTTTGACAAAAGTTTAATTTTCATGAACTCATTATGCCCCTCAGCGAATACCTTGGGGTGTCTTCTTTCCAAAATGGGGTCACATGTGAGGTATTATACTGCCCTGGCATTTTAGGAGCCCTAAAGCGTGAGAAGAAAAATGCGTAAAAATGCCCTCCTAAAAGGTACTCATTGGAATTTGGGCCCCTTTGCGCATCTTGCCTGCAAAAAGTGTCACACATGTGGTATCGCCGTACTCAGGAGAAGTAGGGCGATGTGTTTTGGGGTGTATTTTTACATATACCCATGCTGGGTGAGAGAAATATCTCTGTATATTGACAACTTTGAATAAAAAAATGTAAAAAGTTGTCGTTTACAGCGATATTTCTCACACCCAATATGGGTATATGTAAAATACACCCAAACACTTGCCCTACTTCTCCGAGTACGGCGATACTACATGAGTGACACTTTGCAGCCAAGATGCGCAAAGGCCTAAAACCAATGAGTACCTTTAAGATTTCACAGGCCATTTTACGCATTTGGATTCTCACGCTTTAGGACCCCTAAAATGCCAGGGCAGTATAAATACCCCACATGTGACCCCATTGTGGAAAGAAGACACCCCAAGGTAATCCGTGAGGGGCATGGCGAGTTCACAGAAAAAAAAATTTGGCACAAGTTAGCGGAAATTGTTTTTTTTTGTTTTTACAGTCTCATATTCCACTAACTTGTGACAAAAATAAAATTTTCCATGAACTCGCCATACCCCTCACAGAATACCTTGGGGTGTCTTCTTTCTAAAATGGGGTCACATGTGGGGTTTTGTACTGCCCTGGCATTTGAGGGTCTCCATAATCATTACACGTATGGCCAGCATTAGGAGTTTCTGCGATTCTCCGTATATTGAGCATACGGGTAATGAGATTTTTCCGTTCAGCCTCTGCGCTGAAAAAAAAAAAAATGAACAGCACAGATTTTTCATTCGCATCGATCAATGTGGATGAAAAATCTCTGCCAAATCAGTGACTGCGGTGCGGTGGGCTGGGCGCTAGCTACCTAACAAGTAGCTAACTAACTGGCGGTGATAAGGGACCCTTATGCCCCATTCACACGTCCGAAATTCTGTTTGCGGAGCGGAATTGCGGACCCATTCATTTCTATGGGGACAGACTTTGTCCCGCTCGGATCCGTAATTACGGATCCGCGTCTCGAGTCTGCACTTCCGTTCGCAAAAATATAGAACATGTCCTATTCTTGTCCGCAATTGCGGACAAGAAAGCATTTTCTATATAGTTCTGGCAATGTGCGGATCTGCAAAATGCGGAAAGCACATTGCCGGTGTCCGTGTTTTGAGGATCTGCGGATCGGATCAGCGGATCCGTGAATCCACGGATCCGTGAATCCACGGATCCGCAAAACACATATGGACGTCTGAATAAAGCCTTACAAGGGGTGTGATCAATGACAGGGGGTGATCAGGGGTCTAGATGGGGTGATCAAGGGGTTAATAGGTGAGGGGGTGGGGGGTAAGTGTAGTGTTTGGTGCAACTTTTACTGTGTTACCTGGTCCTCTGGTGGTCGATCCCAGAAAATGGGACCACCAGAGGACCAGGTAGCAGCTATATCAGACACTGTTCATAAAACAGCTTCTGATATAGCTGTTTGATGCGATTTATATCGCATCTACAGCCTGCCAGCGATTGATCATCGCTGGCAGGCTGTAGTCCAACTCTCGAGCCGCGCTTCACTGTGAACGCGCAGCGCGCTGCGCGTTCACAGGAACTCTCGCGTCTCGCGAGATGACGCCCCGGCGCGTCCAAACAGAAGATCCCGGCCGCCCGCAGGACGCAATCCTGCGTACGGCGGTCGGGGACTGGTTAATATACAAATTAAGCCTTTGGTGCAATGAGGACGGTGCCGCCTCTTATTTCTGTTGCCAGCTCCTCCCTAGCTGCTTTGATTGACAAGGCCATCATTATTCGGTTTACCTGCCAGTGTTGATATGTGCTTCATAATATTATCCTTGTGACTGTATGGTTGTTATAGAATTCTGCATATCAGTCATATTAACCCCTTCAGGACCCTGCCATATTTCACCTTAAGGACCAGGCCATTTTTTTGCAAATCTGACATGTGTCACAGGTATTCAAAACTGATTTTAATAACTTTCCCTTTAGGTGTTCCACAAGAATTAAAGGAAAATGTAGATTAAATTTCAGAATTTCACTTTTTTGGCAGATTTTCCATTTTAATCCATTTTTTTCCAGTAACAAAGCAAGGGTTAACAGCCAAACAAAACTCAATATTTATTGCCCTGATTCTGTAGTTTACAGATACACCCCATATGTGGTCGTGACTCGTAAAACTGCTGTACGGGTACACGGCAGGGAGCAGAAGGAAAGAAACGCCATATGGTTTTTGGAGGGCAGATTTCACTGGGATAATTTTAAGTTGCCATGTCATATTTGAAAACCCCCTGATGCTGATTTGTTGGTACTATTTTAGGGTACATATAATTTTTAGTTGTTCTATACTACACTTTTTGTGAGGCAAGGTAACAAAAAATAGCTGTTTTGGCACCGTTTTTATATTTTGTTATATACAATGTTCATCTGAGAGGTTAGATCATGTGGTATTTTTATAGAGCAGGTTGTTACAGACGCGACAATACCAAATATGTATACTTTTTTTGGTTGTTTGTTTCAGTTTTACATAATAAAGCATTTTTGAAAAAAATGATTTTTTTAGTGTCCCCATATTCTGAAAGCCATAGTTTATTTATTTTTTGGGCAACTGTCGGGGCTTATTTTTCTTTGGTATGAGATGACAGTTTGACTGGTACTATTTTAGGGTGCATATAACTTTTTGATCTCTTGGTATTACACTTTTTGTGATGTAAGGTCACAAAAAAATTGCTTTTTTGATACACTTTTTATTTTTATTTTTTTACGGTGTTCACCTGAGGGGTTAGGTCATGTGATATTTTTATACAGCAGGTTCTTACGGATGCGGCGATACAGAATATGTATCCTTTTTTTATTTATTTAGGTTTTACACAATAACAGCATTTTCGAAACAAAAAAAACATGTTTTAGTGTCTCCATAGTCTGAGAGCCATATTTTCTTTTATTTTTTGGGCGATTGTCCTAGTTAGGGTCTTATTTGAGATGATTGTTTGATTGGTATGATTTTGGGGTGCGTATTACTTTTTGATCGCTTGGTATTACACTTTTTGTGATGTAAGGTCACAAAAAAATGTACATGTACAGCGCGGGTCCTTAAGGGGTTTGTGTGGTACTTGTGGTTCGCGCCAGTATCCTCCATTGTATGCAATTTTTGCTGGAGATAGCCGTTCGCTGCGAACCACATGCGGAGGGACTGCCCCCCCAGTTAGAAACACGCCACAGTGTTTGGGGTTTGGAGCAGTCCCACCCATTTAGGCCACGTTTATTTCTGTGATTCTCCTTAAGGGGTTAAGCTCAAAATGGTCACATAAGTCTCAAGACATTTTTTTTGTTAGGCTGGGTACACATCGTGTTTTTGTCATACCTTTACCATATACAAAATATGTTTACATTAACGGATACCTCAGACAGATGCCATACAGTGGCATCCGTCACCATAGAGTTCCATTGTAAAAAAATATTTTAAAAAATATACGCTTTTTGCAGAACTCTGCAGGATGGAAAAGCATAGTGTACCGTGCTCTTCTATCCTGCAAAGTCTAGCAAAAGAGTGTATACATTATGAAATCGTTTTTGTTTTTTTTACAATAGAACTCTATTCCATTGTATGGTGCATCCGTTATGGTATATGTTTTTGGTATATGGTAAACATGACAAAAACGTGACATGAACCCAGCATAAGGTGCAGAAATTTTGAAATCTGCAGCGTGTCAATTGTTGTTGCGTTTTTTTGTGATGATTTCAACCTTTTCAATGGAAGGGTAAGATCTAAAGCAAAAGCGCATCAAAAACCAAATAAAAACCGCACAGAAAACACGATAAATAGTGCGGATTTATGTGTGTTTTTGGTGCAGATTTTCTGTGCAGGCACCCTTAAAAAGTCAACAAAACATGTCACATATGTACAAAGAGAATATAGAATATATAAAAAGGGGTTCCCAGAATTTTAAAACATTTCTTGAACAGCAGGGAATGTAATTTTATTTTCTTATTTTATGCACTTATATAGCGCTGTTTTATTCTGCAGCGCTTTACAGACATTAGCATCACTCTGTCCCCAATCGGGCTCACAATCTAAGGTCCCTATCAGTATGTCTTTGGAATGTGGGAGGAATCCGGAGAACCCAGAGGAAACCCACGCAAACACGGGGAGAACATACAAACTCCATGCAGATGGTCTGATTCAAACCCAACACTGTAAGGCACCAGTGCTAACCTACTAGTTAAACCCCCTGCCACTGTGCTACTCACTTGTTAAACCCCCAGCTACTCTGGTGGTCCCCGGTAGTCTTTGTTTAAAGCTTTGATGCTTGCTTGTATTGCTCGAGACCACTGAGGCCAGTGACTGGCTGCAACAGTCACATGTGTCGATGTGATGTCAGTCCTGTATCACAGTAAACTAACATCGGTGGGGGGCACTGGAGTGACCATGCTATAACGGCAGAAGGTCTGATCAGTAAGTACTGCTTCTTTTATTAGTTTTTACAAATTTCCACCATTACTCATTTTTTCTTGTTCCAGAACACCCCCTTGGACTGTTTTGACAAGTCTGCTCTGTTTTCAAATGTGGAGCTGCCATAGATTGCCCTGAAGCATGAATTCTTTGGTGCATTTGAAGAGAAGACTTAGGCCTCTTGCACACGACTGTATGACTTTTTCAGTATTTTGCGGTCCGTTTTTAACGGGTCCGTTGCTCCTTTTTTTGTTTCCGTTCTGTAGTCCCGCGTAAAATCTCCATATGGTTTCCATATGCGATCCGTTGTTTGCGGATCTCAAACAGAAACATAACATTTTTAATCAGTAATGTAATGTACAGTATTGTGTTTTAACAGTAAATACATGGGTAACGTGGGCATGGATCTGCAAAAAACGGAAGACATATGGATGTGTTCCGTATGCATTCCGTATTTTTTGTGGACTTATTGACTTGAATGGAGCCACAGATCGTTATTTGCGGTCAATAATAGGACAAGTTCTATCTTTTAACAGAACGGATATACGGAAACGGGATGCATATAGAGTACATTCGTTTTTTTGCGGAACCATTAAAATTAATGGTTCCACATACGGACCGCAAACGGAATCCGCAAAAAAGGAACGGAAACGGAAACTAAAACCCATTCATGTGCAAGAGGCCTTAGGGGCTGATTTATCATAGACTGGAGGTGTATGCCAGTCTATGATAACCAAGCGTGCTACCTGATGTTCATGCGCCTACACTGAATAGGCTGGCGTAGATTTCAGTGTTCTTTTATTACAGAAAACTGGCGTAAAAGATTATAAATGTGGAGAGGTCGTTGGCCAATTTTGAATTATAATATCTCTTATATAGTGAAAGGGTTTTGTCCTTGAATGTTTCACCTGATGCTTAAAGGGGTTGTCTTGTTTCTGATATTAATGACCTATCCTGAGGATAAGTCATCAATATCGGGAACTGGACAACCTCTTTAAGTAGCTCAGCTCTATGAATCAGGTACACTCCACAATTAGAACATTTAAAGAGGTAGTGTCATCTCAAACATTGGGGGCATATTGCTAGGAGTGGCGTGCTCGGCTACTTTGGGAAGTCCCATAGAAATGACTGGGAAGCACACCGCACAAGTGCAGCCACTGCTCCATTCACTTCTATGAAGCTGACAGAAATAACTGAGCCAGCGCTCGGCTATTTTTGGCACTCCTATAGAAATGAATAGAGGACAGCCACAAATGCTTTGAAGCTCCTAGAGGTGGGATCCGCAGCTCTCAGACATTGGTGGCATATCCGAGTGATATGCCACTAATGTTTGAGATGACACAACCCTTTTAAAGTCTTTGGGGCAGATTTATTAATTTCTTTCATTTTTCAGAACTCCTTTAGCAAATGAATGGTGGATTCTGATTGGTTTCAATGGGAAACTAAGCCAGTTTACCTTTACACCAGTTTGATAAATCTTCCCCCTTTGTTGTTTTCATGGACTGTGTCATGTTCACTTAATCCAACCTCTGCAAAAAAGGTCTCCATACTTGTGTTATGGTGGCCTCTGTTTCTGTATTCCAGCAGCTTGGACCCACTAATCTTCCTCTCTTCCTTTTCGGCAGGCCCAACCACCGGAATAGCCTGCTGCCTTCTAGCTGCTCTCTGCTGGCTGGTCATCCAGGGGTACTTAGTACATCTTTCCTAGAAATGTGCCTGAGCAAGTTTCCAGCTTGCTAGTTCTTGCAAAGGTGTTCTGATTTCATTTGTCTGCCCATGCACCAGCTTCTGCCTGTTTTCTAGATTTGACCCTTCACTGCCTGACCTGGCCCCTTCCTTATCTCCACACTGACCTTGAGCTGACCGCCCTCACCTAGACTGTTTATTGAATTGCAAAAACTGTCCTTGTCTGTCCTTACCTTGGCCTATCTCTGACAACAGTTTGGAGAAGGCACAGAAGGAAGTGACCTAAATAAGGATTCCTTCCACAGAATAAAACAGTAACAAAGCACCCCTAAAAAAACCAAAACTAGTTGATATTCATCACATAGGGAGTGGCTAGCCTTTATGGAGGTGGCTAATTAGCTGTTCAATTAGGTTTATTTAAAATTCCATCTGTCCTACCAGTTCACAGCGGCAGGAATATCCTATATTGTGCTGCTGTTAGGACTAAGGCAGGGATGGGCAAACTGCGGCTCTCCAGCTGTTGCAAAACTACAACTCCCCGCATGCAAACAGCTACAGCTATTAGCCTACAGCAGGGCATGGTGGGAATTGTAGTTTTACAACAGCTGGAGAGCTGGACTAAGGGAAAACAGATTAACGGTAGAAATCCCAGCTTCCCCCATGCGTTACCTGGTGTATAACAAGATCAGATTTTTTCCCAAAACATCGACCACATACAGAACATATAAAAACCATTCCCCCTGTGTGGATGATCTGGTGCTTGGCAAGGTCCAAGTTGCTGGTGAAACATTCTGGACATTCAGGGCAGTTATAGAGTATCTCCAAAGAGTTCGATGTCTGTTTAATAGTGCAGAAATATTTCTTGCTATTTACTGATATATCATTGTAATCCTGTTCAGTTTTTTTATTCCTTTTCTCTACTGGTTTTCTACATGAAGAAAAATCCTGTTTTTGTAATGGTGACACTGCTTTTAACACAGGTTCCTCCTTAGTTGGATATTGTTGTGGATGTTCTGTGGATGCAGTACAATCAGGGTTTGTGAGTTTTCCTCCATCATAAATGTCTACTTTATTCTGAGTATATCCAAATTGCTGCGTACCATCCATTGTTGCATGAATGCCCAAGTCCAAGTCTACTTCACTACTTGAGACTGGCTCATTCTTAATATGTGTCAGTATATACTGGCCATGATCAGTAACTGTATAACTATTGGGGTCTGTAAGATCTTCATCAAGTGTGGCTTGTTCCACCTTTATATCAGTAGATGTATATTGTGGTGTTTGATCCATGAGGGTATAAGTATTTCGGTTTGCAAATTTCTCTTCCTTATGTGAACCTTGTTCCTCTATGAAATGTGGAGATCTACACATTCTACATTCTACGGGGTTGTTGGACTTTAGAAGATTTCTTCCATCACATGGGGTTTTCTCTTCAATATTAACTGATGGATATTGTGTTATTGTGGTAATTTGAACTTCTTCCACACTATACAAGTTCGAATCCTTAACAAATCCTTGTACCTTCCCATTAATCTCTCCATCCTCATCTTTTAGGTAGCTCAGTGCAGATGTGTCCACTTCTTGAATCTGATCTTTGCTTCCAAATCCAACTGTTTAATACAACGGAAGTGAAAGTTAGAAATATGAAAAGATGAGACTTAAAATTTACAGATGTTATCCATCTGTAGAGACCTAAGCTTCTGGGCATCTGGCAGCAGATTTGTACCTATGAAACTGGCTGACCTGTTACATATGCGCATGGCAGCTGAAGGCATCTGTGTTGGTCCCATGTTCATATGTGCCCGCATTGCTGAGAAAAAAATGTGTTTTAATATATGCAAATGAGCCTCTACGAGCAACAGGGGCGTTACTGTTACACCTAGAGGCTCTACTCTCTCTGCAACTGCTGGGCCCTCTGCACTTTCATTGACAGGGCCAGGTAGTGAAAACAGCATCACATCTGGTTCTGCCAGTCTTAATGGAGAGAGTGCTGACGTTAGAGAGAGAGCAGAGCCTCTAGGTTTAACAGCAACTCCACCATTGCTCCTACAGACTAATTTGCATATATTAAACATCATCTTTCTCAGCAATGCGGACACATATGAACATGGAACCAACACAGATGTCTTCAGCAGCCAAGTGCACATGTAACAGGTTAACCAACTTTATTGGTACAAATCTGCTAACAGGTGCCCGGACTGGGAGAAAATGTCTGTAAGTGGGTAAGTAACTGGCTCAGTGATAGAAAACAGAGGGTGGTTATTAACGGTAGATACTCAGATTGGGTCACTGTAACTAGTGGGGTACCTCAGGGGTCAGTATTGGGCCCTATTCTCTTCAATATATTTATTAATGATCTTGTAGAAGGCTTGCACAGTAAAATATAAATTTTTGCAGATGACACTAAACTGTGTAAAGTAATTAACACTGAAGAGGACAGTTTTCTGCTACAGAGGGATCTGGATAGATTGGAGGCTTGGGCAGAGAAATGGTAGATGAGGTTTAACACTGACAAATGTAAAGTTATGCACATGGGAAGGAATAATGCAAGTCACCCGTACATATTAAATGGTAAAACACTCAGTAACACGGACATGGAAAAGGACCTAGGAATTTTAGTAAACAGCAAACTAAGTTGTAAAAACCAGTGTCAGGCAGCTACTGCCAAGGCCAATAAGATAATGGGAAGCATCAAAAGGGGCATAGACGCCCGTGATGAGAACATAGTCCTACCACTTTACAAATCACTGGTTAGACCACACATGGAGTACTGTGTACAGTTCTGGGCTCCTGTGAACAAGGCGAACATAGCAGAGCTGGAGAGGGTTCAGAGGAGGGCAACTAAAGTAATAACTGGAATGGGGCAACTACAGTACCCTGAAAGGTTATCAAAATTAGGGTTATTCACTTTAGAAAAAAGACGACTGAGGGGAGATCTAATAACTATGTATAAATATATCAGGGGTCAGTACAGAGATCTCTCCCATCATCTATTTATCCCCTGGACTGTGACTGTGACAAGGGGACATCCTCTGCGTCTGGAGGAAAGAAGGTTTGTACACAAACATAGAAAAGGATTCTTCACTGTAAGAGCAGTGAGACTATGGAACTCTCTGCCTGAGGAGGTGGTGATGGTGAGTACAATAAAGGAATTCAAGAGGGGACTGGATGTATTTCTGGAGTGTAATAATATTACAGGCTACAGCTACTAGAGAGGGGTCGTTGATCCAGGGAGTTATTCTGATTGCCTGATTGGAGTCGGGAAGGAATTTTTTTCCCCATAAGTGAGGAAAATTGGCTTCTGCCTCACAGGGGTTTTTTGCCTTCCTCTGGATCAACTTGTAGGAAACAGGCCGAACTGGATGGACAAATGTCTTTTTTCGGTCTTATATACTATGTTACTATGTTACTATGTATTCATACTTAGTCAGCTGTAATAAAAGGTATCATTATACTACAATTTCTTTTTACTTACCTGCCTCTCGACATCCGCTATACATGTACGGTGGATGTTAGTTCTTGAAAGATGGCACCATAGCTACCGGGTGCTTGCTGTTTCACACAGAAGACACCTTAAGCTAATGTCCCCGATCGGTGGTAATGCCAATTGTGGACATTTAATCCCTCAGATACCGTGGCCAAATGTAACCAAGGCACATGAGAGGCTGAAAACCCATAAGCACTATTCGCAGGAAGGAATGCCTCACCCTGGCGGAGATTGGGGAATGCGCTCCATGTCAGTAATAAGTCTGTACTAGGCTTTTAGGCTCATTACTTGTATATTACAATTGAGGCTAGCAGGTAGCAGCACTGAATTGTAACATAACAATCTATGTATAGAGTAGTGGCGAAAATTCCATTACTCTATACAAATTGCAATCTAATGACTGCATGTTGGGGTCCAGTTGGGGACCTAAAAAAAAGTATGAACGCAAAAAAACTATACATATGTGGTATCGCCGTAATCATAATGACTGGGTGAATGAAGAGCACGTCATAATGAATGCTATAAAAACAAAACCTATCAACCTGTGGCAGAATTGCAATTTTTTTCCAATTCCACCCCATTTGGAATTTTTTTCCAGCTTTCCCACTACATTTTATGCAGTATTAAATGGTGCCATTAGAAAATACAATTTGTTCCACAAAAAGTCCTCATACGGTTATGTGAATGGTAAAATAAAAAAGTTATGGCTCTGGGAAGGCAGGGAGCAAAAATATGAAAAATGCAGAAACAGAAAATTGCTGTGTCAGGAAGGGGTTGTCTAGGCTGGTACCTGAAATGGCTCTTTCATCTAAGCTGTGGAGAGAATACACTTTCAGCAGTACTTACCCTTCCGTCGCTGGGATCATTTGAACGCCTGACCAGATATGCTCCTCTTTCTGCCTCTTCAGCTCCATAACACTCAGTTCACACTTTCGCATAAAACGCCGCGTTCGAACGCGCAAACAAACGCACAACAGTACAGGAACCATGCATTCCTATGGGGGTGGTTCACACTTGCGCGTTTTTATGCGCGTTCGAAGGCGCCTAAAAACGTCCGAAGCATAAGCAAGTATGTTCGCGTTAATTCGGGCGTTTTTCGAGCGTTTGGTGGCAATAGACTTCAATGGGAAACGCGATAGGCGTGTTGTTCGGGCGTTTGTGCAGCGTAAAACGCGCCTATGGACGCGCGTTTTACAAAGTTTGCAACATGCTGAATCAGCCACCATGGAATGTCACACCTCTAAAGCACTCAGATTGGCCAAACTATATCATTGGTCATTGGCCAACTATGCAGTCAATCACATAAACGCGCGTCAAACGCGCCTACACTATTTACCAAAACGCTTGAAAAAAACGCGCCTAAACGCCAGTCTTGAACGCACCAAAAACGGTAGGCTTCAAAACGCTCAGGTCTGAACCCAGTGGCACATAGATGCAGCTGAACAGGAAAAAAAGAGGAGCACATCCGGTGGAGATGTCAGGAAAAGCCCGTAGTCAGGGCTGTCAAGCGATCCCAGCTGGGACTGCGAAATTGGCAGAGTGATGGAAGGGCACGTACTGCTGAAAGTGTATTCTCTCCACAGGTTGGCTGAAATGACATTTAGAATGGATATCTTTCTTTATGGATACATTTCTGACTTTAATTTTCATAAATTAACATGTCATTTTGGCCAATATGTCTACTAACCAGTGCTCAAGTTCAAAATCCCTAGATCTATTTTTAAAAGAATCTAATTGGCTTTAATGCATAGAGATCTGTTTCATTCATGGAAAAAAAATATTTGTACTATGACTCATATTATACATATCTACAACATATATGTTATTGCTCACTTCTGATACAATTAGCAAAGGTATTTCATAAGTCTTCTCTTACCCGGAGATATGAGGTTCTGCTGATCTTCCATCATGATGTCTTTGTACAGATCTTTGTGTCCTTCTAAATACTCCCACTCCTCCATGGAAAAGTGAACAGTGACATCCTGACACCTTACAGGAACCTGACACACAATGATACAGTCATTATCCAGACATGTTACCACTTGGTATTGCTATATAGTGCCCCAGCATTCCCAGCAGTGCTCACCTCACCAGTCAGCAGCTCAATGATCTTGCTGGTGAGTTCCAGGATCTTCTGCTTATTTATTTTCTCATGTGTCAATGAATGAGGTGTAGCCTTCAAGAAGGGTCTCTGAATCCCACCCCATTCTCCTGAGGAACAGTTGCTGAGGATCACATTACCAGATGTCCTCTTCACTATTGTGTAATCCTGTGTATCAACAGATACTAATGAACATCACTATAAACTGCCAGATTCCCTCCCCTCTCCAGTCAGGATGTGTTATAATTCCCTCCCCTCTCCAGTCAGGATGTGTTATAATTCCCTCCCCTCTCCAGTCAGGATGAGTTGTAATTCCCTCACCTCTCCAGTGAGTAGACAGATGATCTCCAGGGTGAGATTTAATATCTTCTCACTCATCTTGTCCTTATCTGTCGCCATCACATTAAGACAATGGTCCCGAGAGGTTCATAGGAATTCCTACAATCCTAAAATATAAAGCCAGCC
The DNA here is from genome assembly GCA_033119425.1 of Bufotes viridis. Classification (NCBI taxonomy): domain Eukaryota; kingdom Metazoa; phylum Chordata; class Amphibia; order Anura; family Bufonidae; genus Bufotes; species Bufotes viridis. The sequence goes on along the minus strand of CM065592.1, from coordinate 468,972,567 downwards.
TTTTAGAACAGCGAACCTTATGAGAAAGGTACCTTCTGACCTCAATAAATAACAAATCACATTCTCCGGTTTTAGAGACAATTTTATTCCCCCCAGGTAATCATAAAATATGCACAGATGTCTGGTGTATGACTATTACATAACATATTAGGGTATTTTCACACTTGCGTTATTCTTTTTCGGCATAGAGTTCCGTCAAAAGGGCTCTATGCCGGAAAAGAACTGATCAGGCATATCCCCATGCAATCTGAATGGATAGAAATCCGTTCAGTTTGCATCAGTATGCCTTCCGTTCAGTCACTGTCAGGCGTTTTGGCCGGATATATTACCGCAGCATGCTGCGGTATTATGTCCGTCGAAAATGCCTGATCAGTCGCCGGAATGCCGTATCCGGCACTAATTCCCATTGACTTGCATTAGTGCCGGATCCGGCATTGTGAAACAACTGAAGGACGGAAGCGCAGACCGGAAAAACTGTGAAAAAGACTGCAAGACGGATCCGTCCATCCGCATGACAAGCGGAGGGACAGATCTGTTCTTGCAATGCATTTGTAGACGGATCCGCATCCAACGAGCTTTCTCAATTCTGAGTGACTTGTGTACAATGACCTAATTACCAGATGTTGATTCAGTTACATATTTATTCCCAGAGAATTCTTGTACAAGTCACTCAGAATTGAGAAAGCTCGTTGGAAGAACGAGTGAAAAGTTTTCAAGAAATCTACAGCAAGTCCAGTTGCCTTGATTTATTCTTTACAGATAATAATTAGCACCCTACTTTCAAATATAATATCAGGATTGCGAGGGACATGTGTTAGGCTACTTTCACACCAGCATTTTTGCTGGATCCAGCAGGGTTCAGCAAAAACCCTTCCGTTCTGATAATACAACCGTCTGCATCCGTTCTGAACGGATCCGGTTGTATTATCTCTAAAATAGCCAATACACTGTTATAATGCATTGTAACATAGCATAAAACACACAAAATAACATAATAAACATCATAACATAATACAATCTACATGATTACCTCCCAGCACAGACTCTGATCTTTTTTACTTCTCAGGCTACTGGTGACACAGGAAGTAATTGGTAGGAGCATTGCAGCATGGGACTTGTAGTTTTACTGTCTTTTCACTGTGATTGGCTTCTGCGGAGCATGCTGTTTTTCAGACAATGAATGTAAGCTTGTGTCTGGTGCGGGGAATGGGAAGAGGTCATAAGAGGAGTAAGAACTAAAGAAGCAGTGACAACCCTACTGAATATCTCCAGACAACTTCTTTATATAACCAGAAAATATAATAGTTTCTTACATTTTGATATGTGCAAACATAAGCACCTTGGATTCTGCACTGTGGCTGGAGGAACCAGAGTCAAATCAGAAGATGAGGCTGTTCACAGACGCAGCAAGGACTGCAGGTTTTGGTGCATATTGGGATGGTGGATGGTGCAAGCGGGAGCGCCCAGTAGCCAGGAAAAGCCTTGCTCTGGTGAGGAATTTAGGGATCATTTATGAACAGATATACGCCACTTTTTGGCATATATCTATTGCAGATTGTGACACAAAGGTTATTTGCACCGCGATCTGCGACTTTTTCCTCTGCTCTGAAAAAAGGGAGGGCTGGCAGGCCTGTCTCATTTATCATTTTCTACCCCTGTTTTAGGTGTAGAAAATCGTCTAAGGCCTCATGCACACGAACGCATTTTCTTTCCATGTCCGTTCCGGTTTTTTTGGAAAGGTACTCCATGTGCATTCCGTTTCCGTATGTCCATTTTTCCGTTCCGCAAAAAAATAGGGCATGTCCTATTTTTTTCTAATTTGCGGACAAGGATAGGCATTATTACAATAGATTCGCAAAAATAACGGATCCGCTAAAAAAATGGATGTAACGTAGTGTTACTGGAGATATTTCCAGTTGTGGTAGCAATAGAGCTCTGGGCTACAGAGCGAAAGGGAAAATGGATTGAGTTTTGGTCAGACAACATGAGTGTGGTCAATGCAATTAATAACTTGCCCGTCGAGTCAGGGCCAGTAATGAGACTGCTCAGACACTTAGGCAGATTTATCATAATTAGGGATGTCCCGATACCATTTTTTTAAGACAGAGTACGAGTACCGATACTTTTATTTAAGTACTCGCCGATACCAATTACCGATACCTCGTATAAACAGCGGCGCAGTTGCTGATAGCAATGAAAAAAATGAAAGCTGGATTTTGGTTGCTATGGACAACGGCTTTTCTTTTCCTTTGTACAAGTATTAATAAATTAATAAATGGGAATATAATAGTGTTTTCCAACCAATGTGCCTCCAGGGGGATCTGTTATGGGGGATCTGTGGATGACGCTGTTATGGGGTTATCTGTGGATGACACTGTTATGGGGGATCTGTGGATGGCACTGTTATGGGGGATCTGTGGGCGACACACTGTTATGGGGATCTGGGGTTGACAATGTTATGGGGGATCTGTGGATGACGCTGTTATGGGGGATCTGTGGATGACACTGTTATGGGGGATCTGTGGGTGACACTGTTATGGGGGATCTGTGGAGGTCACTGTTATGGGGGGATCTGTGGATGTCACTGTTATGGGGGATCGGTGGGTGACACTGTCATGGGGGATCTGTGGGTGACACTGTTATGGGGGGATCTGTGGATGACACTGTTATGGGGGCGCTGTGGATGTCACTGTTATGGGGGGATCTGTGATGACACTGTAATGGGGGATCTGTGGGTGACACTGTTATGGGGGATCTGTGGGTGACACTGTTATGGGGGGATCTGTGGGTGACACTGTTATGGGGGGATCTGTGGATGACACTGTAATGGGGGATCTGTGGATGACACTGTAATGGGGGGATCTGTGGATGACAATGTTATGGGGGATCTGTGAATGACACTAATGGGGGGGGGATCTCTGGGTGACACTAATGGGGGGGATCTCTGGATGACACTAATGGGGGGGCTCTCTGGATGACACTAATGGGGGATCTCTGGATGACACTATGGGGGATCTCTGGATGACACTATGGGGGATCTCTGGATGACACTATGGGGGATCTCTGGATGACACTATGGGGGATCTGTGGATGACACTATGGGGGATCTCTGGATGACACTATGGGGGATCTCTGGATGACACTATGGGGGATCTCTGGATGACACTGTCAGGGGGCTATGTGGATGACACTATGGGGGATCTCTGGATGACACTATGGGGGATCTCTGGATGACACTATGGGGGATCTCTGGATGACACTATGGGGGATCTCTGGATGACACTGTCAGGGGGCTATGTGGATGACACTGTCAGGGGGCTATGTGGATGACACATATATAGCATATTATGCTATATACGTGTCATCCACATACCCCCATAAGTGCCATCATAGTGTGTGTGGGGGGGCAGTTTACACTCACAGGGGCCGGTGTAGCTTGACTCTTTCATACACCGGCCCCGCAGCTCCTATACTCTATTGACGTAAACTTAATCTCTATTATGTGGCCGGAATTACTAACTATTGATGAGCAGTCTCCCTCAGGTTAGGCGCTCAGTGCTTTCATGTTCCTCCTGCCCCACGCTCCTTCTGCATTCATAAAGTGGGCGGAGCGCGCAGGAGGGACGTGAGGTGCTTGGAGGAATCGGGCAGCTTGAGCTCTCAGTTCCTCCATGCGCCTCATGTCCCGCCTGCCTGCTCCGCCCACTTTTATGAATGAAGAAGGCAGGCGGGACAGGAGGAGAATGGAGGGACTGAGCGCCTGACCTGAGGAAGACTGCGCATTAATAGTTAGTAATTCCGGCCACATTAATAGAGGTTAGGTTTACTTCAACAGTGTATAGGAGCTGCCGGACCGGAACTTCCGGTATCGGCAGCGGTATCGGAGGCATTTTCACGAGTACAAGTACTCGTTAAAATGCCGGTATCGGTCCCGATACCGATACTGGTATCGGTATCGGGACATCCCTAATCATAATGATACACCAGTTTTATCTGCGTGAAAAAGTCACAAACTGAATGTTTGCGACTTTTTTAACACCACTTGCGCAACATTTTTTTGCAAGTGGTGTTTCTCTGCTGGTAGGTGCCTGGAAGTCGGCAAGGTACACTGGTTGTCCAGGAGGCCCCACAGGAGGTAGGCCGTGCAGAGTAATTAGCTCTCGGCCCTTAGGGTACTTTCACACTTGCGGCATGGATATCCGGCAGGCTGTTCCAGCGAGTGAACAGCCCGCCGGATCCGCCATGCTGCGTGCTGTGTGCTGCCACTCTGTCCTCATTGACTATAATTGGGGTGGGGGGCGGACCTACTGAGCGATCTCTGGCCGTGTACTGCCGTGCTGCGCCGTAGCTCCGCCCCCACCCTATTATAGTCAAAGGCATTACGTTTGCTTTTTGTCATAATACAAGTCTATGGAAAAGCATAACAGATCCGTCTGGTTCCCGTTATGCAAGGGGACAGGACTTTGTTTTCCGTTTTGAATAACTGGACCCAGGCGGATCCGTTATGCTTTTCCATAGACTAATATTATGACAGAAAGCAAACAGAATGCCTTTTAAAGGCTTCCGTTTTGCATTCTGTCTGGGCATTCCGTTATTTTCCGTTATAACCATGTTATAGCGGAAAGCAATAACGAAATCCCTAACGCTAGTGTGAACCCACCCTTACCTGGTGATAACCAAGGCATGGGAGCTAAGCAGGCTCTGTCCTTAATCTGCGGTCAGTGATGGAGCATGGAAGAATAGTAAAGGTCAATGGGTGATTAGCCAGACAGTGAGGCGTCAGCATCACGGTGGTACATGCAGCTTATCTCGTAATCGGAGTTTATCATCTTCTTCCTGGGAAACTTCGCAGTCATGTTCAGATGGGCATGGATCATCTACCAGCAGGAGACACTGGAGGAGATGTCCAAGGAGGAGTCGTCATTAAGAAGTGTATCGTTTAGCCCCAGAGGTGCCGTTGCCTGGGGTTCCCAGAGTGGAGCAGTCAGTGTTACTGGTAGTAGAGCCTTCCTTGCCGGTGGGAGGGAAAATGGCTATGGCGGGGTCAGCAGGATTGGGTGAGTCTTCCTGTCAACTAACAGGCATGGAACAATGCAGGGGTTTCTGAATCAGATTTAGTGTCGGTTTTGAGGGCAGTCATGGCTCACTTGTTGGGAGGAGGCACGGGAGGGTCAACCGCATGTTCCTCAGTGGGCAAGTCATGGCCTTCATCACAACACAGCAGTAGCTGTGTTGGTCTCATCTTCTGGGATACATTATTTTGTGGAGTTGCAGCTCTCGGCACTCATCATCCTAGTGAGGTCGAGGTGAAGATTTAAAAAAATAAATGATATTTGGTCCTTCGTCTCGGTAGAACAGTTGACTATTGACAAGGAAAGGTTGTATGAGTTGGGGGGCTGATAAGAAATCAAAGCCCACAAAAACGTTTGGTAATTGTCTCCAAGGGATCACTACCTTGGCTCATCTTCTGTGTCAGCACTTCCTGGAGAGGGAAGTGGAGATTTTTGTATATTTGAATACGATTTATAGTGCCCATAAGTTGCACGAAGGTTCAAATTTGTGGCATTAAGATGAGGAGTTTTGCCATCGTCTTACTTTGTTGTCAGATGTTGGGTGGGCGGCAAAGGCAATGGACTTTTGGTTACAAAATATGGTACATTAGCGCAGTGGCAGCTATGTCAGTTTCCCAGCGGGGCTATGCCCACTGTAGTATCAGGGGCCCTACGCCCAAACAGATCATGTTGGCTATTTAATGGAGGACACTGTCGCTTCCCTGCAATATGCAAATTTCACTACTAGTGCTTCATCTGTGTGGACACTCCTACACTGTCCCCTACTTCCGCAGATCAAAGCATCTTTTTAAGGAGGAGGCTGCCAGTACAGCCGAGAACTTTGGTGAGCATCATCGAGATGAGCCGTTACTAAACCGCTATCCCAGGCCGGAAGCAAATATGCTCAGGGAGGTATTTAGTGAGGGATTTGTTATTCCTCATGAACCTTTGATGTTGTCTGATTATTTGAGTTTGGCTAATAAAAATGGTCAGATTGTGTGGGATAAGCTGCCAGCAGAGATTGACTGACCTTGGGAGATTGGCCAGTCCTTTAACAGTACCCCCCCCCCCCCCATATGCAAATGTGCTGGTGTTCCCTATTGGCTTGGCCCCTAAAAAGGATGAAGGGATAAAGGAAAGTATAGGTTTATCCTTCCCTCCAGGGTGCTCAGGGAATGACAAGATACCAAAGGACTTGGTAGGAGTGTCTTATACCTCTGTTGACGTAGTGGTTCAATTGGTCAAGAAGGGAAGGGCAGGCACTCTTTTAGAAAAGTCTGGCATTGAATTGGCATTTTGTTTATTGCCAGTTCGTCACAGTTGGTTTCATTTGTTGGGTTGCTACCTGGACGGGGAATTCTATGTAGATATATGCATGCCCATGGCATGCTCAATTTCCTGTAGTTATTTTGAGTTTTTCCCCACATTCTTAGAATGGGTGGTGTTTGTAATCTGGGATTTATTCAGTGATACATTATCTGGTTGATTTTCCGAGAGACACTTATGTCTGTTCTCATTTGTTTCTGTCAATTCATGGCCAATTTTGGGGTGCTGATGGTGGAAGATGGTAGGTCCCGTCATGCATTTGTCACTCTTAAAAACAGAGAGAGACTCAGAAGGAATGGTTTTTAGGCACCTGGAAGATGTTAGTCGGTATGGTTACAAGTCTGCATTGGGTGGTTGTGGCCAAGAAAGTGATGCTAAAACAGTTGCAGCCTTAGCTTTTGTTTGCTTGTGATTCCCATTGGTCAGTTATTATTGGCAACTAACGGGGTGAGGAGTGGCCATCATTTTATAAGAGTCACCAAGAGCACGCGTCAGTTGCCTCGTTGGAAAAATAAAGATATTATCGATGTTAGTATATAGTGATGTAAAATACAACTGATTTTCAATTAAAAAGTGATTTTATGATGTAAAAGTAGTAAAGCATTAAACTATATAAATTTGAAAATAATTGTATCAACCTGCAGAATATAATTATCATTTCATTGATAGCTTACAGTGAACTCCATAAAAGATAAAAATAAAAAAACATTGACAGAATTGTAATTTTTGCCCACCTCTCACCTTCCAAAAAGTACAGTGATCACAAAGCCAAATTCTATCAAAATTGTACCAATAAAAACTACAGCTTATCCTGCAAAAAACAAGCCCCCATACAGCTTAGTCAACAACAAAAAACTAATAAAATATTCTGGCTAGAGCTGCAGCTTATTTTAGTAATTAAGTATTCTATCGATTAATCCAACTATTAAATAGAGTACTCTAATAGGAAAAAAAAAAGAAAAAAATTAAAAGAACATTTTCCTTTATAAAAACTCCTCCCCCCCCTCCGTGCCATCATGTCCCCCAGTGCCAGCAGCCCCTTCATGCCATGTCCCCCAGTGCCAGCAGCCCCACCATTCCATGTCCCCCAGTGCCATCAGCCCCTCCATGCCATGTCCCCCAGTGCCATCAGCCCCTCTATGCCATCATGTCCCCCACTCCCCCAGTGCCATCAGCCCGTCTATGCCATGTCCCCCAGTGCCATCAGCCCCTCCATGCTATGCCCCCAGTGCCATCAGCCCTTCTATGCTCCCCGTAATACTTACCTTTCCTGGCAGGGTGTGCGGCTGGCCGATATGGAGTCCGCAGGAGATGGATTTGGCCCCCAACATGCACTTGGACCTGGGGTCACGCTGACGATGTGTGCATGCCAGGCCCAGGACAGTGCAGCGCGGTGCTGACAGGAGACCACGGAGGGGTGAGTGATAGGCTTCACTCACGCTTCGTGGTCACATGATCAAAACGAATCCTCGATGCAAGAAAACTGCATTGAGGATTTTTTTCTGTCTATTACATGGCGTAATCATTGCAGCCCTAATTCTGGCTGCTAAAAAAACCATTTCTGTACTCTGGAGAAATTGCGTAACAAATTATGTGATGTATTTTCTCCTTTTAACCCTTGCAAAAGGGAAAAATTGGGGGCTAAAGCAACTTGCTATTGGAAAAAATGTAGTTTTTCATGTTTATGTTCCAGTGTTAATATATTCTATGAAACACCTGTGGGCTCAAAACCATCGCTACATACCTAGCTGAATTTCTTCCTAAATTCACATAAAGTTATAAAAAATGAGGCTGTGTCTGGAAGACCAAAATAGGTTTTGTCTTTGAGAAACTACAACTCCCTGTATGATCTATTCATTTATATGGGAGTTCTGAGAACAGCCAAGCAAATGTTCATGCTGGGGGTTGTAGTTTCACAACAGCTGGAGTCAGGGGTGGAATGACAACTTAAAGTGGCTCTGTAAAAAACCTAAAAGTGGCCCAACCAAATTGACAGAAGGTTGGGCAACACAAGTAGTCGGGCTCAGCCATACCATCTGCAATGAAGGCCACAGGCTTCTTCCAGCCTGAGGCCATAGATGCCTGCGTCCCTGTGTCATTTGTACACTGCATCAGTGGCTTCAAGGCTAGTGGTCTGTTTCCTATGAGGGTGAACAGCAGAGCAGGAAGCCATGGGCTCCTGTGCCCACCAAAGTTTTCAACTGTATAACCGTCCTGATAATAGTGATACAGTTCAATTGAGGAGGGCATCTGTCGTGCCCAGCCAGGTACATAATGTCGGGCATTTTCATAGGTATATATATTGATACCTGGTCATATTATATTCAAAATGCATGCTCATTGTGTTTAAGAGACAGGCTGAAGTTGAACCAAAGTTTTGCTACACGGCTGGAACAGGCCAAGATTTGAAGTCACACAGAGTTCAGTCTGTGTAAAAAGTTTATACTGAATACAGAGAATATTGTTTTAAAAATTATTGCCACAAATGTGGTCTTATCTGTAAGGGAGTACACTGGATTCTCCAGACATGTCTTAGAGAACAAGGCCCATTCATACCATAATGGCCCATAGATCAATTGTGTCAGAGAGACTCCAAGTTGTCTATCTTTAGTTGATACAAAATGTCTACATTAATCCGTTATCGTCAAATTTACGACGACAAAGGTCAAAGTATATGATGCAAAAATACCCTAGTTAACTCTTCATGGTATGGTGTTAATAGCTTGCACAACAGTGCCATCCGGAGACAGATATCGATATCGTTACTCCATCCTCCATAGTTGCATTATGGGTAAACATGATCTCATAGGATCTTATTACATATGTTTACACCCCCTCAATTGATTGGAGAATACTAATCCAGGGGGTGGTAATGTTAGATTACAAGGGAGATAATTACGGTAGATAGATGAGCATCAGGAGAAGAAAGGAGGAGAAAAGAAAGAGGAGAAGCAAAGAGCAAAGCAACAAGCAAAGAACATTCCAACATTCCAGCCAGAACACCCAAGATTGAGGGGTCTACCAATATGAAAGCCATGGTGATGGACCATCCAGCTTTCCTAGGAGCAGAAGTGAGATTCCTGCTAGGACTTGGTAAGAAACACAAAGAATGATGTTTCATTTTATTAAGACTATTTAGATAATGTGGGTAAAATCATAGCATCTATGTTGGCGAACATATTAATTTATTTATCATCTCTTTATATAAGATGTAGTCTTAGATATAGAATAATTGTGAGCCTTCATTCTACCTGCAGAAGAATCAAGTTTCATAATTTATCAGAGTATTAAATGATTGCATACATATATGCATAGGTATAGATATATTGATAGTAGCATTCTTCGCCAAGCTAGATGATAAATTCCCACTGGAAGATTTGTTCCAAGTTCTTCCAATGTCTGTTGTCTTAATAGTCTTACCAGGTTATACAGATATGAAAGTAGTCCAGGATAGGGCGGAAGGATACAGTTATCTCTTCTAAGTTATATCCTTGGATGGATTTGCCCATTCCTGAAGTCATGTGAGGTGTAGTTGGTTAGAGGGGGCAGAATGTAGTTAGCATTCGATATTGGTGTCTAGGATTAGACATGCCCATCCTGATATCATGAGGTTTCCTCTGAACAGAAGTGATGTATATACTGTAATTTAACTTCTTGTGTTGATATCCTAACCAAATAGCTTTGTTATAATGTGACAAGCTGCTCCTACCCACATGTGTTTATTTACGTATTGTGAAGCTTCTAGTGCCTGATATCAATGCCGTATATATTAATTGGCATATATCATTTTTTATTTACTTATGATAAGCTTGTAATGCTTCATATATCATTGCCATATATATTCCTTGGCATATATAATCGTGTTTATATACCTATTTGTTTATAATCGTGTAACTAATAAAATCTGCATATTTTTATAATATCTGCATATTATTTAATGTCAAAACTACATCTTTAGCATTAATGTCATCTCTCATGAAAAGAACTTATTATCTGAGGAAATAGTCGGCCTCAGATGTGAATTGTATCGATTGGGTTATCTACAATTCACCAGGTCATAATTTCAGGTAGTTATGAAAAAAATATTTTTATGACCATAATTAATAATTCTTAATTGAATTATTATATACAATAAGTACCTGATGCTTCGATCGTTTATTAACGTTAGCAGCTTGAGAAGGGCTTGGGTAGCCCCCTGGGCTTTGGTACATCGGGAAATTTTCCTGTAGGGTATATAGCCAGTGGCCAGTCCACCCATGGCTGGAGTGACAGAATTTGCTGACCCCTGGTATATAGTGTTGGAAGTTACTTTCTGTTCACTTCTTGTTTATTCGGGTATAATTCTGCTATATACCGTACTTTGTATTTGCATGTTGTATGTTGTACTAAAAAAACAAAAAAGACACGTCATTTTGTCTTCTGAGATAGACGATAGCGGTTGTTTATTGGGGGCATTGTTGGATACATTGGCTGGTAATTTTGCTATCTACAATACTCCTATCATACCAAATTGGTAGTTTTTTCAGTTTTTGTAAGGAAAAACTTAAAGATTGTGAGAAACGTATTTTGGTGGAAGGAGACAATGCTGCAATAGACTACAGTCTACTACAAAGTAGATGGAGCTGTCTGTTCGGACCTGCTTTTTCATTCGGCACTGGATGCTCAGGCCCTTTTTTTTTTTTTAAATTAAAGGGGTTATCCCATGACTAATGTAAAAAATGAAAATCAGACATCATATAGAACATGAGAATCTTTATCTAACAAAGCTAGAACCAGCCCTGTACCCCACATGGATCCAGAGATCTCCACATTCATTGCTCTGCTACATTTATATCAAGCTGGCAGCTCAAGGGGAGTGTCTTTTCTGCTGCAGATCAGGGGGCGTGTCTCAGCTCTCCCTATCACAGCTCAGGGGGCATGTCTCAGCTCTCCCTATCACAGCTCAGGGGGCGTGTCTCAGCTCTCCCCATCACAGCTCAGGAGGCAGCTGAAGGATAAAACTGAGTGAGCAAGTCAAAGAAATAAGGGAAAAAACAGCAGGTGGCGCTATACAGATACATTTTATTGAATAACTCAGTGGCTATGCTACATTTTTTTTTATAGTATTTATTTATAACTCTTTTACGTAAGCAAAAAAATTACAGCACAACAGTTTCCCAATAGGGAACAAGAACATTTATGGACAGAAGACAATATTGGGCCACAAGTCCAGATACTTCGGTATGCGTAGATAAGATCACGTTGAGGAAAAACAATCAAAACAGGAGTACATCCTTATGCATCAATTTGTGAGTAGTCCCCTGATTCTGTGAGGCGAACATTGGGGCTATGCTACATTTTTAATTTCATGCAATTACAAAAAGTATTCAGATCCAGTTGCGGGTTTGAAAACTGTAGAATATTTTCCGTGGGACAATCCCTTTAAGTCAGATGTGTATATGGGGATAAAATAAAATGTACCCTTTTAGGCTGATTATTTTGTTCCTTTTTATGAAATCTCCAAAGGTTCACCTACTGAAAGTTAGCTTCTTTGCCGGATATAAGTAATGTTTCTGCAGTCATGAGAAATACAATGAACATCCTCTTGGAATTCTATGTTTTTACGTATCAGTACATAATAAAAAAAAACATCTGGTCTATAGAAGGTCTTAAAATTAGATAAATACAACTTTTGATGAACAAGAACACACACTTTCCAACGTTTTATTATTTATTCTACAAAAATGAAGCCTAAATGGAAAAGCCAAAAATTAAAAAGTAAAGCCTATAAATTATTGGCTTGTAGAACCATCTTTAGCAGCAATAACTTGAAGTAATCAGTCTCTTTATGACTTTATCAGTCTCGCACATTTTTCTGGATGAATCTCGGCCCATTCTTCGTTACGACGTTGCTTCAGTTCATTGAGGATTTAAGCCGAAGAGGCAAAGCAGCCTGGGCTCCAACGGGGTGAACGCCGGCCCTGGGTACTTGTGAGCCCTGATTTACATACCAATAAAAGTCAGTTTTTGCCTCCGGTGAGCTTCACAAGAAATCAACAAAGGTACCATTAGAATAATCTACAGGGTGGGCCATTTATATGGATACACCTTAATAAAATGGGAATGGTTGGTGATATTAACTTCCTGTTTTTGGCACATTGTGAGGGGAGAAACTTTTCAAGATGGGTGGTGACCATGGTGGCCATTTTGAAGTCGGCCATTTTGAATCCAACTTTTGTTTTTTCAATAGGAAGAGGGTCATGTGACACATCAAACTTATTGGGAATTTCACAAGAAAAACAATGGTGTGCTTGGTTTTAATGATTCTTTCATGAGTTATTTACAAGTTTCTCTTTGTTTACAGCCATTGACATGTCGCAGAGGTTAACACGTGAGGAGCGGATAGAAATTGTGTTGATGTCTGGTGAACGCAGTAACCGGGTCATTGCAGCAGATTTCAATGCAAGACACCCTATGAGACCACCCATCTCCCATGCTACAGTTAGCAAACTGCTTACTAAGTTTTGGGAAACTGGTTCAGTGTTGGATTTGCCAAAATGTGGACGCATGAAATCTGTCACTAATGAAGAAACATCAGTGGCTGTCCTAGCTTCATTCAGCAAGAGCCCACAGCGTAGCACTCGCCGCATGTCACTGGAGAGTGGCATTAGTCGAACATCCCTTTGGCGGATATTAGCTACTCACAAATGGGACCCTTACAAACTCCAGCTACTGCAGCATCTCAACGAGGATGACCCAGATCGGCGCACTGAATTTGCAGAATGGGCAAAACAAAAATTGGAACAGGACCCTCAGTTTACGCAGAAGATTTTGTTCAGTGATGAGGCAAACTTTTATGTGAATGGTGAAGTTAACAAACAAAACCACCGCTATTGGTCTGATACTAATCAACATTGGATAGATCCCTCCAAAACTGTTGGAACAAAAAAATTGATGGTATGGTGTGGTATATGGGGTACAAAGATAGTGGGGCCATTCTTCATCAATGGAAACCTCAAGGCCACTGGATATGCAAAATTGCTACATGATGATGTGTTTCCCTCTTTATGCACTGAAGCTGGCACGTTCCCTGAGGCCCCTTTCACATATGCGTTTTTGCTTTCCGTCCTAGAGTTCCGTCCAGGGCTCTAGGACGGAAAGATACTGATCAGGATTTCCCTAATGCATTCTGAATGGAGAGCAATCTGTTCAGGATGCATCAAGATGTCTTCTGTTCAGTACGTTAACGTTTTTTGGACGTTGACAAAAGCGCAGCATGCTGCGGATTTGTCTCCGTCCAAAAATCCGGAAGACATGCCGTAATGCCGGATCCGGAATGCATGCCCATTGAAGAGCATTAATCCGGATCCGGCATTAAGCTAAACGTCATTTCGGTGCATCGCCGGATCCGACGTTTAGCTTTTTCTCACTGGTTACCATGGCAGCCAGGACGCTAAAGTCCCGGCACCCATGGTAAAGTGTAGTGGTGGAGCGGGGGAGCAGTATACTTAGCATCCGTGCGGCTCCCGGGGCGCTCCAGAGTGACGTCAGGGTGCCCCATGCGCATGGGTCACAAGATCCATGCGCATGGGGCGTTCTGACGTCATTCAGGAGCGTCCCGGGAGCCGCACGGACTGTATGTATACCGCTCCCCCGCTCCCCACTACTTCTATTGCAACCAGGACTTTAATAGCGCCCTGGCTGCCATAGTAACCTCAAAGCATTTCGAAGACTGATCAGGATCCTGATCAGTCTTCTAATGCTTTCAGGCGACTTGCGTTCTGACGGTTCCGGCGGGACAGAAGTGCCTGCCGGATCCTCAGAACGCAAGTGTGAAAGAGGCCTGAGTTTTTTTTTCCTAGATGAACAGTTTCCTGGAAAGTGGAGTGGTCGTCGTGGGCCAGTTAAATGGCCCCCAAGGTCTCCTGATCTGACCCCCTTAGACTTTTATCTTTGGGATCATCTGAAGGCAATTGTCTATGCTGTGAAGATACGAGATGTGCAGCACCTGAAACTACGGATACTGGAAGCCTGTGCTAGCATTTCTCCTGCGGTGTTGCTATCAGCGTGTGAAGAGTGGGAGAAGAGGGTTGCATTGACAATCCAACACAAAGGGCAGCACATTGAACACATTTTATAAGTGGTCAGAAACTTGTAAATAACTCATGAAAGAATAAAGTTACGTTAAAACCAAGCACACAATTGTTTTTCTTGTGAAATTCCCAATAAGTTTGATGTCACATGACCCTCTTCCTATTGAAAAAACTAAAGTTGGATTCAAAATGGCCGACTTCAAAATGACCGCCATGGTCACCACCCATCTTGAAAAGTTTCCCCCCTCACATATACTAATGTGCCACAAACAGGAAGTTAATATCACCAACCATTCCCATTTTATTAAGGTGTATCCATATAAATGGCCCACCCTGTACTGTTATGCTAATGTGCAATGCACTCTATTATGGCCAAATGTGGGACAGACTCCCTTTAAGTCACTTTAGAGTCAGGCACTTTAGGAGGGAACTGCATTTATTCATTTCTTTTTCTTTTTCTAGTGTAATCCCCATTAGCAAAGCATGTGGTCCATAACTGACAATGCAGTCCAGTGTGCATCTTGTGCAATGTATGCAGTCGTGGAACAGCAGTTTGAAAGTGCATAATGTCAACAAATTGCACTTATGTGAGAGCTAATTGCAACACTTGACAATATGGAAAGGATTTTTCTGTTCATTGCGCAGGTACTTGATGGGGTAGATGAGAGGGAGGGTGGTAGTATGGAGAGCAAGAAAGTGAGGTAGTTAGCTGGGTAACACTTAAGCCTCATTCACATGTCCGTGTCTGTGCTCAAATCCGTGAGCAGGTGGTCAAAGATGCATCCGTTAACCTGTCTGTGAAGGATCTGTGTTGGGTCCGTGTGTCTGTTTTTTGCTGTCCGTGTTGCATCCGTGTTTCACTGACACTGAACAGCTGAAAAATAATTTTCAAAGCATCTCTTCCTAATGATTCGTGAAACACGGATGCAACACGGATGGCATCCGTGGTTTTTACGGACCCATAGACTATAATGGACGTGATGGATCCGTGAACGGACAAAATAGAGCTTGTATCCGTGCTAAAAACACTGACACACAGACCGTGCTAAATCACTAATGTGTGAATACACACATTAAAATGAATTGGGATGTGTGCTGTCCGTGGAGAAAAGGTACAGCGAATGAGGCTTTAGAAGCGAGGTAGAGGAAAGAGTGCAAAGTAGGCTAGTTCTGATCTAACACATAAAAACAAGTCAGGGGGAATGTCAGCTCCAGCAAGGAGGGGACTAAGGCCCCTTTCACACGGGCGAGTTTTCCGCGCGGGTGCAATGTGTGAGGTGAACGCATTGCACCCGCACTGAATCCGGACCCATTCATTTCTATGGGGCTGTGCACATGAGCGGTGATTTTCACGCATCACTTCTGCGTTGCGTGTCTATATTGTGCGTTTTTCACGCAACGCAGACCCCATAGAAGTGAATGGAGCTGCGGGAAAATCGCAAGCATCCGCAAGCAAGGTTGCTAAGAGAAAGGACCCGATCTTTATTATTTTCCCTTATAACATGGTTATAAGGGAAAATAATAGCATTCTCAATACAGAATGCTTAGTAAAATGTGGATGAATTAACTCACCTTATCCACTTGATCGCATAGTTGCCAATCTCTTCTGTCTTCTTCAAGCATTAGCTGCCATCTAAAGGACCTGTGGTGACGTCACATCACATGGTCCAATCACATGCTCCATCACCATGGTGATGGACCATGTGATGAGCTCGGTGACGTCATCACAGGTCCATTAGCCGGCAGCTAATGCTTGAAGAAGACAGAAGAGATCGCAACTACGCGATCAAGTGGATAAGGTGAGTTAATTTTTTTATTTTTAACCCCTTCATCCACATTTTACTAAGCATTCTGTATTGAGAATATATAACCATGTTATAAGGGAAAATAATAAAATCTCCAGAATACTCAACCCAAACCTGAACTTCAGTGATGAAGTCCGGGTTTCGGTCTGGGTACCAAACAAGCTGATTCTTCACACGCGCGTGCAAAACGCATTAAAACGCGATTTTTTTCGCGCATTTTTCCGCAACGCACTCGCCTATTATCCGGGCAGCAAACATGACGCCCGTGTGAAAGGGGCCTAAGAGTGCAGGACATGCCAGACAGGTGCTGGTAGTGATAATATTAGGGATACAGGTAGGGAGATCTGTCACAAATACTGGGATTGTCTTCATTGTGCTTGAGTTTAACATATTGTGGATCTAGTTGATTACTGGAAAGGGCTGGTGAGGACTCAGTGTCATGTCCACATTGGTACCAATGACAAAGCTAGAGGTATGTGGAGGGTCCTTAACCCATTTGCTATCAGCGCAGTACATGTACGGCACTGGAGCGAAGTGTAAACATGGCGTCCACTCACGCATGCAGTGGGTGTCATGGCTGGCGGGTGTCCGCTGTTTCAAACAGCAGACACCCGTGGCTATTGACCGTGAGCAGCAATAATGCCAATCCCGGTCATTAAAGCCTTTAGATGCCATGATCAAGTGCAGCCAGTGAGGATGCCGGTAATTGGTTTCAATACGCTGTGTCTCTCTGAAGATATATTTATTAATGATCTTGTAGAGGGAAAGCACAGTAAAATATACATTTTTACTGAACACACTAAGGGGGATTCGCATTGGCGTTATGGAATTCCGTTAAAGATTCCATTTTAATAGAATTATAACGGGATATAACGCAATTCTAGGACAGAATGCAAAACAGAACCCTTTAAGAGGCATTTTCCGTTATTTATCCCTATAGACACGTAGGGTTTGATTCGGTTTCGATACCATAAAAAAAGTATTGCGATACTCAATACCATTCGATACCACGCGAAAAAAATAAAACACAAAAAAAAGCCACATGCATTCCGCATTTTATGGAACGTCCGGCCCATAATAGAACAGTCCGATCCTATTTTTTTGGGGGAAAAGGTGACAAAAAAAATTGCTTTTTTTTTTTCTGTTACGGCGTTTACCGAATAGGACATTTTTTAATAGTTTTGACTTTTCGAACGTGGCGATATGTAATGTTTATTTATTTATTTATTTATTGTTTATATATTTTATATGTAAAATTGGGAAAGGGTGTGATTTATACTTAATATTTTGATGTTTTTATTTTATAAATTTTTTTACTTTTTATTTAATAACTATTTCCCCCTTAGGAGTAGAACCTGGGATATTTTAATCCCTTGTCCTATTCACCCTAATAGAGATCTATTAGGGTGAATAGGATCTCACACTCTCCCTGTTGCCCTGTGCATAGTGCACACAGCAGCAGGGAGCTTACCATGGCAGCCAGGACTTCAGTAGCTTCCTGGCTGCCATGGTAACTGATCGGAGCCCCAGGCTTACACTTCTGGGGCTCCAATCAAAAGCTGCCACTACCACCAATGAAGAGGAGGTGAGGGGACTCTGTGGCCACTGCCACCAATGATTTTAATACTGGGGGGGAGGGGGCGCATTGCGCCACCAATGATTTTAATACTGGGCCGTTGAGTGGTGGGGGGCGCACTGCGCCACCAATAATAATCAACATTTAATACAGGAGGCGGGTGCGGCACCTGAGGGGTTAACTGCCACTGATCACAGCTCCCTGCAAGCACCCGCCTCCTGGATTTGTATTAAACATTTACTTTCATTGGTGGAGCAGTGCACCCGCCCCTCTCTTCTCAGCGGCACAGGGGGGAGGGAGAGGCTGCTTCCTTCTCCCTTGTGCTGCTGAGGAGAACATGCATTCTGAATGGAGGGAAATCCGTTCAGGATGCATCAGGATGTCATCAGTTCAGTCACTGCACGGTTTTTGGACGGAGAAAATACTGCAGCATGCTGCGATATTATCTTTGTCCAAAATTCCGGAACACTTTGCCGGAGTGCCGGATCCAGCATTAAAAACACTGCATTGATGGATCCGTTCCTCCAGTCTGCGCTGGCCTTTAAAAATGTAAGAAAATAAATATGGATCAGTTTTTCTGGATGACAAGCGGAGAGACGGATCCGTTATTGGAATGCATTTTTGAGACGGATCTGCATCTGGATCCATCTACAAATGCTGTCCGTCTGCATACAGATTGCCGGATCCTCACAACGCAAGTGTTAAAGTACCCTTAGATGATACAACCAGATTGTAGATGTGTAGTCAAATTTCGAGAACACCTAACTGCATCAATGAAAATGAAGCTTAGAAGGGATACATTTCTGACTTTAAGTTTCATAAAATAAATATCATTTTGGGCAACATGACTACTAACCAGAGCTCAAGATGAATAATTCGCTTTGATGGATAGAAATCTATTTATTTCATGTAAAAAAAATACTAATTGTACAATAACCTATGCCTATGTTACACAAATGTATCGCCATTTCCAGGTTGCTTATTCGTAGTGGTGCCATTTGTCCATTCACGACACACTTTCACCACGGCAGCGCGCGAACAGTTCACAAACTCTGCAGTTTCTGAAATACTGCCACCCTTGGCCCGAAAGCCAATAATCATCCCCTTTTGCAACTCTGATATCTTCTCATTCACCTTGTCCTTATCTGTCTCCATCATGACAAAACAATGGTGCCGGGCTGTTGACAGGAATTCCAACAATCCTAAAATATAAAGCCAGCATTTTAGAAAAGTGAACCTTATGAGAAAAGTATTACATTCTCCAGTTTTAGGGACAATTTTATGTCTCTCCCCTGAGCCTCCTACTATCAAATATCAGGATTGCGAGGAATACATGTGATATTATAATATGTTTCAATATGATAATACTACCATATGTGGACACTTAGTCAAACTGACCAAATCTTCCCCATGCCAGTTATTTCTGTTTGGTTACCCGCTCTCTGCTGTGCTGTAAGGAGTCCTTGCTTTGCTCTATGGAGTTCTGGGCACTCTGAAAACAAAGGGGATGCCCTGGGGTCAGGTGCCTGTCAACAGACTGACAGTGCTTGTGGATGCCCCTGTATATTTAAATGGGCTCTACACCTTTTGATTACTGATGATTTATTCAGGGGCTGAGCCACGCCCAGGCCAGTGATAATAGTCGTGACATCACTAGACCTGCAGGAAACGGCAAGAAGGCCGTGGCTCTACTTCGAGTACCGTCTCAAACAACTGATCAGTGGGGGTCCTGGGTGTCGGACCCTTGCCGATCAGGTGCTGATGATCTATCCGAAGGATACTGTGTAGAACCTTCTTAACCTTTTTTCTCTCGTCTTTAGATTGTCTTCTCGGGTCTCAAACCTAAAACCCGGTGTATGAGAGGCAGAATCTCTAGTGCCACAGGCTCAACTGTTGTCAATGGAAAGATTTTCTCTGACTAAAAACCTCAATAGTATTTTTTATATGCATAATGTACTGGTATCTACAGATATATCTCTATATGCCAGTACATTCTATGTTTTTGGTATTTTTTTTAATTGTTTAAGTAATTAGAAAAAAAATTAATAGCACAAAATAAATTACAATATAAACTCATTTTTGTAATATACTTTATGAAAACCACTGTTCCTTCCATTGAAAGCAGCTCAGAATAGTGGTGTTGGCATGGCTGCCATCAGAGCAGTGCTGCTGGTACTGCTGTCAGGGGCCCAGCGATCAGGCTGTTTTAGGGGGGCATGAAGGAGGTGTTGGATCACTATTACTAAATGAAGTGGAATATGAAGTGATGTGAGGAACCGCACTCAAATCAAACAACTTCTGGTGCAACTCAAGGGCCAGGTGGCCATAATGCAAAAAATGAGAAGTTTGAGGCACTCAGATTTTTGCAGTTAATTAATATTTATTTCACATATTCTGCATCTTCCATTTAGGTGCAATAAGTGGTATCACAAAATGCTTCTGACCGGACCAGATGTTTCGGTCGTAATGACCTTCATCAGCGGTCCTGTTACATCTAGAATAATATAAACAAGTAATATTACTAAATGAAGGGCCCCACATACATGAGACGCTGCACTGCCACACGTCTCCATGAGAGGGAGCTGGGCAACACACAGCTATTGGCATCCCTATCTCCATGGTACCGGAGCAGGCAACAGCAGCTGCAGCTCTGAATGGACGAGCTGTGACGTCAGTGGGTGTGTCATGAGGAAGGGAAAGGACAGATGTGCGAGGCGGCTGGGCCGGTGTTCTGTTACATTTCCCTACCCATGAAATTTCCCTACCCTCGTCACTTCCTGTTGTGACGCGGCCGCACCGGACATGACGTTCCAAAGTTTGGAAGGAGTTGTGTCCCGTCGCGCAGGCACACAATGACTGGATTTGATCCCGTGCTGAGCCACGCCCCCTGCACTGATCACATGACAGTGACATCACCCCAGGTCCTTCGGCTGTTCAACAGTTCGGGTTGGTGGCAGCCGCCCCTTATAGATTCCATATGCCGCTATAGTGGAATCCATAACGGGATGCGCGACTTACCACAACCCGAACGCCGGACTTTTATTTAAAGTTCGCTCATCTCTACCTGTGATACTTTGGGGGTCCGGGTCACGGTCCACTATTAAGCACACAGCTGTGCGTGCCAGAGAAACCGTGCTAGACTGGATGGAAACAGAAGCGAGGGGCCAACCGACGTCTGAGCTGACATCGCTAACAAAATAATCATTCATTAATTGTAGCAAAATTTTCGATTGTGATCTTGATTTAGGTTATAATCACCCAGCGATACGTACTGTATATAACAAAGATGCTACAAAAACATAGCATCATAATGTACTACAATACACTGTTATACATATGATATACCGTAAAACACACAACATGATATTATAGTATAATCTACATATACACAATTACCTCCCAGCACAGACTTCCTTTCTACGGCTCAGGCTACTGGTGACACAGGAAGTAATTGGTAGGAGCATTGCAGCATGGGACTTGTAGTTTTACTGTCTTTTCACTGTGATTGGCTTCTGCGGAGCATGCTGTTTTTCAGACAATGAATGTAAGCTTGTGTCTGGTGCGGGGAATGGGAAGAGGTCACTGAATTACTTAGAAGAAAGAAAGAAGAAATGACAGCCCTAGTGAATATTTCCAGACGACTTCTTTATAGCCAGAAAATATAATAGTTATACGTTTCTTACATTTAGGCTACATGCACACGACCGTTGCCTGCCTCCGCGTCCGCTCCTCCTTGAAATTTTGCGTCCGTCAAAAAAAACGGATGACGGACCGTTTTTTTTGACGGATCCGATGTTTATGGCAGATCCAATGTAAAAATGCCTATCCTTGTCCGCAAACGTGAAAAAAATAGGACATGCACTATTTTTTTGACGGAATGAAAACACGGATCACGGATGCGGAACAAAAACGGTTGACCATCCGCATTTTTTGACGGACCCATTGAAATGAATGGGGAAGCACCCTATCAGTGAAAAAAAACGGAACGGACGCGGAAACAAACAACGGTCGTGTGCATGTAGCCTTTGATGTGTGCAAACATAAGCACCTTGGATTCCAGACCTCTGCTTAAAGGGGTTGTCTCACTTCAGCAAATAGCATTTATTATGTAGAGAAAGTTAATACAAGGCACTTACTAATGTATTGTGATTGTCCATATTGCTTCCTTTGCTGGCTAGATTCATTTTTCCATCACATTATACACTGCTCGTTTCCATGGTTACAACTACCCTGAAATCCAGCAGCAGTGGCTGTGCTTGCACACCATAGGAATACGCACCAGCCTACGCGCGCTCCCAGCCACCAGAAACGCCAGTATTTTTTCCTATACTGTGCAAGCTTGGCCACCGCTGATGGATTGCAGGGTGTTCATAACCATGGAAACGAGCAGTGTATGATATTATTATAATGAATCCAGCCAGCAAAGAAGGCAATAACAGTACATTAGTAAGTGCCTTGTATTAACTTTCTCTACATGATAAATGCCACTTACTGAAGTGAGACAAACCCTTTAAACATAGGATTGTGCATTTGAATGGGTCTCGATCCGTCCCGGCTGCCGCATGGACGTTGCCCATGCATTGGGGACCGCAAATTGCGGTCCCCAATGCACGGAATGGATGCACAACGTTCGTGTGCAAGAGGCCTTAGTGTGACTGTTCCTACAGAGAAGCATTCCATAGCGTAATTGTTCCTACAGTGTAGCGTTCCATTATGTGACTGTTCCTTTTGTGTAGCGCTCCATAGTGTGACTTTTTCTACAGTGGAGTATTCCATAGTGTGGCTGTTCCTACAGAGGAGTGTTCCATAATGTAACTGTTCCTTTTGTGTATAGTTCCCACAGTGGAGTGTTTCATAATGTGACTGTTCCTTTTGTGTAGCGTTGCATAATGTGACTGTTCCTTTTGTGTAGCGTTCCATAATGTGACTGTTCCTTTTGTGTAGCGTTCCCTAGTGAGACTGTTCCTTTTGTGTAGCGTTCCATAGTGTGACTGTTCCTACAGTGGAGTGTTCCAGAGTGTGACTGTTCCTACAGTGGAGTGTTCCAGAGTGTGACTGTTCCAACAGTGTAGCGTTCCATAGTGTGACTGTTCCTACAGTGTAGCGTTCCATAGTGTGACTGTTCCTTTTATGTAGCGTTCCATAGTGTGATTGTTCCTACAGTATAGCGTTCCATAGTGTGACTGTTCCTACAGTGTAGCGTTCCATAATGTGACTGTTCCTTTTGTGTAGCGTTCCATAGTGTGACTGTTCCTACAGTGTAGTGTTCCATAGTGTGACTGTTCCTTTTGTGTAGCGTTCCATAATGTGACTGTTCCTACAGTGTAGCGTTCCATAATGTGACTGTTCCTTTTGTGTAGCGCTCCATAGTGTGACTTTTTCTACAGTGGAGTATTCCATAGTGTGGCTGTTCCTACAGAGGAGTGTTCCATAATGTAACTGTTTCGTTTGTGTAGAGTTCCATAGTGTGACTGTTCCTTTTGTGTATAGTTCCCACAGTGGAGTGTTTCATAATGTGACTGTTCCTTTTGTGTAGCGTTGCATAATGTGACTGTTCCTTTTGTGTAGCGTTCCATAATGTGACTGTTCCTTTTGTGTAGCGTTCCCTAGTGAGACTGTTCCTTTTGTGTAGCGTTCCATAGTCTGACTGTTCCTACAGTGTAGCGTTCCATAGTGTGACTGTTCCAACAGTGTAGCGTTCCATAGTGTGACTGTTCCTACAGTGTAGCGTTCCATAGTGTGACTGTTCCTTTTATGTAGCGTTCCATAGTGTGACTGTTCCTACAGTATAGCGTTCCATAGTGTGACTGTTCCTAGAGTGGAGTGTTCCATAATGTGACTGTTCCTTTTGTGTAGCGTTCCATAGCGTTCCTTTTGTGTAGCGTTCCATAGTGTGACTGTTCCTACAGTGTAGTGTTCCATAGTGTGACTGTTCCTTTTGTGTAGCGTTCCATAATGTGACTGTTCCTACAGTGTAGCGTTCCATAATGTGACTGTTCCTACAGTGTAGCGTTCCATAGCGTGAATGTTCCTTTTGTGTAGCGTTCCATAATGTGACTGTTCCTTTTATGTAGCGTTCCATAGTGTGACTGTTCCTACAGTGTAGCGTTCCATAATGTGAATGTTCCTTTTATGTAGCGTTCCATAGTGTGACTGTTCCTACAGTGTAGCGTTCCATAGTGTGACTGTTCCTACAGTGTAGCGTTCCATAGTGTGACTTTTCCTACAGTGTAGCGTTTCATAGTGTGATTGTTCCACAGTGCCCCCTGCTGGCGATTTCGCAGGGGCACTTACCATCCTTTCCTTATGTGATTATTCTTTTTGCCCTATCACCACAACAAACTTATTCCGGATCCAGCAGATATCATCACGCAGACATGTCAGACACCCTGGATGCGGTAGATCGGTTTGGTTCTTTCATTTATCGCAGTGTATTGGTACCGCCGTGTACCCTGTGATAGACTTTATCAGGTGAGTATAGCTATGCATTGGGTGGAGCTAGAGGCAGCAGGAAATCAATATGAAAATCCCAGGTAACCCTTGTTCCAACAGAACTGGAGGTAGGTAGTCACCAGTAAGTTGTTTAGATTCATTTCTGTCACTACTTTATTAGTAGAAGAAATACACATTACTGCTTTTATACTTCACTGTCACAAGGCCAGCTAAACCAGTTCTTTATTGCATGGATCTAGCATACAGCAGTCCAGGTCTCCGCTTTCTGGACCCCAGTATGTAAACCTTTTGGATTAGGAGCTATTCACATCACGTTTCTATCCCACAATTAACTTACCTGTTGGGACAAACGAGGACGCAAAACTGTAGTGCACTACTTTTCCATCATGCAGAGTGCAGCAAAAAAAACGTGTTAGGCTACTTTCATACTAGCGTTTTTGCTGCGGATTGCTCTCCGGTATGAAAACGCAACCAAACGGAACGGAATGCATTTTGGAGCATTCAGTTCTGTTCAGTTACGTTTTGTCCCCATTGACAATGAATGGGGACAAAACTGAAGTGTTTCTTTTCTGGTATTGAAACCCTGTGACGGGTGTTACAATGAAAGCCACTGTATGGCCTCTTGTGACGGATTAGGTCAGGATGCGTTCAGTGATAATCGCGTGATTTTGCTTTTGTCCGTTTTGTATGCAATTGCGTTATTGCATTTTTCCCGCGCGTAAAAAAAACGGACTACCGAAGCAGTGGGACGTGAGGCTGCAGAGATGCCGGGTCTTTCTTCAGTCTCTGAAGGAGGTGGGCCAGAGGGAGTCTCCTCCTCACAGGTTCTCAAATGCTGGGGAGCAGACTCGTCTGCTTCCTCCTCAAGGTTGTCCTCCGTTCTTCACAATGTAAAAAAACAGAACATGTAAATTATATGAAGACACTTTGTTTACAACAATAGTAACGTCACTTATTACTATTATGAGCAAAAGACAATGAACACATAGTACTACATTAAAGAGGCCCTTTCACCACTCCTGACATGTCTTTTTAATTACTTCATCCATCCCCCATGTAATAACAGATCTGGAGCATCTATTCTTACCCTGGGTTCAGACCTGAGCTGCTCCAAAACGCGCTTTACGCCGCTTTTGACGCCGCTTTTTGCGCGCTTTTGCAAATAGAAACGCTAGCAGCAGACGACGCAGGTCTCTTGTGATTGACTACTGTGGTGTCAATCACAAAACGCGCACAAACGCCCCCAAAAGAAGCTCAAGTACTTGTTTATAGGGCATGCTTTACAGCGCGCTCAAACGCGCTGTAAAACGCTCAAGTGTGAACCACTCCCATAGGGATGCATTGGTTTTAATCTGTTGAGCGTTTTACAGCGCGTTTGAACGCGCTGTAAAACGCTCAGGTGTGAACCCAGGGTCATGGCTCAATGTTGTGCAATTCTTTTATATTATTTCTACTAGAAGTTATGAATGATTTGCTATTAGCCTTCGGTAAGTAAGGGTACATAGGGGTTGTGAAAAGTTGGGGGTGGGTACCTGCACACAAACATGGCAGCACTAATTGGATAGAATGAGTCTGTGCAGGTAACTCCCCCCTCTCAAATTGTTACCATCCCTCTGTACCCTTTTATTGTACGCTAATAGCAATTCCATTCCAACTTCTAGTAGGAATAATAAAGGAACAGCACAACATATAGTCATATTAATAGATGCTTCATGATTGTTATTACATGGGAATGCATGAAACTAGTAAAACAGGCGTGTCAGGAGTGGTAAAAGGTTCTCTTTAAGTAACCGACATCAGGGCGTAGCTATAGGTAGGCTCATGGGCCCTGGTGCAAGAGTTCAACTTGCCCCCTCGTTCGTTCATGCTCAGTTGCAGTTAAGCAGTGGTATCTCTGCATATATGAGCAGAACAGAGCTTGAGGATCTGCACATAGACTGTAGGTGCAGCCGAGATGATTTGAGCGAGACGAAAGCTGTGCATGCAGGATTTGACTCGCTCCAAGATCATCCGAGACACCGAACACTGCATTATGAGTCTAGGCTGTTCGATCTAGCGCCTTTGTGCCTGCCGCGATTTTCATCTCCTGCTCTGATAACAGAACAGCAAACGGAACGGAATGCACTTTTGGAGCATTGGCTAGTTCGTGTTCAGTGACGCATTTGTCCCCATGTGACAATGAATGGGGACGAAAACTGAAGTGTTTGACTTGTGCATGGAGTATGTGAAATCCATGTGAGCGGGGAAATGTGACATGGAAGGCGCACATGTATGGAGGCCTCTATGTGACATGGAGTGAGGTCAGGATGGCGTGTCATGTGATAATCGCGTGATCATTGACATTGTGGTCCGATTTGATATGCACATTGAGGGATTGACATGTGACACGCGAGGTGAGAGAAACGGACATGAGGCGGAGAAATGGGACATGGAGGCTGACATGAGATGGCGGGGACTTTGACTTAGCGGACATCTGACATGGTGGGGGCAAATGTGACATGTCTCCTCCATGTCACATGTTCTCCAATGCTGGGCAGCATGACTCCCGTCCATGACATTTCCTCCTCCATGTCACATTGTCCTCCGTCTCTTCACAATGTCACATACACACTCATGTCACATTATACCTGCATGTCACATTTCTCCTTACAACAATAGTCACGTCACTTATTACTATTCATGAGCACATGACAATGAACACATCCAGTACTACATTAAAGAGGCCCTTTCACCACTCCATGTCACATTTCTTCCCTTCATGTCACATTTCATCCATCCCTCATGTCACATTTCAGATCTGCAGCATCTCATTCGTTACATTGCTCACCTCCATGTGCACATTTCTCCTCCATGACATATTTCTCCTCCATGTCACATTTCTCGCCTGCATGTCACAGTTCTCCTTCGGTATGTAATATTATATAAAGGCATTCTGACTAACCTGGTCGTGGGTACCTGGTCACAGTAGCAGCTCCGCTGCACTCTGTGTGGCACTAGGATGACTCCGTCCAGGTATCTTCTCCTGGCCTCCCAACAGTTGCTTGAGCGTCTCTGAGGACCCTTTACACTCAGCCACGCTAGTAGCCAAGTTCCATGTCCAACTGTCTAGTCAGTGAATAATAGGCACAGCAGAAAATCGCTGTCCTGACATGTGACATAGCTGCAGCCACTGATTGGTTGAGGGAAAAAGGTGCCTCAAGACTAGTAAAACAGGCGTGTCGAAGTGGTAACGCTGCGATCCTATAGCTATGCCACTGACCGACATATTGCATATGTGGTCATGTACCAACATTCTGGAAATAGAAGTGCCATAGCTGGCAATAGCAAATAACCCAAATCCACTTGTAATGTTGTTCACCTACTTTTGATAATGAAAGAAGGCTTCGGATTGGTTGCTATCGCCAACTTTGACATTTATCATTTACAGATTGTTACAAATTACATTACCCACACAGTCAACATACAGTGTGTATTGATTAACATGTAGTGGTCATTGTTTATTATTCACTTACGGACGCAGCTCCATAACCGAACGCAGGAACATCAGCTATTCCCGATATATATAGGGCCTTGTCTTGGATTGTCCCGACCCACTGCGGCCTTGATGCTGCATTTCCTTTCGGAATTGGTCCATGCAGCTCCGCCACCGATTCTTGACCTCATCAACTTTGTAAGAAAAATACCTGAATAAAAATGTTACTAAACAATACAATCCTACAGAGGACAAACTATGCCATGTGCTATGCTAGAGAGGACAAACTATGCCATGTGCTATGCTAGGGAGGACAGTGTATGCCATGTGCTATGCTAGGGAGGACAGCTAGGATCACACATGTATAGACTGGCCACTTACCCAAACTCTGGCCGTTAGTTTTTTCACATATGGCTGTGAACAATTCCTTGGCTATGTCCACCCATGCTGCCTACTTGTACCGGTCATGGTACTCCCCCGACCTTGTGTCCCAAATGCAGGGCCTCTCCTGGACGAGGACAATGAGCCTCTCAACATCCATGGCTTTTGGGGCCTTTGGCATGGTCTAAATTGCTCCGCAAGGGTTGGAATCTTCTCCAAACACTCCTCTCTCATGTGCTCCCTGGAGCAAGACTCTGTGAAACACAACTTCCTGTCATCAAATCCCTTCACTGTTGCTAAGTTACTTGCGTTTACAACTCAACGCAGTGCATCCGGATGCGATGCATTTTTCACGCAGCCCCATTCACTTCTATGGAGCCAGCGTTGCGTGAAAAACGCAGAATATAGAACATGCTGCGATTTTCACGCAACGCACAAGTGATGTGGGAAAACCACCGCTCATGTACACAGACCCATTGAAATGAGTGGGTCCAGATTCAGTGCGGGCGAAGTGCGTTCGCATTTGTTTCAGGTACACGTCATGTATATATGTTAAACGTGATGTGAACATAGCCTTAGGCCTCTTTCACACGGGCGTCGCGTGAGAGGGCCAGATGCGATGCGGGGGCATTGCGGAAAACCCACGCGAGTAGGGATGCAATTTCAGTCAGTTTTGACAACGTTCCGTTGTTCATTTTTTTCAGCGCAAGTACAATGCGTTCTGCACATGCGTGAGAACTGAATGTGGTACCCAGACCCCAACTTCATTGAAGAAGGTGTTGTGCAGATTTTATTATTTTCCCTTATACCATGGTTATAAAGGAAAATAATCTTAATACAGAATGTTTACTAAAATGTGGCTTAAGGGGTTAAAAAATAAAGACAATTAACTCACCTCATCCAATTGATTGCGCAGTGGGGCATCATCATCTTTCTTCTTTGAGGACCTGCAAAAGGACCTTTGATAAGGTAATCGCGCTCGCCAAGTGGGGAGCGTGGTGACGTCAGCGCAGTGCCTGCTGAATAAAGATAGAGGAATCTTTCTATCATTTTAGTAAGAATTCTGTATTAAGAATGCTATTCATTTCCTTTATAACCATGGTATAAGGGAAAATAATACAATAAATTGACTTTTATCAATTTACGTAAATCTTCTTCTAGCAACCATGCGCGAAAATTGCATTGCATCCGCACTTGCTTGCGGATGCTATGCGATTTTCACGCAGCTCGATTCATTTCTATAGGGGCCTGCGTTGCGTGAAAAATGCAGAATATAGAGCACAAGTGATGCGTGAAAATCGCCGCTCATCTGCACAGCCCCATTGAAGTGAATGGGTCTGGATTCAGTGCGGGTGCAATGAGTTCACGTCACGCATTGCACCTGCGCGGAATTCTCGTCCGTGTGAAAGGGGCCTTAGAAGGGCAGATATACGGTATAACTGCAACCTAGTTTCCATGCTAAGGCCTCTTTCACACTTGCGTTCTGAAGATCCGGCAGGCACTTCCGTCCCGCCGGATCTATCAGAACGCAAGTCGCCTGAAGCATTAGAAGACTGATCAGGATCCTGATCAGTCTTCGAAATGCTTTCAGGTTACTATGGCAGCCAGGACGCTATTAAAGTCCTGGTTGCCATAGTAGGAGCAGGGAGCGGGGGAGCGGTATACTTACAGTCCGTGCGGCTCCCGGGGCGCTCCTGAATGACGTCAGAGCGCCCCATGCCCATGGATCACGTGATCCATGCGATCACGTGATCCATGCGTGTGGGGCGCCCTGACGTCACTCTGAAGCGCCCCGGGAGCTGCACGGATGGAAAGTATACTGCTCTCCCTCTCCCCACTACATTTTACCATGGCAACCAGGACTTTAGCGTCCTGGCTGCCATGGTAACAATTGAGAAAAAGCTAAACGTCGGATCCGGCGATGCGCCGAAACGACGTTTAGCTTAAGGCCGGATCCAGATTAATGCACTTCAAAGGGCATTAATTCCGGATCCGGTGTTACGGCATGTCCTCCGGATTTTTGGACGGAGACAAATCCGCAGCATGCTGTGCTTTTGTCAACGTCCAAAAAACGTTCACATACTGAACGGAAGACATCCTAATGCATCCTGAACGGATTGCTCTCCATTCAGGATGCATTAGGATAATCCTGATCAGTATCTTTCCGTCCTAGAGCCCTGAGGACAGAACTCTAGGACGGAAAGCAAAAACGCTGATGTTAAAGGGGCCTTAGCTAGTTGTGTGCTGTAGGATTTCACATCATGAATAATAATTAAAGAACCACTTGTGACTCAACAAACATATCACAAATGTACAAAAAGTATAATGCTGTACATCCTTAAAGGGATTGTCCAGAATATTAAAATCTTTGTCAAATGGCTTAGAATGTAATAAAAAAAAAAAAAAAAAAAAAAAACATACTGATTAAGTCCTTTTGCACACGACCATATGGCTTTTTCAGTGTTTTGCTGGTCGTTTTTATCTGATCCGTTTTTCTGTATGGCATATACAGTAATTACATTGAAAAAATTGGGCTGAGCTTAAAATTTTCAATAGATGGTTCTGCAAAAAACGGAACGGACACAGAAGACATACGGATGCGTTTCCGTATGCCTTCCGTTTTTTTTGCGGACCCATTGACTTGAATGGAGCCACAGATCGTGATTTGCGGGCAATAATAGGACATGTTCTATCTTTGCACGGAATGGAAAAACGGAAATACGGAAACTGAATGCACACGGAAACACTTCTGTTTTTTTTACGGACCCATTGAAATGAATGGGTCCGTATACGGAACATAAAAAACCGTCCCGTACACTCGCAAAAAAACGTTTGTGTGCAAGAGGCCTAAAGCTCCTGCTATGCTGGTGGTCCCCCGCAGTTTTTGTATACTTTGCTGCAGCAATGAAGTGCCATACATCCATGTGACTCCTGCAGCCAATCAGAGGTCCCAACTGTGATGCTTGCTTGTATGGCACGAGACCACCAAGGCCAGTGATTGGCTGCAACAGTCACATGTGTCGATGTGATGTCAGTCCTGTAGAACAGTAAACAAACACTGGTGGGGGGCACTGGAGTAACCATGCTATAACGGTAAAGGATCTAATAGGCAAGTACTGCTTATTTTATTAGCTTGTACAATTTTCCACCATTGTCTGCTTTGTCTCGATTCCGAACAACCCTTCTAATTATGTTCTTCCATCATGTGAAACTGTTCATGGTCCAAGGGAATTTAAGACATTAGTCAAGCTAGATTGTGGCGATTTCCTGGGTGTGGATTCTGTAATAACTAGAGAAGCATTTCCCATACACAGGACATGGAAGGAATTTCAGACTTTTGTGAAAAGATTGCTTTTTCCTCTCCGTTTCCTTACAGTGGTTGCCACTGGTCTTCTGAGAAACTTTCCGGAAAGGAAGAAAAAGAGGAGTCTTTTGACAAGTCTGGTTTCAAATATGGAGCTTCCATAGATTGCCCTGATGCATGAACTCTTTGGTGCATTTGAAGCGAAGTCTTAGGCCCCTTTCACACTGGCGAGTTTTCCGTGCGGGTGCAATGTGTGAGGTGGACGCATTGCACCCGCACTGAATCCGGACCCATTCATTTCTATGGGGCTCTGCACATGAGCAGTGATTTTCTCCCATCACTTCTGCTTGCGTGAAAATCGCAGCAAGCTCTATATTGTGCGTTTTTCACGCAACCCAGGCCCCATAGAAGTGAATAGGGCTGCGTTAAAATCGCAAGCATCCGCAATCAAGTGCGGATGCAGTGCGATTTTCCCGCAAGGTTGCTAAAAGACGATGGGGACCCGATCTTTATTATTTTCCCTTATAACATGGTTATAAGGGAAAATAATAGCATTCTTACTATAGAATGTGGATTAAGGGGTTAAAAATAAAAAAAATAACTCACCTTATCCACTTGATCGCCTAGTTGCCGATCTCTTCTTCAATCATTAGCTGCCGGCTAAAGGACCTGTGGTGACGTCACATCACATGGTCCATCACCATGGTGATGGACCATGTGATTGGACCATGTGGTGAGCGCAGTGACGTCATCACAGGTCCTTTAGCCGGCAGCTATTGATTAAAGAAGAGAAAAGAGATCGGCAACTACGCGATCAAGTGGATAAGGTGATCACATTTATTTTTATTTTTAACCCCTTAATGCACATTTTACTAAGCATTCTGTAGTGAGAATGCCATTATTTTAATAAAATCTACAGAATACTCAATCCAAACCCGAACTTCAGTGAAGAAGTCCGGGTTCGGGTCTGGGTACCAAACATGCCGATTTTTCCCACGCACATGCAAAGCGCATTAAAACGCTTTGCACTCGCATGGAAAAATCGCTTATTTTCCCGCAACGCATCCGCATCTTATCCGGGTGTCAAACTTGCCACCCGTGTGAAAGACGCCTTAGAGTTAAAAGACACTCAGGACTCTGCAAAGTATGGAGCCTGTGCCGGACGGAATTATAAAATCTCTTATATACTGAACGCTAAAAGGATTTTGACCTTGAGTGTTTTACCTGATACTTAAGTAGCTCAACTCTATTAGTCAGACACACTGCACAATCAGAACATTTAAAGACTTTCTTGTTTTCATGGACTGTCTCATGTTCACTTAATTCAACCTCATTTCTAAAAAGATGTCCACACTCGTGGCAAGTTAGCGGTCGCTTTGTTTTATCATGAATTGTCTGATGTTTCTGAAGATGTGCTTTTCTCTTAAATGTATCACCACATCTGGGACATTTAAATGGTCTTTCATCAGTGTGGATCTGCCGATGCCCGGTAAGCCTTTTTTTTAGTTGGGAATGTCTTACCACATTCCGGACAGGGCAATAGTTTCTTCTGCACGTGTGTTTGTTCATGAATAGAAAGAGATGACATGGTGGCAAAAGAGAGGTCACAGTGCGGGCATCCAAAATCATTATTTTCCCCCATGCGTTACTCGGTGTATAATAAGATCTGATTTTCTTCCAAAACATCGACCACATACAGAACATATAAAAGGACTGTCCCCCGTGTGAATGATCTGGTGCTTGGCAAGGTCCAAGTTGCTGGTGAAACATTCTGGACATTCAGGGCAGTTATAGAGTATCTCCAAAGAGTGCGATGTCTGTTGAATTGTGCAAAAATATTTCTTGCTGCTTACTGAGATGTCATTGTGGTTCTGTTCTGGTTCTTTTTTATTCTCTAATGGATTCCCAGGTGAAAAATAATTCTGTTTTTGTAATGCTGACACTTTTTCTAACACAGGTTCCTCCTTCGTTGGATATTGTTGTGTATTTTGTGTGGATGTAGTACTGTCAGGGTTTGTGAGGTTTTCTCCATCATAGAAGTATGGTTTATTCGTAACATGAGTATACCCATATTGCTGCATACTATCTGCGGTTGCATGAATGGTCAAATCTGTGAGGTTTACGTCGTTACTTGACACTGGCTCCTTCTTAATATGAGGAAAAATATTATACTTAGCATCTGTGGTTGTAGAACTGTTATTGTCTATGAGATCTGCCTCACAGAAAGCTTGTTCCTCCTTAATATCAGTAATTGAATATTGTTGTGTATGATCTGTGAGTGTATAACTGTTGGTGTCTTTGAGACTGTCATCACATAAAACTTGTTCCTCCTTAATATGAGTAGTTGGATAGTGTTGTGTATGATCTGTGGATGTAAAACTGTTGGGTTCTATGAAGTTTTCTCCAAGCCAGGAGTCTGGTTCCTCCTTAGTATGAGAAGATTGATATTGTATATGTTCTGTGGGTGTATAAATGTTGAGATCTGTAAGGGTTTCACTTTCATTTAAGACTTGTTCCTTCTTTGTATGAGTAAATAAATACTGCCGTGATCTGTAAAGTTATAACTATTGGGGTCTGGGAGATGGTCATCACTTGTGGTTTGTTCCACCTTAATGTAAGTCGTTGAATGGTGTTGTGCATTAGGTGTATAAATGTTGGGGTGTGAGAGGTTTACTCCAGCAGAGGAGATTGGTTTCTCCTTAATAGGAGTAGATGTGTATTGTGATGTTTGATCCGTGAGTGTATAAATAGTTGGGTTTGCAAATTCTCCTTCATTACGTGAGCGTGGTTTGTCTATAAAATGAGGAGATCCACGCATTGTACAATCTACAGGATCATTGGACATTGAAGGGGTACTTCCATCACATGATTGTATCTCCTCAATATTAATTGATAGATATCGCGTTATTGTGGTAATTGCTACTTCTTCCACACTATATGAATTTGACTCTTCAGCAACTCCTTGTACATTCCCATTAATCTCTCCATCTTCATCTTTTAGACAGCTATGTGATGGTCCACATGTGTCCAGTTCTTCATTGTCATCTTTGCTTCCAATTCCAACTGTTCAAAATAAAAATAAATGGAAGTTAGAAACCTAAATTGGTGCTACTTAAAATTAAAGTAGAGTGTTGTACCCATGTTAGTGTCATGGTAGAATTGTTGTATGATCTTTAAACAAGGGATCTAACCATGTTGTCTGTAGTGCTCCGCGTCTTAAAATTTAGTCTAGAGGCAAAATAATGAGACGACATGACCCATGGTAGCATTTGAGTATTTTTCCTCTCCTGGCCTCAAATGGCAGAAGACTCCTTTTATTAGCGAAAACCTAGGTGTCAGTCTTACATCCTAAAAAAATAAAAGAACCAATAGGATTGTGACATGCGTTTTAACAAAAAGAGTAATGTATATCTTCATAGTATGCACTTTGATGCAATTACAATACTCTGGGAAAACCAAAGCAAGTGAATTCCTTTGTCTAGAATAGATACATGACATTCCCTCTGTAGCCACCTAGCTTTTACACCATATATTGCAGCCTAGGTACATCCAAGATTTTATTAGCTTTTTAAAAGGCTTTATTTATTAATTTAAGAGAAGAACAATAAGCAAAACAAAATAATAACAAAAATAAAAAAAAATAACACCCAATCACACTATTTTCTCAACTTAATTATGTTTAATTAATCCTACTATTATCATTTGCGATCCATAGAGACCGAAGCTGTCTAGAAAGCTTGCATCAGTAATCTGCTAATTCAGACAATATAAAAAAATCTCTTTCTATAGTCTAGGCGATATGGCCTAAAATCTATATTGTGATATATTTTGAAACATGTGCTATAACGATATATATCTCGATATATTATTCTGTGGTCATCAATCGCAGTAGGGGGATATAGACAAAATCTATATCGTTGCCCAAATTCATTTACCGTATTTTTCGCCCCGTAAGACACACCCCCCCCAAAAATGTCTTATAGGGTGACAAATACAGTAGTTTATATCGCATATAGTTTATATTGCCCACTCCTAGCCCCATGCCATTGCTCCCAAGCCAGCGCCATCAGCCCCTTCAAATCACAGGTGCCCACTTCAAAACACCAACAATTTTTTTTTTGGGGGGGGAAGGTGACCAAAAATGGTAAATTACGTGTTTTTTTTTTTTATTCCTATACGGCGTTCACCACATAGGAGATATTTTTGATATTTTAATCATTCGGACGTAGCGATATGTAATTTTTATTGTGTTTATATTTCTATATGTAAAATTAGGAAAGTGGTGATTTAAAATGTTTATTTTTTTGGGGTGGGGGGGGGGTTAAACTTTTTTTTTTTTTACTTTTTATTTACTAACTATTAGCCCCCTTTGGGAGCTCTATTATGGTGAATAGGACTTTACACTGTCCCTGCTGCCCTGTGCATAGTGCACACGGCAGCAGAGAACTTACCATGGCAGCCAGGGCTTCAGTATCGTCCTGGCTGCCATAGTAACTAATCAGAGCCCCAGGATTACACTGCTGGGGTTCTGATCAGAAACTGCCACTGCGCCACCAGTGGGTGAGGAGGAGGGGACCCTGGGGACACTGCCACCAATGACTAATACTGTGGGGAGGGGACCACAATTAATATAATACTGAGAATAGGGGGGAGTAGGAGGGAGGGACTGTGGGCACTGCACCACCAATGAAAATAGTTAATGCCTGAATACAAACGTAGCCTGCGTGTGCCGGCCAAATCCCATACCCGGCACCTGGCCTCTATGACTGCACGCTGTGATCCGACGCAATTAACCCCTCAGGCGCGGTGGATCGCAGCGCGCAGTCATAGAGGCCGGGTGCGGGATTTGGCCGGCACACTCAGGCTATGTTTG
This sequence comes from Bufotes viridis, assembly GCA_033119425.1. Taxonomy (NCBI): domain Eukaryota; kingdom Metazoa; phylum Chordata; class Amphibia; order Anura; family Bufonidae; genus Bufotes; species Bufotes viridis. Next base: position 468,936,254 of record CM065592.1, on the reverse strand, counting down.
TATTCAGGCATTAACTATATTAATTGGTGGCGCAGTGGCCACAGTCCCTCCCCTCCTATTCCTCTCCGTTCTTATTGGTGGTCAGCGGCAGCCACACACATTGAAAAGGGAGGGACTCCCTCCTTCTCCACTGTGCCAGCTCAGGATAACATGCTGTGCGCTGAGAACGGCGCATGCCATGTTCTATCGCGGTAAGGCGATATAGACAAAATCTCTATTGTTGGCCAGATTAATATCGTTTATATCGCCCACTCCTACAATTCATTTTTACTTCTGTTACATTATACAATCACAATTGTGCACATCTGTAGTAAAATTGCCAAATTAATCAAAATGAAGCTTAGAAGGGATGTCTTTATTTAAAAATGTCACTTTGGCCAATGTGACTACTAATCAGGGCTCCTTCTTTAAAGGGAATCTGTCACCAGTGACCTCCCTATCAAACTGTTTGCATAGACACATAGCTGTGGTTCACCTGATTAACCCCTTCACTACCGAGCCACTTTTCACGTTAAATCCCAGACCAATTTTTGCAAATCTGACGTGTCTCTTTATGTGCTAATAACTTTCAGAACGGCTTCGATAAGTGAAAGCATTCCAGATTGTTTTCACATGACACATTGTACTAAATGACAGTGGTAAATTTGAGTCAATATATTTCACCTATATTTATAAAAGAATCCACAATTTACCAAAGAAATCTGAAAAATTCACAATTTTCTAAATTTGAATTTGTCTACTTTTAAGACAGATAGTAATACCTCATAAAATAGTTATCAATGAACATTCCCCATATGTCTGCTTTATTTTGGCATAATCTTGTAAATGTAATTTTATTCTTTAGGACGTTAGAAATTTCCAAAACCATTTTTTTTAAGCACCAGTTCAGTAATAAAGTGATTTTGAGGGACTTTCGTAATGGAAACCACCCATTTTAGAAACTACACCCCTCAAATTATTCAAAACTGATGTTACAAACTTTGTTAACCCTTGAGGTGTTTCACAAGAATTAAAGGAAAATGGAGGCGAAATTTCAAAATGTCATTTTTGGGTAGATTTTTTTCTGTTGAATAATTTTTTTCTTGCAACACGGCAAAATAAACCTCAATATACATTACTCTGATTCTGCAGTTTACAGAAATACCCCATATGTGGTAGTAAACTGCTCTATGTGCACGTGGCAGTGGTCAGAAGGAAAGGAGCGCCATGTGGATTTTGCAGGCAGATTTTGCTAGAATGGTTTTTAGGCACCATTTTGTATTTGAAGAGACCCTGATGTGCCCCTACAGTGGAAACCCCTAAAAAGTGACCCCATTTTGGAAACTACACATGGCAGAATTCAGAACGGAAGGAGCGCCATATGGCTTTTGAAGCAGATTTTGATAGATTTGTTTACAGGTGCCATTGGTTTTTATTTTTTCATTGTCTTATGTGGGAGTTCCATTTTTGTGGGATGAGGTGACGTTTTCATTGGTGCCATTTTGGGGACATAAGACTTTTTGTTCCCTTGGTATTGCACTTTTTGTAAGGAAAGGTGACAAAAAAAATAGCCGTTTTGGCATAGTTTTTTTTATATAAAAGTTTTACAGCAGTCACCCGAGGGGGCATCTCATGTGATATTTTTATAGAGCAGGTTGTCACGGATGTGGAGATACCCAATATGTCTTTTTTTTATTTTGTTGAGTTTCACCCAGTGAAAGCCTTTTTGAACAGAATAAAATCTTGTTTTTGTGTTGCCATTTTCTGACAGCCATATTTTTGGGCGATTTTTTGCGGGAGGAAATTACGGTTTGATACTATTTTGGGATACATACACCTTTTTGATCGCTTGGTATTACACTTTTTGTGAAGCAAGAAAATGTCTGTTTTGGCATTTTTTTTTTTACGGCGTTCATCTGACAGGTTAGGTCATGTGGTATTTTTATATTGCCGGTCGATACGGCCGCGGCGATACCCAATGTCTACTTTTTTCTTTTTCCCTACTTTTTACAATTTTTTGCAAATTAATCTTGTGAAAAGGACACTTTTTTTTTTTAACTTGAAACTTTCATTTTTCTGTACAATGCATTACAATACATCTGTATTGTAATGCATTGTCTGTAAGTGTATTACACTGTGTAATACACTTACAGCCTGCTTGCCAATGAGATCCAGGGGGCTGGATCTCACCGGAAGGCAGCCACTATGCCTAAGGAATAGCAGCGCAGGGACCCAATGGCAGCTCCCTCCCTCCAAAGGTTAATCTAGGGTTAATGCGCCGGCATCTGTGTTTTCACCGATGCCGGCACATACAGCAAGGGTCCGACTATCAGTGACTGCCAGACCCCTGCAGCTGATCGGGCGAGCGCAGCTCCTGCTCCCGCCCGATCAGCGTGCTGTAGTACTATGGCGCTGGTATTTTAAACACAGTAGCCAGCGCCGTACATGTACTGCACTGGTACTGTACGGGTTAAAGCACTGTTTTTCTGTTGTTGATTTGACGCTCCATTCCTGATATCAGATACTTTTTCTTAATAGGAAAATTAGGCCTTTGGTGCAATATGAGCATCAACGTTGCTCTTGTTGCACCCAAGCTCTGCTTCTTTCTGTGGCCAGCCTCTCCCTCGCTGCTTTACCACTGCCTGGCCTTGCAAATCAAAGCGCCCAAGGAGGGTGGCCTCAGACAGGAGCGGAGCTTGAGTGCAACAAGAGCAATGGTGACACCCTTATTGCACCAAAGGTCTAATTTGCATATTAAGAAAAATGTATCATAATTCAGGAGCCTCGGATCAACCAAAAAAAAAACAACAAAAAACAAAACAAAAACACCCCATTTTAGGGTCCATTCACACGTCCGCAATTCCAGTCCGCATTTTGCGGAACGGAATTGCGGACCCATTCGTTTCAATGGGGACAGACGATGTCCCGGCCGGGTCCGCAATTGCGGATCCGCACTTCCGGGTCCGCAATTGCGTTCCCGAAAAAAATAGAACATGTCCTATTCTTGTCCGCAATTGCGGACAAGAAAAGGCATTTTCTATGAGAGTGCCGGCAATGTGCAGTCCGCAAATTGCGGAACGCACATCGCCGATGTCCGTGTTTTGCGGATCCGCAAAACACACACGGACGTGTGAATGGACCCTAAGTCAGTTGAACCACAGCTATGTGTCCATTAAAACAGTTTGATAGGGAGGTCACTGGTGACAAAATATAATCGCTTTCTGATGCATATAAATCAGCTTCATTCATGGAAAAATATCATTGTACAATGACTCATGTGCCTATGTTACACATATATACATGTACATATGTGACTGCTTAATTTTAATACAATTAGCAAAGATATTTCATAAGTCTTCTCTTACCCGGAGATATGAGGTTCTGGTGGTCCTCCATCATGATGTCTTTGTACAGATCTTTGTGTCCTTCTAAATACTCCCACTCCTCCATGGAAAAGTGAACAGTGATATCCTGACACCTTACAGCAGTGCTTCTCAATTATTTTCTGTCACGCCCCCCCAGGAAGAAGAAAACATTTCGCGCCCCCCGTGCGACTGTAAATAGTATCATTTGTCTATAAAATTGTTATAAGTACACAAATCTCCCCACAGGCGAGGGCCATTAACCCCCCCCCCCCCAATATCATGTGCAGGCTCCATTAACCCCCCCTCCCCAAATCATGTGCAGGCTCCATTAACCCCCTCCCCAAATCATGTGCAGGCTCCATTAACCCCCTCCCCCAATCATGTGCAGGCTCCATTAACCCCCTCCCCCAATCATGTGCAGGCTCCATTAACCCCCTCCCCCAATCATGTGCAGGCTCCATTAACCCCCTCCCCCAATCATGTGCAGGCTCCATTAACCCCCTCCCCAATCATGTGCAGGCTCCATTAACCCCCTCCCCAAATCATGTGCAGGCTCCATTAACCCCCTCCCCCAATCATGTGCAGGCTCCATTAACCCCCTCCCCAATCATGTGCAGGCTCCATTAACCCCCTCCCCCAATCATGTGCAGGCTCCATTAACCCCCTCCCCAATCATGTGCAGGCTCCATTAACCCCCTCCCCAATCATGTGCAGCCTCCATTAACCCCCTCCCCAATCATGTGCAGGCTCCATTAACCCCCTCCCCCAATCATGTGCAGGCTCCATTAACCCCTCCCCCAATCATGTGCAGGCTCCATTAACCCCTCCCCCAATCATGTGCAGGCTCCATTAACCCCCCTCCCCCAATCATGTGCAGGCTCCATTAACCCCCCTCCCCCAATCATGTGCAGGCTCCATTAACCCCTCCCCCAATCATGTGCAGGCTCCATTAACCCCCTCCCCCAATCATGTGCAGGCTCCATTAACCCCTCCCCAAATCTTGTGCAGGCTCCATTAACCCCTCCCCAATCATGTGCAGACTCCATTAACCTCCCTCCCCCAATCATGTGCAGGCTCCATTAACCCCCTCCCCCAATACTTACCTCCCTGGAAGCAGGCCTCTTCCGGCCTGTGTCCCGCTCTGCACTCTGCTCAGGCGGCGTGATGACGTCATCGCGCCGCCTGAACTGCTCTGATAGGCTGCGGGCCTTGTGCTGGCAGCCTATCAGAGGAGCAGGGGAGGGAGACGCCTCTCCCTCCACTGCCGCACAGCACAGCGATCTGTATCGCTGTCCAGAGGATGGCGATACAGATCACTATGGAGATGAACGCTTCCACAGTGGAAGCGTTCATCTCATGTGACCTGGAGCCCCCCTTTACGGAGCCTCGCGTCCGCCCCACTATTTGAGAAACACTGCCTTACAGGAACCTGAGACACAATGATACAGTCATCATCCAGACATGTTACCACTTGGTATTGCTATATATTGCCCCAGCATTCCCAGGAACGCTCACCTCACCACTCAGCAGCTCAATGATCTTGCTGGTGAGTTCCAGGATCTTCTGCTTATTTATTTTTCATGTATTAACGAATGAGGTGTAGCCTTCAAGAAGGGTCTCTGAATCCCACCCCATTCTCCTGAGGAACAGTTGCTGAGGATTACATTACCAGATGTCCTCTTCACTATTGTGTAATCCTGTGTATCAACAGATACTAATGACATCACTATAAACTGCCAGATTCCCTCCCCTCTCCAGTCAGGATGTGTTATAATTCCCTCCCTCTCCAGTCAGGATGTGTTATAATTCCCTCCCCTCTCCAGTCAGGATGTGTTATAATTCCCTCCCCTCTCCAGTCAGGATGTGTTATAATTCCCTCACCTCTCCAGTCAGGATGTGTTATAATTCCCTCACCTCTCCAGTCAGGATGTGTTATAATTCCCTTACCTCTCCTGAGATGTTCACAGGAATTCCTAAAATATAAATCCAGCGAATCTTAGGAGAAAAGTATCTGCTGACCTCAATGAGTGACAAAATCACATTCTCCAGTTTTAGAGACCATTTTATGCCCCTCTCCCATATAATTATAATATATCCAGAGATTATATGACTATTACAATTATACTATTATAATTTCTAAGAACTATGAGTAATCATGGAATATGATATTACTATATGCACAATATACTGTACAACAAAGACACTCTAAACATCATAATGTAATACAATATACTGTTACAACATATAATGTACTAAACACGTCATGACATAATAGCCAACATAACTAATATATATATATATATATATAACACCATACAACATAACATAATAATAAACATTATAATACAATCTACATAGACATGATCACCTCCCAGCACAGACTCCACTTCCCAGGCAAGTAATTGGTAGGAGCATTGCAATATGGGACTTGTAGTTTTACTGTGTTTTCATGGTTATTGCCTTCTGCAGAACAGATAGCACTATAAAAATAGATGGACTAAGCCCTCACTCTTGATAAAAACTGAGACACTTGGTCAATACATTTTGATCAAAATACATCTAAGCCCACCTACCGGTGACAAGGTGGTCTCAGTTCAGGCGGGTTCCTAGGCTAACCTATTCATGCATTTTTTAGAAGCACAGTCCCCGCACATATGGTGTGCTGCCCCTTGTTACCTCCATGTGCATCAGCAACCGGTGGGAGGAGAGACACACACACACCTATATGTACCACCTTAATCAAGGTCACCCATTAGATAGGAGGGGCAAAAGTGCACTTGAATATTACTCTCAGTATAGGAGCGTATTTATGTGTGACAAGGGGCAGCACACCATACGTGCGGGGACTGCTCCTAAAAAATGTGCTACAGCATGAATAGGTTAGCATAGGAACCCGCCTGAACTGAGACCACCTTGTCGCCAGTAGGTGGGCTTAGATGTATTTTGATCAAAATGTATTGACAAAGTGTGTCAGGTTTTTATCAAGAGTGAGGGCTTAGCGTCCTTTCACACTGGCGTTTTTCTTTTCCGGCATAGAGTTCCGTCCTCGGCGCTCTATGCCGGAAAAAATCCTGATCAGGATCATCCCAATGCATTCTGAATGGAGATAAATCCATTCAGGATGCATCAGGATGTCTTCAGTTCAGGACTGGAACGTTTTTTGGACGCAGCAAATACCGCAGCATGCTGCGCTTTTTGTTCCGTCCAAAAATCCGACATTTAGCTTTTTCTCAATGGTTACCATGGCAGCCAGGACGCTAAAGTCCTGGTTGCCATGGTAAAGTGTAGTGGGGAGCGGGGGAGCAGTATACTTACCATCCGTGCGGCTCCCGGGGCGCTCCAGAGTGACGTCAGGGCACTCTACATGCATGGATCACGTGATCCATGTGCATGGGGCGCTCTGACGTCATTCTGGAGCGCCCCGGGAGCCGCACGGACTGTAAGTATCTGCTCCCCCGCTCCCCACTACTACTATGGCAACCAGGACTTTAATAGCGTCCTGGCTGCCATAGTAACACTGAAAGCATTTCTAAGACTGATCAGGATCCTGATCAGTCTTCTAATGCTTTCAGGCGACTTGCGTTCTGACGGATCAGGCGGGACGGAAGTGCCTGCCGGATCCTCAGAACGCAAGTGTGAAAGAGGCCTTAGTCCATATGTCTTGCATCTATTTTTATAGTGCATTATTTTCTGTTATTTTGTAAATGCAGCCATATACATCCGCACATTTAATACCATATCGTGCAGGATGGTTTATATATAGTTTTTTTCTGTGATTTGCAGAACAGATAGCCAACAGACATCACATGATGCTTTCCATCCAATGAATGTAAGCTTGTGTCGTGTGTGCGTTTTGGGAAGAGGGGTATCTGGGTATCTATCACTTAACAGATGATAATAATAATAATAATAATAATAATAATAATAATAATAACAACAACTTATAATAATTTATTTTATTGCCAACACATAAGAACTGAAGGAGCAGTGAGAACATTAGTGAATATATGCAGACATGATTATGTAGCCATGTAGCCAGAAAAGTATAATAGTTCTAAGATTCTTCTAAAGAGTTTTCCAGTGTCACAAAAAATAACTCCAGCGTTCAACCTTACTGTACGATATAAGTCAAGTGATAAGTTCTGGGTGTATTTTGACTTCTCCAATAATTGTAATCAACTTTTTTCTACACCCTGTGTTTACATCCTGGACCTAGACTCCGGGTGTGGGCCTTGCCACACCTCAGATGTCGAAGTGATGTCATCGGGAAAGGGAACCTAACACAGTGGAAAATGCCATATGAATGCAATGGAGTGCAGAAATAAGGCATTACAGATAAAAAAATCACTATTAGTACATGATAATGTGTTGTTTCCCGTCAGTTGATGCTCAAATTTGCAATACCGGAATTCCTCTTTAAAGGGGTTTTCCAACACCGGGGAACACAGGCACTCAGTAGCACCGCTACCTTCTCGCAGCTAACCAAGCACAGCAACATTCATTGTATAGCGGCTGTGCTTAGTATCGCAGCTCAGCCCCATTAATTTCAATGGTGCTGAGCTGCACCTAGGCCACGTGACCAATGAACATGATGTCACATGGCCTAGGGTAAGCTGCAAGAAGACCGTGGCACTACCGCGAGCACTGCTACCTGAAACAGGTGATCGGCGGGGATCCAAGGTGTCGGAGCTCCACAGATCAGATACCGATGACCTATCCAGAGGATAGATCAGTTAAAACATCTTGGAAAACACCTTTTAAGGAACATGGATTCTGGAACTCCGCTTAAAGGGGTATTCCAATCTCAGACAATGGGGGCATCGCTAGGATATGCCACCATTGTCTAATAGGTGCGGGTCCCACCTCTGGGACCCGCACCTACAATGAGAACAGAGAGGGGAAATTAACGGAGGGCGCACTGCGCAGCCGCCCTTCATTCATTTCTATGGGTCCGCCGAAAATAGCCGAGCAAAAATAGCCGTCAAACATGACGCCCGTGTGAACCCACCCTTAGGAACCAACATCATATAACCACAAGGGGTGTTGTCAGTCTTGACTCTTCCTGCAAGATTACTAGAGTGCTACCAAGATGGTCTTTTAGGACTATGAAACCAGGTTGAAGCCCAACATTGACAACATAATACAGATTTCTAAAACCATGCTTTATTAGAACATCTTATCTCTCATCACAGAATTTGTACAGTGGTGACTTCTCACCAACCATCAGAGCTATAGTAATAAATATTCTAGGTGCTGTGATTTAGATCAGGCAATTGTTCAATTATGTCTTTCATATGGGGATTTGAGACTGTTCAAAATTTCAAATTCTATTTTGACTGCTGTTCCACTTTATAAAATGAGACAAACCGGTGTGAAAATTCGGAATATATATTTGTTATCCTAGGCCAAGAACAATTTTATTTTTGGAGGACAAGATGAATGAGATGTAATTTATTTCATTGGATTGTGTATAAGCTCAGGATTAGTGAGTGATACTTTATGCTTAGAGTGCTTTTCACATTCATCCAGTTTTTCTCCTTGGTGACTTCTTAAATGTATTAAATGCTCCCCTACAGTAACACGTGTCCCACACTCTGAACAGCTGAAGGGTCTTTCCCCTGTGTGGACCACCAGAGGACTATCGCAAGGGATGTGCTTACCACAGTCCAAGCACATAGATTCTGTCTCATCAGCATGACTTTCTTGATGCAAGACAAGTTGGGCTTTATCTGGCCAGAACTGACCACATTCTGGACACTTAAATGACTTCTTCCCTTTATGGTACTTCTGATGGTTGATTAGCTGAGAAGTTCTGGAGAAAGTTCTCCCACACTCAGGACATTGAAGAGGGTTTTGCCCCATATGAAGTCTTTGATGGGAGACAAGCTGGACTTTTCTTAAGAAATATTCCCCACACTCAGGACATTGAGGCGTTTTCTTTCTAGAGTGAGCTCTTTGATATTTAGTAAGGTTTGAGATGTCACCAAATGTTGATTGTGCTGGATGTTGGTAAATGACTTCAATCTCATTCATTTTACCATTTGAATTGTTTTCTAAGTTTTGACCATTAGTACATACTGATGTAGCAGTATTATCTGGAGCAGAATAGATGTTTGAAATACGTTCTCCATTACATAACACTGGATCTTTCTGAGTATTAGAAGGATACTGTTGAAGATGATCTAGGGCTGTAAAAATGGCAAGGTCTGTAAAATGTTGCTCATCGTGTACAATACTTTCCTCCTTAATATGAGAAGCTAAAAATTGTCTATGATCTGTGGATGTGTAGAAGTTAGGGTCTGTGGGGTTTCTTCCATCAGACGAGAAGGTCTCCTCCTTAATATACGAACATAGTCTGTTTTGATCTGTGGGTGCAGCAACGTCAGGACTTGTAAGGATTCCTATTTCGCATGGGGCCGATTCATCATTAAAATAAGAAGACTGATATTTTGCATGGTCTGCTGGTGAATATTTCAAGTCCATGAGATTTACTTCATCACACAAAACTGTTTCTTCCTTAATACGAGGAGATGAACTTTCTTTGTTAGTTTCATTGATTAACTCTGAAAGGAAAGCATAAGGTTAAAATCCCCTTTATTTTGTTTCACAAGTGTTTTCTGGTGATTAATATCCCTCTTACCTGGTAATGTCAGGGGCTGAGTATTATCCATCATAATATCCTTAAAGAGCTCTTCTACAAATTCCTGTTCTTCATGGAGACCTAGACAGTTACATCCCGACACCTTATAAGAACCTGACAATGATACAGTCATCATCCAAATACATTATGCTTTGTGTTATTGCATATTCTGCCAGTATTCCCAGCAGTACTCACCTTTTCAGCCAGCAGTCCAATGATCTTATAGGTAATTTCTAGGATCTTCTGATCATAGTGGGACTGTAGGTTCTGATAAATTAGTCACACTTTCCAGATGTCCTAAATACCAAATACAATTTCATAAATATCATTGTCAAATGAGAAAATAAATAGCACGTAGACCTTCTTCTGCGATCTTCACACACACTACCTTCTATGAGCATTCTCTAGATCAGTCACCAAATTCTGATGTCTCTGCACAGCAATAGACAGGTCTATCCACTGATAACAGAAGGTAGAGAAGTTTGAAGGACTATAGCAGAATAACTAAGGAGATCTGGGAGAATAGCATAGGTGAGGATGCACTGTGTGGTGTTGTGTGAAATGAGGAGGATATGACCAAAACACTGCAGGTGAAGACTAGAGTGCATGGGCTCTTTACGAGGTCTTCGTCATGTAATATCGAGAAAAATGATGTTAACCACTTCAGCCCCCCTAGCTTAAACACCCTTAATGACCAGGCCACTTTTTACAATTCCGCACTACACTACTTTCACCGTTTATTGCTCCGTCATACAACTTACCACCCAAATGAATTTTGCCTCCTTTTCTTCTCACTAATAGAGCTTTCATTTGGTGGTATTTCATTGCTGCTGACATTTTTACTTTTTTGCTATTAATCAAAAATTACGGAAATTTTTGCAAAAAATGACATTTTTCACTTTCTGTTGTAAAATTTTTCAAAAAAAATACATTTCTATATAAATTTTCTCTAAATTTATTGTTCTACATGTCTTTGATAAAAAAATCCAATAAGTGTATATTTATTGGTTTGGGTAAAAGTTATAGCGCTTACAAACTATGGTGCAAAAAGGGAATTTCGGCATTTTGAAGCAGCTCTGACTTTCTGAGCACCTGTCATGTTTCTTCAGGTGCTAGAATGTCAGGAAAGTATAAATACCCCCAAATTACACCATTTTAGAAAGAAGACACCCAAAGTATTCATGGAGGGGCTTGGTGAGTTCATGTATCATTTCATTTTTTTCACAAGTTAGCGGAAAATGACACTTTCTGAGAAAAAAAAAAAGTTTCAATTTCTGATAACTTCTGGCAAAAAAAAAAAATCTCAGACGGACTCACTATGCCCCTCAGTGAATACCTTGGGGTGTCTACTTTCCGAAATGGGGTCATTTGTGGGGTGTGTTTACTGTTCTGGCATTTTGGGCGGGCTAAATTGTGAGTCGCCATAAAACCTAAAGGTACTGTTGAATTTGGGCCCTTTGCGCACCCAGGCTGCAAAAAGTGTCACTCATGTGGTATCGCCGTACTCAGGAGAAGTAGGGCAATGTGTTTTGGGGTGTATTTTTACATACACCCATGTTGGGTGAGAGAAATATCTCTGTAAATTGTCAACTTTGTATAAAAAATGTTAAAAGTTGTCGTTACAGAGATATTTTTCACACAAAGTATGGGTATATATAAAAATACACCCCAAAACACATTGCCCTACTTCTCCTGAGTACGGCGATACCACATGTGTGCCACTTTTTGCAGCTTGGGTGCAAAGGGGCCCTAAAACCAATGAGTACCTTTAGGATTTCACAGGGCATTTTTACGCATTTGGATTCCAGACTTCTTCTCACGCTTTAGGGGCCTCTAAAATGCCAGGGCAGTATAAATACCTCACATGTGACCCCATTTTGGAAAGAAGACACCCCAAGGTATTCTGTGAGGGGTATGGTGAGTTCATGTAAAATTTTATTTTTGTCACAAGTTAGTGGAATATGAGACTTTGTAAAAACAAAATTAAAAAACAAAAAACAATTTCCGCTGACTTGTGCCAAAAATAAAAATTCTGTGGACTCACCATGCCCCTCACGGAATACCTTGGGATGTCTTCTTTCCAAAATGGGGTCACATGTGGGGTATTTATACTCACCTGGCATTTTAGGGGCCCCTAAAGTGTGAGAATCCAAATGCATAAAAATGGCCTGTGAAATCCTAAAGGTACTCATTAGTTTTAGGGCCCTTTGCGCATCTTGGCTGCAAAGAAATGTCACACATGTGGTATCGCCGACTCAGGAGAAGTAGGCAATGTGTTTGTGGTGTATTTTACATATACCCATGCTGCGTGAGAAATATCGCTGTAAACGACAACTTTTTAAATTTTTTATTCAAAGTTGTCAATTTACAGAGATATTTCTCTCACCCAGTATGGGTATATGTAAAAATACACCCCAAAACACATTGCCCTACTTGTCCTGAGTACGGCGATACCACATGTGTGACACTTTTTGCAGCCAAGATGCGCAAAGGGGCCCAAATTCCAACGAGTACCTTTTAGGAGGGCATTTTTACGCATTTTCTTCTCACGCTTTAGGGCCCCTAAATGCCAGGGCAGTATAAATACCTCACATGTGACCCCATTTTGGAAAGAAGACACCCTAAGGTAATCCGTGAGGGGCATGGCGAGTTCATAGAAGATTTTTTTTGGCACAAGTTAGTGGAAATAGATTTTTATTGTTTTTCTCACAAAGTCTCCTTTCCGCTAACTTTTGACAAAAGTTTAATTTTTCATGGACTCATTATGCCCTCAGCGAATACCTTGGGGTGTCTTCTTTCCAAAATGGGGTCACATGTGGGTATTTATACTGCCCTGGCATTTTAGGGCCCTAAAGCGTGAGAAGAAAATGCGTAAAAATGCCCTCCTAGAAGTACTCATTGGTTTTAGGGTCTTTGCATCTTGGCTGCAAAAGTCACTCATGTGGATCGCCGTACTCAGAGAAGTAGGCAATGTGTTTGGGGTGTATTTTTACATATACCCATGTTAGGTGAGAGAAATATCTCTGTAAATTGACAACTTTGAATAAAAAATTTAAAAAGTTGTCGTTACAGCGATATTTCTCACACAAAGTATGGGTATATATAAAAATACACCCCAAAACACATTGCCCTACTTCTCCTGAGTACGGCGATACCACATGAGTGACACTTTTTGCAGCCAAGATGCGCAAAGGGGCCCTAAAACCAATGAGTACCTTTAGGATTTCACAGGACATTTTTACGCATTTGGATTTTCACGCTTTAGGGCCCCTAAATTGCCAGGGCAGTATAAATACCCCACATGTGACCCCATTGTGGAAAGAAGACACCCCAAGGTATTCCGTGAGGGGCATGGCGAGTTCACAGAAAAAAAATTTGGCACAAGTTAGCGGAAATGGTATTTTTTTTTTTTTTTTTACAGTCTCACATTCCACTAACTTGTGACAAAAATTAAAATTTTACATGAACTCACCATACCCCTCACAGAATACCTTGGGGTGTCTTCTTTCTAAAATGGGGTCACATGTGAGGTGTTTGTACTGCCCTGGCATATTAGGGGTCTTCCGCAATCATTACACGTATGCCCAGCATTAGGAGTTTCTGCGATTCTCCGTATATTGAGCATACGGGTAATGAGAATTTTTTTCCGTTCAGCCTCTGCGCTGAAAGAAAAAATGAACGTCACAGATTTTTCCATTCACATTGATCAATGTGGATGAAAAAATCTCTAAAAAATGTGCAAAAAAAGAGGGAAAAGCTATAAAGCTGCGATCGCTAAGGGACCCTAAGGCCTCATTCAAGCTGCTCGCAATTCTGTTCCGCAAAATTTTGCGGAACAGAAATGTGGATACATTCAATTCTATGGGGACAGACTTTGTCCCGCTCGATCCGTAATTGCGGATCCGTAATTGGAGATCCGCAAAAGTATAGAACATGTCCTATTCTTGTCCGCACTGCGGACAAGAAAAGGCATTTTCTATATAGTTCTGGCAATGTGCGGATCCGCAAAATGCGGAAAGCACATTGCTGGTGTCCGTAGCTTTATGGATCCGCGGATTTGCGGATCCGTGATCCGCAAAACACATGCGGACATCTGAATGAGCCTTACAGGGGGTGATCAGTGACAGGGGGTGACAGGGGGTGATCAGGGGGTGACATGGGAGATCAGGGGTTAATCAGTGACAGGGGGTGGTGGGTGGGTGGGGGCGGTGGGGGTTGTGTGGTGATTGGTGCACTTTGATATTTTTTCTCTGGTGGTCCCAAGCAAAGGGACCACCAGAGAAGCGGAGTAGCAAGCAGATCAGACGCTGTTCACAGAACAACGCCTGATCTGCGATTTTTCTGCCATATACAGCCTGCCAGCGCACGATCGGGCGCTGGCAGGCTGTAGTATAACTACATGCGAGCGCGCCGATGGCGCGCATTGCGCATGTGCGGGCGCGTGCTCGCGTCATCTCGCGTCTCGCGAGATGACGCGCCGATGCGTCCGATCAGAGCTACAGGGCCGCCGCCAGGACGCAATCCTGCGTGCGGCGGTCCTGTAGCGGTTAAAAAGTAGCATTTAGGAAAGTGCAGTTTCTGGTTTGTTCCTTAGGTGTGTCACAGGTTTAGGATAATGGTTGGGAGACTGGGGTACCTGGGGTTCTGAGAGTTGTTAGGGTGGGCTGGATTGTCTTAGCAGCCCATACATTCCATGTCAGAACCCTGATGGAATAGTCAGGGCGATCCTACATTGCTCCTCCATAACATCAACATCTTCACCTCCTGCAGCTCACATAATTCTAACACACAGACATAACATAATATTACAGGAAATCCTGCATCACAAAACAATCACCTCCACTCCAGCTCTCTAGTTCTTTTCTCACTGTGCTCCATGCAGCAGGACGTTTCTGTTCACATGGCAGGGTATCCTGGGAGAGGTCATGTGACATCAGGAGGTAGGTGGAGACAGTCCGGGTAGGACTACAAGAACATGGACGTCCCTAGTGCTTTCACTCACAGATTTTCTGCATCTCGCCACTAGCCAGAACTGTCCTTTGACCTTCTCCTGCACAACTTGTCTTCCTATTGCCTCCTGCTGCCAGATGAGGGAGAATCGTACGGAGCAAGAGAAGCAATACTGTGCAGCACACATACATATACCCCGAGGGCAGATACTGAGACTTAGGGCTCATGCACACGAACGTATTTTATTTCCGTGTCCGTATGTGGAACTATTCACTTCAATGGGTCCACAAAAAAAAAACTGAAGTTACTCCGTGTGCATTCTGTTTCCGTATGACCGTATTTCCGTTCCGCAAAAAAATATGTCCTATTTTTGTCCGCAGTACTGTTCTATGAAGGGCCAGCTGTTCCGTTCCACAAAATACGGAATGCATACAGATGTCATCCGTATTTTTTTGCGGATCGCAAAATACATACGGTCGTGTGCATGAGGCTTCACACCCAGGCTATAGAGCATAATATCCAGTAAACAGGACAAGAGAAGTGGTAATGTGCGGTGCAAGTACATACACAGTGGGGCAGATTTACTAAGCCTGTAGATTACCTTAATTTAACAGGCTGTCTAGACCTCCACCAGATTTATCACAGGGGCTCAGACTGGATGATAAATGTGGTGCAGGGATAGACAATTTTATCTAACTTTATGCCAACTTGTGGTGCAATTTTGGCACAAAATGTTGCCGCTTTCCTATAAATCCACAATCTTTTTCTAGCAAACCACAACCCCCTTTCAGTCTAGGCGCAGATTTTTGATCATGTGTAAGGCTTTTTTCACGCTAGCGTTTTTGCTGGATCCGGCAGGGTCTAGCAAAAACGCTTCCGTTACAGATAATACAACAGTCTGCATCCGTTATGAACAGATCCGGTTGTGTGATCTTTAACATAGCCACAACGGATCCGTCATGAACTCCATTGAAAGTGAAAGGGGGACGGATCCTTTTTCTTTTGTGTCAGAGAAAACGATCCGGATTGTGAGTCATGACAAATCTGTTTTGCGCCGCATACCATGACGGAAAGAAAATCGCAGCTTGCTGCAGTTTGCTCTCCGGTACGGGAATGCAACCAAACGCTTTTTGGAGCATTCCATTCAGTTACGTTTTTTCCCTATTAACAATGAATGGGGACAAAGCGGAAGCATTTTTCTCCAGTATTGAGATCCTATGACTGATTTCAATACCGGAAAATAGAAACGCTAGTGTTAAAGTAGCCCAAGTCAAATTTCAGCCCAATTTATACCAAGATTTGTGTGTGCTTACATTAGTAAATGTGGACCATACTCGAGGAAATAAACTGCCACCCAGCACAGACTATGAAAACTGGTACTGCACCGTTCATATATACAGAATATAAAAAGACACTGAGCATTATATCATGCAGAACTGGAAAATAGGAAGTGGCACTGTGCACTCCATATATACAGATAAGGGCTCATTCACACGGCCGGATGAATGAGTCCGCATCCGTTCTGCAGTTTTGCTGAATGGATGCAGACCCACTGATTTCAATGGGGTCACACCGTGTGCTGTCTGAATCAGTTGTTTCTTTCCATGGCCCCGCAAAAAGTATACAGCATGTCCTATTCTTGTCCGCGATCAAGAATAGGCATTTCTATAATGAGCAGCCTCAAATTGCAAAACGAACACGGGCGGCATCCGTGTTTTGCAGACCGCAAAACGCGGTGCGGTCATGTTAACCCCTTAAGGACACAGGGTTTTTTCATTTTTGCGTTTTCGTTTTGCGCTCTATGCCTTCCAAGAGCCATAACTTTTTTATTTTTCCGTTCACATGGCCATATGAGGGCTTATTTTTTGCGGAACAAGTTGTACTTTCCAACGCCATCATTTAATAATGCATACGGTGTAGTGGGAAAAAAAATTCCAAATGGGGTGAAATTGCAAAAAAAAAAAGCAATTTCACCACAGTTTTACGGGTTTCTAAATTACGACGTTTGATTTGCGATAAAACTGACCATTTAGTTTTATTCTTCAGGTCAGTACGAATCCGGCGATACCCAATATGTATAGCTTTTCTTGCGTTTTGATAGTGAAAAAAAATTCAAAAGTGGGAAAAAATTTTATTTTATTTTTTGTCGCCATGTTTTGACCGCTATAACGTATTTGTAAATAAGTGTATGGCGTTGTATAGGGGCTTATTTTTGCGGGCGATCTTAACTTTTAGTTGATACCATTATGGGGTGTGTAGGACTTTTTGATCGCTTTTTATTTAATTTTTTTGAGGAAATGAAGCGCCCAAAACGGCAAATCGGCCATTTGGGCGCTTTTTCCGTTTTTCCGTTTACCGTATGGGAAATATATTTTTATATTTTTATACTATAGGCGTTTCACACATTGCGACACCCATGATGTGTATTTTTTTTTATTATTTTATTTTAATTTTGGGGAAAGGGGGTGATTTAAATTTTTATTTTTTTATTTATTTATTTTTTTATTATTATTTTTTTACACTTTTATATAGATCCCATAGGGACCTATATAAATCAGTTACCTGATTGTTTATCATAAACTCCAATACACTTGTATTGGAGTTTATGAGCATTTTACTACTTTCCTATGAAGCCCTATTGCTAACAAGGGCTCCATAGGAAATAGTAAGTGATAGCCTTAAGCTGAATGAAAGGCTTAAGGCTATCCCTTACAGCGCTCCGATTCTCCCGATCACCACTAGGGGAGCCGGAGCGCTGCCGAAAGTTTTACTTTCGGTTTTAGCGTGCAGATGCCGTGATCAGGATTGATCACGGCATCTGCAGGTTAAATGATCGCGGTCGGCAGCGCTGCCGATCGCGATCATCAGCTGCGGGGTCAGCTACAGGAATCAGCCGGACTCTCACAGCGATGGTGCCCGCAGCGGCCAGGAGCGGGCGCCATCTTCAGGGACTGGACACATGACGTACCCATACGTCATGTGTCCTTAAGGAGTTAATGCGCTCTAAAGAAGTTATACTATGAGAATCATATGGTAGCCTGCATACAAAGCAAGATGCGTAGAACTGCCCACTAATTATATACACATACACACAATAAACAAGGATACTGAGCATAACATCCATAATAGAATGAGAAGTGGTACTGCGCTGTGTCCATACATGCAAAAATAGAGCTGATGAGTAGGGTCACATCCTGCATACACATAAATAAGTCATTCTGTGCAGAGTCCATATAAGATATAAAATATTAAGAATTATTACAGCCAGCATACAACTCCAGAAGAGTTGTACTGTGCACTGTCCATAAGAGTGGATGCTGAAAATTACACCCAGTATACAGGACAGGAGAAGTGATACTGTGCAGTGTCCATATATACAGAATAAGAGCAGATACTGAGAATTACATCCAGTACACAGGACAGGAGAGGTGGTACTGTTCAGCGTCCATATATACAGAATAAGATCAGATACTGAGAATTACTCCCAGTATACAGGACTGGAGAAGTGGTACTGTGCAGTGTCCATATATACAGAATAAGAGCAGATACTTAGAATTATGCACAGTACAAGAGAAGTGGTACTGTGCAGTGTCCATATATACAGAATAAGAGCAGGTACTGAGAATTACACCCAGTATACAGGACAGGAGAGGTAGTACTGTGCAGTGTCCATATATACAGAATAAGAGCAGATACTGAGAATTATACCAGTATATGGGACAGGAGAAGTGGTACTGTGCAGTGTCCATATATCCAGAATAAGATCAGATACTGAGAATTACTCCCAGTATACAGGATTGGAGAAGTGGTACTGTGCAGAGTCCATATATACAGAATAAGATCAGATACTGAGAATTACACCTGGTATACAGGACAGGAGAAGTGGTACTGTGCAGTGTTCATATATCCAGAATAAAAGCAGATACTGAGAATTACTCCCAGTATACAGGGCAAAAGAAGTGGTACTGTGCAGTGTCCATATATACAGAATAAAATCAGATACTGAGAAATAAATCCAGTATACAGGACAGGAGAAGTGGTACTGTGCAGTGTCCATATATCCAGAATAAAATCAGATACTGAGGATTACACCCAGTATACAGGACAGGAGAAGTGATACTGTGCAGTGTCCTGATATACAGAATAAGGCTACATGCACACGACAGTTGTTTTTTGCTGTCCGCAAATCGCGGATCCGTCTCCCTTTTTTTTTTCACATCCACATCCTTTCCTTGTGTCCGCAAATTTTGTAGGTTGTGTTTCCGTGTGTCTTCCGTTTTTTTTGCGGATCCGCAAAAAAAACGGAAGGCTTGAAACAGTTTCTTAAAGTACCTGCACAAGTGCCCTGGTTTGCAAGCAACCATCCGCAAAAAACGAATGCGGATGGAAAAACGGAAGGCTTCAGTGTGGCTTCCGTTTTTTTTGCGGACCCATTGACTTCTATGGGTCCGCAAACCGTTTTTTGCGGACAAGAATAGGACATGCCATATTTTTTTTGCGGACGTGAAATGCGGAATACGGACGCGGACAGGAAACGGAAGAGGCATCAGTTTTTTTTGCGGATCCATAGAAATGAATGGGATCCGCAAAAAAAAACGGAACGGAAGCCGAGAAAAAACACTGTCGTGTGCATGTAGCCTAAGATCAGATATGAGTATTACACTCACCGGTAATCCGGTTTCCTGGAAGTCTCCATGACACCACACCTGAGATTGACTCCTTCCTTATTGGACAGGAAAAACACAGAGAGGGTTAAAAACCCCACCCCCTCCCACTATCGCCAGTGTATTTCAACGAGAACCCAGGATAAGCGGGACAAAGAAAATAACTTAACTACTTATACCGATCTGGTATACCAATTGAGAAGAAAAAAAGGGGTGGGATATATATGTGGTGTCATGGAGACTTCCAGGAAACCGGATTACCGGTGAGTGTAATACTCATTTCCCCAGTCGTCTCCATGACACCACACCTGAGAATAATACCAAAGAACAAATTAGGGGGGGGACTATGGCGGACAAAATTTTCTGTCCAAAGGCCATGTCTTCATTAACAAAAGTATCAATTTTATAGTGCTTGGTGAAAGTATGAACTCTCTTCCAAGTAGCCGCTCTACATATTTGCTGCAGAGACGCTGACGCTTTTTCGGCCCAGGAGGCCGCCATACCTCTTGTCGAGTGTGCCCTGAGGGATGCTGGAGGATCTTCCCCTCTGGCTTTGTAGGTCTCCGAGATAGCCGACCTTATCCACCTAGAAATAGAACTTTTTGCTGCCTTTTTTCCCTTATTGGGACCAGCAAATTGCAAAAATAAATTTTTATCTTTCCTCCAAGGTTTGGTTGCCTCTAGATACCCAAGAACTGCCCTCCTAACATCTAAAGTGTGATAGGCCCTTTCTTGGTCATTTTTTGGTTCTGCATAAAAAGACGGAAGGACGATATCTTGGGACCTATGGAAGGTGGAAACTACCTTTGGGAGGAAAGAAGGATCTAACTTAAATACTAACTTGTCTGGAAGGACAGAAAGGAACGGTTCTTGGATAGAAAGGGCCTGTAACTCTGAAACCCGTCTGGCTGACGTTATGGCTACCAAGAATATAGTTTTAATTGTGAGCCATTTAATAGAGACTGATTCCAAGGGTTCAAAGGGAGTGGATGTTAGCCCTGAAAGGACCATATTCAAATTCCATGGGGCGACCATGTTCTTAATAGTGGGTCTGATTCTATCTGCTGCTTTAAGAAATCTTGACACCCAAGGATGATCCGTAAGGCTGCGGCTATATAGGGCTCCCAGTGCTGAGACCTGAACCCTAAGAGTATTGGGGGACAATCCCATGTCTAACCCGTCCTGTAGAAAATCTAGGATTAAAGGTATATTGGGTTTAAACTGATCAAACGATTTTCCTGACCATTGGGCAAATCTTTTCCACACCTTAAAGTATGCGTTATTAGTATTTTGTTTCCTGCTTAAGAGAAGGGTATTGACCACCTTCTCGGATAACCCCAATCTCTTTAGGATGGATTCCTCAGAATCCAGGCTGCCAGTTTTAATTTTTTTATGTCTGGATGGAACATGGGCCCCTGACTGAGAAGGTCCAGCCTGAGTGGTAGGAGGAAGGGATCCTCTATACTGAGGCTCTTTACCAGTGCGAACCAGCTCCTCTTGGGCCACAGAGGTACCAGAAGAATCAGGGTGCATTTCTCTTGCTGAAACTTCTGAAGGACTCGGGGAATGAGAGGGATCGGAGGAAATGCGTATACTAGATGCTCTGTCCAATTTTGGTTGAACGAGGAACAAGGAATGATCTTTCGGGTTGAGAGAAAAGAATTGATTTGTTTGATGGTTTTTTCTTGACGCAAACAAGTCTATTCTCGGAATGCCCCATTTCCTGGTAATTAATCTGAAGATTTCCGGGCATAGTTTCCATTCTCCCGGGTCCATGGTGTGTCTGCTCAGGTAATCTGCCCGAACGTTTAGGGAGCCTTTTAGATGGACTGCCATTATTGACCGCAAATTCCTTTCTGCCCATGCGAAGATTTTTGTCGCTATATTCTGTAGTAGCTGGTGCCTCGTGCCTCCTTGATGTTGGATGAAAGCTACTGCCGTCGCGTTGTCTGAGTACACTTTTACGTGATGGCCTGTAAGGACATGCTGAGCCCTTTTCAATGCCTCCCAGACCGCCCTCAGTTCTCTGAAATTTGATGAGTGGTTTTTTAGGTGACTTGGCCATTTGCCCTGGAGGGATCTGTCCTGAACTATTGCCCCCCAGCCGTAGAGACTTGCATCAGTTGTTACTGTGAGGGGCTGGGTCTGGGCCCAGAACACTCCTTTCTCCAAACTCTTTCTCTGCGTCCACCACCTCAAGGATGCTCTGGTGAAAAGGTCTAGGCATATTATTCGGTCCAGAGTAGTTTGAGACCTGTTCCATTTTTGTAAGACATATTTTTATAGAGGCCTCAGATGAAATTGCGCCCAAGCTACCGCTGGGATACAGGCTGACAAATTCCCCAGGATTTTCATTGCCTGACGAATCGTGCAAAATTTTTCTGTTAAAAACCTCTTTATCGTCGTCTGTAACTTTATTATTTTTGGTGAGGGAAGAAAGGATTTTTGGGAGCTTGAATCTAGGGTTATCCCGAGGAAGACCTTTTGCCTGCTTGGAGTCAAATCGGATTTCTCCCAATTGATTATCCAGCCGAGGAATTGTAAGTGATGTATAACCATCGCCAGATGTTCCGTCAAGCGATCCTTGTTGTCTGCTATTACTAAGAGATCATCTAAGTAGGGGACGACACATATCGCCTTCTCCCTCAGGTAGGCTACCGCCTCCGCCATGACCTTTGTGAAAGTCCTTGGAGCCGAGGATATGCCAAAGGGAAGGCAAGTGAATTGATAATGGAGTACCCGATTTCTTGAGTGCACCGCAAATCTTAGAAGACTCCTGGACGCCTCTTTGAATTGGAATGTGATAATAGGCGTCTTTTAAGTCTATTGTCGCCATTACCGCATTCTTTTTATTAGCTTTACAGCAGACTTTAGCGTTTCCATTTTGAACTTTTGATACCTCACATACTTGTTTAAGTATTTTAGGTTTATAATTACCCTTGATTTCCCTGCTTGGTTTTTTACTATAAATAGGCGAGAGTAAAACCCTGACCTATTTGATCTTCCGGGACAGGCTCGATTGCCGCTAAACCTAACAGATTTTTTATTTCTCTCTTTAATGTCTGCATTTGAGAAGGCGGAAGCATAGTAGTAACGAACTTTTGAATAGGGGGAGAATCTAACTCTATTCTGAATCCTTCTTTTATAATATTCAGTAACCAGGTGTTGGATGTTACCTGTTCCCAAGCTGTTAAAAAGGAACTGAGTCTTCCCCTACCGGAATGGCGTCATTGTTTGGTGTTAGAGAAGGTGGAATCTGATTCTCTACATCAGTCACCAAATTCGGAAGTCTCTGCACATCAATAGACAGGTCTATCCACTGATAACAGAAGGTAGAGAAGTTTGAAGGACTATAGCAGAATAACTAAGGAGATCTGGGAGAATAGCATAGGTGAGGATGCACTGTGTGGTGTTGTGTGAAATGAGGAGGATATGACCAAAACACTGCAGGTGAAGACTAGAGTGCATGGGCTCTTTACGAGGTCTTCGTCATGTAATATCGAGACAAATGATGTTAAAAAGTAGCATTTAGGAAAGTGCAGTTTCTGGTTTGTTCCCTAGGTGTGTCACAGGTTTAGGATAATGGTTGGGAGACTGGGGTACCTGGGGTTCTGAGAGTTGTTAGGGTGGGCTGGATTGTCTTAGCAGCCCATACATTCCATGTCAGAACCCTGATGGAATAGTCAGGGCGATCCTACATTGCTCCTCCATAACATCAACATCTTCACCTCCTGCAGCTCACATAATTCTAACACACAGACATAACATAATATTACAGGAAATCCTGCATCACATTATAACAATCACCTCCACTCCAGCTCTCTAGTTCTTTTCTTACTGTGCTCCATGCAGCAGGACGTTTCTGTTCACATGGCAGGGTATCCTGGGAGAGGTCATGTGACATCAGGAGGTAGGTGGAGACAGTCCGGGTAGGACTACAAGAACATGGACGTCCCCTGTGCTTTCACTCACAGATTTTCTGCATCTCGCCACTAGCCAGAACTGTCCTTTGACCTTCTCCTGCACAAGTTGTCTTCCTATTGCCTCCTGCTGCCAGATGAGGGAGAATCGTACGGAGCAAGAGAAGCAATACTGTGCAGTGCACATACATATACCCAGAGGGCAGATACTGAGACTTAGGGCTCATGCACACGTGTCCGTATGTGGAACCATTCACTTCAATGGGTCCACAAAAAAAAACCTGAAGTTACTCCGTGTGCATTCTGTTTCCGTATGACCGTATTTCCGTTCCGCAAAAAAATATGTCCTATTTTTGTCCGCAGTACTGTTCTATGAAGGGCCAGCTGTTCCGTTCCACAAAATACGGAATGCATACAGATGTCATCCGTATTTTTTTGCGGATCGCAAAATACATACGGTCGTGTGCATGAGGCTTCACACCCAGGCTATAGAGCATAATATCCAGTAAACAGGACAAGAGAAGTGGTAATGTGCGGTACATACACAGTGGGGCAGATTTACTAAGCCTGTAGATTACCTTAATTTAACAGGCTGTCTAGACCTGCACCAGATTTATCACAGGGGCTCAGACTGGATGATAAATGTGGTGCAGGGATAGACAATTGTATCTAACTTTATGCCAATTTTTGGCGCAATTTTGGTACAAAATGTTGCTCCTTTCCTATAAATCCACAATCCTTTTCTAGCAAACCACAAACCCCTTTAAATCTAGGCGCAGATCTTTGATCATGTGTAAGGCTACTTTCACGCTAGCGTTTTTGCTGGATCCGGCAGGGTCTAACGAAAACGCTTCCGTTACAGATAATACAACCATTTGCATCTGTTATGAACAGATCCGGTTGTATTATCTTTCACATAGCCACAACGGAGTCAGTATCTGTACTCACTGGTCCACATTTACTAATGGATCATTTTCTCTGACACAGATTGACACAAAAGAAAAAGGATCCGTCCCCCTTTCACTTTCAATGGAGTTCATGACGGATCCTTTTTCTTTTGTGTCAATCTGTGTCAGAGAAAACGATCCGTCCCCATTGACTTGTATTGTGAGTCATGACGGATCTGTTTTGCGCCGCATACCATGACAGAAAGAAAATCGCAGCTTGCTGCAGTTTGGTTGCATTCCCGTACCGGAGAGCAAACGCTTTTTGGAGCATTCCATTCAGTTACATTTTTTCCCCATTAACAATGAATGGGGACAAAGCGGAAGCGTTTTTCTCCAGTATTGAGATCCTATGACTGATCTCAATACCGGAAAATAGAAACGCTAGTGTTAAAGTAGCCCAAGTCAAATTTTAGCACAATTTATACCAAGATTTGTGTGTGCTTACATTAGTAAATGTGGACCAGTGAGCATAGATACTGACTCCCAGCACACAAACATACTCGAGGAAATAAACTGCCACCCAGCACAGACTATGAAAATTGGTACTGCACCGTTCATATATACAGAATATAGAAAGATACTGAGCAATATATCATGCAGAACTGGAAAATGCCTATTCTTGATCGCGGACAAGAATAGGACATGCTGTATACTTTTTGCGGGGCCATGGAAATAAACAACTGATTCAGACAGCACACGGTGTGACCCCATTGAAATCAGTGGGTCTGCATCCATTCAGCAAAACTGCAGAACGGATGCGGACTCATTCATACGGCCGTGTGAATGAGCCCTTATCTGTATATATGGAGTGCACAGTGCCACTTCCTATTTCTATAATGAGCAGCCTCAAATTGCAAAATGCACACAGGCGGCATCTGTGTTTTGCAGACTGCAAAACACGGTGCGGTCATGTGAATGCGCTCTAAAGAAGTTATACTATGAGAATCATATGGTAGCCTGCATACAAAGCAAGATACGTAGAACTGCCCACTAGTTATATACACTTACACACAATAAACAAGGATACTGAGCATAACATCCATAATAGAATGAGAAGTGGTACTGCGCTGTGTCCATACATGCAAAAAAATAGAGCTGATGAGTAGGGTCACATCCTGCATACACATAAATAAGTCATTCTGTGCAGAGTCCATATAAGATATAAAATATTAAGAATTATTACAGCCAGCATACAACTCCAGAAGAGTGGTACTGTGCACTGTCCATATACAGAATAAGAGCAGATGCTGAAGAATTACACCCAGTATACAGGACAGGAGAAGTGGTACTGTGCAGTGTCCATATATACAGAATAAGAGCAGATACTGAGAATTACATCCAGTATACAGGACAAGAGAAGTGGTACTGTGCAGTGTCCATATATACAGAATAAGAGCAGATACTGAGAATTACATCCAGTATACAGGACAGGAGAAGTGGTACTGTGCAGTGTCCATATATACAGAATAAGAGCAGATACTGAGAATTACACCCAGTATACAGGACAGGAGAAGTGGTACTGTGCAGTGTCCATATATACAGAATAAGAGCAGATACTGAGAATTACATCCAGTATACAGGACAATAGAAGTGGTACTGTGCAGTGTCTATATATACAGAATAAGATCAGATACTGAGAATTACATCCAGTATACAGGACAGGAGAAGTGGTACTGTGCAGATTCCATATATACAGAATAAGAACAGATACTGAGAATTACACCCAGTATACAGGACAGGAGAAGTGGTACTGTGCAGTGTCCATATATACAGAATAAGAGCAGATACTGAGAATTACACCCAGTATACAGGACAGGAGAAGTGGTACTGTGCAGTGTCCATATATACAGAATAAGAGCAGATACTGAGAATTACACCCAGTATACAGGACAGGAGAAGTGGTACTGTGCAGTGTCCATATATCCAGAATAAGAGCAGATACTGAGAATTACATCCAGTATACAGGGCAAAAGAAGTGGTACTGTGCAGTGTCCATATATACAGAATAAGAGCAGATACTGAGAATTACACCCAGTATACAGGACAGGAGAGGTGGTACTGTGCAGTGTCCATATATACAGAATAAGATCAGATACTGAGAATTACATCCAGTATACAGGACA
The DNA here is from genome assembly GCA_033119425.1 of Bufotes viridis. Taxonomy (NCBI): domain Eukaryota; kingdom Metazoa; phylum Chordata; class Amphibia; order Anura; family Bufonidae; genus Bufotes; species Bufotes viridis. Next base: position 468,909,666 of record CM065592.1, on the reverse strand, counting down.
GGAGAAGTGGTACTGTGCAGTGTTCATATATCCAGAATAAAAGCAGATACTGAGAATTACATCCAGTATACAGGACAGGAGAGGTGGTACTGTGCAGTGTCCATATATACAGAATAAGATCAGATACTGAGAATTACACCCAGTATACAGGACAAGAGAAGTGGTACTGTGCAGTGTCCATATATACAGAATAAGAGCAGATACTGAGAATTACACCCAGTATACAGGACAGGAGAAGTGGTACAGTGCAGTGTTCATATATACAGAATAAGAGCAGATACTGAGAATTACACCCAGTATACAGGACATGAGAAGTGGTACTGTGCAGTGTCCATATATACAGAATAAGAGCAGATACTGAGAATTACACCCAGTATACAGGACAGGAGAAGTGGTACTGTGCAGTGTCCATATATACAGAATAAGAGCAGATACTGAGAATTACATCCAGTATACAGGACAGGAGAAGTGGTACTGTGCAGTGTCCATATATACAGAATAAGGGCAGATACTGAGAATTACACCCAGTATACAGGACAGGAGAAGTGGTACTGTGCAGTGTCCATATATACAGAATAAGAGCAGATACTGAGAATTACACCCAGTATACAGGACAGGAGAAGTGGTACTGTGCACTGTCCTTATATACAGAATAAGAGCAGATAGTGGGAATTACACCCAATATACAGGACAGGAGAAGTGGTACTGTGCAGTGTCTATATATACAGAATAAGAGCAGATACTGAGAATTACACCGAGTATACAGGACAGGAGAAGTGGTACTGTGCAGTGTCCATATATACAGAATAAGATCAGATACTGAGAATTACACCCAGTATACATAGAAACATAGAATGTGTCGGCAGATAAGAACCATTTGGCTCATCTAGTCTGCCCAATATACTGAATACTATGAATAGCCCCAGGCCCTATCTTATATGAAGGATGGCCTTATGCCTATCCCATGCATGCTTAAACTCCTTCACTGTATTTGCAGCTACCACTTCTGCAGGAAGGCTATTCCATGCGTCCACTACACTCTCAGTAAAGTAATACTTCCTGATATTACTTTTAAACCTTTGCCCCTCTAATTTAAAACTATGTCCTCTTGTAGCAGTTTTTCTTCTTGTAAATAGTGCTCTCCTCTTTTACCGTGATGATTCCCTTTATGTATTTAAAAGTTTCTATCATATACAGGACAGGAGAAGTGGTACTGTTCAGTGTTCATATATACAGAATAAGGGCAGATACTGAGAATTACACCCAGTATACAGGACAGGAGAGGTGGTACTGTGCACTGTCCTTATATACAGGATAAGAGCAGATACTGGGAATTACACCCAGTATACAGGACAGGAGAAGTGGTACTGTTCAGCGTTCATATATACAGAATAAGAGCAGATACTGAGAATTACACCCAGTATACAGGACAGGAGAAGTGGTACTGTTCAGCATTCATATATACAGAATAAGAGCAGATACTGAGAATTACATCCAGTATACAGGACAGGAGAAGTGGTACTGTGCAGAGTCCATATATACAGAATAAGGGCAGATACTGAGAATTACACCCAGTATACAGGACAGGAGAGGTGGTACTGTTCAGCATTCATATATACAGAATAAGAGCAGATACTGAGAATTACACCCAGTATACAGGACAGGAGATGTGGTACTGTGCACTGTCCTTATATACAGAATAAAAGCTCATACTGAGAATTACATCCAGTATACAGGACAAGAGAAGTGGTACTGTGCAGTGTCCATATATACAGAATAAGAGCAGATACTGAGAATTACACCCAGTATACAGGACAGGAGAAGTGGTACTGTGCCTGCATACAGGATAGTGTAATAAACACACATCTTAGGCCTCTTTCACACTTGCGTTGTGAAGATCCGGCGTGCACTTCCGTCGCCGGAATGCACGCCGGATCCGGCACAACGCAAGTGAACTGAAAGCATTTGAAGACTGATCAGTCTTCAAAATGCTTTCAGTGTTACTATGGCAGCCAGGACGCTACTAGCGTCCTGGTTGCCATAGTAGCAGTGAGAGCGGGGAGCGGCATACTACATTCCGTGCGGCTCCGGCGCTCCTGAATGACATCAGAGCGCCGCGCGCATGGATCACGTGATCTATGCACTGGGGCGCCCTGACGCTCATCCTGGAGCATCCCGGAGCCGCACGGAATGTAGGCATCGCCACTCCCCTATTCTTACTATGGCAATCCAGGACTTTAGCGTCCTGGCTGCCATAGTAACCATTGACAAAAGCTAAACGTCGGATCCGGCGATGCGCGAAACGACGTTTAGCTAAAGGTCGATCCGGACTAATGCCTTTCAATGGGCATTAATTCCGATCCGGCGTTCTGGCATGTCTTCCGGATTTTGGACGGAGACAAATCCGCAGCATGCTGCGCTTTTGTCAACGTCCAAAAAACGTTGACATACTGAACTGATGCATCCTGAACGGATTTCTCTCCATTCAGGATGCATGGGGATAAAACTGATCAGTAGCTTTCCGTCCTAGAGACCCGAGGACGGATCTCTAGGACGGAAAGCTAAAACGCTGATGTGAAAGAGGCCTTATTGCCATTGTCTCTTCCCCTCACTTGATGTTTTACTGCAGTGAGAGGATTAATGTGCAGTACACACAGGGAGGGAGTGGCTTGGTTCAGGCTGTGTCATGTGACTGATCACATGGGCAGGAAGTGAAGGCTGCAGCAGAAGTTTCCAGGTTGTGTCTAAACTCCAGATACGAAACGGACCTGGTCCTTTTCAAGTATGGGAAATAGCCAGCTCCAGGGACGTGCACACATAGGGCTAAAAGTGGGGCTGAGCCCCTGCCCCCTTCAGCCCCTGTCCTTTTAATGCCCCTTTTTTTTCTTAAGCCAGGCAAGCAGCCTGTGTCACTGACCGTTGGGATTCTTGTATACTCGGTTGGCACTTTTTTTTTTTTATGCGCTGGCTGGTGGCTGCCCTGCCGCCCAGCTGCCTCTGTGCCAGGCCGGGCCCGTGCCGCGCAGTAATCTCATTCAGTAGCAAGTCACGTGGTGCGGCGCGCCTCGCACAGAGCAGTCCTCTAGAGCAGAGAAGAGTGCGCTACTGTCATCACCGCGGTCAATCCAGTCCAGTGACCAGTCTGTGTGTCAAGAGGTGAGACCTGCACCGCACCTGCTGTCACTGACATCCCGACTCAGCACCCCTGCTTGGCTACTTTAGCTGCTTGATGCCTATCCTGATTCATATGTAATACAGTAAAGTCAGTCAGTGAGTAGTGCCACTTCTGTCTGCCATAACAGCTAGTAATGACTGCGCTCTGCCATCATGGGAGGCAGGTAGTGGCGGAAAACGTACCATAGGGGGACGGGGGAGGAGATGTGCTGCTGCAAACCCAGGCCCTGCTTGATGCCTATCTTAGACAGGCACAAGCAGGGCACATTTCTCCACCTCCATGGGCCTGGGCTGGCAGCAGAACATCTCCCCCCATGGTACGTTTTTTTCCTGCCACTACCCTCCATGATGGCAGTCATTACTAGCTGTTAGCTGTGACAGACAGACCCAGGTAGAAGTGCCACTCACTGACTTTACTTTACTCTATAATACATAGATTAGGCATCAAGCAGGGTGCTAGGCACATTTTTCCTCATCTCTGGTAAGATGTTCCTGCCACTACTTCATGATGGCAGTCATATAGCTGTGGCAGACAGACGCAGAAGTGGCACCACTGACCTCAGCAATACATTAAGATAGGCTATCCTAATGTATTACTGAGTCAGTGAGTGCCACTTCATGCGCCTGTCTGCCACAGCTAGTAATGACTGCCATCATGGAGGGGTAGTGGCGGAAAACGTACCATGGGGGGAGATGTTCTGTTGCCAGCCCAGGCCCATGGAGGGGGAAAATGTGCCATTGTTGGGCCATGGAGGGGAAGGGGTTCAAAGATGTGCTGCTGCCCTCAAAGGCCCATGGAGGGGTAGAAATGTGCCATGGGGGAAGGGGGGAAAGAAATGTAACATGAAGAGGGTGATGTAAAAAGGAGGGGGGTAATGTGACATTAAGGCCGGGCGGCATCATTGGCATTGATAGTGGCACATGGGGGTTTGGCACTTGATACTGGCACATGGTGGGGTTTGGCACTTGATACTGGCACATGGAGGGGTTTGGCACTTGATACTGGCACAAGGATGGGGTTTGGCACTTGATACTGGCACATGGGGGTTGGCACTTGATATTGGCACATGGGGGTGGAGTTTGGCACTTGATACTGGGCACATGATGGGGGAGGGGAGAGGAGAGAGACACTTGTTACTGGTACATTATTGGGGGGCACTATGGGGGCTCTACTGAGGCCCCAAAGAAGGGGTATTTTATATGGGAACTCTGTGTGGTACTAGTATTATCAGGGGTTTATCTGTTTCTGCAGTATACTATTGGTGACCACAGTGGCACAGTATTGGGGTAGTAGGATGATTTGTCCAGAAGATGGGAGGATGATGGAAAAGTAGTAAACTAAGATTTTTTTTGTCAAACTGCAGAGAGATGGAGGAAAAATGGTGGTCTGGTCTCAAAAGAGAAGATGAAGAGAACTTCTACATCAAAGGAGACATCACCACTGGATGTAAGAGGTATGTGGGGTTGCTGCGCTGCCAGGCCGATGGAGGGGGAGAAATGTTCCTTTTTTGGGGGGGGGTGCCCATTTTTTTTTACTTAAGCCCCTGCCCTTCAAAATGTCTGTGCACGTCCCTGGCCAGCTCTATGTGAGTTGTCTAAACTCCATGCATGGTACGGACCTCTCGGCCCCCTAATGGACAGGTCCGGTACAGAGCTAGTGCTTAGCCGGTGCAGCGTGAATAGTCTCTACCTTATGAGTTTTTCCTACCGCCGAACTGAGGATGCTCAGTACAAGTGAAGCCCCGCCCACAGCCTATTCTCCCTTTTCTTTACTATCCAGTTCATTCTTTACCATCAATGGCGGCATGGAGTTAGTTTTTATAAGAGCCGAGCGCAGCAAGGCCGAGCCCGATGCGTGGAGAGCGAAGCGGTACAACTTAATGTAGATTTGGGGTTTTTACTAAAGGGAGAATTAGGCTGGTGGGCGGGGACTTTACTTGTACTTGAGCATGCTCATGTTAGTGCAGAGGAAAAACTCATAAGGTAGCGGACACTCTCACGCTGCACCGGCTCACATGTGATTTGGCTAAACTCCATACATGGTACGGACTTCTCAGCCCCCTAGTGGACAGGTCCGGTACAGAGCTAGTGTTTAGCCGGCTCTCATTGATTTGGCTAAACTCCATACACGGTAAGGACTTGGTCCTTACTAAGTATGGGAAATAGCCGACTCTATAGATGCTGTCTATTTCCCACACCTGGTACGGACCTCTCAGCCCCCTAATGGTCAGGTCCGGAACTATGATGGGATTTAGCTGATTCAAAGTGAATTGGCTAAGCTCCATACTCCGTAAGGACCTTCTTAACCCTTTGTGATATGGGATCAATTACAATTAATTTTGCCCAATAAAGTGGAACAGATGAGTGGTAGAAAATCAGGTTTTTATCTGAATTTTATTTTTAATCCTTATAACTGTTTAATATCACCATAAGACATGAATCCATATCATGGACTCACTATGCCCTCAGCGAATACCTTGGGGTGTCTTCTTTCCAAAATGGGGTAACATGTGGGTATTTATACTGTCCTGGCATTTTAGGGCCCTAAAGCGTGAGAAGAAAATGCGCAAAATGCCCTCCTAAAGTTACTCATTGGATTTGCCCTTTGCGATTTGGCTGCAAAGTCACACATGTGGTATCGCAGTCAGAAGTAGGCAATGTGTTTGGGGTGTATTTTACATATACCATTACTGGGTGAGAGAAATATCTCTGTAAATTGACAACTTTGAATAAAAAAATTTAAAAAGTTGTCATTTACAGAGATATTTCACACGCAGCATGGGTATATATAAAAATACACCCCAAAACACATTGCCCTACTTCTCCTGAGTACGGCGATACCACATGTGTGCCACTTTTTGCAGCCAAGATGCGCAAAGGGGCCCTAAAACCAATGAGTACCTTTAGGATTTCACAGGCCATTTTTACGCATTTGGATTCTCACGTTTAGGACTCCTAAATGCCAGGGCAGTATAAAACTCACATGTGACCCTATTTGGAAAGAAGACACCCAAGGTACTCCGTGAGGGGCATGGAGAGTTCACAGAAAAAAAAAAATTTTGGCACAAGTTAGAGGAAATTGATTTTTATTTTTTACAAAGTCTCATATTCCACTAACTTGTGACAAAAAATAAAATTTTACATGAACTCGCCATACCCCTCACAGAATACCTTGGGGTGTCTTCTTTCTAAAATGGGGTCACATGTGAGGTGTTTATACTGCCCTGGCATTTTAGGGGTCTCCGCAATCATTACACGTATGGCCAGCATGAGGAGTTTCTGCGATTCTCCTTATATTGAGCATACGGGTAATGAGATTTTTTTCCGTTCAGCCGCTGGGCTGAAAAAAAAAATGAACGGCACAGATTTATTCATTCGCATCAATCAATGTGGATGAAAAATCTCTGCCAAAATCAGTGACTGCGGTGCGGTGGGCTGGGCGCTAGCTACCTAACAAGTAGCTAACTAACTGGCGGTGATAAGGGACCCTTATGCCCCATTCACACGTCCGCAATTCTGTTTGGCGGAACGGAATTGCGGACCCATTCATTTCTATGGGGACAGACTTTGTCCCGCTCGATCCGGAATTACGGATCCGCGCTCCGGGTCTGCACTTCCGTTCGCAAAAATATAGAACATGTCCTATTTTTGTCCGCAATTGCGGACAAGAAAAAGCATTTTCTATATAGTTCTGGCAATGTGCGGATCTGCAAAATGCGGAAAGCACATTGCCGGTGTCCGTGTTTTGAGGATTCAGGATCCGCAGATCCGCGGATCTGATCCGCGGATCCGTGAATCCACGGATCCGCAAAACACATTTGGACGTCTGAATGGAGCCTCACAAGGGTGTGATCAATGACAGGGGGTGATCAGGGGTCTAGATGGGGTGATCAAGGGGTTAACAAGGGGTTAATAGGTGAGGGGGTGGGGGTTAGTGTAGTGTTTGGTGCAACTTACATAGTTACCTGGTCCTCTGGTGGTCGATCCCAGCAAATGGGACCACCAGAGGACCAGGTAGCAGTTATATCAGACGCTGTTCACAAAACAGCGTCTGATATACTTGTTTGATGCGATTTATATCGCATCTACAGCCTGCCAGCGATGGATCATCGCTGGCAGGCTGTAGTTAAACTCCTGAGACGCCCGCTACTGTGAACGCACGCGCATGCGCTTCACAGGAAATCTCGCCTCGCGAGATGACGCAGATCTGCGGCGCCCCAGAACAGCCCGACCGCCGCGAGAACGCAGTTGTGAGTTAGGCGGTCGGGAAGTGGTTAATGAACACATGTTCTTTTATCTATTTTATTTATCTGTTCTGTGCAGCGCTATTAAAGAAAATGGCAAGTTTTGTATTTTGTACTTTTGCAGTAATGCAAATATGTATTTTATTTTTCAGTTCTTGAGTTCAACATAACTACATTTCACATTATCAGTCATCTGTGTCTGCTTTTACCTTGAAAATCCAAGCAGATAGACCTCTAGCACAATTCCCTTAAAATATCACATCGCATATCGTTATCGCAATTTTTAGGGCCCTAATCGCAATCGCACAAAATTCCCATATCGTGCAGCCCTAGTATGGAACATGACGGACAAGGTGCAGGAGATAGAGATGAGCGAACATTTAAAAAAAGTCCGTTGTTCGGGTGGTGGTTAATCACGCATCCCGTTATGGATTCCACTATAGCGCATATGGAATCCATAAGGGGCGGCTGCCACCTACCCGAACTGTTGCACAGCCGAAGGACCTGGGGTGACGTCACTGTCATGTGATCAGTGCAGGGGGCGTGGCTCAGCACGGGATATGCGCTATAGTGGAATCCATAACGGGATGCGTGATTAACCACCACCCGAACCCCGAACAACGGACTTTTTTTAAATGTTCGCTCATCTCTAGCAGGAGATGTCTGGCTGTGTGGTGCTAGTAGTTGGTGGCAGCAGTGACAGTACAGTATGGAACATGACGGACAAGGTGCAGGAGATGATGTCTGGCCTTGCAGTTGTAGTAGCAGTTGGTGACAGCAGTGGCAGTACAGTATGGAACATGACGGACAAGGTGCAGGAGATGATGTCTGGCTGTGTGGTGGAAGTAGTTGGTGGCAGCACAGTATGGAACATGACGGACAAGGTGCAGGAGATGTCTGGCTGTGTGGTGGTAGTAGTTGGTGGCAGTACAGTATGGAACATGATGGACAAGGTGCAGGAGATGATGTCTGGCTGTGTGGTGGTAGTAGTGGGTGACAGCAGAGACAGTACAGTATGGAACATGACAGACAAGGTGCAGGAGATGATGTCTGGCTGTGTGGTGGTAGTAGTGGGTGACAGCAGAGACAGTACAGTATGGAACATGACGGACAAGGTGCAGGAGATGTCTGGCTGTGTGGTGGTAGTTGGTGGCAGCAGTAGCAGTACAGTATGGAACATGACGGACAAGGTGCAGGAGATGATGTCTGGCCTTGCAGTTGGTAGTAGTTGGTGGCAGCAGTAGCAGTACAGTATGGAACATGATGGACAAGGTGCAGGAGATATCTGGCTGTGTGGGGGTAGTAGTTGGTGGCAGTACAGTATGAAACATGACGGACAAGGTGCAGGAGATGTCTGGCTGTGTGGGGGTAGTAGTAGGTGGTAGTACAGTATGGAACATGATGGACAAGAAGGTGCAGGAGATGTCTGGCTGTGTGGGGGTAGTACAGTATGGAACATGATGGACAAGGTGCAGGAGATGATGTCTGGCTGTGGTGGGTTTGTGGACGGACCTAGAAATGACGGCCATTTTCTTTTGCCAAACATTTCCTAACCCAATACCTCACCTCTGTCTACCACACACCGAATCTCCGTCTGTGATGCAGGAAGTGTAAACTTTTTTAAATACGCACATAAATTGTGTTTTTACACAGCCTGAGGCAAGAAATTAAATTACCACTGAAAATACAATTTTGAAATGTAAGTTCTCAAATACTCACCAAAATAGCGTGTGATGATTACCTGCTGTATAAAATGCAAAAAAATATATAGAAAAAACGCCAATTTTGAATGGCACTGGACTAAATCCAGAGCGCACAGTCACTAAAGTGTCCGATTTCTTTTGCGCATATAGATTGTGCAGGGATTTGTGAATGTGATGCCGAGCGGTCAGTGACACACATGGCCTGTGTAAATGGCTGCTACGACCCTGCCTGGCACACTGTGCAGAAACTCCCCTCCCTAAGCACGCTTGGGGTCATTTATCAAACTGGTGTAAAGTAGAACTGACTTAGTTGCCCATAGCAACCAATCAGATTCCTCCTTTCATTTTACACAGCAGCTTTGGAAAATGAAAGGATGAATCAGATTGGTTGCTAGGGGCGACTAAGCCAGTTCTACTTTACACCAGTTTGATAAATGACCCCAACTATTTTTACTCTCTAAATCTCTCTAGCTATTAATAACTATCTCTTCTCATTATCTCTGTCCGCTCTGTGGAGGCTTTATACGGATTACTAGTATTTTATACTGTCTCTGCCGGCAGATTAGCACATACATGATGCGTCTCTTTTCATTATCTCTGTCCGCTCTGTGGAGGCTTTATACGGATTATTAGTATAATACTTTCACATATATGATGCCGCATGGTCTCTTTTTTTCTTTTTCTTCCGCACAAGACGGCGCTGTTCTGGGTATCACTGATGCCGCCAGAACGCATTCAATGCTGCAACCAAACATGATTAAAGGGGTTATCATGTTCGTGTGCACGAGCCCTTATATAGTTTTATGGGGTTTGGTTTTACAGCGTTCCCTATGAGATAAAAACTGACCTGTTCCCTTCATTCTCTGGGTCAGTACGATTACAGTGATACCACAGTTATATAGATTTATGAGTTTGTTCCTTATGAGATAAAAACTGACCTGTTCCCTTCATTCTCTGGGTCAGTACGATTACAGTGATACCACATTTATATAGTTTTATGGGTTTTGTGTTTACATTGTTCCCTATAAAATAAAACTGGCCTGTTCCCTTCATTCTTTGGGTCAGTACAGTTACAGTGATACCACATTTATATAGATTTATTGTTTTTATGGTGTTCCCTATGAGATAAAACTGACCTGTTCTCTTCATTCTCCGAGTCAGTACGATTACAGCAATACCACATTTATATAGCTTTATGAGTTTGTTCCTTATGAGATAAAGCTGACCTGTTCCCTTCATTCTCTGGGTCAGTACGATTACAGTGATACCACATTTATATAGCTTTATGAGTTTGTTCCCTATGAGATAAAACTGACCTGTTCGCTTTATTCTTGGGGTCAGTACGATTACAGTGTTACCACATTTATATAGATTTATGTTTTGTTTTTTTTACCGTGTTCCCTTCATTCTCTGGGTCAGTACGATTACAGCGTTACCACATTTATATAGATTTATGGGTTTGTTTTTACAGCAATCCCTATGAGATGAACAGGTCATTTTTTTGGGAAGGAGAGATGACAAAAGGCGGTTTTGATGTTTTTTTTCCCCCATTATGCCATTTGCGATAAATATTTTAATAGTATAGGTGCTTCTGCGTGCAGTAATAGCGATGTTTATTTTTCAAATTATGTATTTTAATTTTGGGAAAATAGTGTGATTTTTTTTTATAGTTCCCCCCAATAGTCTCCAATGTACAGGTACGGTCTTCATAGGAGGACGGCTGTTGCAGCCTTAAATCATTCAGTAGCACCAAGGGTCAGTCGGGGAGCCGATGCATAGTCACATTTCACCAAGGCATCTAAAGGGTTAAATGTGTGCAGTTATCGTCAATCACATACATTAGCCCCAGGGGTCTGCACCCAGCAGCTATGGTGCTTTCGAGAGGCCGCCATATTTAAATATCCACCCACTGAGGTATATTTACGTTGGGTGGTCAGGAAGGGGTTAAAGCATTGTACGATGCAGGGAGTCCTGGTGTAGCAGTAAATGCTGCTCCTCACGGATCCGCAGGGCGGTGTAATGTGCGTGTCTGTTAGGCCATTGTTGGGGTTGAGGGAAGCGAGTTTCAGAAGCTACATCCGAAGTCGCTTCGTTCAAAACTTCGGTATAATAGTGTACGGTGATCCGCCTCCGTACAGTGTTAGGCCTCAGTCACACGACAGTGAAAAATGGCCGTGTGACGGCCGTCTAAGTAAGGGCCGTCACACGGCCATTTTTAGCACCAATGTAAGTCTATGGAGCTATTCACATGGCCGTTCTTTTAACGGCCAGTGAATAACGTCCGTCCAAAAATAGGACATGTCCTATTTCTGGCCGTTTCCACGGCCGTGCGGACCCATTGAAATCAATGGGACCATTTTTAACGGACGATTGACAGGAAGGCACCTGTCTCACGGCCGTTAAAAACGTGTAGACAGGCCATGAATAGTGGCCCCATATCGGCTGCAAACCGCAGGTCAATTCAGACCTGCGGTATGCAGCGATTTCTGACTTGTCTGAGATCAGACAGTTAAATGTCCATTTTTTTAAATCATTTTTGACCCCCTTCCCCCCCCTGCAGACCTCTTGCTGATTTGGTTGGGGGGCTGTGATATTTTTGTGGCGGGAGGCAATAGCGATCCCCCGCCCGCCTCCTCTTCATTCATCCCTGGTGTCTAGTGGGTCTATCAGAGTGTCAGCACATTGCTGACACTCTGATAGAATGGCTGGCATCTGTGCTGGTGCAGATGCCAACCGTTTAACCCCTTCCATACCGCGGTCCTTACGGACCACGGTATGGAAGGGGTTAACAGCTCCCTTTCACCCCCCCCCTGCAGCCCTCTTTTGGGGGGTTTGCGGGAGGCCGCCCGCGCGCCTCCTTTAAAAAGAATTCTCTGGTGTCTAGTGGGTATAGCAGGGGGTCAGCACTGACCTCCTGCTATAAACTGCTGACATCTGTGCTGCAGATGTCAGTAGTTTAACCCCTTCCATACCGGTATGGAAGGGGTTAACAGGAGGAGCTCCCTCTTCCATCGGGGCTGCCGTGCCTATGCAGCCCCCCGACAGGATGGAGTCGCAGAGGGAGGGAGCTCCCCTCCCTCCCCATCACCCGCTGCTCCCTTCTGGCAGCGGGTGATGGTCACCATGGAGACAGGACGCTTCCTTAAGCGCCCTGCTCTCTCCATGGTGCTGAATATATAGTGTACTTACTGTATTTTATAGACCCAGATCCACTGGATCTAAAAGAACCAAGTGGGTCTAGGTAAAAAAAAAAAAAATTTAAAAAAGTGAAAATAAAAGAAAACACATGTCACTGAATAAAAATGAAAAACATAAAATACTGTACACCGTTGATAACTAAAGGGTGGTTACGGGTAAGGAAACACATTGTAAATGAGGTATGGAGAGATACACAATTCAGAATTATGCACAGGGCTATATATGGATTTAATATTCCTCCCCATCCGCTTAAACCAGACCGATTAACTAAATGTCCCAAATGTTGTATGGAGTCTTCAGACCTACTCCATGGCTTATGGTCTTGCCCACACAGCATGTCATTATGGGCTGAGGTAGAAGACATGGTTTTAAAAATTTGGGGTAGAAGGGTTAAACTGTCTCCGTTACTCTGTATATTTCATTGTGAAGGAGAAGGTGAGGAGGGGACGAACCTTCCACACCTATTTCACTCTATTTGTATGGTGGTTAAACGCACCATTCTCCAGCATTGGCTAGAAACCACGGCCCCCACCTTACAGCATGTAGTGGCCCAGATGAAAAAATTATTTCATTTGGAGAGATTATCCACACTTAACTCAAAAGAGAAACAAGCTAAGGCACTGTTCAAAAAATGGAAATCTTTTATTATATATTACATGACTGATGTAGAATTACAATCTATAATGAGGCCTTTCACTTTAACTGAATGGTATTTATTAGAGCAATTAAAAGGCAGTCTGGGAAAACTGGAGATCTTGGCGGCATCTGCTAGATGATTTCATACTTCAGATATTGTATCTCAAATGATGGAGATGGAGGGAAGGAAGTAAAGACATTGGCTGACTGACTTATGGCTCGAGGCATTTGCTCCTACTACTGCATGCAGCAATGCATATGTACTTAATGGTTGACTTTGGAGGTTGGAGGTGTGATCCCAGGTGCTTAGATATATTTTGTGCTGTTTCTTGCTGACTTGTGAACATTGTATTGTTTCAAAATGAGGAGGGTCTGCGCACTCTCATATGTTTGTCCTTGTCTTACACTATGTTTGGGAAGCTTCCCAAGTGTTGTTAACATTAAACGGAAACTAATAAAAGTGATTATAAAAAAATAAATAAAATACTGTACACATATTAGGTATCGCCATGTCCGTAAAAACCTGCTTTATAAAAATATCACATGACCGAACCCCTTAGGTGAACCCCATTAAAAAAAAAACCAAAAATGGTGTAAATAAGCCATTTTTGGCCCCTTACGTCACAAAAAGTATATTACAAAGCGATCAAAAAGGCGTATGCCTCCCAAAAAGTACCAATCAAACCGCCATCTCATCCCGCAAAAAATGAGCCCCTACCTAAAACAATTGACCAAAAAATAAAAAAAACTATGGCTCTTAGACTAAAACATGATTTTTTTGTTTCAAAAATGCTTTTTAGTGTTAAATGTAAAAAAAGAACTAAAAAGTAGACATATTAGGCATCTCCACGTCCGTAAGAATCTGCTCTATAAAAATATCACATGACCTAACCCCTCAAGTGAACACTGTAAAAAAAAATGTAATAAAGACTAACCTTACATCACAAAACGTGTAATAGCAAGCGATCAAAATGTCATATGACCCCCCAAAACGTGCCAATCAAACCGTTACCTCATCCCGCAAAAATTATACCCAACCTGAGACAATCGCTTAAAAACTGAAAAAAAATATGGCTCTCAGACTATGGAGACACTAAAACATATTTTTTTTGTTTCAAAAAGGATATTATTGTGTAAAACCTAAATAAATAAAAAAGGTATACATATTATGTATCGCCGCGTCCGTAAGGACCTGCTCTATTAAAATATAGCACGACCTAACCCCTCAGGTCAACGCCATAAACATAAAAAATAAAAACATTGTCAAAGCCATTTTTGTCACCTTACATCACAAAAAGTGTAATAGCAGGCGATCAAAAAGTCATATGCACCCCAAAATAATACAAATCAAACCGCCTATCTCATCCCACAAAAACTGAGCCCTACATAGGACAATTGCCCAAAAAATAAAAAATATGGCTCTCAGACTGTGGAGACACTTAAACATGATTTTTTTGTTTTAAAAAAGATATTATTGTGTAAAACTCAAATAAATAAATAAAAAGTATACATATTAGGTATTGCCGTGTCCGTCACAACCTGCTCTATAAAAATAACACATGACCTAACCCCTCAGGTGAACACAGCAAAAATATATAATAAATATGGTGTCCAAAAGCCATTTTTGTCACCTTACATCATAAAAAGTCTAATAGCAAGCGACCAAAATGTCATATGCACCCCAAGATAATGCCAATCAAACCGCCACCTCATCCCGCAATAAAATGAACACCGTAAAACAATTAATAAAGACAACCTTACATCACAAAAACGTGTAATAGCAAGCTATCAAAATGTCATATGACCCCCTAAAACGTGCCAATCAAACCTTACTTCATCCCGCAAAAATATATTTGTACCCAACCTGAGACAATCGTAAAAACTGAAAAAAATATGGCTCTAGACTATGGAGACACTAAAACATATTTTTTTGTTTCAAAAGGATATTATTGTGTAAAACCTAAATAAATAAAAAGGTATACATATTATGTATCGCCGCGTCCGTAAGGACCTGCTCTATTAAAATATAGCACGACCTAACCCCTCAGATGAACACAGCAAAAAAAAAATATATAATAAATATGGTGTCAAAAGCCATTTTTGTCACCTTACATCATAAAAAGTCTAATAGCAAGCGTACCAAAATGTCATATGCACCCCAAGATAATGCCAATCAAACCGCCATCTCATCCCGCAAAAAATTAGCCCCTACATAAGACAGTCGCCCAAAAAAAATAAATAAATATGGCTTTCAGAATGTGGAGACACTAAAAAAAAAATCATTTTTGTTTCAGGCTTTATTCTGTAAAACTGAAACAAAACCCCCCAAAAAGTAGTCATATTTGGCATTGTCGCGTCCATAACAACCTGCTCTATAGAAATAGCATACTTTCTAACCTGTCAGTTTAACGATGTAAATAACAAAAAATAAAAACGGTCCCAAAACAGCTATTTTTTTGCAAATTTTCCATTTTAATCCATTTTTCCAGTAACAAAGCAAGGGTTAACAGCCAAACAAAACTCAATATGGGTTGCCCTGATTCTCTAGTTTGCAGAAACACCCCATATGTGGTCGTAAACTGCTGTATGGCCAAACGGCAGGGCGTAGAAGGAAGGGAACGCCAAAAACTCCAAAGTAGAAACTCCCAAAAAGTGACCCCATTTTGAAAACTACGGGATACGGTGGCAGTTTTGTTTGTATGATTTAAGGGTAAATATGATTTTTGGTTGCTCTATATTACACTTTTTTTGAGGAAAGGTAACAAAAAATAGAAATTCAGAAATTTCATCTCCATTTGCCAATAACTCTTGTGGAACACCTAAAGGGTTAACAAAGTTTGTAAAACCGGTTTTGAATACCTTGAGGTGTGTAGTTTCTTAGATGGAGTCACTTTTTTGGAGTTTCTACTCTAGGGGTGCATCGGGGGGGCTTCAAATGGGACATGGTGTCAAAAAACCAGTCCAGCAAAATACGCCTTCCAAAAACCATATGGCGTTCCTTTCCTTCTGCGCCCTGCCGTTTGGCCATACAGCAGTTTACGACCACATATGGGGTGTTTCTGCAAACTACAGAATTGGGGCAATAAATATTGAGTTTTGTTTTACTGTTAACCCTAGCTTTGTTACTGAAAAAAAATGGATTAAAATGGAAAATTCACCCCATAACAGTGTCAACCACAGATCCCCTCCATAACAGTGTCACCCACAGATCCCCTCCATAACAGTGTCACCCACAGATCCCCGTCCATAACAGTGTCACCCACAGATCCCCGTCCATAACAGTGTCACCCACAGATCCCCGTCCATAACAGTGTCACCCACAGATCCCCGTCCATAACAGTGTCGCCCACAGATCCCCGTCCATAACAGTGTCGCCCACAGATCCCCTCCATAACAGTGTCGCCCACAGATCCCTCGTCCATAACAGTGTCGCCTACAGATCCCCTCCATAACAGTGTCACCCACAGATCCCCTCCATAACAGTGTCACCCACAGATCCCCGTCCATAACAGTGTCACCCACAGATCCCCGTCCATAACAGTGTCACCCACAGATCCCCGTCCATAACAGTGTCGCCCACAGATCCCGTCCATAACAGTGTCGCCCACAGATCATGGCAGTCAGAAGGATGGGTCTAGAAATAACTGCCAATCAAATTAATACATTTTTCATGGACATGAAAAACTGATGCAAAACAGATGCAAAATGTACATTAAAAACGGACACATGGCCAGAAAATGGATGCACACACTGATGCAAAATGGCCATGAAAAACTGTAGCCTTAGAATGTATGGGCTCCAAGGAGCCAAAGTCAGTTATGTTATTCACGAAAGTCGGGCGTGACTTCATTAAATAACTCAGGTAGTTTATTCTTAAAGTGGAAAAACACTTTAAACTTCAAGCTTAAAGTGTTTTTCCACTTTAAGAATAAACTACCCGAGTTATTCCATGAAGTCACCCCCCGCCTTCGTGAATAACATACCTGACTTCGTCTCCTCGGAGCCCATACATTCTAATACTGTACAGAGGCGGATTTGAAGTTTTGAATGAAGAGACTTTGGAGGAAGAATCTGAAGCTCGCTTCCCTCAACCCCAGCCATTACAGACGTCTGCGCCCGTCTCTACGCACAGCTACAAGCGCCTAGAATACAGAAGAACGCCAAAAGTTCATTAACCGCTACAGGACTGCCTAACGCAGGGATGCGTCCTGCGGGCGGTCCTGTAGCTCTGAGATGACGCACCGGCGCGTCATCTCGTGAGAGCCGAGACTTCCTGTGAACGCGCGCGGCGTTCACATTGAAGCTGCCTCGCAAAGCCTGCTACAGCCTGCCAGCGATGATCCATCGCTGGCAGGCTGTAGATGCGAACTAAATCGCATCAAACAGCTATATCAGACGCCGTTTTGTGAACAGCGTCTGGTATACCTGCTACCTGGTCCTCTGGTGGTCCCATTTGCTGGGATCGACCACCAGAGGACCAGGTAACACTGTAAAGTTGCACCAAACACTACACTAACAACCCCCCACCTATTAACCCCTTGATCACCTCATCTAGACCCCCTGATCACCCCCTGTCATTGATCACACCCCTTGTAAGGCTCCATTCAGACGTCCATATGTGTTTTGCGGATCCGTGGATTCACGGATCCGCGAGATCCTCAAAACACGGACACCGGCAATGTGCTTTCCAGCATTTTGCAGATCCGCACATTGCCAGAACTATATAGAGAATGCTTTTTGCAATTGATCCGCAATGGGACCAAGAATAGGACATAGTTCTAGTATTTTTACGCAACTGAATTGCAGACTCTGAAGCCGGATCCGTAATTCCGGATCCGAGCTGGACAAAGTCTGTCCCCATAGAAATTCGCTGAGGGGCATAATGAGTCCATGAAAAATTAAACTTTTGTCAAAAGTTAGCGGAAAGGAGACTTTGTGAGAAAAAAACAATAAAAATCAATTTCCACTAACTTGTGCCAAAAAAAAAATCTTCTATGAACTCGCCATGCCCCTCATGGAATACCTTGAGGGTGTCTTCTTTCCAAAATGGGGTCACATGTGGGGTATTTATACTGCCCTGGCATTTTAGGGGCCCTAAAGCGTGAGAAGAAAAATGCGTAAAATGCCCTCCTAAAAGGTACTCATTGAATTTGGGCCCCTTGCGCATCTTGGCTGCAAAAGTGCACACATGTGGTATCGCCGTACTCAGGAGAAGTAGGGCAATGTGTTTGGGTGTATTTACATATACCCATGCTGGGTGAGAGAAATATCTCTGTAAATTGACAACTTTGAATAAAAAATTTAAAAAGTTGTCGCTTACAGCGATATTTCTCACACGCAGCATGGGTATATGTAAAAATACACCCCAAAACACATTGCCCTACTTCTCCTGAGTACGGCGATACCACATGAGTGACACTTTTTTGCAGCCAAGATGCGCAAAGGGCCCTAAACCAATGAGTACCTTTAGGATTTCACAGGCCATTTTTACGCATTTGGATTCTCACACTTTAGGGGCCCCTAAAATGCCAGGTGAGTATAAATACCCCACATGTGACCCCATTTTGGAAAGAAGACACCCTAAGGTATTCCGTGAGGGGCATGGCGAGTCCACAGAATTTTTATTTTTTGGCACAAGTTAGCGGAAATTGATATTTTTATTTTTTTTATTTTGTTTTTTACAAAGTCTCATATTCCACTAACTTGTGACAAAAATAAAATTTTACATGAACTCACCATACCCCTCACGGAATACCTTTGGGGTGTCTTCTTTCCAAAATGGGGTCACATGTGGGGTATTTATACTGTCCTGGCATTTTAGGGGCCCCTAAAGCGTGAGAAGAAGTCTGGAATCCAAATGCGTAAAAATGCCCTGTGAAATCCTAAAGGTACTCATTGGTTTTAGGGCCCTTTGCACCCAGGCTGCAAAAGTGGCACACATGTGGTATCGCCAGTACTCAGGAGAGTAGGGCAATGAGTTTGGGGTGTATTTTTATATATACCCATACTTTGTGTGAAAAATATCTCTGTAAACGACAACTTTTAAAAATTTTTATACAAAGTTGACAATTTACAGAGATATTTCTCTCACCCAACATGGGTATATGTAAAAATACACCCCAAAACACATTGCCCTACTTCTCCTGAGTACGGCGATACCACATGAGTGACACTTTTTGCAGCCTGGGTGCGCAAAGGGGCCCAAATTCCAACGAGTACCTTTAGGTTTTACATGGCGGCTCACAATTTAGCCCCCGCCCAAAATGCCAGAACAGTAAACACACCCCACAAATGACCCCATTTCGGAAAGTAGACACCCCAAGGTATTCACTGAGGGGCATAGTGAGTCCGTCTGAGATTTTTTTTTTTTTGCCAGAAGTTATCAGAAATTGAAACTTTTTTTTTTTTTCTCAGAAAGTGTCATTTTCCGCTAACTTGTGAAAAAATGAAATGATACATGAACTCACCATGCCCCTCCGCGAATACTTTGGGGTGTCTTCTTTCTAAAATGGTGTCATTTGGGGGATATTTATACTATCCTGACATTCTAGCACCTGAAGAAACATGACAGGTGCTCAGAAAGTCAGAGCTGCTTCAAAATGCCGAAATTCACTTTTTTGCACCATAGTTTGTAAACGCTATAACTTTTACCCAAACCAATAAATATACACTTATTGGCATTTTTTTATCAAAGACATGTAGAACAATAAATTTAGAGAAAAATTTATATAGAAATGTAGTTTTTTTGAAAAATTTTACAACAGAAAGTGAAAAATGTCATTTTTTGCAAAAATGTCGGTCAAATTTGTATTAATGGCAAAAAAGTAAAAATGTCAGCAGCAATGAAATACCACCAAATGAAAGCTCTATTAGTGAGAAGAAAAGGAGGTAAAATTCATTTGGGTGGTAAGTTGTATGACGGAGCAATAAACGGTGAAAGTAGTGTAGTGCGGAATTGTAAAAAGTGGCCTGGTCATTAAGGGTGTTTAAGCTAGGGGGGCTGAAGTGCTTAAAAAAAAAACAAAAAAACAAAAACAAAAAACAAACCATATAAAAACCTTATTTTTTTGGTTGAACAATAAGTTTTTATTAGCTTTCACAGTAGAAAATATATATGAATAAATATCAGGAACGAAGAACCTGTTCAGTAAAACAACACACAATGTGGCCTCCCCAGATAGCACCCTGCATACAAAACTACACGCCCCCCCCCCCATACAAAACTACACGCCCCCCCATACAAAACTACACCCCCCCCATACAAAACTACAAGGCACCCCCTGCATACAAAACTACACGGCAACGCTCCCGGCCCCCATACAAAACTACACGGCACCACCCCCTGCATACAAAACTACACGGCACCCCCCTGCATACAAAACTACACGGCACCCCCTGCATACAATATTACACGGCACCCCCCGCATACAATACTACACGGCACCCCCTGCATGCAATATTACACGGCACCCCCTGCATGCAATATTACACGGCACCCCCTGCATGCAATATTACACGGCACCCTCTGCATGCAATATTACACGGCACCCCCTGCATGCAATATTACACGGCACCCCTGCATGCAATATTACACGGCACCCCCTGCATGCAATATTACACGGCATCCCCCTGCATGCAATATTACACGGCACCCCTGCATGCAATACTACACGGCACTCCCCGCATGCAATATTACACGGCACCCCTGCATGCAATATTACTACAGCACCCTCACCTGCATGCAATATTACACGGCACCCCTCTGCATGCAACACTACATACACGACACCCCTGCATGCAATACTACACGCACCCCTGCATGCAATATCGACTACAGCGCCCCCTGCATACAAACACTACATTGGCACACCCCCTGCATGCAAAACTACACGGCATCCCCTGCATGCAATATTACATGCCGCCCCGCATTACACCCCATACAATATTACAGGCACCCTCACATACAAGATTACAAGGCACCCGCATACAAGATTACACTCGCATACAAGATTACAAGGCACCCTGCATACAATATTACACGCACACCTGCATGCAATATTACACGCACTCTCCGCATGCAATATTACACGACACCCCGCATACAATATTACACGCCCCGCATACAATATTACACGCCCGCATACAATATTACAAGGCACCCCCTCGCATACAATATTACAAGGCACCCCTGCATACAATATTACAAGGCACTCCCGCATGCAATATTACAAGGCACCCCTGCATGCAATATTACACGGCACCCCCGCATGCAATATTACACGGCACCCCTCGCATGCAATATTACACGGCACCCCTGCATGCAATATTACACGGCACACCCCTGCATGCAATATTACACGGCACCCCTGCATGCAATATTGCACGGCACTCCCACTGCATGCAATATTACACAACCCCCCCGCATGCAATATTACACGGCCCCCCCTGCAAAGAATATTAAACCTACCCCATATGTATTCAATTATTTCACACCCCCCTCTATAAATATTACATGACCCTTGCCCGCGTACAATATTACACCGCCCCCCCCCCCCCGTATAGAATATTACACCGACCCCCCTGCAGACAATATTAAATGGGGCCCCCTTCTGCAAACAATAATACATCCCCCCCCCCTTGCACAATATTACAATGCCCCCCTACAAATATTACAAGCACAACCCCCACCCGTATACAATATTAAAGACATCCCCCACCTCTGCATTCAGTCTCTCACAGAATCCTTCACCATACAGTTCTCGGCCCCCCTCCCCACCTCCACAGCACACACATTTACCTCCAGCAGACAGTCTCTCTCTCTCCCCCCTCCCCTCTATGAGTTAAGAGCAGCCATCTGTGACCCGCTCTGCTAACAGCCTGAGCTCTCTGGCTTCCGACCCTGACTGCCGCTGCGCTGCCGATTCAGATTCACGTGACAAGAGAATGTCACGTGACCCAGTGACGTCAGGAGGTCCGTTTCGTGTCTGGAGTTTAGCCACTACCCTGCCGCTGCCGATTCAGATTCACGTGACAAGAGAATGTCACGTGACCCAGTGACGTGAGGAGGTCCGTTTCATGTCTGGAGTTTAGCCACTACCGAAGTTTCCAGGTCAGACGCGTTATCACTCATATTACAGACATGCCTTCCCCCTAGTGACCCCGTGATCTGGAGTGGAGACCCGTCTCTATTCCAGCACATGGGAAGAATCTATTTTCTGGTCTCATTGCCCTGGTTAAAGTGTGAGGGAATAGAGAAAGGATACTCTCTTGCCTTAGTTGTGAGGAGTTCCCCCAATCTGAAAGGAGCTGTGTAGACCAGATGACTTCTGGAGGTCTCACCCTAGTAGCTGGATCCAGACATGTAAGGGGTTTTCCAGAACTTGGCTATTGATGGCTATACTTAGGATACAGGTCATCAATGAGATCAGTGGGGTTTGACTCCCACCGATCAGATGTTTTCGGCAGTGGGTGGAAGGCTGTCCACTGCGTAGTTTCCAGCACAGCCATTACACATTAGGTGCTTCCTTTTCTATGTATTGTGTAGTGTGTTCTCCTCTGACCACAGGTTGCGACTCCACAAGCGGCAGATTTTGTGGCAGAAAATTCCGCAATTAAAAATTGGTTCCATTAACCTTAATGGGGCTTTCAGAAACCCATGTGCTGCCCCATTCAAATCAAATGAATAGAACTGATTTTCAGTCGCAGAATTTTCTGCCACAAAATCTGCCGCATGTG
Source organism: Bufotes viridis (assembly GCA_033119425.1). Classification (NCBI taxonomy): domain Eukaryota; kingdom Metazoa; phylum Chordata; class Amphibia; order Anura; family Bufonidae; genus Bufotes; species Bufotes viridis. The sequence continues at coordinate 468,886,976 of CM065592.1, read as the reverse complement.
AAGGCACCATAAAAGGATTGGCATGTTTGAATGAAAGAGCCCAATCTTTCTCTGCCCCTACATCTGCCATCAGGGAAGAGTCAGGAGGCCGCATAAACATTAGCGGGTCAGCTGGTCCTGCCAAAATCGGCAGATTCCGTCTTGCGTATAACCAGCTTTGGTCATCCGTTTAAATGTGGATGTAAGGCCTCTTTCACATCAGCGTTTTAGCTTTCCGTCCTAGAGATCCGTCCTCGGCTCTCTAGGACGGAAAGCTACTGATCAGGATTATCCCCATGCATCCTGAATGGAGAGAAATCCGTTCAGGATGCATCAGTTCAGTATGTCAACGTTTTTTGGACGTTGACAAAAGCGCAGCATGCTGCAGATTTGTCTCCGTCCAAAAATCCGGAAGACATGCCGTAACGCCGATCCGAATTAATGCCCATTGAAGGGCATTAGTCCGATCCGGCCTTTAGCTAAACGCCGCTTCGCGCATCGCCGATCCGACGCTTAGCTTTTTGTCACTGGTTACTATGGCAGCCAGGACGCTAAAGTCCTGGCTGCCATAGTAAAGTAGGAGCGGGAGCGGCATACTTACATTCCGTGCGGCTCCCGGGACGCTCCAGGATGACGCCAGGGCGCCCCAGTGCATAGATCACGTGACGCATGGATCACGTGATCCATGCGCGCGGGCGCTCTGACGTCATTCAGGAGCGCCCCGGGAGCCGCACGGAATGTAAGTATGCCGCTCCCCCGCTCCCCACTGCTACTATGGCAACCAGGACGCTAGTAGCGTCCTGGCTGCCATAGTAACACTGAAAGCATTTTGAAGATTGATCAGTCTTCAAATGCTTTGAGTTCACTTGCGTTGTGCCGGATCCGGCGTGCCTTCCGGCGACGGAAGTGCATGCCGGATCTTCACAATGCAAGTGTGAAAGAGGCCTAAGCCGTCCTGGTGCTGGGTTGAAGTTGGCCAGATGTTTGAGCTCATTCTTCTGTCTTCCAAGAAGAAAAGGTAATAAGCCACTGTCCGACACCTCTGGCAGGAGCAAAAGAATTAGACATTTTTGAAATCCAACCAGCCAGATCCTTCTTCCCCACAACTGCCATCATGAATGAGGTGTATAGTAAGCTTAAAGGGGTTCTGCACTTTCATTAAATCTATCCTCTGGATCAGGCATCTTCAAACTGCGGCCCTCCAGCTGTTGTAAAACTACAACTCCCACAATTCCCTGCTGTAGGCTGTTCAGCCATGCTGGGAGTTGGTAGTTTTGCAACAGCTGGAGGGCCGCAGTTTGAGGATGCCTGCTCTGGATAGATCATCAGCATCTGATCGGCAGGGGTCCAACACCTGGGACCCCCGCCAATCAGCTGTTTGAGAAGGTAGCAGTGCTCCAGGAGCGCCGCGGCCTTCTGCTGTTTACTGCCGGGACAGTGACGTCACAACTAGTATCAACTGGCCTGGGCGCGGCTAAACTCTGTTCACTTCAATGGAGTTTAGCCCTTCCCAGGCCAATTGATACTAGTCATGACGTCACTGGGCCGGCAGTAAACAGCGAGAAGGCCGCGGCGCTCCTGGAGCACTGCTACCTTCTCAAACAGCTGATCGGCGGGGGTCCCGGGTGTCGGACCCCTGCCGATCAGATGCTGATGATCTATCCAGATCATCAGTTTAAACAAAGTGCAGAACCCCTTTAAGGCCTCTTGCACAAGACCGTATGGCTTTTTCAGTATTTTGCGGGTCCGCAAAAAATACAGATGACATCCGTGTGCTTTCCGTTTTTTGCGGAACGGAACAGCTGGCCCGATAGAACATATTATCCTTGTCCGTTATGCGGACAATAATTGAACGGAAATAAGGAAACGGAAGGCATACAGAGTACCTTCTGTTTTTTTGCGGATCCATTGAAATTGAATGGTTCTGTATACGGTCTGTATAGGGAACGCAAAAACACGGAGCGTAAACGGAAAAAGAAAAAGGCCTAAAGGGGGTGTTCAGTTTCCTAAATTGATTACCTATCCTGAGGATAGGTAATCAATATCAGATTAGCAGGCGTCTGACTCCCAGCACCCCCGCCGAAGAGACCTTTGCAAGCGCTGCACTCTCTTCGCTGTTTACCGGCCCTCCGTTGACATTGCAGCGGTGAGCAGCATAATTACAGTTCCTTCATCCCATTCCAATGGCAGAACTGTAATGACGCTGCTCACCGCTGCTATGTCAAGAGACGGCAGCGCTTGCACGAGCGCTGTATGTCTCTGCTGGTCACCATCACCTAGGGCCCCATTTTATAAAACTTTCTTTTTATCTCCAGCAATAGATCAAAGTGTATGGTTGATTATTTCCCCAATTATGCACGATAAAAGAAGAGTTATGAAAATATAATCCTACATGCATTTCCCACCTCTCTGGATGGAATCAAAGTGATTGAGAGCCATAGAACAAACTGGATAAGCGTTTGAGAACATTGAGAAAATGGCTATGGAAACCCGGTCTATGATCTCCCTTGCCCTGCCGGAAGATGCGCCTAATTTATGGCAAGGTGCAGGCCTCGTCCTATATTAGGCGCATCTGCCGGCAGCCCATGCTTCCAAACTGAGCTCGGAGTTGCCGTAGATTTCCACAAAACTGGTGTAAAAGAAAATAAATGCGACGGGGCCGACAGCCAACTCAGCTTTAGGGAACGGTGGTGAGGCCGGAGCAGAAATGCCACTTGCGACAAAATTTTACTCAGAAAACTGGCATAGGGAGATAATAAATCCCCCCTTAGTTTTTGGAGCGGATTCAGTAAAATGTGTTATTCACTTAAACTTCTGCTCATTCTGGGTTTAGGTTCCATGTGGGCAGTCCTAATCAGTGACTGACCGCTAAATAAGGCTACTTTCACACTGGCGTCTTGTGCGGATCCGTCATGTATCTGCACAGACGGATCCGTTCAAATAATACATCCACATGCATCTGTTCAGAACAGATCCGTTTGTATTATCATGAACATAGGCAAAACGGATCAGTCTTGAACACCATTGAAAGTCAATGGGGGACGGATCCGTTTTCTGTTGTGTCATTGAAAACGGATCTGTCCCCATTGACTTACATTGTATGTCAGGACGGATCCGTTTGGCTCAGTTCCATCAGACGGACACCAAAACGCTGCAAACAGCGTTTTGGTGTCCACCTCAGAGCGGAATGGAGACTGAACGGAGCAAAACTGATACATTCTGAACGGATCCTTATTCATTCAGAATGCATTGAGGCAAAACTGATCCGTTTTGGACCGCTTGTGAGAGCCCTGAAACGGATCTCACAAGCGGACCCAAAAACGCCAGTGTGAAAGTAGCCTAGCCTGACACAGTATACATATAACTGTCAGTCAGTAAGTAGGACCGCCCACATGACTCCTAACCATAGAAAGAGCAGAGGTTGATACTAATGTCTACCTTACCAAAACTGACCGATTCATGGAATAGTATCCATATCACCTCTCTTCTGCCTCTAGGCCAAAGAATTTGTGAAGAGATCCTCTACAGATCCTCAAAAGTCACTAGATGCAACCAATGGAAGCATTAAACCAAGAAGTGTTAAACCTCACCCTAGAGATCGTCTGCCTGCTGACTGGAGAGGTGAGGGATTCTGGGAATTGTGTCAGCAGCATGTTCATTAGTGGAGGAACCGTTGTGCAGGAATATACCGCACCAATGTACAAGAAAGACATTGGCCCAGACTGGCTAGACCTAAAGACGGTGTAAGCTTACACAGGCTGCGTAGACCTGCACCAGATATGTCACAGTGGCTCAGGCTGAACCATAGACCGTTTGGCCTAGTTTGAGCATGCCCTTTCCACCAAGCCCCCCGCTCCCCTAGTCAAGCAGGGGGAGCGTACAGGCCATATATGTGCCAAATTTGTGCTACTTTTTAGACTGAGTTTTGGCGCAGATGCATTAGGAAATCTGGGCCGTTGTTTCAGCAGGTTCAAAGGCAGGTGACTAAAGTAAAACATGGAATAGGTAGACTACACTAAAACCAGGGTTATTTAGTCTAGAAAAAAAGATGGCTGACAGATCTAATAACTGTACATCAAAGGCCAACACACAGATCTCTCCCATGATCTATTTATACTGTGATCGTGCCAAGGGGACATCCTCTGCGTCTTGTTTCCGCACTAAGACGGAAGTGGATTCTTTACGGTAAGAGCAGCGACACTATTGAACTTTCTGCCTGAGGAGGTGGTGATGGTGAACTAGGGGAGGAATGGGAACTTAAAGTGGCCCAGGAAAAAAAAATGGCCTCATGTCAGGATATAAAGCAGCACAACAGATTTAGATAGGAGCTGTGAGTATTGTATGATGCAAGGTAGATCTAATAGAGTGCATGGGGAATCCAGTCTTTAAGATCCCCCCCCGGGGGAACAGGAAAACAGTAGGCGATAGGAGCAGACAAGTTAGTCAAGGACCTAGTGTCCAGTGAATTACTTACCTCCAGGGGTTCAGCACTACCTAGTGGCTGAATCTCTGGCCTGTAATGAAGCTGGCTTACTACTATATGGACGGCCAGCGACAGGCATGTGGTCACCAACATTTATAGGGTCCGTCAGTGATAGGCTTACACATGTATACAAACATCATAATTCATAACCTTTTAGTAGTTACATCAGTACACAGGTCGCCCATTTATATTACGCCATGTCCTGCAGACACTACTAACCTAGTAATCAGAAGTATTGCATGCGACTCCTGTATCACACCTCCAAAAAATTAAAGGTAGATCCCACACCAGTTGTCAAAATGTATTCAGACAACCCCTAGATTAAATATATAGACAACTGGACCCCAAAATAAGTGTGGTCAACTAAATGAACACAGACTTGGGCAATACCCTAAAATACAGCATACTAGACCTTAAATACAGACTACAGAATGAATACAGTTCTTACCCACCAAACGAAGTACAGACCCCAGAGCTCAAAATAACTTCAGACTCTAGAATATAAACCCCAGAGCAGACCCTAGGGTCAATAAAGACATAGACCCGACCCCATAGCAACTACAGACCACAGACCCTAGTATAAATGCAGACCCCATAGTCAGTAACAACCTAAAGCAGACCCCCGGAACCCCGGACTAAATACAAACCCTAGATCCCAAAACAAATACACACCCCATACCCAATATGGGATTGCACCAGGCATACACGACAAAAGAAGTATTACTGTGCAGTACGCATTTCGGCTCCAAACAACTAATCCTTTCTCAAGCTTGAGAAAGGCTCAGTTGTTTGGAGCCGCAATGTCATACTGCCCACATGGGTGAATAAAGGGGAGATATTATTTTTTATGTATGGAGTGCTGCTTTATTTTTCTGTTTTATATTTGGGACTGGCTGGATATATATATATTATATATACATACATACACACACACACGTACAGCAGAAGTAGTACTGTGCAGTATATATAGTGAGATTGCTTGGGATCGTCCGTTACTGGGCTCAAATGACATGTCTGTTTAATCCAAATTAACCCCTTGCCACGCTACGATCTACTATTACGTCACAGCAGCAGGTGCCCTTCCACTCAATGCTGTAATAGTGCGTCATGGTGATGAAGCTCAGGAGTATTATACATCAGGCACCCAGCTGTCACTGCTGGGTTCGGAGAGAACTCCAATCCAGGCAGTTTAACCCCCCTGATACAGCAGTCATTAGCAACCACAGCATCTGAGCAGTTAAGACAGATCTGCACTCCACAAATGCAATAGTGGGTTGTCAAGTACTTGTCATGGCAGCTGAAGGCCTTCTGAAGGTCCTGCCATGTCCTGTCTAGTCACACATGCTTCTTCCGACAGGATATCGTAGCATGCCTGTCAGAACCAGGAGTATTAGGGCTCAGGCACACAAGTGTAGGCCATCCGTGGCCATATTACGGACTGCAAACAGCGGGTCTACAATATACATGCACCGACCATGTGACTCGAATAGGTCCGCAATCCTCAAGATAGTGGAAGCATGGTTGAAAGCCCATGGAAGCACTACAAAACGCTTCTGTGAGATTTCGGTCTGTGCCTTTACACTGCAGAAAAATAGAACAATTCCTATTTATTGCTGTGTGGACTGTCTCTTGCGGATCTCGCGCCTATTCAAGTCAATGGGTACGAATGCGCGCAAAGGTGCCCGTGCATTGAGGACCGCTCGTGTGCATGGGCCCTTACAGTGCATAGTACAAGTGATCAAAAGTCCACTGAGTACCAAATATACACACAAAAAAAAAAAAAAAATTTATATATATATATATATATATATATATATATATATATATATATATATTTTTTTTGATATGGCCATTTCCACAATTATCCGATTAAAATATTTACCATATTTAGCCCACATGGTGAATGCTGTAAATAAAAAAACCTGCCCAAAAATTCTAATAAAAAAAAAAAAAAATGGGAGGATCAAAAAGTCCCAAGTAGTGTTGAGTGAACTTGTGGTTTCTGGTTATCTAAGAATTCGGTTATGGATTCCGCTACCACAGAGCATAAGTTATGGTACGTGGTAGCGGAATCCATAACGGAATTCTTAGATATCACAAACCTTGTATGCCGAACAGAAAACCACAAGTTTGCTCAACACTAGTCCCAAGTATACTAAAACGGTATCAGAATCTGTAGTTCGCCTCGAAACAATGAACCCGCACACAGCTCAGTTGGCAGAAAAAGAAAAGTTATGGCTGTCAGAATATAGCAACACATTCTTATTCCTATTATTTATTCATAATTTTTTTAAATAGCAAAAGATAACAAAAACCCTATATATTTCGCATCTCCATAATCATACGAACCCACAGAATAAGATTGAAATGTCATTACTAGTGTTGAGCGAACTTGTGTTTTAAGTTCTGCGTCCAAACTTCGGGTTATCGAAGAATTCCGTTATGGATTCCGCTACCACCGACCATAACGGAATTTGGAATCCATAATGAGATTCTTCGATAACCCGAACGTTGGACGCCGAACTTAAAACACAAGTTCGCTCAACACTAGACATTATAATACTGTAACCACTGTAAAAACAAAACCCTAAAAACCATGTGAAATTGCATTGTTTTTTTAAACTGCCAGCTCAAAACATTTAAAAATTTGTATGCACTCCATGCGAGCGATACTTCCTGGTCATTACACTGCCCGTCATCTCAGAAGTCTTGGGGGCACAGTGTAATTATAAGTACTTGTTCCATTCACTAGAACGGGACGAGAAGTTGTAAGTACAACACGCTGCTGCTGCTGCTGCAAGCGAGACGACGCGCAGTGTGATCTCCAAAAGGAAGCAGCACTCATACGAGCACCACCACCTCCTCCTCGAACAGATGATCAGTACTAGGATACATCCTCAGAGAGCTGACATGTAGTCAGGTTTTATAGAGAAGTGGCCTGTCCAACACTTACTATACAAATGACGTCCCTCACTACCGGCTGATCGTAGAACACTTCCAGCAACTACTCACACAGACAGGCTTCCTGAGGCAGAGAGCACGCCGCCCCCTGGCTCTGCTAAGTAGCCGCCCTCCCTGTTAATTAACTTCAGAGGTGAGATTCTTTCACCTGCTTCTTCACATAGAAAAGGATCCTGGAGAAATCTACCTCCCCCTATATATACAGGTGAAACTCGAAAAATTTGAATATCATTCAAAAGTCCATTTATTTCAGTAATGCAAATTGCAGCTTAGAATTAGAATTTTGGGAAAAGGTTCAATATTCTAGGCTCAAAGTGTCGCCCTCTAGTCAGGTAATTAGTCCATACCCCCTGAGCAAAGGGCACCTCAAAATTGTGACTTGGGGTTTCATGAGCTGTAAGCCATAATTATCCAAATTATAAGAAATAAAGGCTTGAAATATCTCGCTTTGCATGTAATGAGTCTCTCTCATATATTAGTTTCACCTTTTAAGTTGCATTACTGAAATAAATGAACTTTGCACGATATTCAAATTTTTCGAATTTCACCTGTATGTATATATATATATATATATATATATATATATATATATATTTATGTGTGTGTATATATATATTTATGTATATATATATTATGTGTGTGTATATATATATATTTATGTGTGTGTATATATATATTTATGTGTGTGTATATATATATTTATGTGTGTGTGTATATATATATATATTTATGTGTGTGTATATATATATTTATGTGTGTGTATATATATATTTATGTGTGTGTGTATATATATATATATTTATGTGTATATATATATTTATGTGTGTATATATATATATATATATATATATTATGTGTGTGTATATATATATTTATGTGTGTGTATATATAGATATATATATTTATGTGTGTATATAGATATATATATTTATGTGTGTGTATATAGATATATATATTTATGTGTGTGTATATATATATATATATGTATATATATATATTTATGTGTGTGTGTGTATATATATATTTATGTGTGTATATATATATATATATATATATACACACACACACACACACACAGTACAGGAAAAGTGGTTCTGTCACACATAGTCAGATAGACACACAACAATTTCAGAGATATTCACAGCCTCTTCTCCTGTAACAGGGTCTGGATCTTTCTGTGATTTCGGGACAAAACCTGTGAGATGATCACGTATCTATGTACGTGATTGACGTCAAGGGTCTGTATGGAGCAGGCTCATGCGCTGAGCTCGCTCCATACACATTCACGGTGGGTGGTTTCTGTAAAAACAGCTGAAACCCACCAGCAGTCACCAGAGATGACTGGTGGTTAGACTGGGAGGGGGCTGGCTCTGTCCTCCAGTTGGAACCCCACTTCGAAATCACAGGGCTCCAATTGATTTCTATGACAACCTGGGGACTTGTGAAGACTCCCAGCATTGTCCTAGAGCAGTGTTTCCCAACCAGTGTGCCTCCAGCTGTTGCAAAACTACAACTTCCAGCATGCCTGCACAGCCAAAGGCTGTCTGGGCATGCTGGGAGTTGTAGTTTTGCAACAGCTGGAGGCACACTGGTTGGGAAACACTGTCCTAGAGAGCTGCCTGAAAAGCCTTGCTCAAGTATTCTATTGCAGTCTATTGCACAAATGATTAGAAAATCACATATACAACCCTTAGTCCCCTTTCTGGATGACGTCCATGTGCATTCCGTTTTTTGCAGAACGGAACAGCTGGCCCCTGATAGAGCAGTACTATCCTTGTCCGTTATGCGGACAATAATAGGACATGCTCTATCTTTGAACAGAATGGAAAAACGGAAACCGAAGGCATACAGAGTACCTTCAGTTTTTTTTGCAGATCCATTGAAATGAATGGTACCGTATACGGTCCGTATACGGAACGCTAAAAACGGAACGTAAACGGAAAAGAAAAACGTTCGTGTGCATGAGGCCAAAAAGTTAGAAGGAAAAGATTTGCTCGTGTTTAGTTAGATCTGCACCTAGTCTTGGCTCACAATCACTGATGCAAATCAGTGACCGAACACTAGGGCACATTTATCAAGCTCATTTTTAGGCTTAATATTAGACTAGCGTATTTGCTTTGTCTGTCTTTCTTTTGCTGAGTATTTATGAAAAGTCTCACAGCACTTCATGAATTACACTAGGCATATTGCTATTAGTCTGACCTCTGGTGGTTCTTTTTTAGTATGACAGGTTCATATTCACTAAGACTGGTCTAATTAGTATGTGCATGAAAATGTTGCACAAGTGAGCTGAACGTCTCCATGAAAGTATGACTTTGTAGGTGAAATTTGGCGCAAATCACCACTGCCCTGGACTGGCGTAGAAATTATGTCGCGTTCACACTTCCGTTATTTGATACGTTTTTTCCATCAGTGATTGCGAGCCAAAACCAGATGTGGGTCAAAAACACAGAAGAGGAGCAGATCTGTCCATTTCTCCTAATTTTTGTGTAGGCTTCACTACTGGTTTTGACTCACAATAACCAATGAAATAACAGACCAAATAACTGAAGGTGAACTTAGGCCTCTTTCATACGGGTGTCACGTTTGACGCCTGGATAAGAGGCGGGTGCGTTGCGGGAAAATGCACGATTTTTCCACGCGTGTGCAAACTTTTGTAATGCGTTTTGCACGAGCGTGTGAAAAATCGGCATGTTTGGTACCCAGACCCGAACCCGGACTTCATCACTGAAGTTCGGGTTGAGTATTCTGTAGATTTCATTATTTTCCCTTATAACATGGTTATAAGGGAAAATAATAGCATTCTCACTAGAGCTTAGTAAAATGTGGATTAAGGGGTTAACAAAAAAAATGAACTCACCTTATCCACTTGATCGCGTAGTTGCGATCTTTTTCTTCTTTAATCATGTGAGCTGCCGGCTAAAGGACCTGCGGTGATGTCACATCTCATGGTCCAATCACATGGTCCATAACCATGGTGATGGCGGCCGAGACGGATTAAGACCCAATCAACTTGAATGGGTCTGTGATCCGTCCGCACCGCAAACAAATAGAACATGTTCTATTTTTTTGCGGTGCGAAGGCACGGAGAGAAACACCACGGAAGCACCGCAGCTCCGCAGCTCCGAATTGCGGACCCATTCAAGTGAATGGTTCCGCATCCGTGATACAGGGAGCACACGGCTGGTGCCCACATATCGGGGACCCGCTGTTTGCAGGCCTCAATACGGCCACGGATGGGAAATGGCTGTGTGCATGGGGCCAAAAAATATTACTTTCATGGAGATGTGCTCCTATTTTCAGCTCACTTGCCCAACATTTTCATGCGCATACTACTTAGACCAGTCTTAGTGAATATCAAACTGTCATACTGATAAAGAACCACCAGAGGTCAGACTAATAGCAATGCGCCGAGTCTAATTCATAAAGTGCTGTGAGACTTTTAACAAATAGGAGGCAAAAAAAAGACAGACAAAGCAAATATGCCAGTCTAATTTTACGCCTAAAACAATAAATGGTCGGCACTCCACTTCAAATAGATGGGTGCTCTGTGTTCGGGAATACCCAATTAATAGACATAGTCATAACACGGCACTCCAAAAGTTTCCTTATATAAAGAATCTTTAATTTATTTTGTATTATCAAGATTGCCACCACAAGTGTATATACAGTACATTCGGCCTACGTTTCGGTCCAATCCCGGACCTTTCTCAGGGCCTCTGTTATCAAGTTGTGGAGGCCACCGGTTCCTTCTGCAATATTTTCCCCTAGTATAAGATATGGTCGATTAAATGGTGCCCTTAAAGAATACAACTTATTATTATTATTATTATCCAGGGGTGTGGAAATAAAAAAAAAAAACTACTTGTCGAAGGACTAAAGCGAGGGCTCGATCTACTTGTCCCCCATGACAATCTACTTGTCCTGATAAAAAAATGTATTTAAAATCAAAACCGTATTTAAATAAGGTCTTAACTACTACAGGACCGCCTAAAGCAGGGATGCGTCCTGCGGGCGGTCCTGTAGCTCTGAGTTGACGCGTCGGCGCGTCATCTCGTGAGAGCCGAGATTTCCTGTGAACGCGCGCGCGTTCACAGAGAAGCACGGCAGTTCGGCTACAGCCTGCCAGCGATGATCCATCGCTGGCAGGCTGTAGATCCGAATAAAATCGCATCAAACTGCTATATCAGGCGCTGTTTTATGAACAGCGTCTGATATAGCTGCTACCTGGTCCTCTGGTGGTCCCATTTGCTGGGATCGACCACCAGAGGACCAGGTAACACAGTAAAGTTGCACCAAACACTACACTAACCCCCCACCCCCTCACCTATTAACCCCTTGATCACCCCATCTAGACCCCCTGATCACCCCCTGTCATTGATCACACCCTTGTAAGGCGTCCATATGTGTTTTGCGGATCCATGGATTCACGGATCCGTGGATTCACGGATCCGCGGATTCGATCCGCGGATTCGATCCGCGGATCCGATCCGCAGATCCTCAAAACACGGACACCGGCAATGTGCTTTCCGCATTTTGCAGATCCGCACATTGCCAGAACTATATAGAAAATGCTTTTCTTGTCCGCAATTGCGGACAAGAATAGGACATGTTCTATATTTTTGCGAACGGAAATGCAGACCCGGAGCGCGGATCCGTAATTCCGGATCCGAGCGGGACAAAGTCTGTCCCCATAGAAATGAATGGGTCCGCAATTCCGCTCCGCAAACAGAATTTCGGACGTGTGAATGGGGCATAAGGGTCCCTTATCACCGCCAGTTAGCTAGCTACTTGTTAGGTAGCTAGCGCCCAGCCCACCGCACCGCAGTCACTGATTTTGGCAGAGATTTTTCATCCACATTGACCGATGCGAATGAAAAATCTGTGCCGTTCATTTTTTTTTTTCAGCGCAGAGGCTGAACGAAAAAAATCTCATTACCCGTATGCTCAATATAAGGAGAATCGCAGAAACTCCTAATGCTGGCCATACGTGTAATGATTGCGGAGACCCTCAAATGCCAGGGCAGTACAAAACCCCACATGTGACCCCATTTTAGAAAGAAGACACCCCAAGGTATTCCGTGAGGGGTATGGTGAGTTCATGTAAAATTTTATTTTTGTCACAAGTTAGTGGAATATGAGACTGTAAAAAAAAAAAAAAAAAATACAATTTCCGCTAACTTGTGCCAAATTTTTTTTTCTGTGAACTCGCCATGCCCCTCACAGAATACCTTGGGGTGTCTTCTTTCCACAATGGGGTCACTTGTGGGGTATTTATACTGCCCTGGCATTTAGGGGTCCTAAAGCGTGAGAATCCAAATGCGTAAAAATGGCCTGTGAAATCCTAAAGGTACTCATTGGTTTAGGGCCCTTTGCGCATCTTGGCTGCAAAAAGTGTCACTTATGTGGTATCGCTGTACTCAGGAGAAGTAGGGCAATGTGTTTTGGGGTGTATTTTTACATATACCCATGCTGGGTGTAGAAATATCGCTGTAAACGACAACTTTTTAAATTTTTTATTCAAAGTTGTCAATTTACAGAGATATTTCTCTCACCCAGCATGGGTATATGTAAAATACACCCCAAAACACATCGCCCTACTTCTCCTGAGTACGGCGATACCACATGAGTGACACTTTTTGCAGCCTGAATGCGCAAAGGGGCCCTAAAACCAATGAGTACCTTTAGGATTTCACAGGCCATTTTATGCATTTGGATTCTCACACTTTAGAGGCCCCTAAAATGCCAGGTGATATAAATACCCACATGTGACCCCATTTTGGAAAGAAGACACCCCAAGGTATTCCGTGAGGGGCATGGTGAGTCCACAGAATTTTTATTTTTTGGCACAAGTTAGCGGAAATTGTTTTTTTTTTTTTTTAATTTTGTTTTTTACAAAGTCTCATATTCCACTAACTTGTGACATAAAATCAAATTTTACATGAACTCACCATACCCCTCACAGAATACCTTGGGGTGTCTTCTTTCCAAAATGGGGTCACATGTGGGGTATTTATACTGCTCTGGCATTTTAGGGGCCCCTAAAGCGTGAGAAGAAGTCTGGAATCCAAATGCGTAAAAATGCCCTGTGAAATCCTAAAGGTACTCATTGGTTTTAGGGCCCCTTTGCGCACCCAGGCTGCAAAAAAGTGCCACTCATGTGGTATCGCCGTACTCAGGAGAAGTAGGGCAATGTGTTTTAGGGTGTATTTTTATATATACCCATACTTTGTGTGAAAAATATCTCTGTAAACAACAACTTTTAAAATTGTTTATACAAAGTTGACAATTTACATAGATATTTCTCTCACCCAACATGGGTATATGTAAAAATACACCCCAAAACACATTGCCCTACTTCTCCTGAGTACGGCGATACCACATAAGTGAGACTTTGTTGCAGCCTGGGTGCGCAAAGGGGCCCAAATTCCAACGAGTACCTTTAGGTTTTACATGGCGGCTCACAATTTAGCCCCGCCCAAAATGCCAGAACAGTAAACACACCCCACAAATGACCCCTTTTCGGAAAGTAGACACCCCAAGGTATTCACTGAGGGGCATAGTGAGTCCGTCTGAGATTTATTTATTTTTTGCCAGAAGTTATTTGAAATTGAAACTTTTTTTTTTTTTTTTTCTCTCAGAAAGTGTCATTTTCCGCTAACTTGTGAAAAAAAATGAAATGATACATGAACTCACCAAGCCCCTCCGCGAATACTTTGGGGTGTCTTCTTTCTAAAATGGTGTCATTTGGGGGTATTTATACTATCCTGACATTCTAGCACCTGAAGAAACATGACAGGTGCTCAGAAAGTCAGAGCTGCTTCAAAATGCCGAAATTCACTTTTTGCACCATAGTTTGTAAACGCTATAACTTTTACCCAAACCAATAAATATACACTTATTGGACTTTTTTATCAAAGACATGTAGAACAATAAATTTAGAGAAAATTTATATAGAAATGTATTTTTTTGAAAAATTTTACAACAGAAAGTGAAAAATGTCATTTTTTTGCAAAAATTTCGGTCATTTTTGATTAATAGCAAAAAAAGTAAAAATGTCAGCAGCAATGAAATACCACCAAATGAAAGCTCTATTAGTGAGAAGAAAAGGAGGTAAAATTCATTTGGGTGGTAAGTTGCATGACGGAGCAATAAACGGTGAAAGTAGTGTAGTGCAGAATTGTAAAAAGTGGCCTGGTCATTAAGGGGGTTTAAGCTAGGGGGGCTGATGTGGTTAAAGACATTGGTGCCGCGTCCCAGTCTAGTGCAATCTGCAGGAATGCTGCGACCACTATTTTAGCAGATGGCATTGGACTGGAACACAGGTAGTAATGTGCCACCACTGCGGGCGAGGAGGTGGCTGCCGTGCCATGGACTTCAATGCTCTGCCACGCTTCTTTATGCAGGGAGGTGGCCAGCTTGCGTTCCAGTCTTTGTGGCGTGAAAAGACTATAAGTTAAGTCCTTGTTCACACCAGATGATTCTGTCCAGAACGCACTACATCACAGCCGGCTCATGCCTGGAGGGGGCGTGACGATCCATTGAAGTGAATCGCACCGTAGCCACAGCCGCAGGCGATCTGTGGCTGACCCACTGTTATGGGGGTCACTGTGGTTGACGCACTGTTATGGGGGTCACTGTGGCTGACGCACTGTTATGGGGGGGCACTGTGGCTGACGCACTGTTATGGAGGGGTACTGTGGCTGACACACTGTTATGGGGGTCACTGTGGTTGACGCACTGTTATGGGAGGGCACTGTGGCTGACGCACTGTTATGGGGGGGCACTGTGGCTGACGCACTGTTATGGGGGGGCACTGTGGCTGATGCACTGTTATGGGGGCACTGTGGCTGGACGCACTGTTATGGGGGGGCACTGTGGCTGACGCACTGTTATGGGGGGGCACTGTGGCTGACGCACTGTTATGGGGGGGCACTGTGGCTGATGCACTGTTATGGGGGTCACCTAGGCTGACGCACTGTTATGGGGGAGCACTGTGGCTGACGCACTGTTATGGGAGGGCACTGTGGCTGACGCACTGTTATGGGGGCACTGTGGCTGACGCACTGTTATGGGGGCACTGTGGCTGACGCACTGTTATGGGGGGCACTGTGGCTGACGCACTGTTATGGGGGCACTGTGGCTGACGCACTGTTATGGGGGGGCACTGTGGCTGACGCACTGTTATGGGGGGGCACTGTGGCTGACGCACTGTTATGGGGGGCACTGTGGCTGACGCACTGTTATGGGGGGCACTGTGGCTGACGCACTGTTATGGGGGCACTGTGGCTGACGCACTGTTATGGGGGCACTGTGGCTGGACGCACTGTTATGGGGGCACTGTGGCTGACGCACTGTTATGGGGGCACTGTGGCTGACGCACTGTTATGGGGGGGCACTATGCCTGACGCACTGTTATGGGGGGATCCTTGGATGATGCACTGTTATGGGGGGATCTGTGGCTGACCCTGTTATGGGGGGATCTGTGGCTGACACATATATAGCATCTTATGCTAAATATGTGTCATCCACATATACCCCTTAACAGTGTCAGCCACAGACCCCCAACACTGTGGGGGGGGGGGCACTCGCAGCGGCCGGTGCAGTGTTACTCTGCAGTAATACACCGGCCCCGCAGCTCTTATCCAGTATTTATGTAGTTTATCTCTTTAGAAGTAGCCCGACCTTAATAACTATTGTTGTTGGAAACCGCACAACAACAACCACACTAGCTTACCTAGGGCTGTTTCACACAAGCGAGTCCTTTGTGGGAATCACGCTCCATTTGTGAGTGTGATCGTCCGTTCTAACCTTGCAGGAGCACAGGGCATTATCATGGTTTATAATGCTGTGTGCTTCGGCATGACCTTACTGCTATAGAATCCTAGTGACAGCTTTATGTCAGTATGATCTTGTAGAAGGAAGGTCATGCAGAGGCACACAGCATTATAAATCATGATAATGCCAGGCGCTTTTGCAAGACAAGCAGTGTCGAGAACGGACGATCACGCTCACACTCACACACGGAGCCTGATTTCCGGACTGCACACGCTTGTGTAATACAGCCCTAATATGCTATAATAACATTTCTATTGCTCACTTGTTCATTGCAGCATCGATCCCTTTGTGCCGACAGCCTAGTCCTTTGTAAGCATAATGATCCTCTCGCCCACATGGCCACTTATGGAGGGCGACGTGACTAACCCTCAGAATAAATACCAACAGCATCTCACCCATAAATATTCCAGAAATTAAAATAGCATGGATACCAGCCAGGTACTTACATGTCACAGCCCAAACTCTGCTCCACGCGTAACGCCAAAAAGAACCCAGCTTCCTCAGGGGTCCTCAGTATTTTTCAGAATTTGATGTGCATTGCTTGGTTTATGTCCCCTCTTTTTTTTCTGGATTCATACATTTAGATTTGCACTCACTAAATTGAAGGGGTTGTGCACCTTTGGAGGGAAGCAGACCTGCAAAGGGAAGCATACTTACCTGCTTCCCGGCGCTGGCTCCCAGCTCTTCTCTTTCTTGGTTTCTTGGCTCAGCTCCCAGGATGTAAACATGACCATTTGACATGATGCAAGGGGAGCAGGTCACAACCCCTTTAAGTATACTCATTTTTTCTTTAAGAGTTATCCCACAGTAATATTTATGAACATGTCTCTAATTTAGGATTATATTATTGTGAAGAAGACCTCTAATCAGTATCTTAAACTGAGCCCTACCAAGAAGCCTTTTTCTAATTTGCTGATACTGGAGAAAAACAGTAAGAAGATCCTAGAACTGACCAACAAGATCATTGAGCTGCTGACTGGAGAGGTGAGCGCCGCTGGGAATGCTGGAAAATTATATAATAACGGATAATATATCTCAATGACTGTATCATTGTGTGTGCCAGGTTCTCATAAGATGTCAGGATGTCACTGTCCATTTCTCCATGGAGGAGTGGGAGTATATAGAAGAACACAAGGATCTATACAAGGATGTCATGATGGAGGCCCATCAGAAACTCATATCTCTGGGTAAGAAGTTGCTTTTATCACTATAGTTTCCAAAATATAACGTATATTAGCCATTAATTAGCATTAGGGCTTGTATACATCTGCGTCACAGACCTCCTAAAAAAAAACGGACAAAAAAGTCCTGCATGCAGGAGCAGAGCTTTTTTGTCCAGGATAAAAACTTGATCCCAAATAGAACCTGAATAGACTCCATTGCAGTCCACAGAGTTTGTGCAGCTTCGTTCGGGTCAGTTCTGTTATTTTCATTGTTCTGCTTCTCTAAGGATACCTGTGCATGGATGCAGGTTGACAAAGAGAAGTTCCACACGGATTTTCATGCAGATTTCTGTGCGTTTCTGCACCAGAATTCGCATGTGTCACTTGCGTGTTTGGTTTTGCATAAAAAAATCTGCATAAACAATTGTGATGCAGCGGATTTCTAAATCAGTACGCAGGTCAATTTCTACACCGAAAGGAAAAGCAAAGTGTACATGAGATTTGTCAAATCTCACTGCATTTTTTTTTTCCCCACTGCATTTTTTTTCACACGAGAATAGGTGCTTTATCCGCAACGTGTGCAGGTACCCTAACAGAGCAGAACAATAGAAACATTCAGTGGTGGTGTGAACTCACCCTTAGTCTTTTTAGATCACATACACAAATCATAGCTAAAGACTGCTGTAATACTCACTGGTAGAGGAAGAGGAGCAAATAAGGTCTATAGCTGCCTGGAGGAAATATGTGGGACATTTACTAAACCCTCCATTTTAGACGCAGGTCTTGATATCCCCTATAGCATGCGATGGATCCGCCAGAGTTATGTAGAGGCACCGGCCTCTACATAACTTCAGTGGATCCACCGCCTCTTCTAAATATAAGACAGCTTCTGAGCTGTCTTACATTTAGACCATTTTCTACGCCTAAAACAGGCGTAGAAAATGTTAAATGAGATGGGTCTGCCAGCCCGTCCCCTTCCCCGCCCACTCCAAGCCCACTTCTTTAGACCTGGCGTGAGCAGGGAAAAGTCGCAGATTGTGGCGCAAAGGACATTTGTGCCTAAATCTGTGCCAGAAATACGCCTAATATAGGCGTATTTCTGGTTAGTAAATGACTAACCCCTATATGTTTTATATATACTTGGCACCAGTCAATAGTACTACGTCCAAGACAGTGGGTATTGGTTGTCTTTTTATGCCAGCCCAAGCATTTTGATAAATAGTGTAAGGGATCGCTCTCTCTCAGGGGGTCACAATCAGAGACTTCTCCTCTGACAATAGGGTTCAAGTCCAAAAGGTGCTTTATTTTGGCACTTCAGCACCATCACACACATAAACATTGAAAATAAACACCTGCCCTTCTGGGCTCTACCTAATACACGTGTTGGCTCTACCTCCGGCTTCCTCAGCCATATATGGTCCTGCAGCCTCCAGGCTGTGACCACACTAGCACCCTTGGGGGGGGGGGGGGTCCAGGAGTCCCCCCAACTCTGACTGTGCGACCCTCTTTTCGTAGGTGTCGCTGGGCCCCCCCAAACTTCAGGCTTTACAAAGCTTCGTGGCACCTCGGCCCTTCTGGCTCAGACCACACAGAGCCTCTAATGCTTCCTCGGCCTTTGGCCTCTTGCACACGACCGTATATATTTTAAAAATATGGATGACATCCGTGGGCATTCCGTATTTTGCGGAATGAAACAGCTGGCCCCTAATAGAACAGTACTATCCTTGTCCGTTATGCAGACAATAATAGGACATGTTCTATCCTTTAACAGAGCGTAAATATGAAAACAGAATGCACACGGAGTACCTTCCGTTTTTTTTGTGGACCCATTGAAATGAATGGTTCAGCATACGGTCCGCAAAAAAACACAGAACGGACATGGAAAGAAAATACATGTATGTGCAAGAGGCCTAAATCATACACAGAGGATTGTTTTATCCCTCCTTGATTACAGCAGCAGGCTTCACCTGCGATCACCTCCGTCAAAAGACAATACATGTAGTGGAAGGGTATGGACTGGCAAATCCCACTACCAAACCTATCCCCCAGTCCACATGAAATCCAGCCCAGAGCAACATCTAGACAAAACTGTCTCAGCAAACTACACTTTGCTGAAACCACTACAACTTTCTGGATTTCAGTTATCTCACCCAGCTGAGGTATCTTGGTGGGCTATACACGCCTCCCAGCACTTATACTGTACACATCACCACAATAGATAGATAGGCTACCTCTTTAAAGCCTTAGATTGGTGACAAAACAACATTGTTATAAACACATATAAACTTATATACAAAATATATCAGTTTCTAACATAATTTTCAAAACATAATAATGTATTAAAATGTGTATTTACAGGTGGCCTTCCAAAGAAAACACTACCACATACTTGGGAATCTTCTAATCTAAGTTCTGATTGTGAGAACATAGATTTTTACAGCCATTTAAAACACCTTGATGGGAGACAATTCAGAAGTGAGCCTCATAAATCAGGAAGAAATATGTCCAAGACGTCCTGTGATGATAAAAGTGTCAGAGGAGCCACAGATCAAGCACAACACCCATCTTTACATATTGAGGAGGGACATGTGTCATGCGAAGGTGTCACAGAGTATGAATATACAGCGGTCCTTGTAAATGACTCGTCTTTAAATAATGCCAGCGCCTACAGTAGTACATCCACAGACTCTGTGCAACAGTATCCACATACTCATATAAAGGAGGAACCAGTATCATGGGATGGAGAAAATGATGCAGATAACAGCTATATGCCTATAGATCACACATACTATGTGACTGCTCAGATTAAGAAGGAACCATTTTCATGTGATGAGGAAAACCTCATAGACAACATTAATGCACTCACGGATGATACACAACAGTGTCTGACTACATTAATTAAAGAGGAACCAGTCTTGTACGGTGGAGTAAACCCCAGTATTGACACACCCAATGACCATACACAACATCATCCATCTACTCATATTAAGGAAGAATCAGGCTCATGTGATGGAGAAAACATAACAGATCCTTATCTACCTTCATGTCCTCTTGCTAGGAAGGAGCCAGTTTCATGGGATGAAGAAAACCTTACAGGCCCAAATTTGTATGCTCCACCAAGCCATAGACAACAATATCCATCTACTCCTGTTAAGGAGGAACCAGTCTTATATGAAGACACAGAGATGGCGTACAACACAATTTTCATTGAGGAGGATAAAAAGGATGTCACTGACAACCCCTACAGTTATGCACCCAGAAGTCCTGAAACCACAATGAAACATTTACCATTTATAGGTCATACTGGTGAAAAACCAGACCACTCATCATTATTGAGGCGTGTGGTAATGGCTCACTTACTTGAGAAGGCTGAAAAGAAACAAAGTAACACTATGAACACACATGTTAATTCTCAGAGTCAGGTGTGTGTTACAAGCACATCAACTATTACAGATGAAGTTAGGAAGACCAGAGTGGAACATTTGTCTTTCAAAAGTGGCCCTGGTTCAACTCAGAGAATTTATGTCAAAAAGAGACCAACTAAAAAAGCTGAAGCAGAAAAAACATTTGGTGACATTTCCAATCTTACAAAATACTTACGAACAAACTCTAGGAAGAAAACTCTCCAGTGTTCACAATGTGGGCAACATTTTCTGAGAAAGTCTCGACTTGAAGATCATGTAAGAATCCATAAAGGTCAGAATATGTTTGAATGTGTAGACTGCGGGAAATATTTTTTGAACAACAATCAACTTGTTGAACATCAGAAGATGCACACCGGAGAATTTGAATGTTTAGTTTGTAAGAAAAATTTTGATAAAGAGTCAAGTCTTCTAAAACATCAAAAGGTTCATGAAGAAGCTAAACCATTTCAGTGTCTTGAATGTAACAAATGTTTCAGTATTTACTATGAGCTCTATATACATAAGAAGACTCACACAGAAGACAAAAAATATTACTGTTCCAAATGTAGCAAATCCTACAACTCAAAAGTCCAGTTTGATGTACACATGAGGACTCACACAGGAGAAAGGCCCTATGGATGTACTGAATGCGGGAAGCGTTTTATGGATAAAAAGAAGTTGCTCACACATCAAAAGCTCCATGTGGGGTTGAATCCACATAAATTCCCCCGAATGTGGAAAAAGATTTGCTGAGAGGTCAAGCATAATTATTTATATAAGGAGCCATGGACACAAACCAGCTGCATGTCTCCAGTGTGGCAAAACTTTTTAAACTCGATCATCATTAATCCGACATATCGTAACGCATTCAAAGCTGAGACAGTGCAGCTTCTTGGATCTTGAGAAATGTCAACAGACTGACTCAGAAGAGGGCAGTAAAATTAATGATGCAGCCAAGAGTCCATCTGCAGGGAAAACAAGCTAGGAAAAATTCTTCTTACATATTTGTATGTTTGAAACAGCACTCCTGAGCAGCTGAGCAGTAATTTCTGTCTACTGTCTTTAAAGGGGTTAAAATGAAAATACTTAAATATTAGTTTATAATAAATATATTCACAAATACCTTTCATTACTTGGAATGGCTTGTTTTGTCTGGGGAGCAATCATTAGGAGAAAAAAAATGGCCGCTGTCCTATCAGTACACACAAAACCTGTCCTAATCACACAGGAGCACAAGCTACTTTACAACACTGAGGAAAAGAGCTGCCTCATCCTCCTCGCTGCTCTGTTTGTCAGGAATCATGATCCTGAATACAGGATCATGGATCATGGAATCTCTGTAGGAATGGAGAAGATGAGGAGGGTGAGGTGTGGATAATGAGCAGCAGCACTTGTATGCAGCCTCCATTACCACAGTCTGTCCTACCCATCCTCTCTATATTTCATGTCTCCTCATGAACTAAATTCCCGAGATTCAGCTAAAGTTCTTATCATCTCTATTCAGGATCATCCTAACAAGTAGAGAGGAGAAGGAGGATGAACCAGCTCTTTACCTTTTTTGTTGTAAAGTAACTCCTCATGTGTGATCAGAAGAGGTTTTGTGTGAACTAATGGGACCGCGGCCATTTTGTTTCCCCTGATGATTGCTCCACCGACAAAATGAGCCATTTTAAATAATGAAAGGTATTTGAGAATATACTTATAATAAAGTAATATTTAAGTATTTTAATTTTCTTAATTCCCGGAGAACCCCTTTAAACAGCATTGTTAATATAAAGTTTGTAAAATAAAAAATAAACTTTATGGTGCTAACTTCTTATTTTGCTCTCCTTTAGGCTAGAGCTACTGCACAACCAGGGGCGGATTGGGAACTGTAGCCCTGGAAAAACTGTGGCCCCAATGTTGTAGGTGGGTCTAAATCGACAGAAGGTAGTGCTCAGAATACCACCCCATAGAACCAAATACCCCAGTGTGGCACAAAATACCTCTCCAGAAGCTGCCCCTCTGTGGTGGCCATCAATAGCTGCCACGTTCTGCCCTCCTCTTCCAATTGTCTCTAATATGAATATGGAGCAGGGTGCTTGGGAGGTGAGATGTGGGTCACAACACCAGACCAGCCTTCAGAATGCTGCCTGGACTTCCTCTAATAATGACCTCTATTATTCCCCTAGTAGGCTGTCCCTATGTGGTGACCATCAATAGCTGCCATGTTCTGCCCTCCTCCTACAATTGTCTCCATGATATGGAGCAGGGTGCTTGGAAGGTGAGATGTGGGCCACAACATCAGGCCAGCTCTACCTTCAGCATTCTGCCTGGACTTTCTCTAATAATGACCTCTATTGTTCCCCTAGTAGTCTGTACGCAGCCAACAGCAGTGAGGACGACTAGGGTGGCCCTATGGGCATCAAAATTCTCTGTAGGGTCTATTGCCAATCTGCCTCTGTGCACAACTGAGTTTGGACTTCTGCTGACTTGTCACGGTTGCTGCACCTTGCTTGTCACAGTGCAGTTAGTCACTATCCTTAGTTGCGATGTGTCAGTGTGACAGTGATGTTCCACGACTACAATTCATCATGTAGCCCCAACCTTAACCTTTTTTTTCCCCTCTTCACTTTTCTTGCATTAGGTGTTCTCTAGAGAAAAGTTGCAACAAAGGGTCTTTTGCAGTACTTGAGGACCACTAGGCCATCACTATCTGATCGGCGGGGGTCCACAACCCCACTGATCAGCTGTTCTGCAGTAGCTCTGGCACCGGAACTAATCAGCTTCATCCGCTTCAGGGGTGATAGATCTGTCGCACGACAGACACCAATGGCTGCTGACAGAATCCATTGCATTCTAATGCTGCATGCTGCACTGTTTTGTCCCTTCTCCCATGACAGCAGCACAGAGAGAGTACCTACCCCTAGGGATAGGAAACCTACGGAATAAAAAGGTGAAGCCTCTCTCCCGCCTCAATTGTTTTTTGTACCTGGAGTGGGAGATCTATAGTGCTTCTTTGCAAGTTCCCCTTACTGCGGGTTTTGAAATCCTAGAGAGTCCTCAGAGGATCGGCAGTTGTCTGCTAGGGTCCGTTCACGTGGTAGTTCTGGCCAGAGAGATCCAGGGTCTCGGTTGGCCTCTTGTACTAGACGCGTGGGCTCCTCCGGTGGAGTGATATCACGCTTGAAGTCTCGGTCGGAAAGACTGGTCCCAGGAGTAAAAGTGATATTCTTTTTGTTCTATATCTGGACAATTCTTATTACTAGCTAGATCTCATCCAGATTGTGTGAGGGCAGTGGATAATGTTGTGCAGATTGTAACAGATCTAGGTTGAATTATAAACATCAAGAAGTCCAGTTTTGCTCCAACAAGAATATATTTTTGGGACTTCTCCTGGACTCCACAGTACAGAGATGTTCGCACAGGAAAAGGTGCTGAAAGTTCAGTCTTGAGTGGAGGAAGTCTGGTTCTCTGATGTTGGAGTCACGCAGGATAATGAGGTTTGCAGAGAACCATTTTAGTTATCTCTCAGGCCTTCATATCAAGGGATCAGACAATTTAGGGGCAGACATCAACTGAAACACAGAGGAATGGTCTGTAAACCAAGCTGTGTTTTTCAAGATAGTGAATCTTTTAAGGTTCCAAAAATAGACCACCCTTGTCCACAAGTCGGATTTCTCAATAGCTTATGCTTTCGCTCCGGTGTCATTAGTTCCCATGGTCCTGAAAGAGATCAGGGAGGATCGTACAAGGGTGATTCTAATTGCACCATTTTGGCCAAGAGGGCATGGTTCACTTACTGTATCTTTGAGCCATGTCAATCTCAGACCCTGAGGTCCTTCCCGATATTCTGGACCTCCTGCTGCAGGGACCAACCTGGCACCCGCAGTTTCAGAGCTTACAGTTAATGGCATAGACTTTGAGAGGTCACTGTTGATCAGTAAAGATTTTTCTGAGAAGCTGGTTACTACCTTGCTAAAGAGTGAGTTACCATTTATTCTAGCGTAAGTCTACCCCACTTCCCTTTTCTAGGGTTCCTCCATAGGATTTCAATTTAGTTTAATTCGTAATAATTCGTACAGACCCAGCTTTCCTTATAAAGGTAACCTCTAATTTCCATAGGTCCCAGCAGATAGTGTTGCCCTACTTCTGTCATAATCCTAAAAAAAAAAGATCATTTTGTTCTTTGGATTCCAGGAGATGTTTGCTATAGTATCTTGAGAAATTGAGAAAGTCAACTGCTCTGTGCTCTTTCAGGGTCCTAATGGAGGCAAGGCAGCATCTAAAAGTTCTATAGCTAGATGGATCAGGCTAGCATTTCTAGCATCAGGTTGTTCTTCCTCAAGTAGGATTAGGGCTCACTGTACTAAGAGGGTCATTTATTAAGACCTGCATTTTAGACGTCGGTCTTAATAAGGCCCTGCGCTAGTGGTGGATGCGCCGAGGTTATGTAGAGTCGCTGGCCTCTACATAACTTCAGGGGATCCACTGCCACTTCTAAATCTACGCCAGCTCGCTAAAACAGGCGTAGAAAATGATGAATGAGATGGGCCTACCGGTCCGTCCCCTTTCCCCGACACACTCACTTTTGTAGACCTAGCGTGAGCAGGGAAAGATTATTAATAGCGATGCAAAGAACCTTATATAGGCATATTTCTGATCATAAATGACCGCTCTAAGTCCTTATCCACTTCATGGGCTGAAAGGACTAATGCATCTGTGGATCAGATTTGCAGGGCTGCCAACTGGTCTTCTCCTACCTTTTTTAAAGAAGTACTCCCACAAAAATTTTCATTATTTGGCCTGTTAGAATGATGATGATGTAAACTGTAGTGAAGGTAATCTTCTTACCAGAAACCTCACTTCTGATGCTCAGCTGTGTCATGTGACCAACACTCTGATCTCCAACTGACACAGGACAGGAAGTCGGTTACTTCTCTAATCATTTCTATGAAACTGACATTGAAGCTTCCATAGGAATATATAGAGACACTGGCTACCTGTCCACACAGTGTTAGTCAGAGTGCTGGTCACATGACACACCTGAAGATCAGAAGGAAGGGGATAATTCACAAATACAGTCAATATTAGGAAGATTACCTTCACTACAGTTTACATTATGTACCTTTCTAACAGGTCAGAGAATTTTTTTTTTTTTGTGGGACTGTTTCTTTAACCTCTTCACCCCTGGTAGGTTTTTCATTTTTACGTTATCGTTTTTCACTACCTGCCTCTCGGGGGCCATTACTTTTTTATTTTTCCATTCAAATAGCCGTATGAGGGCTTTTTTTTTGGGGGGACAAGTTGTAATTTGTAATGGCACCATTTAATATTGCAGTGCTGGTAGCAGTGCGGCTGGTTTGACTTTGCATCAGTCATGAGGGATCCTGTGTCCCGTAACTTTATTATGGAGGGAGGTGCCATGGTGCTGGCAGACGGAGGCATTGTTTGCATTGATGAATTCGATAAGATGCGAGAGGATGACAGAGTTGCTATCCACGAGGCTATGGAGCAACAGACCATTTCTATTGCAAAAGCCGGCATCACAACCACCCTGAACTCTCGCTGCTCCGTGATCGCTGCTGCCAATTCAGTGTACGGGAGATGGGATGATACCAAGGGTGAGGAGAACATTGACTTCATGCCCACCATCGTGAAGGATGAACACAACGAGCAGAGGGACATGATCCTTGCTAAGCATGAGATGAATGTACATCTTAGTGCGCGGACACAAACTCAGTCTGTAGAGGGAGAGGTGGAGCTCAATACCCTGAAGAGACTGAGGGCAGGAGCTTCATCATTGTCACTGGGCATGTGCTTACTCCCAGGATGATTGAGGGGAGAGCGAGCATCTGACGTCACTGGCTCGGCGCATGCCCAGTGACAGTGATGAAGCTCCTGCCCTCAGTCTCCAGTACATCGCGCTGGCGCAGCCCTCAGTGGGTACTGCGCCTGCGTGAGAGTTCGCTCGGCCGTCAGGGAGGGGGAGAAGACGCTGTGGGCGGTTAGGTCTGCTTGTTGGAGGCGGCTTTGGGCACTGTAGGGGGGCGTTACCGGGCTCCAAAGGGGGAAGAAAACGCCCCTCTGGGCACCTTTCAGGCTTCATTTGCATAAAGATAAAACTAGTTGCAAAACTACTGCACGAATGACATAATAGAAAAGACAAGCCGATTCAAGGTACTGTCTGCATTACTGGTTTAAAATCTGAAATTGTGTAATCAGAGGTGACAGATTCCCTTTAACCACTACAGGACCGCCTAACGCACGGATGCGTCCGGCCGACGGTCCTGTAGCTCTGAGTGGACGCATTGGCGCGTCATCTTGCGAGACGCGTTCACAGTGCCGCGCGTCTCACCAGTTATACTGCAGCCTGCCAGCGATGATCAATCGCTGGCAGGCTGTAGATGCGAAATAAATCGCATCAAACTGGTATATCAGACGCTGTTTTGTTAACAGCGTCTGATATAGCTGCTACCTGGTCCTCTGGTGGTCCCATTTGCTGGGATCGACCACCAGAGGACCAGGTAGCTATGTAAAGTTGCACCAAACACTACACTACACCCCCCACCCCTGCCACTTATTAACCCCTTGATCACCCCATCTAGATTCCCTGATCACCCCCCTGTCACTGATCACCCCCCTGTCATTGATCACACCCCTGTAAGGCTCCATTCAGACATCCATATGTGTTTTGCGGATCCGTGGATCCGCAGATCCTCAAAATACGGACACCGGCAATGTGCTTTCCGCATTTTGCAGATCCGCACATTGCCAGAACTATATAGAAAATGCCTTTTCTTGTCCGCAATTGCGGACAAGAATAGGACATGTTCTATATTTTTGCGGAACGGAAGTGCAGACCCGGAAGTGCGGATCCGTAATTCCGGATCCGAGCGGGACAAAGTCTGTCCCCATAGAAATGAATGGGTCCGCAATTCCGTTCCGCAAACAGAATTGCGGACGTGTGAATGGGGCATAAGGGTCCCTTATCACCGCCAGTTAGTTAGCTACTTGTTAGGTAGTTAGTGCCCAGCCCACCGCACCGCAGTCACTGATTTTGGCAGAGATTTTTTCATCCACATTGATCGATGCGAATAAAAAAATCTGTGCCGTTCATTTTTTATTTTTTTTTCAGCCCAGGGGCTGAACCGAAAAAAAAAAAATCTCATTCCCCGTATGCTCAATATAAGGAGAATCGCAGAAACTCCTAATGCTGGCCATATGTGTAATGATTGCGGAGACCCTCAAATGCCAGGGCAGCACAAACACCCCACATGTGACCCCATTTTAGAAAGAAGTCACCCCAAGGTATTCCGTGAGGGGTATGGTGAGCTCATGTAAAATTTTATTTTTTGTCACAAGTTAGTGGAATATGAGACTTTGTAAAAAAAAAAAAAAAAAAAAAATATCAATTTCCGCTAACTTGTGCCCAAAAATTTTTTTTTCTGTGAACTTGCCATGCCCCTCACAGAATACCTTGGGGTGTTTTCTTTCCAAAATGGGGTCACATGGGGGGTATTTATACTGCCCTGGCATTTTAGGGGTCCTAAAGCGTGAGAATCCAAATGTGTAAAATGCCCTGTGAAATCCTAAAGGTACTCATTGGAATTTGGGCCCCTTTACGCATCTTGGCTGCAAAAAAGTGGCACACATGTGGTATCGCCGTACTCAGGAGAAGTAGGGCAATGAGTTTTGGGGTGTATTTTTATATATACCCATACTTTGTGTGAGAAATATCACTGTAAACGACAACTTTTAAAAAAAAATTATACAAAGTTGTCAATTTACAGAGATATTTCTCTCACCCAACATGGGTATATGTAAAAATACACCCCAAAACACATTGCCCTACTTCTCCTGAGTACGGCGATACCACATGAGTGACACTTTTTGCAGCCTGGGTGCGCAAAGGGCCCAAATTCCAACGAGTACCTTTAGGTTTTACATGGCTGCTCACAATTTAGCCCCGCCCAAAATGCCAGAACAGTACAAACACCCAACAAATGACCCCATTTTGGAAAGAAGACACCCTAAGGTATTCGCTGAGGGGCATAGTGAGTCCATGAAAAGTGAACTTTTTGTCAAAAGTTAACGGAAAGGGAGACTTTGTGAGAAAAACAATAAAAATCAATTTCCGCTAACTTGTGCCAAAAAAACTTCTATGAACTCGCCATGCCCCTCACGGAATACCTTGGGGTGTCTTCTTTCCAAAATGGGGTCACATGTGGGGTATTTATACTGCCCTGGCATTTTAGGGGCCCTAAAGCGTGAGAAGAAAAATGCGTAAAAATGCCCTCCTAAAGGTACTCATTGAATTTGGGCCCTTGCGCATCTTGGCTGCAAAAGTGTCACACATGTGGTATTGCCGTACTCAGAGAAGTAGGGCAATGTGTTTTGGGGTGTATTTTACATATACCCATGTTAGGAGAGAAATATCTCTGTAAATTGACAACTTTGTATAATTTTTTTAAAAGTTGTCATTTACAGCGATATTTCTCACACAAAGTATGGGTATATATAAAAATACACCCCAAAACACATTGCCCTACTTCTCCTGAGTACGGCGATACCACATGAGTAACACTTTTTTGCAGCCAAGATGCGCAAAGGGGCCCAAATTCCAATGAGTACCTTTAGGATTTCACAGGCCATTTTTACGCATTTGGATTCTCACACTTTAGGGCCCCTAAAATGCCAGGGCAGTATAAATACCCCACATGTGACCCCATTTTAGAAAGAAGACACCCCAAGGTATTCCGTGAGGGGCATGTCGAGTTCACAGAATTTTTTTTTTTTTGGCACAAGTTAGCGGAAATTGATATATATTTTTTTTGTTTTTTACAAAGTCTCATATTCCACTAACTTGTGACAAAAAATAAAATTTTACATGAACTTACCATACCCCTCACGGAATACCTTGGGGTGTCTTATTTCTAAAATGGGGTCACATGTGGGGTATTTATACTGCCCTGGCATTTTAGGGGCCCCTAAAGCGTGAGAAGAAGTCTGGAATCCAAATGTGTAAAAATGCCCTGTGAAATCCTAAATGTACTCGTTGAATTTGGGCCCCTTTGCGCACCCAGGCTGCAAAAAAGTGTCACTCATGTGGTATCGCCGAGCTCAGGAGAAGTAGGGCAATGTGTTTTGGGGTGTATTTTTATATATACCCATACTTTGTGTGATAAATATCTCTGTAAATGACAACTTTTTTAATTTTTTTATACAAAGTTGACAATTTACTGAGATATTTCTCTCACCCAGCATGGGTATATGTAAAAATACACCCCAAAACACATTGCCCTACTTCTCCTGAGTACGGCGATACCACATGAGTAACACTTTTTTGCAGCCTGGGTGCGCAAAGGGGCCCAAATTCCAACGAGTACCTTTAGGTTTTACATGGCTGCTCACAATTTAGCCCCGCCCAAAATGCCAGAACAGTAAACACACCCCACAAATGACCCCATTTCGGAAAGTAGACACCCCAAGGTATTCACTGAGGGGCATAGTGAGTCCGTGGGAGATTTTTTTTTTTTTGCCAGAAGTTAGCAGAAATGGAAACTTTATTATTTATTTATTTTTTCCTCAGAAAGTGTCATTTTCCGCTAACTTGTGAAAAAAAATGAGTTGTAAGTTGTATGACGGAGCAATAAATGGTGAAAGTAGTGTAGTGCAGAATTGTAAAAAGTGTCATTAAGGGTGTTTAAGCTAGGGGGGCTGAAGTGGTTAAGTGTAATCATCCTCTAAATGTGACAATCTGTGCCAGAAGGAGCCTCCAGTACAAATATGAACAGATCTTAACATCCACAAATGTACATGTGTGCACACAATTATGTAACATTGTTGCACTATACAGCACTGTTACACTGCCATAATATAATGATGAGGCCCCAGCGAGAATTGAACTCGCGACCCCTGGTTTACAAGACCAGTGCTCTAACCACTGAGCTATGGAGCCTGTTACACCCTTTACTGTCTGACTGGTGAGTGTGACATCTACTGTCCACGTGTAGACATGCAGGTAAGGCACAGTTACACCCGTTCACAAGAACTAGTTATAATTGACAACTGATCAGAGGAAACTTGTCAAGGGCAGCATTGATCAATGTGTTGTCATATACTCCAGCAAATATAACGTCCATTTCTGACCACAACCTTTCTTCTTCACCGTCACAAGTCCTCATCCATCTCAGCACGCTCTTACTTATCACACATTTGGAAATCTACATGTCATTGAAACTAACTCTCTACAGTCGTCATTGTTCCCAGTCTCTTCCCTCTTCCGTCCTGATCTGGCTGAAAAACACTATAATGACACCCCCAGAGGCGCCCTGGATGAAACAGAACCCGAGGAGAGGGGATTATATTCATATTTGGCCCAACCCTCAAGGTGTAGCCCGTGTAAAGCTGGGAACTAGTGCGGAAGTTTCTTCATTGATATACCCAGTGACCATACACAGCATCATTCATCTACTCATTTTAAGGAAGAATCGGGCTCGTGTTGGAGAAAACATTACAGATCTTTATCTACCTTAAGCGGGTTAAGCCATGAGAAACTTAAAAATGACAATCACATATCATATAGTACATGACAATCTCTAACATACTTAAGACCAGCCCTGTACCTCACATGGATCCAGAGATCTACCCATTCATTGCTCTGCTAGATTTTTTTCAAGCTGGCAGTTTAGGGGCGTGCACTTTCTCAGGAAGCGTAACCTTTCTGCTGCAGCTGGTGGCAGTTGAAGGATGGAACTGAGCATGTATGTCAACTTCAGTGAGCTGGACAGAGAATTTAGAAAAAGGGCGCTATAAAGATAGATTTCAGGGAATAACTCAGTGGCTGTACCAATTTTTTTTATTACATGCAATTCGTAAAGCATTCAGATCCAGGTGATAGTTTGAAAAATGTAGAATATTTTCAATGGGACGTCCCCTTTATTGTCCTGAGAGCCAGAAGGAGACAGTTTCAAGGAATGGAGAAGAAGCCGAGCAACACAAGAGTCAGGTGTGTGTTACAAGCACATGGACTATGAAAGGGTCTTTTACTTTCATTAAACTTTTGATATATCATAGGGACATATCAAACGTTTAGATCAGTGGGGGACTGAGTGCTGAGACCCCCACCAATCACTAGAACGAGTGGATAGAAGCACTTGCTTAGCGCTCTCTCCTTGCTGTGGACTATAGACTTTCTATTGAGTCCATCTCACTTTCTGTCCTGCCGTGATGAGAGAGAATGCGCTAAGCAAGTGCTTCTCTCACCTCGTTCTAGAGCTCGTTGGGGGTCTCAGTGCTCAGACCCCCACCAACCTAAACTTAGTATGTCCCTATGACATATCAAAAGTTTAATGAAAGTACAGTGTCCCTCTAAAGATGAAGTAAGGCCTCTTCCACATTTGCGTTGTGAGGATCCGGTTTGCACTTCCGTCGCCGGAAATGCCTGCCGGATCCGTCACAACTGAAAGCATATTGAAGACTGATCGGTTTTCAATATGCTTTCAGGTAACCATGGCAGCCAGGATGCTACTAAAGTCCCGGCTGCCATGGAAAAGAAGCGGGGAGCCGGGGGAGAAGCTACTTACATTCCGTGCGGCGGCCGGGGGGGCTCCTCGATGACATCACCGGGTCCCTGCGTCGCATGGATTACATAGCTATGCTATGTGAGCAATGCGCCGCATAGCTATGTGATCCATGTGACGCAGGGACCCGTTGACGTCATCGAGGAGCGCCCTGGCCTCCGCACGGAAGGTAAGTAGCTTCTCCCCCGGCTTCCTGCTTCTTTTCCATGGTAGCCGGGACTTTAGTAGCGTCCTGGCTGCCATGGTTACCATTGTTAAAAGCTAAACATCGGGTACGGCGATGTGCCGAAACGACGTTCAGCTTAAAGCCGGATCCGGATTAATGCTTTTCAATCGGCATTAATTCCGGATCCGTCCTTGCGGCATGTCTTGAGGATTTTTGGCCGGAGGAAAATCCTCAGCATGCTGCGGATTTTGCTACGGCCAAAAAACGTGTCAGTACTGAACTGAAGACATCCTGATGCATCCTGAATTGATTTCTCTCCATTCAGAATGCATTGGGATAATCCTGATCAGTATCTTTCCGTCCTAGAGCCCCGAGGATGGAACTCTAGGACGGAAAGGAAAAACGCTGATGTGAAAGGGGCCTTAGGAAGACCAGACATTGTTCTTTTAAAAGTGGTCCTGGTTCAACTCAAAGAACGTAAATAAAGACCAACTTAAAAAGTTGAAGAAAACTCTCTAGTGTATACAATGTGGACAATATTTTCTAAGAAAGTCTCAACTTGAAGACTATGTAAGAATCAATTTAAATGTGTAGACTGCTCGAGTGTAGAAAAGGTTTGCTGACAGTTGAAACCTATTATTCACAGAAGGAACCATACTGGATGCAAACCAGCTGCATGTCTACAGTGCAGCAAAACAATTTCAACTCGATCATCATTAATCCAACATATCGTAATGCATTCAAAGCTGAGACAGTGCAGCTTCTTGGATCTTGAGAAATGTCAACAAAATGACTCAAAAGAGGGCGGTAAAATGAACAATGCAGCAAAGAGTCCATCTGCAGGGAAAACAAGCTAGGTAAGTTTCTTATCCTTGGCGCACCACTAGTAAGCAGTAATTGTCGTCTAATTTCTTTGGCTAGCACTGCAAAGTTTAATACTAGATTTAAATCTAAAGATTGTCAAAGAAATAAAATACACTTCATGGAGATAAGTTTTTGGCTCCATGCCTGTGACTACACAGCTAAATTTGGATTTCTGCTGAATGGTTGGTTAGAGTCTCAGCACCTTGTGCCTTCCAATACAACCACTTTCACTAATGTAGTAGTGTGACATCAATGGAATCTTACAGTGACTTGAAAAAGTGACTTGAACTTTATGTTATACTCACAAACTAAGGCCCCTTTCACATCAGCGTTTTTGCTTTCCGTCCTAGAGTTCCGTCCTCGGGGCTCTAGGACGGAAAGATACTGATCAGGATTATCCTAATGCATTCTGAATGGAGAGAAATCCGTCCAGGATGCATCAGGATGTCTTCCGTTCAGTATGTGAATGTTTTTTAGACGTTGACAAAAACGCAGCATGCTGCGGATTTGTCTCCGTCCAAAAATCCGGAAGACATGCCGTAACGCCGGATCCGGAATTAATGCCAATTGAAGTGCATGGATCCGGAATTAAGCTAAACGTCGTTTCAGCGCATGCGCAGCAGCAGTTCCGATCGGGGCCCCAGTGTAAGTTGGGGCTCCGATCGGTTACCATGGCAGCCAGGACCCTACTGAAGTCCTGGCTGCCATGGTAAGCACTCCGCAGCAGTGTACTTACCTGCGCTGCGGCCTCTGGGGGCGCTCCTTCATGACGTCACAGGTCCGGGCGGCGCATTGATCTATGCGCCGCAGGGACCTGTGACGTCATGAAGGAGCGCCCACCGGCCGCAGCGCAGGTAAGTACACTGCTGCGGAGTACCATGGCAGCCAGGACTTCAGTAGCGTCCTGGCTGCCATGGTAACCTGAAAGCATTTCGAAGACTGATGAGGATCCTGATCAGTCTTCAAATGCTTTCAGACGACTTGCGTTCTGACGGATCCGGCAGGACGGAAGTGCCCGATGGATCCTCAGAGCGCAAGTGTGAAAGAGGCCTACAATGTATTTTATTAAGATTTTATGTGATAGACCAACACAAAGTAACTAGTATGTGTGAAGTGAAAATGATCCATGGTTTTCAAAATGTTTAATAAATATCTGAAAAGTATGGCCTGCATTTGTATTCAGCTCCCTGTATTATCATACCCCTAAATAAAATCAATGCCGTCAGAAGTCACCTAATTAGTAAATAGTGTTAATAGAGTCTACCTGTGTGTAATTTATAACTACAGCTGTTCTGTGAAGGCTTCAGAGGTTTGTTACTGAACATTAGTAATCAAACAGCATCATGAAAACCAAGGAACACATAAGACAGGTCAGGGAAAAAGTTGTGGAAAAGTGTAAAGCAGGGTTAGGTTATAAAAAATATCTAAACTCTGAACATTTCACGGAGCACTATTTAATCCATCATCCGAAAATGGAAGAAGTATGGCACAACTGGAAGTCTACCAAAATATGGCCGTCCAACTAAACTGATAGTCCAGTCAAGAAGAGCACTATTTAGATAGGCAGCCAAGAGGCCCATGGTCTCTGAGGTGCTGTCGTGGGGGAGGGAAAAATGATGATTACACTTACCAGTAATTGAATTTTCCGGACCTCCCTTCCTTATCCCCTCCATGGGTTTTCCTTTGTGGATCCTGTTTTTGCATCTGGGTGTAGCAGTAAAAAAAAATATTGTTACCTTTTTTGGTATATATTAACTTCATTCAGAGTCACTCATACTCTGTAAACCACTGAGGAGCCATCTTTTTATTCTGTAGGGTTTCTCTCCCTGGTGGGATCCTCTCTCTGTGTTGCTGTTATAAGGTCCAGAAAATCTGATTACTAGTAAGTGTAATCATCGTTTTTCAACCAAGTGTAACAATCAGCACATAGATGAACAGCACTTAACATTTACACATTTATGATAGAAACTGTGTATATGTGCTCACAATAAATGATGTAACATTACTGCACTGTAATACTGATATAGAATCAGTCAAAACATAAATAAGGCCCCAGCGAGAATTGAACTCGCGACCCCTGGTTTACAAGACCAGTGCTCTAACCACTGAGCTATGGAGCCTGTTATAGCTTTTATTGTGTGACTGGTGAGTGTGACATCTACTGTCCACGTGTAGACATGCAGGTAAGGCACAATTACACCCATTCACAAGAACTAGTTACAATTGACAACTGATCAGAGGAAACTTGTCAAGGGCAGCATTGATCAATGTGTTGTGATTAGTGTTGAGCGAACTTGTGTTTCAAGTTCTGCGTCCAAAGTTCAGGTTCGGGTTATCGAAGAATCCCGTTATAGATTCCGCTACCACGGACCATAACGGAATTTGGAATCCATAACGGGATTCTTCGATAACCCGAAGCCGAACTTAAAAAACAAGTTCGCTCAACACTAGTCGTGATATACTCCAGCAAATACAACGTCCATTTCTGACCACAACCTTCTCTCCTTCACCGTCACAAGTCCTCATCCATCTCAGCACGCTCTTACTTATCACACATTTGGAAATCTACATGTCATTGAAACTAACTCTCTACAGTCATCATTGTCCCCAGTCTCTTCCCTCTTCTGTCCTGATCTGGCTGCAAAACACTATAATGACACCCTCAGAGGCGGCCTGGATGAAACAGAACCCGTAGACAGGGGTTTATATTCATATTTGGCATCTGGTTTATATCAGGGATGCTCAACCTGCGGCCCTCCAGCTGTTGTAAAACTACAACTCCCATCATGCTTAGCTGTAGGCTTTCCAGGCATGCTGGGAGTTGTAGTTTTGCAACAGCTGGAGGGCCGCAGGTTGGGCAACCCTGGTTTATATCAAAGCGCATTCATGTGTTAGAATGACCCAGTCCAGGTCCAGTCCTAAATCCCATTTAAAATCTATGGCAAGACTTGAAAATTGCTGTTCACAGACTCCATCCATTCTGACTGAGCTTCAGCTATTTTGCAAAGAAGAACTGGCTAAAATGTCAGCCTCTAGATGTACAAATCTGGTGGAGACATAGCCCAAAAGACTAGCAGCTGTAATTACAGTAAAAGGTGGTCCTACAAAGTAATGACTCACGGGGCTGAATACAAATGCACACCACACTTTCCAGATTTTATTTATTACAAATTTTGAAAACCATGTTTTCACTTCACACACACTAGTTACTTTGTGTTGTCTATCACATAAAATCCCAATAAAATACATTTAAGTTTGTTGGTGTAATCTTAAAAAACATAGAACAGTTCATGGGGTATGAATACTTTTTCAAGGCACTGTACATTGCTATGTAGCCCTGGCCTTAAAACTGTTTTAACTCTTCATTTTTTTTTGTTCCTCCAGCCTGATGCCCCGGCTCCCTGTGTTAAGCCTCATTCACACGTCTGTGTCCGTGAGAAGGTGGTCAGTGATGCATCCGTGAAGCTGTCCATGAAAGATCCATGTTGGGTCCGTGTGTCTGTTTTGTGCTGTCCGTGTGCCATTCGTGTTTCCCTGACCCTGCACAGCTGAAAAATAATTTTCAAAGCATCTCTACCTAATAATTCCTGAAACATTTCACGGACCCATACACTGTAATGGGCATGCTGTAACAAGAAAGGTCTAGAGGACCACTTAAAGGGGGTGCCCAATCCTTTACATGGGATGGCCTGTTCTCAGGATAGGCCATCACTATCTGATAGGAGGGGGTTGTCTGACATTCCGCACTCTCACGGTCAGCTGTTCTGCAGACGCTCTGACATAGTGTTGAGCGAATCTGTTTTTTAAGTTCTGCGTCCAAAGTTCGGGTTCAGGTTATCGAAAAATCCCGTTATGGATTCCAAATTCCGTTGGATTCTTCGATAACCCGAACCCGAACATTGGACGCAGAACTTAATAAACAAGTTCGCTTAACCCTACTCTGACACCAGAACTACACAACTCCGTCCATTGTCTTAGGGTGCTGAGGATCCGGCAGGCACTTCCGTCCCGCCGGATCCATCAGAACGCAAGTCGCCTGAAAGCATTTGAAGACTGATCAGGATCCTGATCAGTCTTCGAAATGCTTTCAGGTTACCATGGCAGCCAGGACGCTACTGAAGTCCTGGCTGCCATGGTACTCTGCAGCAGTGTACTAACCTGTGCTGCGGCCGTGGGGCGCTCCTTCATGATGTCACAGATGGATGCGCAGCCTGGAACTGTGACGTCATGAAGAAGCACCCGGGGGTAAGTACACTGCTGCGGAGTACTTACCATGGCAGGCAGGACTTCAGTAGTGTCCTGGCTGCCATGGTAACCGATCGGAGCCCCAGCTTACAATGGGGCCTCAATCAGAACTGCTGCTGCGCATGCACAGAGCTAAACGTCGGATCCGGCGATGCGCCGAAACGACATTTAGCTTAATTCCGGATTAATGCAGCTCAATGGGCTGCAGATTTTTCTCCGGCCAAAAAACGTCTGGGTACTGAAGGGATGACATCCTGATGCATCCTGAACGGATTTCTCTCCATTCAGAATGCATTAGGATAATCCTGATCAGTAGTTTTCCGGCATAGAGCCCGGCGACGGAACTCTATGCCGGAAAACAAAAACGCTAGTGTGAAAGGGCCCTTAGGAGCAGAAAAACGGAATTCAACATGTGACAGATCCGTCACCCAATCAGTGTGTTATAATGGGGTCCATCGTATTCCTGGAATAAACAGCGTTGCATGCTGCACTAAATGTGACAATCCAGAAGGAGCCTCCATTACAGATATGAACAGAGCTCAACATTCACAAATGTATACGTGTCTTGTCTATTTAACATTGTGGCACTATAGAGCAATGTTACACTGCAATAATATAATTCAAAATATAGGCGAGGCTCCAGCGAGAATTGAACTCGCGACCCCTGGTTTACAAGACCAGTGCTCTAACCACTGAGCTATGGAGCCGGTTATACTTTTCCCTGGTGAGTCTGACATCTACTGTCCATGCTGGGAAATACAGGCACAATTACACCCATTCACAAGAGGCATTTGCAAATTACAGCTGCTCAGGAGAAATATGTCAAGGGCAGCACTGATCCATGTGTCGCGATATCCTCCGGCAAATACAACGTCATGGACAGGATGTGAAACAGGTTGAGCTGTGGTGAATGTTCATGAGAAGGTCAATCCAGAGAAAAGGCAAGAGTAGTCCTAGAAATGAGTGCTTCATTCAGAACAGTGAGGTTCAGAAAAGTCAGGAGAGACTTTAATTAACAATTAGTAGACATTAGTCACTGGAGCAGATGTACTGAAGATACGCTCTTCAAGGTATCCAGCAGATCTTCTGGCCAGCTCGATTACCAGATCTCTCCCACATCAAGAATGCCTGGGACGCTCATGCTCAGCAGCCCAAAACCACCTTGTGTGAACTACAAGTGGGTTTGGCACCCAGCCGGTAACTCATCGGCCAAGCCGCTAATTTAGTGTTGATGCCGGTCATTTTTTTCTATGTGCGATAATAACTGCCAGTATTTTCCTATATGGACTGTTACTAATGAGCGCTTCCATTGTGGAGCGCTCATTAGTACAGCTTTTACCTCCCGCCCCTCCCCAATTAAGTTAAGGAAAACAAAACCCAACAAAAAACTTCACCTCCTCAATTTGATTGCGCCGCTGTGAATACTCGCTGCTCCCTAGAACCTGCCAGACGTCATCACGCTGGAGCGCAGGTCCTGCTCTGAGCTTCGAGTGTTCACAGCGGCGCGAGCAAATGGATGATGGGAGTTCTTTTTTTTGTTGTTTGCAGAAGCAGAGAAGGGGGCACTAATGAGGGCATTATTCTTACTGGGGGGCACTAATGGGGGGCATTATTAATTCTGGGGCGCACTAATGGGGGCATTACTATTACTGGGAGGCACTAATGGGGGCATTATTAATTCGGGGGAGCACTAATGGGGGCAATACTATTACTGGGAGGCACTAATGGGTGCATTATTAATTCGGGGGTGCACTATCGGGGGCATTACTATTACTGGGAGGCACTAATGGGGGCAGTATTAATTCGGGGGTGCACTAATGGGGGCATTACTATTACTGGGAGGCACTAACGGGGGCATTATTAATTCGAGGGTGCACTATCGGGGGCATTACTATTACTGGGAGGCACTAATGGGGGCATTATTAATTCGGGGGTGCACTAATGGGGGCATTACTATTACTGGGAGGCACTAATGGGGGCAGTATCAATTCGGGGGTGCACTAATGGGGACATTACTATTACTGGGAGGCACTAATGAGGGCAGTATTAATTCGGGGGTGCACTAATGGGGGCATTACTATTACTGGGAGGCACTAATGGGGGCAGTATCAATTCGGGGGTGCACTAATGGGGTCATTACTATTACTGGGAGGCACTAATGGGGGCATTATTAATTCGGGGGTGCACTAATGGGGGCATTACTATTACTGCAGGGTGTGATTAATTCTGGGGCACAGTAATCGGGGCATTACTATAACTGGGGCGCACTAATGGGGGGCATTATTAATTCTGGGGTGCAATAATGGGGGTAGAATTACTGCAGGGCGTGATTAATTCTGGGGCGCACTAATGGGGGCATTACTATTACTGGGAGGTAATAATGGGGGCATTATTAATTCTGGGGCACAATAATGGGGACATTACTATTACTGGGAGGCACTAATGGGGGCATTATTAATTCTGGGGTGCACTAATGGGGGCATTATTAATTCTGGGGTGCACTAATGGGGGCATTACTATTACTGCAGGGCGTGATTAATTCTGGGGCGCAATAATGGGGACATTACTATTGCTGAGGCGCACTAATGGGGGAATTACTATTACTGGGAGCACTATTAATTCTGGGGGGTGCTAATGGGGGCATTACTATTACTTGGGGGCTTGATTAATTCTGGGGCACACTAATCGGGGCATTACTATTACTGGGGCGCACTAATGGGGGCATTACTATTACTGGGAACACTATTAATTTTTTGTTGGGAAAGGTGGCAACCCTAACTACCGGTACAGGATGAAAGAGCTTGGAAGGACCTACCACAGGAGGATCTCCAGCAATAACGTGTATAGGGGCCACCGATGAATGACCAAACGTTCACCTAAATCATTATTTCTGGGCAGCAGATCATGCTGCATAAACAGCGATTAGCGGCCAACAATCATTGCAGCAATCACTCTTCCCTATACTGCAGAGGTGACTGCTGCATGTAAAAGCAGCTCTCATCCCCTGCAATGAGCAGGCAGTCCTCAGGAACGAGCGAGAGGTTCCTGATAATTGCCTGCTGTGTAGGCCGTATAAAGAGGCCTTAAGGGTACTTTCACACTATTCTGTTTGTGAGATCCGTTTCAGGGCTCTCACAAACGGTCCAAAACGGATCAGTTCAGCCCCAATGCATTCTGAATGGATAAGAATCCGTTCAGAATGCATCAGTTCGGCTCCGTTCCGCTTCTGTTCCTTTTTGGAGGCGGACACCAAAACGCAGCATGAAGCATTTTGGTGTCCGTCTTAAGAGGCGGAGCCTAACGGATCCGTTTTTAATTACAATGTAAGTCAATGGGGACGGATCCGTTTTCAATGGAACAATATGGTGCAACTGAAAACGGATCCGTTCCCCATTGACTTTCAATGTAATTCAAAACGGATCCGTTTTGGACTTTGTCATTTTTCTTTAA
Organism: Bufotes viridis; assembly: GCA_033119425.1. NCBI lineage: Eukaryota > Metazoa > Chordata > Amphibia > Anura > Bufonidae > Bufotes > Bufotes viridis. The sequence continues at coordinate 468,845,859 of CM065592.1, read as the reverse complement.
ACCTAATGCAAACGGATCCGTTCTGAACGGATACAAACGTATGCATTATAGGTGCGGATCCGTCTGTGCAAATAAACAGACGGATCTGCACCAACGCAAGTGTGAAAGTACCCTTGGACTTATTGATGGCTTAGGTCGGGACAGAAGTAATAGAACACGACTATCCTAATGGGAGCACTTAACCGCAAGTAAGCACATGACCATGTTTTTTTGTCTGCATCCGATCCGCATATATTTAGTTCCGCAAAATGTGGAATGCGCATGGCCAGTATCCGTGTTTTGCGCCCTAAAGCCTCATTTACACGTCCATGCTGAAATCCGTGAGCAGGCCTCATTCACATGTCGGTGTTCCATGGACGTGTGCTGTACGTGTTCTCCACGGACAGAACGCGTCCCCATTCATTTTAATGTGTGTATTCAGACATCAGTGTTTTAGCCGGTCCGTGGGTCAGAGTTTTTAGCACGGATGCATGCTCTACTTTGTCATTGTTCACGGATCCATCACGTCCATTATAGTCTATGGGTCCATGAAAACCACGTATGCAACACGGATGCCATCCGTGTTTCACGGACCATTAAGAAGAGATGCTTTGAAAATTATTTTTCAGCTGTTCAGTGTCCGTGAAACACGGACAGAAAAAAACAGACACACGGACCCAACACGGATCCTTCCCGGATGCATCACTGACCACCTGCTCACGGATTTGAGCGCGGACACGGATGTGTGAATGAGGCTTTAAAATGAATGGGAACGTGTGCTGTCCGTGGAGAACGCGTACAGCACACGTCTGCAAAACATTGACGTGTGAATGAGGCTTAACAGATGGACAGTCTCCAACAGGCACCCCTGAGTTATGGTAACTCCTCGCGATACAGTAAAGCTTAGTTAGTCGCTTCTGCAAAATGGCGCGGGGGAATGACATGCATACTACCACTCCATACTCAGAGGGGAATCTCCCCTACTACATAGTTGCCAATAGTCCCAAATTTGCTCGGCTGTCTATAATCTTAGGAGGAAATTTATCAAAACTGGTGTGATGGGAAACTGCTTTAGTTAAGAAGACCCTATGCTGCAAGTTCCATCCACAGATTTTTAAAAATGGGTGTAAAGGTAAACTTTTTTAGTTGCCCATAGCAACCAATTAGATTCCACCTTTCGTTTTCCAAAGGAGAGCTGAAAAATAAAAGGTGGAATCCGATTGGTTGTTATGGGCAACTTAAAAAAGTTTACCTTTACACCCATTTTTAAAAATCTGAGCCTGTAACTTGCAGCATAGGGTCTTCTTTCACATAAAGGGACTCATGCTCAACTCCTGTCATGTGAAGGGGGTCCAAGTGCCACATGCATAGCCATAAGGGTGCTCCTCTCCGCAAAGTACGGTTATCTTCATTGTATCTATTTTATTACACTGTCCTCACTGTATATACACTGTACCATACTGTTCATTGTGTGTAGAAGAGATGGAGTTGTGGCAGCCATTTTGCTGTAGCCCTGCACTAGCATTTTTCGACCACTAGGGAGAGCAATATGCATACATAACACCGTGTATAGTAGAAAAAAGCAGTAGAATTAAAGACAGCGTCCATAATACCAGGGTACGCCTGAGGTGAAAGGATCCCTCTATGCTCTCAGTCTCAGGGGGCTGTTCTTACAGCAGACGCCATTTTATTGACGCCGTGGTGGAGGGCGATTGATAGAGCGCAAAAACCGCCCCTCTCAACTGACAGTGCCAAAGATCACATGACACCTCCCAGAATTCTCCGCGCCATCTAATTGTTACTTCCGTGTTATATTTTCACATTCACGGGAGTAAAAGACTGAACGGAATGAAAACGGAAGGTACAATAACCTGTAGTATACTGGCCAGTGTACCCTGCCATGTTAATACCTGTCATATACTAAATTATAACTTGTGTAATAAGCTGTAAGCAATAGCTATGAAGTATATGCTGCTGTGTAATAGTCTGAATAGGGCCATATAGAAGATGCCATTGTGTAATAACTCATATTCTATATTATATGTAATATGTCAAATATTTAACTGTGTATAGTACACAATGCTGTGTATGCTGTCTATAACCACAATATTCCATATAGTATATGCTGCTGTTTAATAATCCACAATATGCGTTTAGTATATGACCCTGTGTAATAACCAGTTATAATCTGTACGATATGTCACTGTATAATAATTCACAATATGCCATATAGTATATGCTGCTATGTAAGGTGTGCAGTATATGTCACTGTGTAATAACCTGCAATATGCCATATACTATATGCTATGTATAAGGTGTGCAGTATATGTAACTGTGTAATAACCCGCAATATGCCATATGGTATATGCTTCTGTGTAGCTCCACAATATGCCATATAGTATATGCTGCTGTGTAAGGTGTGCAGTATATGTCACTGTGTAATAACCCGCAATATGCCATATACTATATGCTATGTAAGGTGTGCAGTATATGTCACTGTGTAAAAACCCGCAATATGCCATATGGTATATGCTTCTGTGTAGCTCCACAATATGCCATATAGTATATGCTGCTGTGTAAGGTGTGCAGTATATATAACTGTGTAATAACCCGCAATATGCCATATACTATATGCTATGTAAGGTGTGCAGTATATGTCACTGTGTAATAACCCGCAATATGCCATATACTATATGCTATGTAAGGTGTGCAGTATATGTCAATGTAATAACCCGCGATATGCCATATAGTATATGCATTGTAAGGTGTGCAGTATATGTCACTGTAATAACCCGCGATATGCCATATGGTATATGCTTCTGTGTAGCTCCACAATATGCCATATAGTGACATCTGTGTGTAATAACATTCAGTATGCTGTACACTGGCCTGTAATGACCAGCATTATGCTGTATAGAATACATCTCTCTTTACCGACCCGCAATATGCCATATAGTGCACATCTCTGTGTAATAACCCAATATATGCCGCTATGTAATATATGTGCTCTGACAACCAGCACTTGTACTCTGCATACATATAAGGCAGTGTTTCCCAACCAGTGTGCCTCCAGCTGTTGCAAAACTACAACTCCCAGCATGCCCAGACAGCCTTTGACTGTGCAGGCATGTTGGGAGTTGTAGTTTTGCAACAGCTAGAGGCACACTGGTTGGGAAACACTGATATAAGGTATGGCCATGGGGATTTTCTACTGCGCAATTTCCACAGTGGATTTGCCAGAGTTTCTCAGTGTGAATGCGGGGGATCCACTTGTGATTTTAGCCACATTCTCGGCGCAGTCTGGAAAACCGCGCGACAAATAATTAGAGGCTGCATGGACAGTTGTGCGGACTCCAATTGACAACAGTGGGGGGCAGTCTCGGTGCAGAATCTAGGCTGAAATCTGTGATCAAAATCCACCCTATGAACATAAGCCTAAAGGTGGACCTAGGCTGGGTCTACACGACGACATGTGTTGTGCGACAATAAGTCCCATAGGGCACAACTACACTGCAACCTGTGTCACACGACAGTGTTTATAATGGTAGTCTATGGTGTCGCACGGCGACATGCTGCGACTCGACAGTCACAGAAAAATCCATTTTGGATGGGTTTTTTGCGAGCATGTCGCAATGCGACACCATAGACTATCATTGTAAAAATTATCGCACAACATTCATGCGACAAAATGTCGTCGTGTAGACCTAGCCTTAGATGTGCAGCTTGTCAGGCACATTCTGCCGGTGTAAAGGTGCCGCCGATCACCTGAAACCCTCATTCATTGGGGGATCCTGTCTTCATGCAGGCACCTAAATGATCATTTTTGGCAGCGGATCGTGCGGTCTAACAGAGACCTGCTGCCCAGAAACTATGCAGCTCTATGAGGACAAGTGATTGCAATAGCGACCTCTCCTCCTCATACTGTGAAGGAGATCACTGCATGTAAATGTAACGCTTCACCCCCACTAATTGGTAACAAAACATTCATCCCCGATTATTCTCCGTGCCGTAACCCCATAAATGGGCTCATTTTTTGTTTGCTGACTTTATTACGCTCTGGACACTTTCTTCTATTGGGCTTCCTCTTTGGTGTGAATTGCGTTAGACACTCACTATATGTGGTTCATTTGTTACTGTAAAGTTTTTAGGATTGTATAGGTTTTTTGGCGTCCGCTGTTATGGTTATCTGGGATTTTCATATTGATGTCCTATCCTTGGCATAGGACATCAATATGAGATCGTGGGACCCCCGATTCGGTGGGAGATACGGTGAGCGCGGGGCCTTCTCACAGCTCACCATACATTGGTGAGGGGGGGGGGGTTGGACCCCTACCAATCTGATATTGATGACCTTAGATAAAAGGTTAATGCCAGTATCCTTGGTAGTCTAGGTCAGAGAAGGGGTCCATTTTAAATTCCCACATGGTCTTGGGAAGAGACGGCCTTAATTTTAAAATATCTGGTGGTTTATGGTAAAGAAAAGATTCATCTGAAAATCCCTGGTGGTTAACGGCAGTGAGGAATCTGACGTCTTCTCATCGCTCTTGAAGTAAGGGAATTGCACAGTAGCACATGGCACCGTATTCACAATGTACCTTTCTTTTAGGCCGGTTTCATACTAGCTGGATCTGTCACTGCCGGAATGCCGTCCGGCCACATTAACTATAATGGAGTCCGGCGGTGATCCAGCCGAAACCTGGCAAATATGGCAAAATTTTCAGGACAAATACCGCTGCGCGCAACAGTTTGTTGCCGGCCGATTCCTGGAAGGCTGTGCCGGCAGTGGGAAACCAGCCTTAGTCATGGGTGTTTCCTATCTTCAGAAAAAGCAAATGAGTCTGCAAAGTGCCCAGTGGGGCTTTAATCTTGACAGAAGGAGCCCAGACACGCCACTTGCCAGTGCCCAAGCCTGCCTCCTCTTGACTTTAACAATATGTACAGCACCACAGAGAGAGGGATCCACCCCCGGGGACAGGAGACCTACAGAATAAAGAGATGGAGTATCTCTACCCCTTCAGTGGTTTCCTGTCCCTGGGAGACCTACAGTTTTACTTTTGCAGGTTCCTACCGTCGGTCTTGTATGCCTAGGGGGGCCCTAGAGGGCTGACTGTATACTGCCGGGGTCCATCGCGCTGCAGTGGCAAGCTGACAGGACCCTAGGAAGCGGAGGTGCTCCAGGGGCCCTCCGTATCTTGCGGCAGGCACGCCGGCAACTTTCTGGGAAAGCTCTGCCCCGCGGGAGGCTCCATCCAGGACTTGGAGCGGATGCCGATTTGGGCGGATGGCGCGTGGGCATCCTTGAGTTAATGCTCTGACACGCAGCCTTTCTATGTGACCGGAGAGCAGCTACTTTCGAAGTGGTGCGGAGTATGACGTACTTCCAGAGCCGCGGTATGTAAAGCCTTATTGAAAGCCGGGACGCTGCAGCTACTAGCGCCTTTCAGCGTTTTAAGGAACGGCTTGTTGCATGGAATAACGCTTTGGCAGGTCTAAGAAGCGGCACTTTCTCTCTCTCCCATACCTTACCTAATTTGCTGATTGGCCTGGGCTCAGTGAGCTTAAAATGCATAATCAGTAATTTTGTTTTTTAGAAGGTAGGCTTCGTTTCGGTTCAGCTATAATGGAAGAAGAAAAGATTCAAGAATCTACAGAGAGAGAGAGATGGTGGCTCCGGTCTTGGTATTTGAGCAGTTTTTCTTTTTGGGTAAGTGACTCATATATGGTCCCTCATTTACTCACTATGGCCCTTTGTATTATCTTTTTTCCAGTCAAAACCCAAGAAGATGCTGGCAAAAAACAAAAACAAAGAATGTGCGCTATGTAAAACAGCATTGTCATCCGCTTATGAAAAAGATTATGCCAAAGCTGTATTGACAAGACTATATCGGATGAAGTGAAGAATTCCTTGAAACCAAGTAAAAAACTTAAGGTGTCAGAAAGGGGTAAACGTTCTCGGAATAGCCTTTCCCAGGACTTTTCTTCTGTTGACAGTGATTCCCCTCAAAACACTCTTTCTTCTGATTCCACCTCTGATGATGAAATTATGGAAACGACCTTTTTTCCCCCGGAAGACACAGACAGGCTGTTAAAAGTTATAAAGTCTACCATGAATATTGAGGATGTTAAAGAGGATAAGTCAGTGGCGGACTCTTTATTTGAAGGGTTACAGGAGAGGAAGGGGCATTGTTTTCCTGTGCACAGTAGTATTCTGTCTCTGATCCAAAAGAACCTTTTACTAGGTCCTTTAAGCGCAAATATCCCTTCGAGGAGGAGGTTTCATCTACGTGGGGTAAAGCCCCCAAGATAGATGTCGCCATCTCAAAAGTTTCTAAGGAATCCTCCCTTCCCTTTGAGGATACTGGTGTTCTTAAGGACCCCTTAGATAAGAAAGCTGAGTCTTTCCTTGGAGCATGGGAAGCATCTACTTTCTCATTTCGTCCTGCCATAGCTGCTACGGTAACCGCCAGAACCTTAGCCCTTTGGTTACAACAGCTTGAGGTTCAGTTGAAAGAAAGGTGCCCTAGAGAACAGATTATTTCCTCTCTGCCCACTTTGCAAAAGGCGGCTGACTTTTTGACGGACGCCTCAGTTGATGCGGTAAAACTTAGTGCTCAGTCTTCATCCCTTACTAACTCTGCTCGTAGGGCACTTTGGCTTAAGAGTTGGAGTGGAGGGGATGTGGCCTACAATGGTAGTTCTAATAGGAGAATAGTCAGGGACAAAGAACAGAGATATAAGTCCAGAAATTTGGCAGAAATTCGGAAACTCTTCCTCGTCCAATAAAAAGCAATCACAGCAATGACACCAGGCCAAAAGTGGAAGGAAGACTAAGTTTCTTCCTCTCTGCCTGGGAGAAAATTGCAGGGCCATGGGTCTTAGATATCATTCGATTAGGCCTAAAACCAGAATTTCGATCCTTGCCGCCGTAATCATTACAAAACATTGTTCTGTAAAAGGTTTCTTTCCCATAATAAAGGAAGTTCAAAACCTAAAAGAAAAAGATGTCCTGGTTCCTGTTCCCCTAAAAGAGCAGTCCAAGAGTTATTTCTCCCCACTTTTTCTGGTGCCCAAGCCAGATGGCTCCCACAGAACTATTATCAATCTGAGGGATTTGAACAAATTCCTGGTGTTCAAAAAGTTTAAGTTGGAAACAATGAAAAATACTATTCAGCTTTTGTTTCCTCAGTGCTTCATGGTGGTAATAGATCTAAAGGATGCCTATTTTCACATACCCATGCACTAGGAATTCCAGAAGTACCTCAGGGTGGCAATCTTTATGGACGGTCGTCTACAACAGTATCAATTCCAGGCGTTACCCTTCGGCCTGTCCATGGCCCCAAGGATATTTACAAAAATAGTAGCAGAGATGGTGTAGTTTATTTGACTGAAGGACGTGTTGATAATACCGTACCTGGACGATTTTTTAATCATTGCAAGATCCAGCTCCAGTTGCAGGGAGGCAGTTCAGATGGTAGTACAGACCTTTCAGGAATTAGGCTCGATGATATACAACAAAATATCCAGACTAAAACCGGTAAGGAGACAGAGGTTTCTGGGTCTAATTCTGGACTCAGTGACACAGAAAGTATATCTTCCGGAAGAGAAGATTTCAAGGAGATGGGGTCAAATCAGATCCCTTTCTTCCACATACCTAACGGTCGGTCCAGGGGTCTCTGGTATCTTGTATTCCTGCGGTAGAATGGGCTCAACTACATTTCCGTCAGTTACAGTTGGAAATGTTAGCGGCTTTCAAAAAGTACAAAGGGGCCTTAGATGTCAGGATAAAGATATCAAAAACAACCTTAAGGAGTCTTGCTTCATGGTTGGACAGAGAAAATATGATTTAAGGTATTCCATGGGCATATCCAGATTCCCGAATGCAAGCCCCTGGGGATGGGGAGCTCATGTTCAGGGGTACAGCTTTCAGGGTGAGTGGTCCCCGAGTCAAAGACGGTTTTCCTCCAACCGGAAGGAGCTGGTGGCAGTGAAATTGGCACTGGAAGCCTCTCAGTCCCTTCTAGGCTTGGGTCATGTGAGGATTCTATCAGACAATCAGGTGACGGTAGCCTATTTGAACCACCAAGGGGGGACAAGGTCAGTAGCCCTAGGGTGGGAAGCAAGGAGATTATTGGAGAGTTTAGAAAAGCAGGTCTGTCACGTCTCAGCTCTCCATATAAAGGGGAAAGAAAATGTACAGGCAGACTACCTAAGCCGGTGTCTCTTAAGGCAGGGCGAATGGTCACTGAACAATTCAATATTTTCCAGGATCACAAGGTCATGGGGTATGCCCCTGAGAGATCTGTTCGCTTCCAGCCAAAACAAGAAGATAGACCTGTTTTGTTCACGGACTCCCAGGGAGTCCCCTTATGGGGTGGACGCCCTCCTACTGAAATTGGATTTTTCTCTAGCCTATGCCTCCCCCCCCCCTTTTCAGTTGCTGCCAGTAGTTCTGAAGAAGATCAGGAAGGACAGAGCGAGAGTTATCCTCATTGCTCCCTTCTGGCCCAGGAGGGCATGGTTTACTCTTCTCAGAACAATGTCGGTGTCAGACCCATGAATTCTTCTAGAAATTCCCGAGCTACTATCCCAGAGTCCGATCTTCCATCCAGCAGTAAGTAGTCTCCATCTGACTGCTTGGAATTTGAAAGGAACCTATTGATCAGGAAGGGATTTTCTCAGGAGCTTATCTCCACGTTGCTTAGAAGCAGATAGCCAGTAACCGTTTCTATTTATGCTAGAACATGGAGGAAATTTATAGATTTTTGTAATCTTAATCCTGAAAATGTACCTCTTTCAGTCCCTATTTCCCAGGTTCTGGAGTTTTTGCAGAAGGGTCTGACCTTGGGGTTAGCAAAGAGCACTTTAAAGGTATAGGTTTCTGCTCTATCGTTGCTCTTTTAAGAAAATTTTGCTGCGAATCCTTGGGTAGACAGGATGACTCCGGTTTTGTACTCTAGAGTTCCCCCATGGGATCTAAATTTGGTCCTTAAATCTCTGACTCAGCCTCCTTTTGAACTCATTGAGTCTTCAAGTGTAAAACATCTTACCTATAAAATGGTTTTACTGAAAGCACTCACCACTGCTAGGAGAATAAGCGAGTTTCGTGCTATTTCCATAAATCCTCCCTTCACTACGGTTCTTGAAGATAGAGTCATTCAACCTGACCCGGCCTTTTTACAAAAAGTCTTCTCCAAATTCCATAGATCTCAGGAGATCGTTTTTCCTTCTTTTTGTGACCATCCTAAAAATCCTAAGGAAAGAGAATTCCATGCTCAAAATTACAGAAGGGTGGAGAAAGTCTTTTGCCTCGTTTGTCCTCTTCTCTAGGCCAAATAAGGGGAAGAAGGCTAGCAAGAGTACCTTGTCTAGGTGGATTAGACTTGGTATATCACAAGCTTACTTGGAGGCTGGTCTGTCTCCTCCAATTTCGGTGAAGGCTCATTCCACTCGTTCTATTTTCACTTCTTGGGCTGAGAGGTCCGGTGCTTTTATAGAGCAAATTTGTAAGGCGGCCACATGGTCTTCTCCCTGTACTTTTTTCCGTCACTATCTTTTGGATCTGAACTCTTCCACCAATCTTTCCTTTGGTAGGAAGGTTTTACAAGCGGTGGTCCCTCTCTAAGGAAGGGTGTTCTTCTCTGTAATTCTCTCTGTGGTGCTGTCGTGGGGGAGGGGGAAAATGATGATTGCACTTACCGGTAAGCGGATTTTCCAGACCCCACGACAGCACCCTTCTTTATTCCCTCCCTGTCTTTTGGTTTTTGGTTCTTTCCTTCCTAGGCACAAAAAAAAAAATATTTTTTTGGTTATATTGTTTAGTGTTACTTGTTTAAATTGTTTAATCTAGGTAGGAGTCCCTCTCTTGCTCTGAAATCCACTGAAGGGGTAGAGATGGGTGGATCCCTCTCTCTGTGGTGCTGTCGTGGGGTCTGGAAAATCCAATTACCTGTAAGTGTAATCATCATTTTCTGCTGCAACGCATCTAAATCTTGCGCATGTGCAGTGCACAACATTGTGTCCCACTGAGGGCATCAGATTTAACTCCTTCAACTGTGGAATGTAACTCTGCGGTGGAGGGGGCATACATATTGGAGCAGGGGGTGTCATGTTAGAGTCGAGAGGAGGTGGGCTTGGGCACTGGCAAGAGGCGTGCCAGGTCTTCTTCTGCCAAACACAGAACCAGAGATAGGTGCACACTGCCGTAACACTAAACCCTCACACTGATGTTAAAAATTGAGAGGTTAGTTCAACATATCCTACTAGGAGGACATGTCTTAAGCCTCGGGCACCAGCGTCAAGGTCTCTCAAGTAGCCCAAGGGCCCTAACACTCACCTACCTGCGCCATATGGGCGATATCAGGGGCCAGTGGGCAATTACAGGAGCATTAGGACGACTCACAAACATCTCCTCTGTTACCTCCAGCATGTAGCCATGCTTGCAATGGGAGGTGGGAGGTGTCTATGAGCCCTACCCAAGACTGACTGATATAGCCCAAAGCCTAGCAGGTGCACCCAAATGTGACCTGAAGATGAAAAACAGGCACATTTAAATTGGAGTTTATACACCTCCGTACATATATATATATAAACCATCAAAAAATGTGGTGATAAGAAAGCAGGATGCGCTCATACCCATATGCAGTTGTGCATTTCTATAGGGGAGCACATCCTGCACTTGTAGTCCGTTGCTAATGGCAATCACCAGCAAAAAATGCATACAATGGATGATGCCAGCAACGGACTACAAGTACCACAATGGACATCCTACATAAGATGAAATTTATGTGAGCCTCGGGTGAGGGTTTAGTGTTACGGCAGTGTGCACCTATCTCTGGTTCTGTGTTTGTTCTGAATTCTTGCCACATCCACATAAATTTCATCTTATGTAGGATGTCCATTGTGGTACTTGTAGTCCGTTGCTGGCATCATCCATTGTATGCATTTTTTGCTGGTGATTGCCATTAGCAACGGTCTTCTTCTGCCCCTCGGTGAGCACTTTGCAGGCATTGCATTTCAAACAAAGTTCTTTTTCTGACAATAGGGAACACCGATGGGTGAAAGAAAGGTTTATCAAGACAGGCGCTGTGACAGCGCAGAGCAGAAAACTGGTGTAAATGAAGATAAATTTGTCTCTGTTGTTGGCCACGTCCCTCTTCCACCCTTGCCACGTCTCCTTTTGGAAAAATGGCAAGGGCGTATGGGTGTAAAAAGAGGCACTTACAACTTTTTTTTTTTTTTTCTTCGAAAAATTGCATTTAAAAATTCGCAAACACACAGCTTTTCTGGTGCAAGGGAGGTGATAAATCTCCTCCTATGTGGTACTATGCAGTTCGATGATGTGGATAACAGATTCCCTTTAATAATTTCTACCTGGGTTCCAGTGGGTTACTAATGCCTCCAGGTTCCAGTGTTATCCAGGCCACAATAGCAGACACAAAACTAAGAGTGCATCCACAGAGGATGTAAAAAGCAGAGAGAAAAATCTGTGATAAATTTGTAGCAAAATTTAGCTGTGGATTTTTGCACCTTAGTGACCAAGCAATTATTTTTTTCATTTTTGGTCGAATCACAAGAACAGAGGCCCCATACCCTGAGGAGCCCACCTGAAATGGCCTGAGCAGCTGCTCAGTCCATTTCAGGGGGCTCCTCAGGGTACGGGCCACCTCCTCTCATGATCAGTGGGGGTCTCACCGGTAGGACCCCCACTGATCTGATAGTTATGCCCTGGTAGCATTTGAAAGTACAACTTGTCCTGCAAAAAACAAGTCCTCATACAGCTATGTTAACAGAAAATTAAAAAAGTTATGGCTTCAGGAGTGAAAAATGAAAATGCAAAAACGGAAAATCACTGCGTCTGGAAGGGATTAAAAATGTATGTTTGGTCTGCATCAGAAACCAAAATAATGCATGTATCCATGGTTTTTCATTGATGTGTGAGTAAACACATAAAAATTAATGGGTACATGTGCTATACGTGGAGAAAACAGACATTCACACCTACGTTGACTTTTCCGTTGCTCTGTTCTGTCGGAAGAACAGAAAGAAATGGATCCATTAAATGGATTGAATAATAGATACTAATGGAATAACTTCTATCTCCATCACTCATTGACTTAAAAGCTATGTAAACCACAGTATACATTTTTTTTTACGATTGCATGTTACTCATTTTTGGCTAAAAATAAAAAAATTCAATTGGCCTTTATTAAAAATATTGAGCTGTTCTGTCACAAAGGGTTTTTCTAGCTGTGTGACTGGTACTTTCGCTGACACTTTGTGCCGGTCGTCTGATAAATGTTATCTTTAAGTACTCATGAGTACTCATTTTATGAATGGGCGGCAGCAGCGTAGGGAGTACGGGCAGGAGCGCTCATTGCTGCTCCTGTCCATGCTCCCCGGACAATTACTAAGCCTACTTTCACTGTAGCGTTCCTATTTTCTAGTATTGAGATCCGTCATAGGGTCTAAATACCGTAAAAAAACGCTTCCATTTTGTCCCCATTCATTAGGGAACAGAACGGAGTGCTCCAAAATGCATTCCGTTCCGTTTGGCTGCATTCTCATACCGGAGAGCAGCAAAAATGCTAGTGTGAAAGTAACCTAACTGTTGACATAGTACATGGGTACGCTGTACCCATGTACTATGCCAGGATTAGCGGAGCGTGAGAAAACAGAGTTTTAAGCGCACAGGGAATGGTGTGCTTTAGGGATGTAAAAGTACAGTAAAATAGAAAATTATTAAAGTATATTAGAAAATTTTTATTTAGGGGATTAGGGACAACATATTAAAATTATTATTAAAGTTTATTACTACTAAGAGGTCATAAACACTTATTTAAGCCACATTCTTATCAGTAATATAAGAACTGGGCTATAATGTGTTTAAATAAAGGAGTCCGTCTGCTCCTGGTCTGACGGAAAAGACAGAAAATCCAGAGGGTGCTTCTAGAGCATCTCAGCTATGCACAGAAAAAAGGACGCCATATTTTTAATAAAGACCAATTACAAAAATTATTTTTAGCTAAAATGAGTACAATGCACTAATAAAAAAAAATTGCCCCAAAGGTGTACATAGCCTTTAAATGTTCCTTTTCGTCATGTATCCGTTATTTTGGACAGAAAGAAAGGTCCTCGGGCAGTAATTTTTCTTCTGTCAAAAATAACGGAAACATGACAGATCAGAGTCAAACTGATCAGAGCTGATGCTTATATTACACTATTGAAATCAACGGTAGTAATAACAAACATTGTTTCTGGTCTTTAACGGGACAGAACAATGGGAACCATTAGCGCTGATGTCCTCTTAGCCTAATCTGCCATTTGTGCTGCCTCCTGAGTCTTCTAGCAAATTGTTTTTCTCCCATTTTAATGCCTTCAATGCTTTCTTCTGCAGTCCCATTGAGAATGAATGCAGTAGCAGAGCACATGCTGAACCTGCCGCTCTAAGGACAGGGGAACGGGACTCCCATATTGGTGGGGGACCCCCGGGATAAGTTTAAAGGGGTATTCCCATCTCAGACAATGGTGGCATATCGCTAGGATATGCTCTCCTTGTCTGATAGGTGCGAGTCCCAGTGAAGTGGGGAGCGCTGTGGCTGGAGGACCCCAGATTTCTAGGGTCTGTCCACGACCAAGCGCTGCTCCCATAGAAGTAAATGGGAGCGCACCGCTCATGCTCCTATTCATTTCTATGGGGCAGACGGCGGCCCCATAGAGATAAATGGAGGGCGGCTGCGCAGGCGCAGTGTGCCCTCCGTTCATTTCCCCGCTCCGCTCTCATTGTAGAGATATCCTAGAGATATGTTCCATTGTCTGAGATGCGGAAACCCCTTTAACTCCTAAAGTACCTGAAGTTTTTTGTTGCAGCTTTCCAGCATTATTGATGCATCCATTTGAGGGTTTGTTTCATGGGACAAATTTTACTTTTTGGTGGGACCATTTTGGGGTAAATATAACTTTTTGGTTCAGACTTTTTTTGGGGAGCAGTAAACAAAAGAAAAAAGAATTCCACCATGGTTTTTTACTGTACAGCTTAACTACCATGTTACTTTTACTCTGTTTAATATTTTTGTTATCCCTCTGCTTTACCTCACAGATGCCATGATCGCGGCATCTGAGGAGTTAATTGACCGGTTTCAGCGTGATTGCCGATCCCGGTCAGTGTGGTTGGGTGTCTGCTGTATTATACAGCTCTGGCACCTGCCGCTTATTGAGCAGGCTCACTGCAGCAGCCCGCTCCATACAATTCCCTGCGCATAATGCCCTACATGTACGGCAATTATGTGTTTAAAGGGTTAATGTGAGGCACATGGTGGTGGTTATTTTTTAACCTCCATGTGCCTTTGTGTTTTATAGTAAGTGACACCATAATTAACCCCATTTTGCCCATTATATGAGGACATTATGGGGTCACTGTTACTATTGGGGTCCATTCAGACGTCCGCCTAGTGTTTGGCGGACCACAAAACACTGACGCCGCACATCGCCGGCACTTAATAGAGGATTCCTATACGGCTGCGGACAAGAATAGGACATGCCCTATTTTTTTTTTATGTGGAGCTGCGGACCGAAATGCGGACAGCACATTGTGTGCTGTCCGCATCTTTTCCGGCCCCATTGAAAATTAATGGGTCTGCACCCGTTCTGCATAATTGTGGAATGGATCCGAACCCATTCTACGGATGTGTGAATGGACCCTCAATGTGTCCACGTGCCTCACATTAATAAAGAAATACAGCATGAAGCAGATATCTACAAAAACTGAAGGAAACCTCCCTGGATGCTGATAAGTAAAAGGACCATTGATGATGTCGTTACCATGTGACCAGTAACGAGTAGAAAGTATTGGTGACATAGCGATGACATCATCACAGGTCCTTTAACTTATCAGCTTCCAGCACCGCGAGGATGTAGTGTCTTCCTCTCTCCTAACACTTCCCTATCAGGTCCTTCAGCTTTGTCATTGGTGGCAGTGGCCGGCCTTGTCACAGTGGAGAGGGTGGGACGCTTTGCACGCTCCCTGTTCTCTGATAGGGACTGATACTAAGCAGCACATTAATGGAGCTCAGTATCAAAAAAAACCCACCAATCCTGGTATCATATCGAACTGGGTATCATAGTATTGAAAAAGCATCAAGGGTGCAACCCTATTGGCTTTAGCCAGTGCAATGTTCATGTGGCCTAATATTGGCACCACCTGTCGGGGACGTAGTTAATGTGGATTTCACAATTCTGATAAATTCTAAATTGTACCACACTGAAATGGCGAATTAGTAGAATAAATGACATTAACTGCAAACTTCCGTGTCTAGTTTGCCGATTTAGGTTTCCAGCTTGACAGAGGGGCATGGCTTAAAATGCGGCAAGGTGCACCAAAATTTTGACACAAAAGTAAGTCAACCAAAAGTGTCTAGCCGTGCACTACATTTATTATACAGCATAAGTCACTGTTCTAAACTTGGCACAGTAGTACCCCACTAACTTCATACCTTTATACTTTTTAGTAACCATTCCCTGTTTCTCTACTTCATGACGGTGACAAGTGTGAACAGAATGGAGGTCAGGAGTGAGGTGACAGAAGTTATATTGAATATCACCCTGGAGATCATCCACCTGCTGACTGGAGAGGTGAGGGATTCTGGGAACATGCACTGTCCAGGATGTGTGTATATATATATATTTCATGGGTGCCATTCTCTATACACAGGATTACATTATAGTGAAGAACAAATTTGGAGAGTGTGTGATCTCTAGCAGCTATCCGAATATATCAGGAGAATGGAGCAAGAGCCAGAGTCAACCCATCATGGAGGAGCCTCCATCTCAATCAGTGACCCATGAGGGCAATGAGAAGAAAAATTCTGAGAAGATCCTTGAACTCACCAACAAAATAATTGAGCTGCTGGCTGGAGAGGTGAGCGCTGCTGGGAATGCTGGATAATTATATAGTAAGACATGGGATAGTTTGTCTGGATGACCTCTGGATCATTGTATGTGTCAGGTTCGTATAAGGTGTAAGGATATCTCTGTACATTTCTCTATGGAAGAGTGGGAATACATAGAAGGACACAAGGACATGTACAAGGACATCATCCTGGATGGCCACCAGCCCCTCACATCACCAGGTAAGGAGCTGTATTTATGAGTATAATATGAGAATCTCTTCAGAAGTTTACATTACAGGATTAATACATACCATTTGTCTCAAAGACAATCAAGTCTTCCAAGTAACTGTCATTCCTAGAAGAGGTGGCCCTCTAAAGAACTGAAAGCCATATTAGGGTCCATTCACATGTCCGCAATTCCGTTCCGCATTTTACAGAACAGAATTGCGGACCCATTCGTTTCAATGGGGACAAACGATGTCCCGGCCGGGGTCCACAATCGCGTTCCGAAAAAATAGAACATGTCCTATTCTTGTCTGCAATTGCGGACAAGAAAAGGCATTTTCTATGAGAGTACCGGCGATGTGCGGTCCACAAAATGCAGAACGCACATCGCCGGTTTCCGTGTTTTGCAGGATCCGCAAAACACACACGGACGTGTGAATGGACCCTTAGACAGGACGATATTGAGGAACAAGCGTTCATAGGAATGCACATTCCCAATGACTGGGCTGTATAATCATGCCTCTGATCAACAGATAAAGGAGCAAGCTCGTTTGTCGGCTGATTTGCATCTTTAATCGGAATGAAAGATGCTGGATTATCGGCAGCACATCTCCCTGTGTTATCTGGATTGTGCTGCTGATGACCATCACTGTGCCCCAGACTGTATAACAGGCCGATGCAAATGAGCGCCAATCAACATGTTTATAGTCGATCAGTGCTCGTCCTGCCTGAACACCGGGCAGTATAATAGAGCGCTTCCAATTCATTCAGGTCCCCTAAGTTACAACAGTGAATACACCAAAAGAACAAGATGTCAGGTACATGACAATAGAGGAAAAGGAACCTTTGGTTTCTCCATATTTATTTTCCACCAGTTTGGATGACAGACCATTCTAAAGAGACCATTTAGAGAATCTTTAGTCTGGTCATGGCTTGTAAACATGTAACAGCTTGGTTCTTAGTGGTTCTAATCAATCATCAAAGGATTATACAGAATGGGAATTTAAAGATGATTTAATTTATATTTTACAGGTCACCTTCATGACAATGCATCCTCACATGGGCAAGATTCTTCTTTCTCCAGGCAGTTAAATCATTCCAGTTGGAGCCATTTAAGAAACGATTCCAAGAAGGACACACATGATTTAATTGAAGTTTCATGTGATGAGGGAAGCTTAACATACATTAGCAATTATGTACCCAAAGATCAAGCACAATATTCATCTACTCAAGTTATTGAGAAACCAGTCTCATGTGATGGAGGAACCCTCATAGATACCAACATTTATACAACCACAGATGGTACCAAACAACATCCATCTACACATGTTTTGGAGGAACTAGTCTCTTGTGATGAAGAAAACCTTACAGACCCTGATATTTTTACACCAACAAATCCCACACAATATGACCCATCTCCTTATATTCAAGAGAAACCAGCCTCATGTGATGGAGAAACCCAAACAGACATCAACATTAATACGCCTACAAATGATAATGAACAAGATCCATCTACACATATCATGGTTGAACCAGTCTCCTGTGATGAAGAAAACCTTGCACACCTTAATTTTTATAC
This sequence comes from Bufotes viridis, assembly GCA_033119425.1. Lineage (NCBI taxonomy): Eukaryota > Metazoa > Chordata > Amphibia > Anura > Bufonidae > Bufotes > Bufotes viridis. Next base: position 468,828,192 of record CM065592.1, on the reverse strand, counting down.
AATCACAGATCCTATACAACGCAATCTGTCTCCTTATATTAAGGGGGAACCAGTCTCATGTGATGAAGGCCTCACAGAACCCAACACTGATCCAACCACGGCTCGTGCACAACAATATCCAACTACAACTATTAAGGAGGAGCCAGTCTCATGTGATGAAGATTTCACAGAACCCAACATTTGTATTCCCACAGACCATTTACAATATGCAGCTCCTCATATTAAAGAAGAACCAGTCTCATGTGATGAAGATCTCACAGAACCCAACAATTATACACCCACAGCTCATGCACAACAATATCCAACTACACATATCAAGGAAGAACCAGTCTCCTGTGATGAAGAACTGACAGAACCCAACTGTTATACACCCATGGACCATATACAATATCTGTCTCCTCATATTAAGGTGGAACCAGTCTCAGGTGATGGCCCCAACACGTATATACTAACAAATCATAGTCAGGAACACCAGTATGCTTATATTGAAATGGAACATGACTCAGAAAATGGAATTAACATTACCAGTCCTAATATATATACACAGAGATATCGTGTGCAACATCCAGCTACTCATGTTAAAAAGGAACCAGTCTCGTGTGATGGTGGAAGTACACACACAGATCACACACAACCAAATCCAACTACACATATTAAGGAGAAAACAGTATCATATGATGTACGAGACTTCATAAACGTATACAGTTACTATACACAATATCAACCTACACATGTTAAACAGGAGCCAGTTTTATGTCGAGGCAAAACCACATTTGCCCAACAAAATGAAGTACCAGTCACTAGTCGATTTGGATTCTTTAAAGAGACTGATCTTTGTAACGCTACAGACCATACACAAAACTTTCCATCTACTTGTGTTAAGGATAACATATCTGTACAACAATCACCAGCTTTAGGTAATACAGATGTAAAAACAGAAAACCCCCCATCACCTGTGAAGGTTATAGTACTGGCTCACTTAGTTGATGTAGATCACGCTAAACCAGGTAGCACAAGCAACAAATATGAGAATTTCCAGAGCCAGGAATGTGTTGCGAGCACTTCTTATCGTTTTAATCATGATATGAAGGAGACAAGGTTGTCTTTCAGAAATCGTTCTAGTTTAGTGAGAAAACCTGAAGCAGGTCAGACATTTGGTGACATTTCCAATCTTACAAAATACTCAAGGACTCATTCTAAGAAGAAAACTCCCCAATGTTCGGAATGTGGACAGTATTTCCTAAGGAAGGTCCAGCTTGATGCCCACCTAAAAATGCACGCAAAAGATAAGTCCTTTCAGTGTTCAGATTGTGGCAAAAAAAGTTTGGACAACGTTCAACTTTTGGATCGGGCAAAACATAACGGGGAAACAAAATATCTATGTTCTGTGTGTTGGAAACGTTCCGACAATAAAGCAGAGAAACCATTCCAGTGTCCTGAATGCGGCAAATGTTTCAGTATGTACTATGAACTCTTTCTTCATAAAAAGACTCACACAGAACAAAGTAACCATGAAGGCGAAAAACCATTCCAGTGCCATGAATGCGGCAAAAGTTTCAGTATCTATTATGAACTCTATATTCATAAAAAGACTCACATGGAAGACTCCTCTGAAGAACTGTGAAACCATATGAATGCCCAAGTCAGACAAAGCATTATGTTCCATGCAGGGTTTAAAGGGAATCTGTCAGCACATATTTGTAAATGGAGTCAATCCACTTTGTAGATGTTTGCCTTCCCCTGAATACAATGTACTTTCTCCCTTCCTTAATGGTGGTCCCAATTCTGAAAAACACATTTGTATTATATTAGGCTTAGCTCATTTTCCCTCCCGGTTGCACCCCCTCCACTTCAACAGGGACAGGAAGTGTAGATGTACCGTATTTTCCGGCGTATAAGACAACTCCCAACTTTTCCAGTTAAAATATAGGGTTTGAGCTATACTCGCCGTATAAGACTACCCCAGCCTCTCATGAGCTCCCTAGTCTCTCATCGGCCCCCAGCCTCTCATCATCCCCCAGCCTCTCATCAGCCCTCCGTACACAGGAGCAGGCAGTATGAAAACTTAGAGGCGGCGCAGGCATGTGTGGCAGGAAAGCCTGCTCCGCCCTGCATCTGCCTGCTCCTGTGCTCCCATCAACGTCTCCCTGCAAATCTGCCGGCCGGTCCCTGTCAAAAAGCACCAGACAGGGCCGGCCAGTCTTACTGTATGCACTGTGGCCGCCGGGCTCTCTCTCTTCCAGTAACTCACGTCTCGTATGCCATAAGCATAAGTAATACAATGCACAGACGTGAGTTACCAGAAGAGGGAGAGCCCGGCGGCCACAGCGCAATGATTTTAATACTGGGGGAGGGGGTTCTGAGGGAGCACTGCGCCACCAATGATTTTAATACTTGGGAGGAGGGCGCACTGCCCAATGCAAAGGAACGTTAAACACATTTCCGGCACCCGACCTCTGACAGGGAGCTGCGACGCACGGCAGTTAACCCCTAAGGTACGGCACCTGAGGGGTTAACTGATGCGGATCGCAGCGCCCGCGTCAGGTGTCATGTATTAAACGTTCATTCTCATTGAAGCGCGGTGCGCCCATCCCTCTCTCCTCAATGGTGGCAGCAGCAGCACTGGGGGAGGGGCTGCGTCCTTCTCCCGTGTGCTGCCTTACACCCGGCGTATAAGACGACCCCCGACTTTTGAGAAGATTTTCAGGTGTTCAGTCTACGCCGGAAAATATGGTAATTTTGCCTGGCCCTGAAATCATGTTTGTCGCATACGCAGTGCAGGGCTGGAGATTGCTGGGCAGATGGAGTCCGTGTTTTTCTCAAAAATAGGACCACTGATCAGGATTTGAGAAAGTCCATTGTATTCAGGGGTAAATTGCACATCTACAAAGTGGGTTGGCTTCATTTACATGTATATTCGGACAGATTCCCTTTAAACAATTTGAACGTTCAGAGAGTGAGAAAAGTTTCAGAAACCACTATCTTAAAGGGGTTGTCTCACTTCAGTGAATTGCATTTATTATGTAGACAAAGTTAATACAAGGCACTTACTGATTTATTGTGATCATCCATATTGCTTCCTTTGCTGGATTGATTCATTTTTCCATCACATTATACACTGCTCATTTCCATGGTTACGACCACCCTGAAATCCATCAGTGGTGGTCGTGCTTGCACACTATAGGAAAAAGTGCCAGCCTCTCTGGTGGCCGGGACCGTGGGAGCGCACATAGGCTGGTGCTTTTTCCTACAGTGTGCAAGCACGACCACCACTGATGGTCGTAACCATGGAAATGAGTAGTGTATAATATGATAAAAAATGAATCCAGCCAGCAAAGGAAGGCATATAGATGATAACAATACATTAGTAAGTGCCTTGTATTAACTTCCTCTACATAATAAATGCTATTTGCTGAAGTGAGACAAACCCTTTAAGGCACGTCAACAAACTCACTCGAGGGCTGGTACCTCATGAAATCAGGGAAATATCCAAATTGTTGTGGCTTCCTTTCATAAAAGACACTTCACTCTGCCCAGTTCATCATAGGACTTATCCCACAATCACTTGACATACCCTATTAAGTTAAGGGGTTGGACACCTTCTGGTTACTGTTGACCAATGTGTCTGTGAGATTACTATATGGCACTTAATAATATAGTCTTTGTTGAAGATCTGCACAATTTTCTGTATTTTCCATAAGGTATGTCCCTTGTTTACAAAGTCTTTTGTGCTGTCCACACACAGGTCCTGTCCAGAAGATGGCCGCTGATGGAGGGTCATGTGACCAGGTAAATCACCTCCATGTGATGTCTCCTCCATTCAAACACATTGCACCAGCACCAAACCCCTAACAGAACAAGTACAGAAGGCAGGTGCAGTGTACATAAATGGAGGAGGCATCACATGGAGGTGATTTCCTGGTCATATGATCCTCCATCAGTGGCCATCTTATGGACAGGATCTCTGCGCAAACAGCACATAAGACTTATGAAATATAGAAAATGGTGCAGAATTTCAACAAAGGCTATATTAGTAAGTGCCATATAATCTTGTTCTATACACATTGGTCAACAGTAACCAGAAAGTGCCCAACCCCTTTAATATAATAATGTATTTTTCCTGTCAAATATTACAGAATCGGTAAAGGAGGCTTGGACACAGATGTGAACAGAGTCTTAGTCCAAAAGCAAAGAATTTCTAATATTTATATTCTAAGAATGTATTTTTTAACAATCTCAAAAGCTCTCCTAGCGTCTAATCTCTTCATTGTGGGCAGAGTATGTCAACACCTTTTTAATAGAAAGATTGTAAAACTTTTAACTTGGTTTCATTCATACAATGTTCTAAATAATATAAAGGAGTCTCAACTTTTCAGCTATTTCCGCTCCTGTCTTTTATAGTCACTCTTGGGGGCATCTGAGGCTTCGTTCAGCTGTCATGTACACCACAATAATGGGTTACTTTAGATTTACTGTAGCCGACCTTTATTATTCTCTCTCATGCAGTGGAGAAGAGGGAACCCCTTTCTGTTTCTAAATGCGTTTGGGAGAGGGGGCTATTTATGAAATTTCTGTGCCCACCAATGTGTTGGAAATCAGCAAGCACTCCACACAAAGTATTGGGTAGCTGTGATATATGTTTATTCTTTACAGCATGTAGAGCAGGCATCTTCAAACTGCGGCCCTCCAGATGTTGCAAAACTACAACTCCCAGCATGCCCGAACAGCCTACAGATATCAGCCTACAGCAGGGAATTGTGGGAGTTGTAGTTTTACAACAGCTGGAGGGCCGCAGTTTGAGGATGCCTGATGTAGAGTAGCTTCATCCAAAAATGTTGACTTAGTTAGCAATGAGAACCTCCAGTCATGTTCCCCTATATTCACAGGGTTACTATTCTGCATAGTGGTGTCAGCTGCTTGTCTATTCTAAACCACTACGAAAAGCAACTTCATTGGAAATATGTGATCTCATTGGTATATTGGCTTTAACATTGTCTTACATTCAACAGGACTTAGTTATCCAACAAACGTTTAGTCCAGTGTTCCTCAACCCCAGTCCTCAGGGCCCACCTGCCGGTCATGATTTGAGAATATCCCACATAATGAATACCCGTGGTAAGTCCTGATACACTGACACCAATTATATCACCTGCTCAGTACTAAGGAAATCCTGAAAACCTGACCGGCAGGTGGGCCCTGAGGACTGGAGTTGAGGAACACTGATTTAGTAGATGTCTCCCCAAGGTTTATAGAATTGACATGTCAAACTGGGCCAATCTCCAGTGGAATTCCATATGAATAGTTTTATTCTTGTTCACGTTTGAAATATGGGAAGATGGCCCTTAGATATATATGAATCCAAATAATGACATAAATAGCTTCAAAGTATTCTAAGCTTCATGCTCATATCAAGCCAACATCGACCTAACAGAACAATAATAACATAGTAACATAGTACATAAGGCCGAAAAAAGACATTTGTCCATCCAGTTTGGCCTGTTATCCTGCTAGTTCAGAGATGCTCAACCTGCGGCCCTCCAGCTGTTGTAAAACTACAACTCCCACCATGCCCTGCTGTAGGCTGATAGGTGTAGGCTGTTCAGGCATGCTGGGGGTTGTAGTTTTGCAACAGCTGGAGGGCCGCAGGTTGAGCATGCCTGTGCTAGTTGATCTAGAGGAAGGCAAAAAAAACCTGTGAGGCAGAAGCCAATTTTCCCTACTTAAGGGGAAAGAAATTCCTTCCCGACTCCAATCAGGCAATCAGAATAACTCCCTGGATCAACGACCCCTCTCTAGTGACTATAACCTGTAATATTATTACACTCCAGAAATACATCCAGGCCCCTCCTGAATTCCTTTATTGTACTAACCATCACCACCTCCTCAGGCAGAGAGTTCCATAGTCTCACTGCTCTTACCGTGAAGAACCCGTTTCTATGTGTACAAACCTTCTTTCCTCCAGACGCAGAGGATGTCCCCTCGTCACAGTCACAATCCTGGGGATAAATAGATGATGGGCGAGATCTCTGTACTGACCCCTGATATATTTATACATAGTTATATTAGATCTCCCCTCAGTCGTCTTTTTTCTAGAGTGAATAACCCTAATTTTGATAACCTTTCAGGGTACTGTAGTTGCCCCATTCCAGTTATTACTTTAGTTACCCTCCTCTGAACCCTCTCCAGCTCTGCTATGTCTGTCTTGTTCACAGGAGCCCAGAACTGTACACAGTACTCCATGTGGTCTGACTAGTGATTTGTAAAGTGGTAGGACTATGTTCTCATCACGGCATCTATGCCCCTTTTGATGCAACCCATTATCTTATTGGCCTTGGCAGTAGCTGCCTGACACTGGTTTTTGGAGCTTAGTTTGCTGTTTATTTTCCATGTCAGTGTTATTCAGTGTTTTACCATTTAGTATGTACGGGTGACTTTCATTATTCCTTCCCACGTGCATAACTTTACATTTGTCAGTGTTAAACCTCATCTGCCATGTATCTGCCCAAGCCTCTTCAGTGTTAATTACTTTACACAGTTTAGTGTCGTCTGCAAAAATTGATATTTTGATATTTTACTATGCAATTTCAGAGAAAACAATCATTTAATGAAGTCATCTAAAATTCCAGTGAACAAATTGTCTTCTAGAGGGATGGTCCTCTCCCATAAGTGAGCCACTATATAGAATGGGATACAGAATTGAAATTAATCACAGAAGAATCTGGTCAAGATTAAAAGGGTTCTCTGGCATTGAGGTATGAACAATGGGTCATCAATATAACATCAGCGGGGGTCTTACTCCCATAACCCCACCATGCCTTTTATGGATTGAGTATTATGAATCAGTAATCTGTTAGAATAATATGGGATCTACAAGAAGAAATCTTGTGCAAGTGCAAGGTTCCAACGGTTGTCATATTCTATAGATATTCTTGCTTAGCCACAGTTCACTAATACATTGCCATATGGAGGTGTGACACAGGCTTGATGCACATGGCTAGGCTGTGTTTGAGTCTTGGTGTGTACTCTTAAATCATGAAAATGTTAAGGTAAGAATGCATTAGTGGGGTTTTCCAAGCTAATGATCAGGGCTGTGGAGTCGGTAGATAAATTTTCCGACTCCTACTCCTCAGATTTTGAAACTTCCGACTCCGACTCCTCTGTATTTAATATGCAAATACGAAGCTGTTCCACCAAGTTCTTCTAATCTCCTCTAGCACAGAGATGTAGTTGAGCAGAAGCTGCTGCCTTCTCCTTTGTGTGCTGATCTTCTGCTGAAGATAGAGCAGTGGGAGGATCCAGGAAGGGGCAGGGGAAGGGGAATTTATTTTAAAACATGATTTTCCTAGTAGAATCCCATAGTCTTGTTTGAAATTTAAGCTAACAATCTGAGTTTACATGTTTTATAGCCTTAGCTGAATGATAGCAGTTTTTCAAATGGTTTACAGCTTCAGTCTTGAACTATTGACTATACATTCCCTTCACTTATACAAGTGTCTCCAGTCCTTAATCAGTTATCAGTGAGAGGCGAGGATAACCATGGGTTCCCTGTAACAGCAGACCACAAGACAATGGAAAGTGTAAGTATTGCCGCTCCTTAAAGGGACACTGACAGGCTGATTTTCCAGCTAAAGATATATATATATATACTGGTATTCATCAGAGAATTAGGAATAAAACTATACTAATGTTACCCCCAGTTAAGCTGTACTTGTGTTTAAAAACATTTTAATCTGTATGCAAATTCACTATCTTTGTGCCCAATGGGGCAGCGTCTCCTGCGGCTTTGTGCCCAGCCGCGCCCGAGTACAGCTTCCCAGCGCTGTTCCCCTCGTTATTATTCACTGCACTGGCCTTTTTTTCAGGCTAGCCGAACGCTGAATTCCTGCGCAGGCGCACGTGTAGAGTGCTGGCAGCAGCCTCGTCTGGCTATGCTGAGGCTGTGCCAGCTTTCTCTCTTCCTCCTCGCTACCAAGTCCGGTCTAGTGCTGCCAGTACTCTACATGTGCGCCTGCCCCCTTGGGCACAAAGGTAGAGAATTTGCATATTGATTAATACGTTTTTAAACACAAGTAAACCTCAACTGGGGGTAACAGTCGTCTAGTTGTATTCCTAATCCTCTGATGAATACCAGCAGATATATCAGCCTGTCAGTGTCCCTTTAACTGCATAGTAAAGCATATGAAAAGCATGCTTCTTCACGGTCACTTAACGTCTTTGTTTAGCGGTAACGTGACGCACTGCATGCATTGGCCTTTATTCTTACACTAGAGAAGTAATTAATTATAACTTTATCTGAATTGGGACATTTAAACGTGCTTTTTTTTTTATTCCAATTTTTTTTTATTCCAATTTAAATCTAGTAGGAGTCGGAGTCGGTCCATTTTTTTCCGACTCCAGGTACCCAAAATTGACTCCGACTCCTCGACTCCGACTCCACAGCCCTGCTAATGATATTGATGACCTATCATCAGAATAGGTTATCAATATCAGATCGGTGGTGCTTCGACAGCCAGCATTCCCACTGAGCAGCTGCCGGAACCACCACCGAGAACATAGCTGGAAGCACCACTCCATTCAAAGTGTCAGGTTAGGTTTCTGCAGTTTAGCTCCCACCAACCTGATATTGATTACCTATCCAGAGAATAGCTCATCCATATTGTTAGCACAGAAAACCCCTTTAAAGTTGTTGTCCAGGTTTTTACTATTGATGACCTATGCTCAGGATAGGTCATCAATATTAGATCGGTGGGGGTCTGACACCCAGCACCCCCGCCAATCAGCTGTATGAGGAGACGGTGTGTGCATGTGCCGTCTCTCTTCCTGCTCACAGCTGCTGTCTATGGCAAAGACCACAGACGGCAGCAGCGGACAGGAAGAGACAAGAAAGACGGCACGTGTACACTGCGCGCGCTGTTTCCTCATACAGCTGATGTGCCAGGAGTTGGACCCCTGCCGATCTGATATTGATGACCTATCCTGAGGATAGGTCATCAATATTAAAAGCCCAGACAACCCCTTTAAATCAGTTGTCTACTTTTAATTAAAGCTATTAGATCTCTAGGACCTAAGGGCTCTTTCACACTAGCGTTTTTATTTTCCGGCATAGAGATCCGTCGTCTGGTCTCTATTCCGGAAAAATCCTGATCATGATTATCCCAATGCATTCTGAATGGAGAGAAATCCGTTCAGGATGCATCAGGATGTCTTCAGTTCAGGACCGGAAAGTTGTTTGGCCGGAGAAAATACTGCAGCATGCTGCGCTTTTTGCTCCGGCCAAAGATCCTGAACACTTGCCGCAAGGCCGGATCCGGAATTAATGCCCATTGAAATGTATTAATTCGGATCCGGACTTAAGCTAAACGTCGTTTCGGCGCATCGCCGGATCCGACGTTTAGCTTTTTCTCAATGGTTACCATGGCAGCCAGGACACTAAAGTCCTGGTTGCCATGGTAAAGTGTAGTGGGGAGCGGGGGAGCAGTATACTTACCGCCCGTGCGGCTCCCGGGGCGCTCCAGAGTGACGTCAGGGCGCCCCAGGCGCTCTGATGTCATTGTGAAGCGCCCCGGGAGCCGCACGGACTGTAAGTATACCGCTCCCCCGCTTCCCACTACTACTATGGCAACCAGGACTTTAATAGCGTCCTGGCTGCCATAGGCCTCTTTCACACGAGCGTGTCCGGATTAGGTCCGGATGCGTTGCGGATGCGTTCAGTGAAAACTGTGCAATTTCACAGGCAAAGCCATTCAGTTTTGTCTGCGATTGCGTTCAGTTTTTTCCGTGCGAGTGCAATGCTTTTTGATGTGTTTTTCACGCGCGTGATAAAAAACTGAAGGTTTACAAACAACATCTCCTAGCAACCATCAGTGAAAAACGCAACGCACTCGCACTTGCTTGCAGATGCAAAGCGTTGTTCAAGCAGCTCCATTCACTTCTATGGGACTAGGGCTGTGTGAAAAACGCAGAATATAGAACATGCTGCGATTTTCACGCAACGCACAAGTGATGCGTGAAAAAAAACGCTCATGTACACAGACCCATTGAAATGAATGGGTCCGGATTTAGTGCGGGTGCAATGCGTCCTCCTCACGCATTGCACCCGCACGGAAAACTCGCCCGTGTGAAAGGGGCCTAAGACAACTCACAGATGATGTAAAAACTGTTGTAGGGAATTATTTCTACAAACTCCTGATTTTAAAGAAATATATTCACCCATAACTTTCATTACTTAGAATGGCACATTTTGTCTAGGGAGCAATCATTAGGAGAAATAAAATGGCCGCCGTCCTATCAGTACACACAAAACCTGTCCTAATCGCACAGGAGGACAAGTTACTTCACCACAATGAGCCATAGTGCTGCCTCATCCTTCTCTCTGCTCTGTTTGTCAGGAATCATGATCCTGAATATAGGTGAATCTCTGTTGGAATGGAGATAATGAGACATGAGAGGAGGGTGAGGTGTGAATAATGAGCAGCAGAACTTGTTTACAGTCTATATTACCACAGCAACACATTACCACAGCCTGTCCTGTCCATCCTCTCTGTACTTCATGTCTCCTCATGAACTAAAGTCCCCAGAGATTCAGCTGAATATCTTCTTATCTGTATTCAGGATCATAATCCCTGACAAGTAGGAGAGGAGGCTGAGGCAGGTCTTTAGCTCAGTGTTGTAAAGTAACTTTTCCTGCTGTGTGATCAGGACAGGTTTTGTGTGAACTAATAGGACCGTGGCCATTTTGTTTTCCCTGATGATTGCTCCCCAGACAAAATGAGCCATTATAAATAATGAAAGGTATTTGAGAATATATTTATAATAAAGTAATATATAAGTATTTTCATTGTCTTAATTCCCGGAGAACCCCTTTAACATTCCATACGAGGTATTGGGAATCTGGAAAAAAATATGAATGTGGTGGAATTGGGAAAAAAATTAAATTGCGCCATTGTTTTATGGGTTTAGATTTTACAGTTGTCACTATGCGATAAAAATGAAGTTACTTTTATTCTGCAGATCAGTACAATTACAGTGATATGAAATTTATATACTTTTTCTTATGTTTTAAAGAGGTATTCCAGTTTCATTGAATTGATTAACTATCCTCGGAATTAAGCCTCATTCACACATCCGTGTCCGTGCACAAATCCGTGAGCAGGTGGTCAGTGATGCATCCGCGAAGGATCCGTGTTGGGTCCGCATGTCCGTTTTTTGCTGTCCGTGCTGCATCCATGTTTCACTGACACTGAACAGCTGAAAAATAATTTTCAAAGCATCTCTTCTTAATGATCTGTGAATGGCATCCGTGTTGCATCCGTGGTTTTTACCGACCCATAGACTATACCCATAGACTATAATAGGGGTGATGGATCCGTGAACACGGACAAAGTAGAGCATGCATCGGTGCTAAAAACACTGACCCATGGACCGTGCTAAAACACTGATGTCTGAATACACACATTGAAATGAATGGGGACGTTTGCTTTCCGTGTAGAACACGTACGTGAAATACTGATGTGTAAATGAGGCTTTAGTCATCTTTTTCAGATTGGTAGAGGCCCAACTCTCAGCAGTATAATTACAGCTGTTTGTCTCATTCATGTAAATGGGAGAGGAAGTTGTAATTGCCCTGCTCCACTGCTACAATGTAGACTGCATGATGGTAAACGATGAAGAGAACGCGGTGCTCGCATAAGTGTAGGGGCGCGGCGAGTCAGACACCCACTGATCTGATATTGATGACCTATCCTATCACAAAAATAATCTGCATCGGCATATTCTGACACACATAACTCTTTTTATATTTCTATCTTCATAGCTGTGGAAGGTTTCTTTTTATGCAAGCTGGAGTTTTTATTAATACCATTTTGGTTATATTTGTTCACTTTTTATTACATTTTTTTGGGAGGTGAAGTGACCAAAGGTTTGTCCATTTAGATTTTTTTCTCCTGTTAGACATTCACCATACAGGATAAATACTTTTAGGCCTCTTTCACACGGGTGTCACGTTTGACGCCCGGATAAGAGGCGGGTTCGTTGCGGGAATATGCTCGTTTTTCCCGCGCGGGTGCAAACGTTTGTAATGCGTTTTGCACGCGTGTGAGAAAAAACGCCATATTTGGTACCCAACCCGAAGCCGGACTTCATCACTGAAGTCCGGTTTCAGGTCTTTTGGAGAATTGATTATTTTCCCTTATAACATGGTTATAAGGGGAAATAATAGCGTTCTTAATAAAGAATGCATAGTAAAATGAAGTGGAAGGGGTTAAAAATAATAAAAGTTAACTTACCTTAGCCACTTGATTGCGTGGTTGCGATCTGTCCTCTCTTTCCCAGCATCAGCTAAGATCTAAAGGACATGTGATGACGTCACATCACATGGTCCAATCACATGGTCCATCTTACCATGGTGATGGACCATGTGATGTGACGTCATCACAGGTCCTTTAGATCTTAGATGCTGCAGGGAAAGAGAGGACAGATCACGACTACGCGATCAAGTGGTTAAGGTAAGTTAACTTTTATTATTTTTAACCCCTTCCACTTCATTTAACAATGCATTCTTTATTAAGAATGTTATTATTTTCCCTTATAACCATGTTATAAGGGAAAATAATAGAGATCGGGTCCCGTTGCTAAGCAACAATGCGGGAAAATCGCAACGCATCCGCACTTGCTTGCGGATGCTTGCGATTTTCCGCAGCCCCATTCACTTCTATGGGGCCTGCGTTGCGTGAAAACGCAGAATATAGAACATGCTGCGATTTTCACGCAACGCAGAAGTGATGCGTGAAAATCACCGCTCATGTGCACAGCCCCATAGAAATGAATGGGTCCGGATTCAGTGCGGGTGCAATGCGTCCTCCTCACGCATTGCACCCGCGCGAAAAACTCGCCCGTGTGAAAGGGGCCTTATTTTTTTCATAACTACGGCATTGTAGGACACTTCTTTAGCAATGATGTTATTTTTTTATGTAAAATAGGGAAAGGAGGAGTATTTGAACAATGGTTTACAGTCTATGGGGAAAACGTGTAAGCCTGAGGCATGGCTCAATAGGAATTTAACTATAACATCACTGGGTGCACTCTCAAGGCTCCAAGGCTTAACAACCAAAAGGTTTTCACAATCATGTCACAGAGGGGGGCGTTTGGTCACTGAGACGAACCCTCTGGGTGCAAGCTGCTCAGATCATGGACATTGGTGGCGGGTGTCTGCTGTGTAAAACAGAAGGCACCCATTGTCTAGGGCACCTGCATAGCTCCTAAACAGGCGCAATCTTTGAATACCCGGCTTCTGTACAGTGGAAGCCAGGAAAGGGTTAACTTTCTGGAGTAGAACTGTTTTATGTAAGGATGAGCTACTGTAATTTTAGTTGCTAGCGGAACATCCAGTATATAGACAAAAGTATTGGTACACCTACCCAATATGAAGTTGATGCCCTCTTTGCATCTAAAAAACCTTCCACTCTTCTGGGAAGTCTTTCTACAAGATTTCAGTGTGTCTTTTTTGTGGTTTTTTTTTGTCCATTCAGGTCAGACACTGATGTTGGATGAGAGAGCTTGGCTCGCAATCTCCGTTCTAGTTCATCTCAACGACGTTCAGTGGGGTTGAGGTCAGGACTGTGTATAACTATAACCCAGTCCAATTCCTCCACACCAAACCATGCCTGCTTGGACCCAGCTTTCTGCTCAGGGGGCACAGTCCAGAAAAGGGCCTTCGCCAAACTGTTCCCGCAAAGTGCCAACCCCTGAAAAACAACTCCATAGCATTATACCGCCTAGATGAAACTTTACAGTTGGCACAATGGAGTCAGGCAACGTTCTTCTGGCATTTGCCAAACCCGAACTTGTCCATCAGGTTGCCAGACGGAGAAGTGCGATATGTCACCCCACAGAACACGTTTCCACTGCTCCAGAGATTTGGAGGCAATTTTGCTGGTGTTTTTAATATTATTCCAAACCACTAGACTGCGAGAAGAGTGGGAGCGAGACATTTTGGCCTCACATATGATGAGAGGCAGAGAACATAGGGATGGGAGAGATGTCTGGAATATCCAGTGGCATACTTGATGAATCATGTAACCTAGTCAGAAGCGCCATCATTGGCGCTTAATAATAGTTACATACAGTGAGGAAAATAAGTATTTGATACACTGGCGATTTTGGAAGTTTTCCCACCTACAAGAATGGAGAGGTCTGTAATTTTTATCGTAGGTACACTTCAACTGTGACAGAATCTAAAAAAAATCCAGAAAATCACATTGTATGATTTTTAAACAATTAATTAGCATTTTATTGCATGAAATAAGTATTTGATACAATAGAAAAACAGAACTGAATATTTGGTACAGAAGCCTTTGTTTGCAATTACAACCTATCTGCAATGCTCTTACTGAGGGAAGGAGGTTGTTGGCCAAAATCTCACGATACATGGCCCCATCCATCCTCCCTTCAGTACGGTGCAGTCGTCCTGTCCCCTTTGCAGAAAAGCAACTTCAATCTTTGAGACTGTGGTTCCAGCTCTCTTCAGGTCACTGACCAGGTCCTCCCGTGTAGTTCTGGGCTGATTCCTGTCCTTTCTCAGAATCATCCTTACCCCACGAGACAACATCTTGCATGGAGCTCTAGACCGAGGGAGATCGACAGTCATCTTGTGTTTCTTCCATTTTCTAATAATTGCGCCTACAGTTGTTGCCTTCTCACCAAGCTGCTTGCCTATTGCCCTGTAGCCCATCCCAGCCCTGTGCAGGTCTATAATTTTGTCCCTGGTGTCCTTAGACAGCTCTTTGGTCTTGGCCATGGTGGAGAGGTTGGAGTGGGATTTATTGAGTGCGGACAGGTGTCTTTTATACAGGTAACGAGTGCAGAGTAGGAGGGCTTCTTAAAGAAAAATAACGGGTCTGTGAGAGACAGAATTCTTGCTGGTTGGTAGGTGATCAAATACTTATTTCATGCAATAACATGCTAATTAATTATTTAAAAATCCTACAATGTGATTTTCTGGATTTTTTTTAGATTCTGTCTCTCACACTACGATAAAAATTACAGACGTCTCCATTCTATGTAGGTGGGAAAACTTGCACAATTGCCAGTGTGTGTTGGTCCTTTTCCTCACAGCGCACAGAACTGGAAACCGATGTAGCGCATATTTCAAGCCTATGGGCAAATCCTTTACATTTTGTCTGCATTACTTTACCGCTCTTCTTTTGTTGGGCTTATCCATGTAAAAATGATAATTCCACTTACCAGTAATTTCATTTTCCTGAGCCCATGACAGCGCCAGGAGAGATGGTCCATGTCCCAGGACAGGAAACCTGCAGACATAAAAAGTGGCACCTCCCTCCATCCTCAGTGGGTGGCAGAGGAGAGAGGCTGCCTACACTGACAAATCCACATTCCAGGATAGGTCTTCATCATGTTTCTTCCAGAAGAATTCTTACCTCTTCATCCTTCTCTTTTCAAGAGGTTGATTATCGACGGGGTAGCCCTGCAGTAAGTTTTGGCCAGTCTATCCACTGAAGAGGATAACCCAGCACTCCGGCAGACGGAATGCATTTTTGTATCCAGAATACCCCTTTAGGTTTTAAGCAGAATCCCAGACCCTCATCATCCAACACTAACCTCCATGCACTTCACATTTGTGCATACACATTGCATGCGAAAAACGTTTCCAGTAGAGTGGATGAGAATTTTAAATTTTATACAACAAAATCAACGTAAAACTTGTACCGCGATGCAGAGTTCAAATCCACCGCACGTCAATTTATGTTGTGTATTTACCCCAAAGTGCGAAATTTGGTGCTGCTACAGATTTCCTGCTACATGTGACTAACCATATGGCCCGTTCACACGGAAGGATTTTGGAGCAGAAACCGCGCCAAGGTTCTGCCGGCGGGTGCATGGTGTCTGCCTCCCATTTTCATAGGCAGACATCATTGCATTTCTGTGAGCAGCTGTTTTTTAACTGTGACCGGTGTCCAGGCGGACGCTGTTTGATGTCGCCGCGGGTGCTCGCTTGCAGTTTAGTTCCATTCAGTGGAGCTAAGCTGCGAGCCATATCCGCGGTATTCAATGTAAACAACCGTAGAAGAAGGCATGGCAGTTTCCGCCACAGAGCACACGGTGGATTTTGAAGACATTGCATATTTTGTATACACAGACATTAACCTGCTGTGGAGGTTGTTTGTGCAGTTCTGCATCTTATGTGTAATGTTTTCTCCAAAGACTTCAATGGAGTTGTTAAAATTATCAGAAGATCCAGAACAAAAAACTTCCAAAAGTGCAATAAATAGCGTGGATTTATGTGTGGGTTTTTTGTGTTGTTTTCATGCAGATTTTCTGCCTACAAATCATAGAGATGAAAATAGACAAATCACCGGGACCAGATGGAATGGACACCCGCATCCTACGGCCCTTTATCCAATACATTTTAGAACTGTAAGGGTTACATAGTATCATGAATCAATATAATGCTATGTGAATCCCGTCAGTGCTGGAAGGTCAGACCAGGAGCTGTGATACGGACTCGTTGCGGGAGGAACGCTCGTCTACAAGGGGCCTAAGAGAATTAAGTAATATCATAGCCAGACCCTTAATTCTGATATTTAAAAGGGTTGTCTCATTATGGACAATGGGGGCATATTGCTAGGATATGCCCCCATTGTCTTATAGGTGCGAGTCTCACTGCTAGGAACCGCACCTATATCGAAAACGGAGCCCTGCAAGGTGGTGGCTGGAGGACTATCAGTCGGTACCATAAAAATGAATGGGAGCGGGGGCCGCGGTACGCTCCCATTCACTTCTATGGGGCCGACGGAAATAGCCGAGCCGACTATTTTCGCCGGCCCCATAGAAAAAAAATGGAGGGCGCATGTGCAGTGCACCCTCCTTCACTTGCGGGTCCTAGTTCTCAATATAGGTTTGGGTCCCAGCTGTGGGACTCACACCAGTAAGATAATGTCCTATTGTCCATGATGAGACAACCCCTTTAAGGACTCTATGCTGACAGGGAGCGTGCCACAGGATTGGCGCTTAGCAAATGTGGTGCCAATTTTTTAAAAAAAGGGGCAAAACCAGAGCCTGAAAACTATAGGCCAATAAGTTTAAAATCTGTCGTGGGTAAGGCTACTTTCACGCTAGAGTTTTTTTTGCGGATCCGTCATGGATCTGCAAAAACACTTCCGTTACAATAATACAAGCGCATGCATCGTTCATGAATGGATCCGGTTGTATTATGTCTTCTATAGCCATGACGGATCCGTCTTGAACACCATTTAAAGTCAATGGGGGACGGATCCGTTTTCTATTGTGTCAGAGAAAACGTTTGGCTCTGCTTCGTCAGACGGACAACAAAACGCTACAGGCAACCTTTCGGTGTCCACCTCCAGAGCGGAATGGTGACTGAACGGAGCCTAACTGATGCATTCTGAGCGGATCCTTTTCCATTCAGAATGCATTGGGGCAGAATTGATCCGTTTTGGACCGCTTGTGAGATCCCTGAAATGGATCTCACGAACGGAAAACCAAAACGCCAGTGTGAAAGTAGCCTTAGGCCTAATTCACACGTCCGTAGTGTGTTTTGCGGAAACACGGATCCGCAAAACACGGACGGCTGCAATGTGCATTCCGCACATTGCTGGCACCATATAGAGAATGCCTTTTCTTGTCCGCAATTGCGGACAAGAATAGGACATGTTCTATTTTTTTGCGAAAATGCGGACATCACATAGTGTGCTGTCCACATCCATTCCTGCCCCTTTGAAATAAATGGGTCTGCAACCCTTCCGCAAAATTGCGGATGGGATGCGGATCCATTTTGCGGACGTGTGAATTAGGCCTTAAGGTGTTTGAAGATACTATCTTGGAGTATCTCAATAAATATAAGCAAATAACACAACGAATAAATGTTTTTCGCATGCTGTCCGCGTCCATTGTTCCGTTCCGCGGTCCCACAAAAAAGATAGGGCTTGTCCTATTCTTGTCCACATTACAGACAAGCGTGGGCATTTTCTATCATAGTGCCGGCCATGTATGGTCTGCAAATTGTGGGACGCACGTGGGCTGGTAGCCGCAATTTGCAGACCGCAAAACACTACGGTCATCTGAATGAGCCCTTTGGGTACCTGCACACGCTGCACATTACGTGTTTTTTTCTGCGGATTTTCACGTGAAAAAATGAGAGTAATCCGGTACCAGCAAAGTGTATGAGATTTGATCTCAAATCCACTTTGGGGGAGATTTATCAAAACTGGTGTAAAGGAAAACTGGCTTAGTTGCCCCTAGCAACCAATTGCTAAATCTCCCCCTTTAAGTATTTTTTATGCCTCAGTCGCATGTATAATCCCCCCTAACACTGGTGGTCACTTGAGACACAAACACTAGACAAAAACACCCTGCAAACAGACACAGCCCCTCTACCTGCACAAGCAGACATACACAGCTCTGCTACATGAACAGGCAGACATACACAGCTCTGCTACATGGACAGGCAGACATACACAGCTCTGCTGCATGGACAGGCAGACATACACAGCTCTGCTACATGGACAGGCAGACATACACAGCTCTGCTACATGGACAGGCAGACATACACAGCTCTGCTACATGGACAGGCAGACATACACAGCTCTGCTACATGGACAGGCAGACATACACAGCTCTGCTACATGGACAGGCAGACATACACAGCTCTGCTACATGGACAGGCAGACATACACAGCTCTGCTACATGGACAGGCAGACATACACAGCTCTGCTACATGGACAGGCAGACATACACAGCTCTGCTACATGGACAGGCAGACATACACAGCTCTGCTACATGGACAGGCAGACATACACAGCTCTGCTACATGGACAGGCAGACATACACAGCTCTGCTACATGGACAGGCAGACATACACAGCTCTGCTACATGGACAGGCAGACATACACAGCTCTGCTACATGGACAGGCAGACATACACAGCTCTGCTACATGGACAGGCAGACATACACAGCTCTGCTACATGGACAGGCAGACATACACAGCTCTGCTACATGGACAGGCAGACATACACAGCTCTGCTACATGGACAGGCAGACATACACAGCTCTGCTACATGGACAGGCAGACATACACAGCTCTGCTACATGGACAGGCAAACAAACACACTTTGCGAACAGGCAAACAAACACACTCTGCAAACAGACACAGCACTGCTACATGGACAGGCAGACATACACACTCTGCAAACAGACACAGCACTGCTACATGGACAGGCAGACATACACACTCTGCAAACAGACACAGCACTGCTACATGAACAGGCAGACATACACACTGCAAACAGACACAGCTCTGCTACATGAACAGGCAGACACACAGCACTGCTACATGAACAGGCAGACATACACACTGCAAACAGACACAGCTCTGCTACATGAACAGGCAGACATACACACTGCAAACAGACACATCACTGCTACATGAACAGGCAGACATACACAGCACTGCTACATGGACAGGCAGACATACACAGCTCTGCTACATGAACAGGCAGACATACACAGCTCTGCTAACAGACACATCTCTGCTACATGAACAGACAGACATACACAGCTCTGCTACATGAACAGGCAGACACACTACGTGTATGTACTACGTGTAAAAAGCACGAATCCATCCCGTCCCGACCTATGCATACTGCAATATACCTGTACAAACACAGCTCTGCTACATGCCCCCACACACAGACTCATTGAAGAAGCAATCCTGACCTCTTCTACGTGCAACAATCACTACAACAGCTCTGCTGCGCACAAAATCCACACAAGCTGCAAGTACAATCCCATCGCTGTTGACCTACATCCTGCGCACCTGTGTGCAAAAAGCAACAAACACGGCTCCGCTACACCGCGCATGGTACAAGTACAAGGGCAGCTGTGTGCGGTTCACCAAGTAGAAAGCGAGCTTTGTCTGCGAGCACAGCAGTGTGGTGCCTCCCTACACACACAGCTCTGCTGCCTGCAGGCTAGGAGCACAATGTGCGCTCTGCTGACACATGAAGGACACAAAGCAGCGCTCCCTACCCGGTGAGCGGTCACATGACCCGGCCTCATCCATTCTCCCCTCTGTATTGTCTGTGAGGCCATGATGCTGGAGGAGTGGTGGCCATTTTCTTGTGGCTCATAGCATGTCTCCCAGAATACCCTGTGCTTCCTGCTGTATGCTTCTACTTTGAGGGGATCATTTTTTGTTGTTGTGGAGGTCCCTTACTTATCAGGATACCAGGTAAGAGACTGTAAGGGGAGGGGGCCCATATTTATTAAATTGATGCCGGACAGTTGTATCCACAAGATAATGAATCACAGTAGAGGGAGGTCATTTTCAGGGGGGGCTGATCACAGGGGGACCGCCTAAGGCTGCATCGGTCCAGGGAGAAATGGCGTGGTCCAACGCAGCTGCTGTTTATGGTAGCCTTTAGTGTTCTGCCTATAGTATGCTGGCAGGGGGGCAGCTGAGGGTCCGCAGTGACTGACCCCGATTGTATTCTGTGACCGGACCCGGACATCTTGATAGTAATAGGGTTTATAATCCTGTTTCGTAGTCCGCTGGGAGTTAATGAGTACATAATATGTTGCAGTGTCCTCGAGGAGCTGAGGGTCCCCTGCACCCCTTACCACATTGTTCAGGGGGCCCCCAGAGACTACTGCGCGCATTTCGGGTGTGCTAATCTATTCATGTGTCCAGGTTCATATTACGGATGCAAAAGTTAGGACTGTTTAGCGTCTGAGTTTTGCATCTGCAGAGGTCCAAGTTCAGCGTGTCAGTGTTTTTTCACTGAAGATGATCCTTTTTTATTTTTTTTTTGTTACATTTTTTGGATTTTTCTCTCCACACGGACCACGCACCTATTGTCCCCACACTGGCTCATTGAATAGGGCACGTTCTGTCCGCAAAAAAGTTTATGGTGGAAAAAAAACCCTGAAGTCTGAATACATCTACTGAATTCAGTGGAAAACATGGATAGCACACGGATGTGAATCACTGACATGTGCGTTTTGGGTCCACATAACTTTTTGCAGATCGCACGTGGACCCATAGATTTTTTATTGGGATGTGCTGTCTGCATCCGTGCGGTCATGTCGGAAATGACAAAACATGTCCTTTTCTGGTCCGTTTTTACAGTGGGCCCATGAAAAGAGAAGGATGCACACGGGCCGCATCCACGATCTGCAGACCACAAAACGGATACGGTCGTGGGAACAGGTGCCGACCCTTCCCTTATACCTTATGTCTGTGGAGGCTTCACTTCTGGTTTCGGATCACAATCACTGATAGAAATCACTGACCAATCACTGATGTGTGAAACCAGCTGAAGCTCTGTCCGGCCATCACATCCACATCCCTACTATTGGTTGTCAGTGACTGTACAAAGTGTTTTGAGGTTGTCAGAGCCCTTTCATAAAATCACATTGACTCTTCAATATCCCATCAGTAGATGATTACATGTTTGAACCCCTATTGAATGATCCAGAGCGAGGCATGCTGGGAGATGTAGTTGTCACATGGCCAGTCCACTGGAGACAGGGGATAGGAGATAATTTTGTTTGGTTTTATTATATTCAATTACATTTTTTTTAAATAATGTTTCTGATCATTGCCACGGGATGCCGAGGTAGCGGTCACTTCCAGGTCCTAGTGCCCGAGGAGGTCCACAGTATACCAGTATTCTAATCCTCATATGGTAGGTGGGCACACATATTCTATGGGGGCCCTGAAGCTTCTGACAACCGGTGCATTTTCTTATAGAGTTTGACCAACCGCAAACGATGGATGAACATGAGGATGAGGTGGCCAGCAAGATATTACGCCTTGCCCTGGAGATGATCTGCTTGTTGACTGGAGAGGTGAGGCATTCTGGGAACCTTAATCTCACCTGTCACGTTATGTCTGTAATGTCTGTACTGATATGGGTCTCTCCATACGCAGGACTGTACTGTAGTAAAGAAGACATCTGGTGAGAGCGTAACCTCCGTCAGATGTGCCCGTCTGTCAAAAGTACGGAGCAAGACCCAAAAACGTCAACCGACAGATAAGAGAATCACTGAGCAGAAGATCCTGGACCTCACCAACAAGATCACGGAGCTGCTGACCGGAGAGGTGAGCGCTGCTGGGAACAGTGGGGGGACATTGTACTGTAATACAAGGAGTGATGGATGTGTATGATAACTATATCATTGTATGTCAGGTTCCCATAAGATCTCAGGATGTCACTGTCCATCTCTCCATGGAGGAGTGGGAGTATTTAGAAGGACACAAGGATCTGTACAAGGAGGTCATCAAGGAGACTCACCAGAACCTCAATTCACTGAGTAAGAGGAAGTTAATCTTTGTCTTAGAAAGCTGCATTATACATGATATATTGGGTACTGTAGCAGGGGCTTCAGAAGAATAATGGTGCACAGATGCCGCTGGAAACCGTTCAATGGATCTAAGCCAGGAGCAGGTCAGTCACCTTAAGTCTGAAAAACCATAGCAGAATCTGCCGTGTGAACTAGCCCTAAGGATTCCTTTCTGACTGTAAATGAACACAGTGATCTGTGCTTAGAAAAGAGCAGGAGGTCTTAGGGTCCATTCACACGTCCTTGAATGTGTCCGCAACCGTTCTGCAATTATGCGGAACGGGAGTGGTTCCATTCATTCTCTAAGGGGCAGGAATGGATGCGGACAGCGCACAGTGTGCTGTCCGCATCTCCGGAGCGCGCCACCGAACTTCCGAAATAGAGCATGTCCTATTCTTGTCCGCAATTGCAGACAAGAATAGGCAGTTCTATGGGGGTGCCAGCCCGGTGTATTGCGGATCTACGGAATGGACCCTTAAAGAGGACCTTACAGTAGTTGTGACAGTACAATATAAGTACCTGTCACTGTAGGGCATTATTAGTAGATGTCATGGCTGTCTTTTTTTTCAGACAGGCTACTCTGTCGCCCCACTGTGCCCCCCCAGTTCTGATTTTGCGCCCTGTATGCTAATAGATAGCATCGGTACAGGGAGGAGGAGATGCCAGCCTCTTACTGTCTCACAGCCAGAGAGAAAAAAAAAGCTCACCTTCTCCCTGGCTGTGACGCGTTCAGCTGCGATTGGACAGCTCACAGCCAGGGAGAAGGTGACGCCCCCTGAGAAAAGCAGGCGTCTCCTCCTCCCTGTACCAATGCTATCTATTAGCGTACAGGGTGCAAAATCAGGACGGGGGCACAGCGGGGCAACAGCACAGCCAATCTGAAAAAAAAAAAATGACAGCCATGACATCTACCAATAATGCCCCCACAGTGCCAGGTACTTATATTGTAATGTCAGGACTGGTGAAAGGTCCTCTTTAAGGTCACCATTCACATTAGAATATTATTGGCTGAACCCAACGGTGGGACCGGTGCAACCAGCTGAAAATCTAATGTGTATGGGGGGCTCTGTACTGTTCCCTGGCAGATGTCGGGGCAGAGAGGAATTGGCATGTAGAATTTCAATACCCATTCTTATTTTCCCTCCCTGGGATAAGACGCCACCGTCAGTGTCCGGCAGCAACCTTCTCCCATCTCCCCCTCTGAAAAAACAATCAAGCCCTAGCCAAGTGTGTATGTGTATGGGGGGCTTGAGATGGATAACTGTAGGCCAAGAGCTATTGAAGGTGTATGGACAGATTTGATGGAAAAGATTGTACATTAATATGAATAGAAGTTATGGTAACCTTTAAGTAGGAGGTCCAAGACCATCGGGAAAACATTGTAAACTCCGAAACATCTGCCCCTTAAAGTCATTAGTATCTGATAGGGAGGGGTCCAATACCTGGCACCCCCTCAAGGAGATCTTTGAAGATGCTGCAGCACTTCACTGAGCTTCCCAGGCACAGCACCTTCCATTGGATAACGGTTGTGCGTGGTGTTGCAGCTCAGCCCCATTTACTTGAATAACACTGAGCTGCGCCTAAGCCATGTGACCGATGAAGAGGAAGCCGTGCACAGCTGATCGCTGGGGGTGCCAAGAGTCCGATTCCCACCGATCAGGTCCTGATGTCCTATGCTGAGGATAGACAGAAAGGGAAGGGTAAGCAGCACTCCAGGTCCCAGTTTGGGGACGAAGGTCAGTAAAGAAAAATATGGTGAAATGGTGCCCGCGGATGGGGATCCTGGCTGGGGGTCCCGTCAAGTAACAAAAGTAGAAAATCCACAGCACTCTCAAGCTATTGATAAAGACCAGAGATGGTCGAAACGTTGCTATCTTTATGCTGCTGTTACTAATAAAGTAACCGTTATTTTTCACCTAAAACTGAAGAGTGCTGTAGATTTTTCTACTTTTTTTTTCTATTCTGAGGATAGGTCATTAGTATTAAACACTTAGACAACCCCTTTAAAGGTGGCGTTTCCCAAATGAACATTAGGTGATAAAAAAAATGCGTACGCGCCACTCCATTAAAATCCATAGGGGTTATGGTTATCTTCAAGTAAGACTACCAAGACCTTCTTCAGGACTTGTTGAGCATCCCATACCTTTACCTGTCTGATGATGACTGGAGTGTATACAATAAAAATAAAATGTGTTGTTTCTTTTAGATGTTTCGGAGAATAAAACGTCTCCGATAGGATTTCATGACCCAATATCTTCTTCCGAGTCTATAAAGAAGCAGCCCAGATCGTTTAAACCAAATCAGATGACTGAGATAACGTTGACTGAAGAACTTTCCTCTGATTCTGATAATATACAATCAAGTAAAGAAGGTCTCCACGATGTCGATAATGTCCCTAAGTATATATCCATTGATCATACACAACTATATCCATCTTCTGTCACTGAAAAAGAGCCCGTCCTATGTTTCATAGATTCAGAACATCATACACAGCATCTTTCTAGTATGGAGGAATCAATTTCAAGTCAAGAGGGAAGCCTCGAAGATGTCAATATTCTTACTTCCAGTTATCCATCTATACATATCAAGGAGGAATCATCATGGGATGAAGAAAATTCTATTTACATACCCACAGAAGATATACAGTATCCATCTAGTCATATTAAGGAGGAACTGGTCTCATGGGAAGAAGACGAGGACAACAATGACATATATATCCCCACAGACTTAACAGAACAATATCTATCTACTCATATAAGCATGGAATCAGTCTCATTTGACGAGTTAGCCTATCATGGCTATAACCAGTTCCCTAAATATCAAAGAACTCCGAGTGAGGCGCTGTATGCCTGTACTGAATGTGATAAGTATTTTCTAAGCAGTTCTCAGCTAATTATCCATCAGAGATCACACTCCAGACATCATTCCTACAACTTTGCTGAAAAGGACAACATGGTTCGTCAGGGGAAAATTTACTTCAACGAGCGACACTACCAGTGCCCCGAATGTGGCAAACTATTCCTTGAGAAGGGGAAGTTAGTTCGTCATCTAAAGTCTCACACAGGGGAGAAACCATATGCATGTTCACAGTGTGATAAAAGATTCCTCGAGAATTGGAAGTTAATCCGGCACCAAAAAACCCACACTGGAGAGAAGGCCTACTGCTGTTTCGAATGTGGAAAACGATTTTCAGAGAAGATTATGTTACTTAATCATCAAAGAATTCATTTAGAAAAGAACTCTTTTACGTGCTCAGAGTGCGGAATAGATTTTATGGATAGGTCTTCACTTCTGGTCCATCTGATGACGTACACAGGACAGAAACCTTATGAGTGTTTGGAGTGTGGAAAACTTTTCGCCTACAAGTCCTCACTCTCTCAGCACAAGATGATTCATTCAAGGGAACGCTATGTTAGTTCTGAATGTAGCAACCAACTTATTGATTTCCCACAGTCTTCCAAGAACAATGAGATTAATGATAAAGCCCATGAGTGCTCTGAATGCAGAAAGTGTTTCTCAAGCAATTCCCTACTTGTCATCCATCAACGATCTCATACAGGGGAGAAACCATTCAAATGTTCCGAGTGTGGGAGATGTTTTGCCATCAATGCTCAACTTGTGAAGCACCTAAGGACTCATACAGGAGAGAAGCCATTTGAATGTTCTGAATGTGGAAAAGGCTTATCATCAAATGCTGAGCTTGTTGCCCACTGGAGAATCCACACAGGAGAGAAACCTTATAAATGCAGCGAATGTGATAAATGTTTCAATATGAAAGCGTCGCTGACGGAACATCTAAGGACCCACACAGGGGAGAAGCCCTATCTGTGTTCCGAATGTGGAAAATGTTTTGCAGGAAAGTCAACACTTCTTAAGCACAAGAAGATCCATAAAGAAGAAAAGGAACAGATATGTTCCTTTTGTGGGATGTGTTTCATGGATAGGTTCTCATTAGCCGCGCATAAGAGAACTCACCAGATAATGGACAAAGAGGTCAAGCTGTATATATGTTCTGAATGTGGCAAATGTCTAAGACACAAGTCTTCCCTTGTGATACACCAACGAAGTCACACAGGGGAGAAGCCATTTGCTTGTCTAGAATGTGGCAAATGTTTCATAAGTCAGTCGAAACGGGCAGCTCATCGGAGAATCCACACTGGAGAAAAACCATACGAGTGTTCTTTGTGCAATAAGCGATTCAGACTTTCTTCACACCTCAGTAGACATAACAAAATCCACATACAAAAAAAATAATTTGTGATAAATGCGTTGATAAAAACCACTTCACTTTCCTTGGACATGTTGCACATCTAGAAGAGAAAACCGTCTGAACAAAATCTAAATGATCTTTCTTTTGGATGTCCACCAAGACCGGGTATTTTACGAGCCAACCCTTTGGTTCAGAAGTCCATTGAAGAGAAACTGCTAAACCTTCTTTGGATTCTATGTTATTTAGTTGCAGATGTTACTAGGATAAATGCTGAGATAGTGATAGAAAAGCACTGACTGTAGTACTTTGTGTAGCACTGATGAGAGAGGTGGACAATAAACTTGAACTTTTGACTAAACCTTTCTTAAAAGGAATCAAATCAAGAAGGGTTTTTTGTTTCTGTGTGACGATCACATGCAAACAAGTGCAGAAAACCCAATTAATAGTTTCTATTGTATTGTGAGATTGCCTCTTTATCAGGTAATGTATATAAACATAATGACTAGTGTTGAGCGAACTTGTGGTTTAAGTTCGGCATCTAAAGTTCGGGTTCTCGAAGAATCCCCTAATGGATTCCGCTACCACGGACCATAACGGAATTTGGAATCCATAACGGGCTGTTATGGTTTCCAAATTCCGTTATGGTCAATGGTAGCAGAATTCATATTCGCTCAACACTAATAATGACCCTGTATCATCTTCATGCAGAATTGGCTGGAACTACAGCATGATCACACCTTATTAATAATAGATCTACTACTAAAACTAAAAGTTTTTGTAACCTAACAATAAAAAAAAACAATAAAATATATTGCTGCATCCTACTCTGAGGTTTCCAGTCAACTCGATTTTATATGTTCTGATGCCTTCTCCAAAACTGTCAATGAATTCCTGCATTGGTAGCCATACTGTCTGTCCAAGTGTTCCTCAGCTCACTTGAAAGGGGCCAAGCTGCATAATGAAGCACGGCTGCAAATGTGGACAAGCCGCTGTTCCTCGATAACCATCGGAGGCTCCTTGACTCTCCAGCTGATGATCTTGGGAGACCTGGGTTGGGACGCTCACAACCAAATGTTAATAGCCTATCTTAAGGATAGGCCTTAAGTGTTTTAGTGCTGGAAACCTCCTATAATAGAGGACCTATTGGGGCATTTGAGCACTAGAGTTGAAAAACACTGGTCTTTATTTGTGATGGACTTACTGCAGTTAGGTACTATGATCAGTTGCATGGGGCCTCCTATAATATAGACAAGTAGCAAGGTCAAGCTCTGTAAACTAGGAGAAAACGAGATGGAGAGAATGACCTGTCCTCGAAGAATGTATTTTCTTACTTGACTTCAGGTGACTCATAGTAAATTTTTTACTCTATTATTGAATAACTGGGTTATATATTCTATAGAGTGATTGTAGGACGGTGCTGATTTCTATGTGGAGCTTAATGTATCCATCTATCAAGCAGGGCTGTGGAGTCGGAGTCGAGGAGTCGGAGGCAATTTTGGGTACCTGGAGTCGGAGTCGGCAAAAAATGACCCGACTGACTCCTACTCAATTTAAATTGGAATAATAATGTCTTAAATGTCCCAATTCACAAAAAGGTATAATTAATTACTTCTCTACTGTAAGAATAAAGGCCAAGTCATGCAGTACGTCACGTTACCACGAAACTAACACGTTAAGTGACCGTGAAGAAGCATGCTTTTCATATGCTTCACTATATGGCACGCAACGCACAGTTAAGGAGCGGCAATACTTATACTTTCCATTGTGTTTGTGTTCCGCTGTTACAGGGAACACAACGCCCATGGTTAACCTAGTCTCTCACTGATAACTGATGAAGTACATAGTTTTTTTTACAGGACTAGAGACACTTGTATAAGTGAAGGGAATGGATAGTCAATAGTTCAAGACTGAAGCTGTAAACCATTTGAAAAACTGCTGTCATTCAGCTAAGGCCATAACTTGTAAACTCAGATTGTTAGCTTAAATTTTAAACATGACTATGGGATTCTACTAGGGAAATGTATAAAATACATTTGCATATTAAATACAGTAGTCGGAGTCGGAAGTACCAAAAACTGGAGTCGGAGTTGGAGTCGGAGCATTTATCTACTGACTCCACAGCCCTGCTATCAAGTCCTTCCTATGGGCCTGCAGAAAAAAATATATGAATAGGATGTGTCCACCACTGCCAGTCAATACAAATACCACTCCATATTTGAGAAGCCTGGAATTCAGGATTAACCATACATTTCTTTACATAGCCATGGGCATAGGAAGCCCCATAAATCTGGGGGGGGACAGCACTTATGGGGCCCCTGTGTCCCCGCCCACCCTCAAGCCACACCTACATCTCTCCGCCCCTCCTAAGTGCCAAAAATCTCTGCCCCCCCCCCCCCCTACACACACACCTTATGGGCCAGTGCATCCGGTTTGAAAAAAAAAAACACACACACACAAAACAAGACACCTGTACTTACCTCCATCAGTCACAGCGATGCGATGCAGGCCTCTTCCGGCCTGTCTCCCGCGCTGTACGGCTCACAGGCGGCCTGTACCAACATCTGATAGGCTGCAGGCCTAGTGCCGGCAGCCTATCAGAGGAGCAGGGAAGCGAGACGCCTCTCCTGCTCTGCAGCACAGCCATCTGTATCGCTGTCCTGAGGACGGCGATACAAATGACTATGGAGATGAACGCTTCCACAATGGAAGCGTTCATCTCCCTGTGCGCCGCCACCGCCGCACACATTGCGCTGCCGCTGGGGGGGATTTTTGCATACCCGTCCCCCCTGCATTATTTCCTGGTGGGGATCCGACCCCCCGCCCCCCTGCTTCCTACGCCCGTGTACATAGCACAGATTTTTTTTGTTTAGCACACTTATCAGTGATAATGATAAATTAATGGTATGAGATTAATGAACAAAGGACAATATACATTATTCAAACTGCAGAAACCTGGACAAAGCTAAGAGCTACTGTATATTGAGTATCCCATATAATTACGGGTGTTATAGCTAGAAGCATTACAGCAAAGCTCCCATACTGCATACATGACCCTTGGAGGCAGAACCAGTAGATCATAGGTCTGAATTTTTGAGGTGGCCCATGCTATCATGTATTTGGAAATAATCAGATGGTTATACTCATGACAAAAAAAAGCAACACACCAAGAAGAAGTTGTTGGCATGGAATGAAAGGTATATGTGTGAATGTAATGATGATATAAGTGATTGCTTGGCCTGTAGATCCTGCACATTCGTAGGTTGCTGAAGCTAGTGTCCCAGCTGGTCCCATAGATGCTTGATAGGCAATAAACCTGGTGACTGGCGGGCCAAGGAAATGTTGCCGTCTGGTGGAGACATTCCTAGGAAACCTTTGCACTATATGGGTGAACATTATCCTGCTGAAAGCCATGAGAGGCAACACACATGGACGTAAGATGTCCTGCACATATCGCTGACCTGTTCACTTGGGGTGACCAAATTTTGTATAAAATCGCTCCCCAGACCATGACACAAGCAGTTGGGGCAGTACTCCACAGAAAAGGCAGGATTGAAGCACTCACCACAAGGCCTCCATACTCGAGTCCCAACATCATTGGTTCCCAAACTGGACCTGGATTCGTTGCTAAAGATGATACGGTTCCAGTCTGTAGCAGTCCAGATTTCTCATTAGCGACACCACTGAAAACAAAGACAACAGTGGCTGGCTGTCAATGGCAGGACATGTAACTTCTGCTAAGTGCTTGGGAATGGTTGGGGCAGAGACAGGGTGTGTAATGACGGTTCCCTTTGTGTCTGGATGGTGGACTAGTTGGAAGCTGCTTGTGATTGTTGGCAGATCAAATGATCCTCTTTACTGGTGGTCTTTCTGGGTGAGCCGTTTTGCCATATGTGTGCCCTCATAACCACTGCTCCTAACACCTACTAGCTGAGTCAGAATAGCCTTGATGGTGGACAATTCATCGAAATAACCATTATACTTCTCTAAATCAAACTATGCACCCCCCGAAGTCTGGAAAAACGTCTTTGAGTGTGTAGAGGCATGTCTGTCAGTCAATGATCTCTAACCAAAGGGTACACTACCCAGAAGTAGCCTCTGAGAGCCTTTTTATAGGGCAGCAGGGGAAGCACTTTCACACCCTCTTGTGGCAAGACCCAGTGTCTAACCAGACCACACCTGTAATCTTTTATATAACTGCATGCCAAGTTTTGCATCAATCCGACATTTCTATCTAGGTGTGTTTCTTAATTTTTTGGGTCAGTGAGAAAACGTTGGCCTGGGAATTTGGAAATTAGACTGATTGTATATTTGAACTGTTGTTAGCACTAGTAGAGAAGATCACCGATCTCTGGTGTACAGTATAGAATGATATAACACTCCCCCTACCTCCGTTGTAACAGAGAAATGCACCCAAGGAAAAAAAGCAAATTGTACATGAGATTTCTCTAATCTCATACACTTTGCTGCTACTGTATTAGGCTGTGTTTTTCCCAGAAAGAAATTGGTGCAGAAAAACCGCGTGTAATCCCGGCCTATCTACCGTTTAGTAGAAAGGAACTTACGTTAAAGAACCCGGTACCAAACAAGATAGAAACCTGTGGAAATAGAAAGTGTCATGGGGTCAGAAGGTTACTAGTAGATTGCAAATGCCTGCATTTTAATGCCTGTTTTGTGGCCTCAAATACCTGGACCTCCCAGGGTTCTACTAAACCAGACTCCATAGGATCGCAATACAAATTTTCCCCTAAAGTTGGTATTTCTAGTTACTCATTTTCCCCAGATCATGACAGCACTAGGAATCATATAGCAAAATAATTGCAGGTTTCTTGTCCTGGGGTAGGTAGACCTCCCCTGGTTTAGTCATGGGTGATACACCAAAAAAGGTTGCCCTTTATCCTTATTAATGAGACCGCGTTACCACGTAAGTATGTAGCGGTTGTGTTTCTGAGAGGAACATTCCCCGCAGAACATGCGCAGAGCCTCAGCAATGTCACACTGCAAATTCTACACCAGCCCTTAATCTGGAGCTTCATGCTGAATCACGGACACCATAAAATACCTACAGGCTCCCTGGGTGCAAACAGCTGAGGCTAGTTTCACACTAGCGTTCGGGAGATCCAGCACGGAACAGCCTGCCAGGTCTCTCTCGATCCGCCGGAAGCTACGTGAATGCTGTCTGGGCCCATTAACTATAATGGGGGCCGGTGCAGATATGGCCGCAACCCGCCAAATGTTCGCAGCAGTATTTTTCTGGCCAATTCTCGGCATATTTTCCCGGTGGCAGCCGAATCTCCGTCAGTCCGGCATTCATGTAGCTTCTGGCAGTGTGGGATCCAGAGAGACCCTGCAGGCTGTTCCCTGCTGGATTTCCTGAACGTTAGTTTGCGACGAGCCTAAAGCCAGGAGCCGGGAGAAGAGACGGGTGACTTCTCAATGGAGATTCCTCACTCCTGTCAATCAGGCAGAGCAGGGAGCCTCCCCATGACTCTTCTCCCCATTCCCTACTTGTTCATAAGCTGTTTTTCTGAAACACCACAGATTTAAAGAATGCCCACTTTCACACAAACTTATTGAAATCTATCAGTATTCTGGCTCTGGATTACGCACGGATTCCTGATCATATACCATCAGGAATGGATTTCATCAGGATTTATATGCGTGTTCTTTCCTCCCTGCATTTTTGACGTACTCCCATAGACTTTAAAGGGGTTTTCCCATCTCAGACAATGGGGGCATATCGCTAGGATATGCCCCCATTGTCTGATAGGTGCGGGTCCCCCCGCTGGGAACTGCACCTACAATGAGAACGGAGCGGGAGAAACCTAGCGATATGCCCCCATTGTATGAGATGAGAATACCCATTTAACGGATTAATGACAGTTTTCAAATACTTACAGAAATGATACGCTCATGTGAATAGCTCTATTTATTAACATAAGCAGCAGATTCCGGTACATAAAATCCGGGCCATATACAGATTGCAAATATGCTTGTGTGAATGTGGCCAACAAGTTCACTTTAAGGTTTTCTTACACATAAACTGTGTCATTTCATGGGATACACATGGTGCTTTATGAGTTAACACCATAAAGGGTCCTTTATGAGTTAATGTGCCCTGGTTGCAACGGTCCAATAAGCCTTAAAGGGGTTGTCTGTGCGTTTAATATTGATGACCTCAGGATAGGTCATCAATATCAGATCGGCTGGGGTCCGACACCCGACACCCCGGCGATCAGCTGTATGAGGAGACGGCGCACGCATTGTCCACGTGCCTTCTCTCTTCCTGTTCACCCAGCAGAGCAGCGGTGAGCAGTAAGAGAGACGGCGCCACACTGCGCACACCGACTCCTCATACAGCTGATCAGCCGGGTGTCGGACCCCCGTTTATAGTAAATTGATGTCCTATCCTAAGGCTAGGTCATCATTAATGAAAGGACGGACAACTCCTGTAGTAACAGACATCCACAGTTCACGTTGGAATGGAGGCTGTCCAGCAGACTTGGCTGCTGAGGGACACGCAATGCTCCACCTGTGCAAAGGCCCAATGAGCTTTACAGTATCCATTATAGAGCTTTTATAAAATTATTACAGGGGTTATCCCATGATTAATGTAAAAAATGAAAATCGGACATGATAGAACTAGTCCTGTACCTCACATGTATCCAGAGATCTCCCCATTTCTTTTTCCAATTGCTGTACCAGGTTTATTTCAAGCTGGCAGCTCATGGGGAAGCGGAGGATGTACTTTTTCAGGGGGTAAGGCCTTTCTGCTGCAGTTGGTGACAGTTGATGGACAGAGAAATGAGAAAAAGAACAAACAGCAGGTGGCGCTACACAGATAGATTTTAATGAATAACTCAGTGCCTATACTACATTTTAAAATGCATATTACAAAAGTATTTAGGTCCAGGTGCTAGTTTGAAAACTATGGAATATTTTCCATAGGACAACCCCTTTAAGTGTATAACAAGTATGTGTATTTAATAACTAAGCCTCATTCATACGCACGCATCCGCTCCTGTGAAAGAGCCCTAAGAGGCTAAGATGCTGTCGACGGCACCCCTAAGTACTGGCGCTGGGGCATGCAGGGGTGATGGCACAGAGGACTGATGGCATGAGGGGTGATGTAGAGTACTGATGGCATGCGGAGGTGATGGCACAGAGAACTGATGGCACTGGGGGGGGGGGTAATGGCACAGAGGACTAATGGCATATGGGATGATGGCATGGGGGGGTTATGGCAAAGAGGACTGATGGCACTTGTGGGTGATGGCACTGGGGGGTGATGGCACAGAGGACTGATGGCACTGGGGGGTGATGGCACAGAGGACTGATGGCACTGGGGGGTGATGGCACAGAGGACTGATGGCATGAGGGGTTATGGCACAGAGAACTGATGGCACTGGGGGGTTATGGCACAGAGAACTGATGGCACTGGGGGGTGATGGCACAGAGAACTGATGGCACAGAGAACTGATGGCACTGGGGGGTGATGGCACAGAGAACTGATGGTACTGGTGGGGGGGGGGGGGTTATAGCACAGATGACTGATGGCATGGGGGCCTGATGGCACAGTACTGATGGCATGGGGCGGTGATGGCACAGAGGATTGATGGCATAGGGGGAACCTGATGGTTCATGAGGACTCATGGCAGGGGGTCTGATAAGTTTTTATAAAGGAAAATTTTCTTTTCGTTTTTTTCTTATTAGAGTACTTGATTAATCGTTGGATTAAATCGATAGAATACTTGATAGCTGCAGTCCTATCATCCAGTTCTAATGATTCCATTCCTGATTACACAGGGAGAAGTGCTGCTGATATTCGTGCATCTAGTTTATTGAGTGGCAGCATGATTACACAGGCCACAAACAAGCGTTCCTATGAATAATAGGATAATTGGCCTGCAAATCACTCGGCCTAAGGCTATATTCACATTACACTGAAAAATGCCCATTAAAAACAGTTAAACTGCCAGTGTTTTACGGCCGTTATTTCACCGATGCCTTTCTGCTGAATACAGGCCCTCACATGGCCATTTTTTACTGTTGTGTGAATGCAGCCCAATAGTGCCTTTAGGCTGATCATACAGTACATATTACATAGCTTTCAGCCACGTCTCCCGGCCTTCCCATATGCATGCACTGTTGGTTTGGCTGAGCATGCATGTGCCTGGAATGGAGATAGCTGCTGCTAGACTCATCTGACTTATCTCCCCAAAAACAAAAGGATCTGGCATCAAAGTATCTGATCCACATTTTGCTCAATGGCAGATGTGGGCATACCCAATATAGACAACCTGTGGTTGGGCTGAGATTTATCTCATGTGTATGACCTAAGGGGAACGGATCACTGTACTATGCTGCACTCACTGAGAACAGCATAGGGTAGTGACAGACCTGCTATTTTCAGTGGTCTGTCACTTCTGCGATGGCAGTCAGAGTTTTTAGAGAACGGACATGCTGAACCCTGCATTAGACAGGCAGATCAGCAAGTGACAGTTGGGAGGGAAGCACTCCCTCCTGGCAATCGCTTGCCAGCTAGTGGAGGAGACTGTTGCTGTTCCATGCAGCGATCTCCTCCAAAGCATGGGGAGGGGTGGCCGCTATGCCATTGCTCGTTCCCATACTGTCTAGTGGTTTGCAGGCGGCAGATCACTATTAGACAGCATGATCTGCCGCAGACAAGCGCTGATTTTTAAGCATGCTAGTTCATTGGGCAATCAGTGGCAGTATTACACTGCAAGATGATCGTTAACGAACGTTCATGCGAATGCTCGTTAGCGATTATCGGCCACTGTAATACAGCCCTAAGCCAGCTCTGTGAGGAGATGAGTCTGATGAGATTTGCTATCCCGCCTCCCTGATGTTGACTGGCAGATTTCTTTCCTGTTGTACATAGGAATGACATACCAGTGATCGTCATGGGGGTGGGACAGCAAGTCTCATCAGACTCATCTCCCTCACAGAGATGGCTTACACTACAGCAGGGATGCTCAACCTGCGGCCCTCCAGCTGTTGCAAAACTACAACTCCCAGCATGCCCTATTAGCTGAAGGCTGTCCAAGCATGCTGGGAGTTGTAATTTTGCAACAGCTGGGAGGCCGCAGGTTGGGCGTCCCTGCACTACAGGGTTCGGCAAGTCAGTACTCTAAAAGTACTGACTGCCATCACAGAAGTGACAGACCACTGAAATCCTCTCAGTGAGTGCAGCATTGTATACGTGCCTGTACGCTTCCTTTTTAACTGTGCAAATCAAAGTCTACTTCATAAAATTTTAATGCAGACTACGTATTTGCTATTTGTGGCAGTTTACCTGAAGAGCCATATGTAAATGAACATGTAGAGACTGCGACATCAGGACATTCAAAACAAAAAGAGTGGACGGGAAATTAAAGGAACCCTGGAGAAAACATATACGTTATATTATTGAGAATGCGGAGCCTGAGAGGATGGTGCTCGAAGAATCAAAGAAGACCAAAGACAGACTCTCTTGTTATGCCCCATCTGCATAGTGCAGTGTTTCCCAACCAGTGTGCCTCCAGCTGTTGCAAAACTATAACTCCCAGCATGCCCGCACAGCAAAAGGCTGTCTGGGCATGCTGGGAGTTGTAGTTTTGCAACAGCTGGAGGCACAATGGTTGGGAAACACTTGCATAGTGCACGGGTCAGTAACCTTCAGCACTCCAGCTCCTGTAAAACTACAGCTCCCAGCATGCACATTTGCTTGGCTGTTCTTGTAACTCCCAAATAAATGAATAGAGCATTCTGGGAGTTGCAGTTTCAGAACAGCTGGAGTGGCGGAGGTTGCGGATCCAAAGCAGGGGCTCGGATAAATGGTAGGGTATTGGAAATTTCTTTGATTTAAAAACCCAGCCTACTATCACTGGTATCCCTATCTACAGGAGGACGAGGAGGGGCGTGCACTTCCTCTGACTCGTCCCACACCTGTTAAGAATCTTTTTCTCCAACAATTAGGCCTTTTTCACATTTCCTTGTCAGTGTCAAGTCTGTGAAAAAAGCGTACACTGGCCTGACTCGCCTACATAGCAGTAGTTATCTGATATTATCCAAATATCACTGTGCACTGCCCCCGAAATGTTTTGCCAGATCCCTGGCCTCTTCAGGGGTATTGGGTAATGACCATACCAAATAATACCATACCAACAACAGTAGCTTTTTCCTATATAACAGGCAGTCTTAACTTGTATTGGATCCTCACCTTATCAAATAAAGCAGAGCTCCTTAAACCTATTCTCTATGTACAAAAAATTCATCGTACACGTGGGTCCAAACATATAAGGTTTATTACAGTTCTGCCATAGTTAAAGGAATTTTTGAAGTCCCTTCATTTTAATGCTCCAAACTGCTGAGAACCAATTAAAATTATTTTAAAAAGTACCTTCCTGAGCTGCCTCCGATCCAGCAGGGCCGCTCTGTCCTCTCTACTGGGCTGTAGCTGTAATGTATTGTTTTGCCTGCTCTGGTGACATCCTGTCATGGCGGTGCGTGGTCTCATGTAGTACTTCACTGAGGCCAGCAATTGGCTGCAGCGTTATAAAATATGCCAATGCAAAATAGCAGAGAGGACAGAGTGGTGGTGCTGGTTTCAAGGGGGCTCAGGACGGTACAACTTATAAACTATTTTAACAGGTTCCCAGCAATTTGAAACAATAAGAACGATCCCATTTAAGGGTAATTTAACACTTGCGGCATGGCTATCCGGCAGGCTGTCGCTCAGTCCACATTGACTATAATGGGGCGAGGGGCGGAGCTACGGCGCGGCACGGCAGTGATCGCCGGACTAAAAAGTCAGACATGCAGTACTTTTAGTCTGGTGATCTGTGGCCGTGCACTGCCGTGCTGCGCCGTAGCTCCGCCCCCACCCCCATTATAGTCAATGGGGAAGAAACGGCAGC
Source organism: Bufotes viridis (assembly GCA_033119425.1). Taxonomy (NCBI): domain Eukaryota; kingdom Metazoa; phylum Chordata; class Amphibia; order Anura; family Bufonidae; genus Bufotes; species Bufotes viridis. The sequence goes on along the minus strand of CM065592.1, from coordinate 468,790,687 downwards.
ACACGGGTACTTGCGGCATGGCGGATCAGGCGGGCTGTTCACCCGCCGGAACAGCCTGCCGGATAGCCATGCCGCAAGTGTGAAAGTGCCCTAAGCCATAAGGTCCCATAGAATTATTATGGTATAGAAGAGGCATTATTTCCCTGCAGAGTGGAGACTGCAATGTGTGAGAAGTTCAGAGTTGCTCATAAAATACGTGTCACACTCCGTGCATTTGAACGGTTTAGTTATACTGTGAACTTCTTGGTGCTTGAAAAGACTGGAACTGTATCTGAATGATTGACCACATTCAGAACAAGTGTATGGTTTTTCCCCTGTGTGAAGTCTACAATGCCTCGACAGACTGGATTTATCGTTGAAACGTCTACCACATTCAGAACACACAAACGGCTTCTCGCCAGTATGGATTCTTATGTGACGGACAAAGTGCGAACGATCAGAAAATGACTTTCCGCATTCTGAACAGGTGAACTGTTTTTCTTTGGAGTGGTATTGCTGGTGCTTGACAAGGAGTGCGTTATTCCTAAAACAAGTCCCACACTCAGAACAAAGAAAAGGCACATCCCCCGTGTGGACCTTCTCGTGCTTGAGAAGATGGTAATTTCTAGTGAATCGTTTGCCACATTCTGAACATTCAAAAGGCTTCTTCCCTTGGTGGATTTTACAGTGAGCCACAAGTTCATACTGGTTCATGAATCGGATCTCACATTCAGGACACTTAAATGGCTTTGATACGAGATCAGCGTGCATTCTCTGATGTTTGCTGAGGTATGAGCGGTCACTGAAGGACTTCCCACAATCGGGGCACGTGTATGGCTTCACTCCAATGTGGACACTCTGGTGTCTAATGTAGTGAGAGATGTTAGAAAAAGATTTTCCACATTTAGAACATAAAAATAACTTCTCCCTGATGTGGATACTCTGATGAAGGGCAAGAAGCTGCTTATCTGGGAAATCTTTATTGCATTTTGAACATGTGAAAGTTTTTAAATTTTTATCTTGATTTTCTAAACTCACACAATTTACTGGGTTTCCTTCAAGAGGAACGGTGTTCTCCATGTTTTTGTCCATTTGCTGGCTATTGACTTTCACCATATGATGTGACCTAACCTCAACTTCTGTGGATCCATCATTTTTGGTTTGGACAAAACATCTGTTGTGATGCGAGGCTGTAAGATTGTTTTTCATGTAATCCATATCCGAATGTGTAAAGTTTTCTTCATCACATGAGACTGGTTCCTCCTTAATCTGAAGACCTGAATATTGCTGTGCATGATCTGCGGGTGTTGACATTTTGGGGTTTCCTCCATCACTTAAGACCAATTCCTTTTTAACTGGAGGTGATGGATACTGCTGCAGATATTCTGTGGGTGTATCGAAGTTCAAAGTGTTAGGCTTCTTAATATTTCCCATGTTGGATAACGTCAATTCCACAGGCTTTATTTTCTTTGGTCTTGAAATATCATTCTTCAATCTTTTGATACTGTTACCCATCCTGGCAAACACTGGTCCATGATCTCCTGCAGCTGAATGTATACTATTTGAGTCACCTATTAAGAAAATTAATGTAATATATTTATACTACTCATTATTACTTATTCATAGTTACACAAAGTCACTTCTTAGGCCATACTAAATGACCCCCATTATTCTAATGCATATGGCCAGCTTAACCCCCTATGGACCGGGCTCATTTTCACCTTAAGGACCAGGCCATTTTTTGCAAATCTGACCAGTGTTAATAACTTAAAAACGCTTTTTCTTATCCAGGCCATTCTGAGACAGTTTTTTTGTCACATATTGTACTTCATGACAGTGGTAAAATGGAGTCAAAAAAATTCATTTTTATTTATAAAAAAATACCAAATTTACAAAAATTTTTGAAAAATTAGCAAATTTCCAAGTTTTAATTTCTCTACTTCTATAATACATAGTAATACCTCCCAAAATAGTTATTAATTTACATTCCCCATATGTCTACTTCATGTTTGGATCATTTTGGGAATGCCATTTTATTTTTTGGTGACGTTACAAGGCTTAGAAGTTTAGAAGCAAATCTCGAAATTTTTCAGACATTTTCCAAAACCCACTTTTTAGGGACCAGTTCAGGTCTGAAGTCACTTTCTGAGGCTTACATAATAGAAACCACCTAAAAATGACCCCATTCTAGAAACTAAACCCCTTTAAGGTATTCAAAACTGATTTTACAAACTTTGTTAACCTTTAGGTGTTCCATAAGAGTTAATGGCAAATGGAGATAAAACTTCCGAATTTCGATTTTTTTTTTGGTACCTTTTCCATTTTAATCAGTTTTTTTGAAGTAACAAAGCAAGGGTTAACAGCCAAACAAAACTCAATATTTATTGCCCTGATTCTGTAGTTTGCAGAAACACCCCATATGTGGTCGTAAACTGCTGTATGGCCAAACGGCAGGGCGTAGAAGGAAGGGAACACCATATGGTTTTTGGAAGGCAGATTTTGCTGTACTGGTTTATTTACCATGTCCCATTTGAAGCCCCCTGATGCACCCCTACAGTAGAAACTGCAAAAAAGTGGCCCCATTTTGGAAACTACGGGATAAGGTGGCAGTTTTTTTGGTACTATTTTAGAGTAAATATGATTTTTGGTTGCTCTATATTACACTTTTTTTGAGGCAAGGTAACAAAAAATAGAAATTCTTAAATTGAATCGCCATTCGCCAATAACTCTTGTGGAACACCCAAAGGGCGATCTAACCTGTGAGCACATATGCACTATCTTGGGGTGCATATGAAGGCGTCCAGTTGCCATGGTAACCATTACCTGCTGCCACAACAGAGCAGCTGGTGATGGGGAGGGAGGGGGGCCCGTCAAGAATCGGGGGCTGAAATGGCACAGCAGCCCCCGATGGGAGAAGGAGGGAACTCCCTCACTGTTAACCCCTTTCATACACCGGTCCCTACGGACCGTGGCATGGAAGGGGTTGAACGGCTGAGATTTGTGTCAGATGTCAGCCGTTTCAAGCAGAGTTTCAGCAATGCGCTGACACTCTGCTCACCGCTCGGCCATCAAGAAAACAAGAGGGAAGGGGGGCAAATCATGATGAGGACTGGGGGGGGGGGGGTTTAAAACTAAAAACTCTCATTTTGAAGCTTCTGATCCCCGCGGTCCAGAAACTACCAAAAGCGCTGCAAAGCGCAGATCGGAAATACACAGGACGTACCGGTGCGTCCTGTGTCCTTAAGTACTGGGACATCACAGGGCGTACCTGTACGCCCTGTGTCCCCAAGAGGTTAAAGGGCATCTGTCAGCAGATTTGTACCTATGAAACTGGCTGATCTGTTGCATGTGCGCTTTGCAGTTGAAGACATCTGTGTTGGTCCCATGTTCATATGTGCCTGCATTGCTGAGAAAAACGATGTTTTAATACATGCAAATGAACCTCTAGGAGCAATGGGGGCGTTTCTGTTACTCCTAGAGGCTAAGCTGGCTCTGCAATTGCTGTGCCCTCTACACTTTGACAGGGCCAGGTAGTGTAAAAGTGATCACTCCTGGTCCTGACGTCTCCTAAAGTCTTGCGCTGCACCATGCCCTTCAGTATCTGGCACAGGCGCAGTACAGGAAAGAGGCACATAGTACAGAAGAGAGCTTCCCTCGAGCAGTTATTTTACAGAGACAGAATAATGCCAGTTTGGCTCCCCATGGTGTTCTCAATTCTAAACCTCCATGCATGAATGTGGCAGAAGCTCAGTTTTGTGTTATGTTCGGCTGAATCTAATTGTCATAATTATAATGCTAAAATATTTATGGACAGAACTAATTTTACCTGGTGATGTGAGGGGCTGGTGGTCCTCCATCATGATGTTCTTGTACAGATCCTTGTGTCCTTCTATGTACTTCCACTCCTCCATGGAGAAATGCACAGTGACGTCCTGACATCTTATAGGAACCTGACACACACAATGATAGTCATCATCCAGATATGAGGCAGATTTATTATAATTGTCTAAAATAAAGACAGCATAAACCAAGAGGGGACAGGTAAGATATACACCAAGTTTATTACAGTGTTGTACCTCCTGTAGCAAATCTCTTGTGTCCCAGCATTCCCAGCAGCGCTCACCTCTCCAGTCAGCAGCTCAATGATCTTGTTGGTGAGGTCCAGGATCTTCTCATCATTACTTCTCTCATGTATCAGTGAATAAGATGGCGACTCCTTTGAGATGCAGCTCTGGGTCTTTCTCCATCCTCCTGACACGTTGGTATGGCTGCTGGGAGTCACACACTCATCAGATTTCTTCTTCCCGGCTGTGTAAACCTGTACATGGAGAGCGACACTGATAACCATCACTATCTACATTCCCAGTATCCCTCACCTCTCCAGTCTGGTCTCTGGGTCATTAATACAGACTACAGTCCAGCCATGTGTCATGTTTCCCAGAATCCTTCACCTTCCTGGTCATGTTCCTGGTTAAAGAGGTTTTCCCGTGTATTACATTTATTGGCCTAAGCTTACAACTGGCCGTCAATGTGTGAGTGGATCCAGCGCCAGGGTTTCTGCAGTAATAAGACTGTGGTGCCCACTGTCCATTCCTTCTGCTTATAGATGAGGGTCTTGGAGTTAAGACTACCCCCAGTAACCACAAACTGAAAATAAATCCAAAATTAAAATTAAAACGTGATGTCATGTGACATTATTCCATTTTTTCTCACCTCTCCAGTTAACAGGTAGATGATCTCAAAGGTGAGGTTAAGGATCCTCTCAGTCACCTCATGGGTCTTCTTTGTCAATTTTAGTGATGTAGTCTTTGGTAACATCTTTGAAGTGTGGTCAACAAATACATCAGATGATCATCCTCCTGTGAACTAAGGAATGGACACAACTGCTATCAAGTGAAGGACATGAGAAAAAGATACTGCGACGCTGCTTCTTCACCATGGCTGTGAAAAAAAGACCTGAGGGTCTTGCTAAAGCCATCTTGTAATCCTCCATCTTGTAGGCCTACAATAACTTGTGTGCTCAACAAACCTAAATAAGGATTGTTTTAGAAGCTTAAAACAAAATACATTTTGTTTCTATTAGCCAAGCTCAAGTTCCCAATCAAGTATCATTAAATGTCGCAACCAAGCTGTCCTTCCTACTGAACGTGCCAATAAGATAATAGATACATAAATTGGACTATGTGTTAACAAAGTAAGGACTGTATTACTCTGGCAGATGAGGCTGATGATTGTCAGGAAGGAAGCGTTCCTTCCAGACAATCACCTGCTCATCAGTAAAGGAGACAGTATGGGGAGAATTGACCGCTAATACCATCGCTTGCCCCCATACACAATCATTATTTGCCGGCAGAAGAGCTTGATTAGACAGCATGATCTGCCGCCGTCAAGCTATGATTTTCCCATATTTTTGCAGACATGCATTAGAGACAGTAATTTGTTTATAATAATACAAATAAGAGAATATATAACAGAGATGATTGGTGTAAAGTCATATTACATTCTATTGTAACCACCCAGTTATTGTTTGGTATAATAAACAGAGTACAGGGGAACTGCCCTCGGAGCTCTTTTGAAATACAACCTGGTATTTCATTTGTCCTCCGACCATAACTTCTCTTGGGTTGCATTCACGCGAACATATATATTTTGCGGTCCACAAAATGAGGACCGATTGACTTTAACGGGTCCGTGAACGCCATTGTCCTACCCTTTTGGGGAAAAGACACATGTATGTGGAAAGCACAGTCCACAGGTCTGCAAAAAAATAAAAAAAGAATGCAGCATGGACTTCATCCTTATTTGGTGGATCCGCGTTTTGCAGACCACAAAATACATACAGTCGTGTGAAGCACCCTTAGGCCCCTTTTCACACGGGCGAGTTTTCCGCGCGGGTGCAATGCGTGAGGTGGACGCATCGCACCCGCACTGAATCCTGACCCATTCATTTCTATGGGGCTGTGCACATGAGCGGAGATTTTCACTCATCACTTCTGCGTTGCGTGAAAATCGCAGCATGCTCTATATTGTGCGTTTTTCACACAACGCAGGCACCATAGAAGTGAATGGGGTTGCGGGAAAATCGCAAGGATCCGCAATCAAGTGCGGATGCAGTGCAATTTTCCCGCAAGGTTGCCAAGAGACGGGACCCGATCTTTATTATTTTCCCTTATAACACGGTTATAAGGGAAAATAATAGCATACTCAATACAGAATGCTCATTAAAATGTGGATTAAGGGGTTAAAAATAAAAAAATTAACTCACCTTATCCACTTGTACGCGTAGTTGCTGGTCTCTTCTGTCTTCTTCAAGCATTAGCTGCCATCTAAAGGACCTGTGGTGACGTCACATCACATGGTCCAATCACATGGTCCATCACCATGCAATTGGACCATGTGATGAGCTCGGTGACGTCATCACAGGTCCTTTAGCCGACAGCTAATGAATGAAGAAGAGATCGCAACTACGCGATCAAGTGGATAAGGTGAGTTAATTTTTTTTATCTTTAACCGCTTAATCCACATTTTACAAAGCATTCTGTAGTGAGAATGCCATTATTTTCCCTTATAACCATGTTATAAGGGAAAATAATAAAATCTACAGAATATTCAACCCAAACCCGAACTTCAGTGATGAAGTCCGGGTTCGGGTCTGGGTACCAAACATGCGGATTTTTCCCACGCACGTGCAAAACGCATTAAAACGCTTTGCACTCGCGCGGGAAAATCGCGCAACACACCCCCCTCTTATCCAGGCGTCAAACGTGACGCCCGTGTGAAAGAGGCCTTGGGCCAGGAGTCACCCAGAGCTCATTGAAGAATTGTGCTAATGGTAAACGCTAACAGGTACGTGCTGACCCGAGAGTAACTGTCTTTTTGATATATGGATTTTAAAATGACCCAACAGATGTGCATGCTATGACTTTTTAATGTATTCGAATAAACACACTAAATTTTAACCTCTAGAATCCCAGAGCATCCCAGAGAATCCCAGAGCACTTTTTTGTTTTCATTTTCCTCCCTGCCTTCCCAGAGCCGTAGCTTTTTCATGTTCCATTCATGTAGCCGTATGAGGGCTTGTCGTTTGCACCTGTTTTGTCATTTGTTATTGCTATATTGTGATATTATTTATCACATCCACACAATTGCCATCTTGTGTAGGATGTCTATTGTGGTACTTGTGGTCCGCTGCGGGCATCCTCCACCGTATGCATTTTTGCTGGGGATCGCCATTAGCAACAGGCCACAAGTGCAGGATCTGCTCCCCTGTATATATATATGCACAACTGCATTTTTGGGTTGAGCACATCCTGCTTCATGCCACCTTTCAGTTGGTTTGTGTATATATAATTGTTTGGAGGTGTATAAACTCCTATGTAAATGTAGCCTGTTTTCCATCCACAGGCTACATTTAGGTGCACCTGTGAGGCCTAGGCCATATCAGCCAGTCTTGGGTGGGGCTCACAGCCTTCTCCCTCCTCCCATTGTAGGCATGGTTACATGCTGGAGATAACTGGGAGTTTGCTGCGAGTCGGCCTATACATTCCTGTAAGGCCCACTGGTCCCTGGTATTGCCCATATGGCACAGGTAGGTGAGTGTTAGGTCCCGAGCTACTTGAGAAACCTTGGCGTGGTGCTCTGGCTTAAGACATGTTGACTAATCTCTCAATTTTAACATCAGTTTGAGGGCTTAGTAAGACCGCAGTGTGCACCTGTATTGTCATTTGTTATTGCTATATTACATTATTTATCACATCCACACAATTGCCATCTTGTGTAGAAAGTCCATTGTGGTACTTGTGGTCCGCTGCGGGCATCCTCCACCGTATGCATCTTTGCTGGGGGTCGCCATTAGCAACAGGCCACAAGTGAAGGATCTTCTCCCCTGTATATATATGCACAACTGCATTTTTGGGTTGAGCATATCCTGCTTCATGCCACCTTTCAGCTGTTTTGTCGTTTGCGGGACAAGTTGTATTTGGTAATGACAACACTTAATATTGCATGCTTGTAGTGGGAGGCGGGAAAACATTTCAAATGGGGTCTTGTTGGAAAACAAAAATTAAATTCTGCCACAGTTTTATGGATTTGTCTCTACAGCGTTCCCTATGCTGATATTCCCGCAGGCTTGTAACATCTTAATGCTGAAAGGCCCATTATATCCCTTATATTTCCAATGCCTTGTATTATACAGCCTATTATATCTCCCGCTGCTAGTATTAGAAATCCCATTATGGACAAATGGGGGAAAAACAAGAGGGAGGGAAGGGTGAAATGGGGGGTTGTATGTCGTGTTATATAGTAGTTATATATGTAACAATTGTATTATCTCTGTTATACAAACTGTTCTTCATTTTCAAAATTAATAAAAAGATTTTAAAAAGAAAAGAAAGAAATCCCATTATAACTCCCTTTCCTGGTATCAGATCACACACACATCATTTGCTTTTAGTAATAAAACAGTCTTCTCCACTCCTATTTTTTTTATAATGCACATCATATATTCCACTTATAATGCATGTTATATCCCCCCCACCTATACACACCTAGTATTATCACGCACTTTATATTCTACCGCACGTAATAGATCAGACTCTTATTACCTTCCTCTGTAAGTTAGATTGTTTCCCACATGAAGCAAGGATAGAAAGTAACCTGGAAGTAGTTGCTGGTGCAGAGAGTTATGGGAGTTGTAGTTTGTGGCTATAGCTAGAAGTCACCACTAGAGGGAGCGCTTGTACTTCATCATTTGTCCTGTGTTTTGGAGCCATCTTGTGTATGATGTGAAATCTACAGCACTGATCAAACTCTGGGGCTGGTACATTTCAAGGTATGTTCATGTCTAGTCAGGCCTTTACAGCTTCTATAACCCCTTCCCATCCTAAACAATTTTCATTGTTTTTTGATTTCCGGCCTTAAAAATGCCATAATGTTTTATTTTTCCATTCGCATAGTTGTATGATTGCTCATCCCCTTTTTTATTTTTGCTGAACAAGTTGTATTTTCTAATCGCACCATTTAACATTCCATACAATGTATTAATGGGGTGGAATTGGAAAAAAATGCAATTGCACCATTGTTCATTGTGCTGTAAAATGACACATTACCTTTAGGGCTCATGCACACGACTGTATGTATTTTGCGGTCCACAAAAATGGATCCGCAAAAAATACAGATGACGTCCGTGTGCATTCCATATTTTGCGGAATGGAACAGCTGGCCCCTAATAGAACACTACTATCCTTGTCCGTAATGTGGACAATAATAGGACATTTTTTTTTTTTTTTGCGGAACGAACATATGAACATACGGAAACGGAATGCACATGGAGTAACTTCCGCTTTCTTTTGCGGGCCCATTGAAATGAATGGTTCCGCATACGGTCCACAAAAAAACGTACACCGAAAGAAAACACGTTTGTGTGCATGAGCCCTTATTCTAACCCTGGGTTCAGACCTGAGCGTTCTAAAATGCGCGTTTTACGCGCGTATTTCAGCGCGTTTTTGCAAATAGGAAACGCGCGTTCGTGTGATTGACTACTGTGGTGTCAATCACAAAACGCGCGACAAACGCCCCAAAAAAAGCTCAAGTACTTGTTTATGCGTCGGGCGTTTTACAGCGCGTTCAAACGTGCTGTAAAACACTCAAGTGAAACCAGGGCCATAGGAAAGCATTGGTTTTCATGTGTTGAGCGTTTTACAGCGCGTTTGAACGCGCTGTAAAACGCTCAGGTGTGAACTTAGGGTGAGGGTCAGTATGATTACAGCAATGAAAAAAATTAGGGTTAATGGCTAGAAGCACAAAAGCAAAAACAAACACAATGCAATAGCACTCTGCAAACATAAATAATAAAGTAATATAATCGTGCCATACTAGAATGTACTAGTGCTACGTTATAAATGTGAGATTCTTGGCAAATACATTTTGTACATTTTTTGTGCCTGTCTGCCAGCATCAAGGCGATCTCTTTAGGACTGGAACCTACCTCCACTGGTGCTGTAGTGGCCTCCAATAAATTCAGGGATTGCAGGTTCCACCTTCATGCTGAGCCCACACTGTATTATACCTCTTTTGGTACCACAATGGCCTCCATTAAATTCAGGGAATGCAGGGAACCTGTAAAATGACAATACTTCCTGTGTGCTTTCTGCAATTTTCTCACTCGCATCAATAAAACTGGATACTTTTGTCCGCAATGTAGACAAGATTAGGACTTGCTCCACAATTTGCAGAACAGACATACGCATGCGGACAGCACATGGATGACGTGTGCTCTCTGAAAAAATGAGGATAGCATATACAATACATGATGTCTACACGATGCAGAATAAGCGCGGTTTCCAGAAAAACTGCAGCGCAGTACAGTACCTGCACAATGTGTGAGATTAAACAAATCTCATGTACACTTTGTGGATTTTTTCGGTGTGGAAATTGACCTGCAGTGCGGATTTCCAAATCCCCAGCATGTCAATAAGGTTTGCGGGTTTAGCTGCAAATTTCTCCCTTTTTAATGTAAGGGTGAGATCTGTGGCAAAACTGCATCTAATTCACCAAAATGCAGATATGGTGCAGAAACGCATATAAATTCGCATGGAAATTCGTGCAGATCTTATTGGGCGTTCACCCGCACTCGTGTGCAGGCGTCCTTAGGGTTCATGCACATGAACTTATTTTTTGTCTGTGTCTGTTCCGTTTATTTTTAAACAATAGAACATGTCCAATTCTTGTCCATTTTGCGGACAAGGACAGGCATTATTACAATAAATCAGCAAAAAATATGGGTGTAACAAGGAGGTCACATGGATGTCATCCGTTTTTTTTTTTTGAAGAGCCGTGTTTTGTGGATCGCAAAATACATATGAGCGTGTGCATGAGCCCTTAGACCGCTTTCACTCATTCAGTGTTTTGTCAGTGATTTCCATCAATGATTATGAGCCAAAACCAGCAGTGGAGGCTACACAGAGGTGAGATATAATGTGCTTTTGACCTGCACCTGGTTTTGGCTCACAATCACTGATGGAAATGTGGCGCTTATGTGGCTCAGGTCCTGAGCAGAGGTTTTTACAAACCACAGGGGAACCTATAGGCCTCTTTCAGAAGTGCGTCCCGGATTTGCTCCCTATGCAACCCAGGTGCATTGCGGGAAACCCGCACGAGTGTGCACGCAATTTCAGTCAGTTTTGACTGCGATTGCGTTCAGTTTTTTCTGCGCGAGTGAAATGCATTTTGCACGCGTGTGATAAAAAACTGAATGTGGTACCCAGACCTGAACTTCTTCATCAGGTATACCTTTTGCAGGTCCTGAAAGAAGACGATGCCGGCTGTGTAATCAAGTGGATGAGGTGAGTTAATTTTTTTTATTTTTTAACCCCTCAAGGCACATTTTAGTAAGCATTCTGTATTAAGAATGCTATTATTTGTTATAAGGGAAAATAATACAGTGAATAGACTTTAATGGGGTCCCGGGATACTCATCCCTATCATCTCCTAGCAACCACGCGTGAAAATCGAACCGCATCGGATGCTATGCGATTTTCATTGCGCCCCATTCATATCTATTGGGCCTGCGTTGCGTGAAAAACGCACAGTATAGAACATGCTACAGTTTTCACGCAACGTACAAGTGATGCATGAAAATCACCGCTCATCTGCACAGCCCCATTGAAGTGAATGGGTCCGGATTCAGTGCAGGTGCAATGCGTTCACAACAGCTTTCCTAGTTTGGAGTCTGTTTCTACTCCTCTTCCCGAGTCTGGGAATTGCCTGGAATTTTAAGACTTCCAGCTAACTCCACCGTACCCTCTGATGTAAGTTTTCATGGTACATGCATATGGTTTTATTACATAATAATTTATAGTCATAGATGAACACATCAGTGACAAGTGAGGCCACCAATAAAAGTGAAGAAGCAGAATTGAAACTTGAAACAATATTTTATTGTCAAACACATAGGTAATATTTTTGGAGTTAAAATCTCAAATCTCCACCAGCCGTGAAAAGTTTTAGAACATTATATTAGAGGGTTGTCTGAGATTTTTATACTCCTCTGGATAGGTCATCAATATCCAATCGGTGGGAGTCTGACTCCATGCACCGCCAGCGATCATCTTACCAAGCTCAGCATTGTACATTGTATAGCGGCTCAGGGGCGTAGCTAGCGGCTCATGGGCCCGGGTGCAAGAGTTCAGCTTGGGCCCCGATCCCTCACTGCTTTGTGTGTCTTCTTATGCGGCACAAGGGTCTTTGGGCCCCCTCAGGCTCCTGGTCCCGGTAGCGACTGCTACCTCTGCACCCCCTATAGCTACGCCCATGCCGGCTCTGCTTGGTACTGCAGCTCAGGCCCATTCACTTGAATAGAATTGAGCTGCACCTAAGCTATGAGACCGACGAATGTGACATCACAGGCCTGGATTAGGTTGTGGCACTCACTGAAGAGATGTGGCCTCTTCAAACTGCTGATTGCCAGGGATGCTGGGAGTCAGACTCCCACTGATCAGATATGGATCATCTATCCTGAGGACAGGTTATCAGAATCTCGGACAACCCCTTTAAATGAGATGATGAGTGGTAACTTCCGCTTTCTTTTGCGGGCCCATTGAAATGAATGGTTCCGCATACGGTCCACAAAAAAACGTACACCGAAAGAAAACACGTTTGTGTGCATGAGCCCTTATTCTAACCCTGGGTTCAGACCTGAGCGTTCTAAAATGCGCGTTTTACGCGCGTATTTCAGCGCGTTTTTGCAAATAGGAAACGCGCGTTCGTGTGATTAACTACTGTGGTGTCAATCACAAAACGCGCGACAAACGCCCCAAAAAAAGCTCAAGTACTTGTTTATGCGTCGGGCGTTTTACAGCGCGTTCAAACGTGCTGTAAAACACTCAAGTGAAACCAGGGCCATAGGAAAGCATTGGTTTTCATGTGTTGAGCGTTTTACAGCGCGTTTGAACGCGCTGTAAAAAGCTCAGGTGTGAACTTAGGGTGAGGGTCAGTATGATTACAGCAATGAAAAAAATTAGGGTTAATGGCTAGAAGCACAAAAGCAAAAACAAACACAATGCAATAGCACTCTGCAAACATAAATAATAAAGTAATATAATCGTGCCATACTAGAATGTACTAGTGCTACGTTATAAATGTGAGATTCTTGGCAAATACATTTTGTACATTTTTTGTGCCTGTCTGCCAGCATCAAGGCGATCTCTTTAGGACTGGAACCTACCTCCACTGGTGCTGTAGTGGCCTCCAATAAATTCAGGGATTGCAGGTTCCACCTTCATGCTGAGCCCACACTGTATTATACCTCTTTTGGTACCACAATGGCCTCCATTAAATTCAGGGAATGCAGGGAACCTGTAAAATGCCAATACTTTCTGTTTGCCTTCTGCAATTTTCTCACTCGCATCAATAAAACTGTTTACTTTTGTCCGCAAGGTAGACAAGATTAGGACTTGCTCCACAATTTGCAGAACAGACATACGGATGCGGACAGCACATGGATGACGTGTGCTCTCTGAAAAAATGAGGATAGCATATACAATACATGATGTCTATACGATGCAGAATAAGCGCGGTTTCCAGAAAAACTGCAGCGCAGTACAGTACCTGCACAATGTGTGAGATTAAACAAATCTCATGTACACTTTGTGGATTTTTTCGGTGTGGAAATTGACCTGCCGTGCGGATTTCCAAATCCCCAGCATGTCAATAAGGTTTGCGGGTTTAGCTGCAAATTTCTCCCTTTTTAATGTAAGGGTGAGATCTGTGGCAAAACTGCATCTAATTCACCAAAATGCAGATATGGTGCAGAAACGCATATAAATTCGCATGGAAATTCGTGCAAATCTTATTGGGCGTTCACCCGCACTCGTGTGCAGGCGTCCTTAGGGTTCATGCACATGAACTTATTTTTTGTCTGTGTCTGTTCCGTTTATTTTTAAACAATAGAACATGTCCAATTCTTGTCCATTTTGCGGACAAGGACAGGCATTATTACAATGGATCAGCAAAAAATATGGGTGTAACAAGGAGGTCACATGGATGTCATCCGTTTTTATTTTTTGAAGAGCCGTGTTTTGTGGATCGCAAAATACATATGAGCGTGTGCATGAGCCCTTAGACCGCTTTCACTCATTCAGTGTTTTGTCAGTGATTTCCATCAATGATTATGAGCCAAAACCAGCAGTGGAGGCTACACAGAGGTGAGATATAATGTGCTTTTGACCTGCACCTGGTTTTGGCTCACAATCACTGATGGAAATGTGGCGCTTATGTGGCTCAGGTCCTGAGCAGAGGTTTTTACAAACCACAGGGGAACCTATAGGCCTCTTTCAGAAGTGCGTCCCGGATTTGCTCCCGATGCAACCCAGGTGCATTGCGGGAAACCCGCACGAGTGTGCACGCAATTTCAGTCAGTTTTGACTGCGATTGCGTTCAGTTTTTTCTGCGCGAGTGAAATGCATTTTGCACGCGTGTGATAAAAAACTGAATGTGGTACCCAGACCTGAACTTCTTCATCAGGTATACCTTTTGCAGGTCCTGAAAGAAGACGATGCCGGCTGTGTAATCAAGTGGATGAGGTGAGTTAATTTTTTTTATTTTTTAACCCCTCAAGGCACATTTTAGTAAGCATTCTGTATTAAGAATGCTATTATTTGTTATAAGGGAAAATAATACAGTGAATAGACTTTAATGGGGTCCCGGGATACTTATCCCTATCATCTCCTAGCAACCACGCGTGAAAATCGAACCGCATCGGATGCTATGCGATTTTCATTGCGCCCCATTCATATCTATTGGGCCTGCGTTGCGTGAAAACGCACAGTATAGAACATGCTACAGTTTTCACGCAACGTACAAGTGATGCATGAAAATCACCGCTCATCTGCACAGCCCCATTGAAGTGAATGGGTCCGGATTCAGTGCAGGTGCAATGCGTTCACAACAGCTTTCCTAGTTTGGAGTCTGTTTCTACTCCTCTTCCCGAGTCTGGGAATTGCCTGGAATTTTAAGACTTCCAGCTAACTCCACCGTACCCTCTGATGTAAGTTTTCATGGTACATGCATATGGTTTTATTACATAATAATTTATAGTCATAGATGAACACATCAGTGACAAGTGAGGCCACCAATAAAAGTGAAGAAGCAGAATTGAAACTTGAAACAATATTTTATTGTCAAACACATAGGTAATATTTTTGGAGTTAAAATCTCAAATCTCCACCAGCCGTGAAAAGTTTTAGAACGTATATTAGAGGGTTGTCTGAGATTTTTATACTCCTCTGGATAGGTCATCAATATCCAATCGGTGGGAGTCTGACTCCATGCACCGCCAGCGATCATCTTACCAAGCTCAGCATTGTACATTGTATAGCGGCTCAGGGGCGTAGCTAGCGGCTCATGGGCCCGGGTGCAAGAGTTCAGCTTGGGCCCCCGATCCCTCACTGCTTTGTGTGTCTTCTTATGCGGCACAAGGGTCTTTGGGCCCCCTCAGGCTCCTGGTCCCGGTAGCGACTGCTACCTCTGCACCCCCTATAGCTACGCCCATGCCGGCTCTGCTTGGTACTGCAGCTCAGGCCCATTCACTTGAATAGAATTGAGCTGCACCTAAGCTATGAGACCGACGAATGTGACATCACAGGCCTGGATTAGGTTGTGGCACTCACTGAAGAGATGTGGCCTCTTCAAACTGCTGATTGCCAGGGATGCTGGGAGTCAGACTCCCACTGATCAGATATGGATCATCTATCCTGAGGACAGGTTATCAGAATCTCGGACAACCCCTTTAAATGAGATGATGAGTGGTCATTCTAAAAAGCCAGCATGAGTAGAACAGAACCTACAACCTATGTGCAGGTGAGGGAATGGTTTGCTCATAATGCTAAACATGTCCAGTGCTTTGAATTTTTATTAGCAAACACATTGTATAAATAACAAAAGCAGTAATAAAATACCTTACCGATCCTTCGCTGCTACTGTTTTGCCGTTTTCTGGGTTCCCCAACTCCACTGATGTTTCAACAGAGATTGACAGCAGTAGACACGTGTCTATGTCGAAACATCACTTCTACAGGCCAGGATGGAGAGACGTGGCAGACCCGGGATGGGCCAGAATGGGGGTGGCGAGGGATCAGTAAGGTATTATTCAGTTTATTTTATACCATTCTAAGATTTTGAGCAAACATTTCACGGACTGTGGACAACCCCTAATTGACCTGGACAGAAGAAATGATGAAGAATAAGAATTGAGTCATCAGGGAACATTGTTGATTTAGGCACAAAAAAAAGGACTAAACGGGATCGAGGAGGAAGAGAGATGCTTCTGAAGGACGTCTGAGGTAGAAAACGACTTTTGGCAATATAGATTTTTATAGTAAAAAGATACCACCACCTTCTTGGGAGGGCAAAATCCAAAAAGTCCAATCCATAACATAGCCACCACACCAAACAAGAGTGAATTCACAGCTTCCAGCATATACATTAAATGTATCCATAGGTCCCCAAACAGGGTGTCTTTCTTTTGGCCTCAGCTGGGTTGGCATCTCTTTTTTTTGGTTTAATACTTTTTGCTGGACAGAATACCATAGTTGACTACGCTATTCAATCCAGAGGCATCCAGTCCCACACATTATTCTTTAGCATGGAAAACTACTGTGTGGGCAGAGTATGTATTCTCCCAACGTACACTTCCTACATAGTGTGGGTACACCCTAAGTAATCATGCTGGAAATGTCTCATTCCTCTTGAATGTCCCACTTCATAACGCCTTCACCAATTCTATTCACAGATGTCAGCGGTACAAAGGGAAAAACAATCTGTAGGAGACTGTACTTGAGTTTAGCTCATATACATGGAGAGGGGGCATGGACCCTCACAATACAGCCCAGCATGATATATACTTAAAGGGGTAGTCCTATGATTTAAACTTGTCACCTATACACATGGGACTTGGTGGGGATAGTGCCTGAAAGGTGGGGTCCAAGAGGTTGGACCCCCACCAATAGCAATAACGAGGATCCTGTGTTCCCCCATATGAATGGAGCAGTGGTCGAGTCTGTGTGCCGCTGCTACGTTCATCTCTATAGGGCTGCCAGAGATAGCTGAGCAGTGTACTCCCTTTTCTTTGGCAGCCCCATAGAGATGAATAGAGCACAGTCAGTATGCATGCTCAACAGATGCCCCCATTATCATAATGGTGGAGGTCCCAGCAGTCAGATCCCCTCTGTTCAGACACCTATCACCCATCCTGTGGACAGGTAATACATTAGAATTTTGGGACAACCCCCTTTAATAGGATTAAAAAAATGATAATCCAAACCCTTCAACTAAGCAGACACCATAAAATAGGCATAAATCCCAATATATCACCAAAAGCTTCCAGAAAAGGTATTAATGTGATATGTCCTGTATTCACACCTACGCAAACCACAGGCTAGGTGTTAAAGGGGTTATCTGTAACTGTATTGATGACCTGTGGATAGGTCACTAATAGTGGAAACCAGACAACCCCTTTAAAGTAAATGCAGCTGAATTGCAATACCAAACGAACCTATGGACCAATTCACCGTTCACTAGAATGATGTTTCTAAGACCCTCATTTCTCCTCACAGTAGTCATGAATAGGGTGGTGGTGGTCAAATAATAAGCAAATTTTGGCTGGTTCTGCAGTAAATAAAGAGTGCACAGTGACAACGTTGTCAGTTTTCTTTTGCAGAGATAGATTGTGTGAGATTTTATGAATGTGATGCGGTCCAGTCAGTGACACACACAGCCTGTGTAAATAAATGCGGTGAACTTGCCTGGCACACTGTGCAGAAAATGCCAAAGCGACTTTGTAAATGCCTCGTGTGTCTCTCCTGGTATTGACTTTGGTGTAATTTGGTTATTGATTTGTGTCTGCTGGTTCCATGTGTTTCTGTCTGTCATGGCTCGTCAGTTTACGTTTTTTTTTAATTAGTTTTTTTTGACCGATCTGTCACTTGTCATTTTGACCCCACTGTACCTTCCCCATATGAACCCCAGCACTTCATTAAGGAATGACTGTGGGCTCGGGAGGGTTGTGCAAACAGTTAGGAACATTGTTATGGTAGTTAACCATCAAAATCTTCCTTTCTTTGACACACAATAAAAGCATTGTACAATCCAGGGAGTCCCCTTGTAGCAGTAGATGCTTCCGCCAAGTAGGAAAGGCCATCAAGGCTGTTGGATGTATGTGTATGTTAAATCATACATAAGCCCAGATTTATCATTACTTCGATCACAAATTCTGTCATAAAAAAGTTGAAAAATATGGCTATTGTCTAATTTTTTGCGCTCAGTTGCACAACATTTTGCATTTCTACTCAACTTACGCCATTTTTGTAATATGGATGGAAAAGTGGGTGTGTTCAGCTATGTTAATGAGTTTAAAAAGTGGCATTCTCACTCCTGGAGGAGGGAAGAATAGGAAAACTGGAGGAGCTATACTAAATATTATGAAACAATCAATGCCATTTGATAAATGTGTAATAAAAAACTCCAACACTGATTCAATCAAAACTATTGTCAAATATTCTCCTCATGATAAATTCTAACCATAGTGTGCCATTGTAGACACATGCACGGCTACATTTTTCCTAAATATATCTTTAAAAAAAAAAAATTATAATTTACCAAAAAAATAGAAGACAATAATTTGAAATGTTTACACAGTTTATTCATCCAAAACATAACATTTATTTAACCCCAAAAAAAGTTCATCCATAAAATAAAACATGTTTGAAAGGCAATCTGTCTGCAGGATTAAAGGAAACCTGTCACCTGGATTTTGTGTATAAAGCCGGGGACATCGGCTGCTAGATGGCCGCTAGCACATCCGCAATTTCCAGTCCCCATTGCTCTCGGTGCGTTTATCGATTTAATAGATATACAAATTAACCTTAGATGAGTCCTGCTTGTGAGAGTAGTCTAGCGTTCTCTGTGTCCTGAGCCCAGGCACACCCACTGTGAAGGAGCCAGCACCGCCCCACATCCTCCGAATCTCCTCCTTGCTCCCCGACGCCATAAAGCTAGAGCACCGTAATTTCGCGATGCGCGAGCTAGCGCATGCGCAGTTCGTTCCCTGAGGCTGATGCCAGCCCAGGGAAGGAACTGGATGCCGGCACTGAGCATGCGCTAGAAAAGAGTCACGGCCACCTGAGAAGAGTCCTGGTTATTCATGAATTCCTGCTCTCCTGCCCACCTGCTGATGACTGACAGGCTTCTACCTAGTTTTCTCTCTTTCTCTCTAGTAGAGAACTGCCAATCATCAGCAGACGGGCGGAAGAGCAGGAGATTATGAATAACCAGGACTCTTCTCAGGTAGATTTGACTCTTTTCCAGGCCTGGGCTGCAATGATTATGATGCTGGTTCTCATCAACCACTTACTATTAGCTCATTAGTGACACAGCGCTGAAATCAGCATTTCAGTCACTACTTTATGCTGCCCTCAGTGAGGTCACCATAAAGTTGATGACTGGTTCCCTTTAAAAATAGTGAACTAAACAGCATTGTAGGGCACTTCCCAATTTTTTAAACTGTATCCTTTTATATCTGGTCATATCCTCCAATTTAGAGAAATTCTGACTTTTTTGGCTCATGCACATAAGTGCCACCTGTTCTGTGCACAGGGGAATGCAAATTGCTGTCCCCAATGCACATTCAACATCTGTGTGGCTTGAGCGGATCTGTCCACACTGAAAAAAAAAAAAAAAATTTTTTTGCAGTTTAGAGGCACAGACAGAAAATGGATGGTCGTGTGAATGATCCCTTAATAATATGAGAATGTGTTTCTAAGTGCTATTCTGTGCTTTCCCTCAGATGCAAGAGGTAACAGTTACCAACAAGTAGCATTTCACACTCATTTGCATAATGATACTATAATACTATAATTTCTCTTTATTGGGACATGGGATCAGCATAAAAATTGTAACTTCCTTGACGTCCTACGCCAGCACAATAACAGATGGATGTTATTCCCTTAGATACAACTGAAAACACAGATTTATTAGCAATTACTCAATTATACCTCCTATAAAGGGTCAGACTCAGTGAACCACACATTGTATTGAGTTTTTCTCTCTAGGTACTGAAGAGACAAGGACTCTGGGTGCTTGCATCCGATTTGTTTTTCAAATGTTTCCCAGGTTGTATACATGGGGAGTTCCCTGTCCCTTGGCATGAAGGTGTACCAAGTGGTTGTATTGCACCCTGGTCACACAATACAGCTGTGCCTATGATTATATTCCAGTTTTCTGGTAGAATAGCAGCCTGTAAACATCTTGTACAAGCGAAATATATATATAAAACTGCTTCAAAAGTATGTTGCCTTAGGTGCGTCGCAGGTCTCAGTCGTAAAGTAGGTACAATTCACATGTACAGATGCGTTTCTTAGTTGGACCACACTCCTTCCGGAACAACAGAAATTCCTCGCTTTAAAGCCATTCAGATAGCTGTGGATATGTGAAAGCAAGTTAAAACAAAGCACTTTCTCCTTTCACTTTCAGGTTTCTATGGTAAACCAAAGGTGCAACAAAGGGTGGAGTACCATCACGTCAGTTGGAGTAAAAGCTTGTACAAGCGCTCAAAGGAGGAGGCAGTACGGATCAGCTGGACCTTGGCTGGCAATCCAACGCACACGCATTACGGCCAGAAGAGCTGGAGTCGTGCGCTAAGAGACGCCGCACGCCACTGGGGTTTCACAGGCTATAAACCTCCTGCACGCTTTACTGCTAGCATGCTCTGCCAGCCTGCCATTCCCTCTGCTTACTGAGGTAAGTACGGTGCATTACTGTTATGTGTGTTTTCTGCCACAAGTGCTGCCTGCACATATTATTACATTCATGGTTCTCACCTCTGTGTTTTCTTGCAAAGATGTCTTCTCCTAATGAAGCCAGCAGGAAAAGAAAGAACAAAAACAGACACAGACTATGTTCAAAGTGCCAGCAACCCCTGTCTGATGACCACCACTTTGATTTATGCACTGATAGATGCTGTTCCTTGGGTCAAAGCTCATATCAGGTCCCTACAAAACAATATCCTGTCAGTATGGAACAAGTCACAGAACACTCTGGACAAAGCTCTTCTAATTTCTCCAGCTACTCAACAAGATCAAAAGTGGTGGCTCATGCCATCTCGCCTAACCAGTGGAAGGAGCCTGATTCCTCAAGTGCGGAAGATCCTCAACATGGATGCATTCTCTTGGAGATGGGGTGCATATGTAGGTATGTGGATACAAAAGAGATGGAATCCAGAGGACATGCCAATGTCATCCAATATGAAGGAAATAAGAGCTGTCAGACTGGCTCTCTTACATTTCCAAGATCACCTAAGCAGCTGTCACATTCAAGTCCAGTCAGACAACCTGACAACCGTCTATTAGATCAAGAAACAAAGCGGTACCAGGAGTCCACAGTTAATGGCAGAGTGCAGGCAATTGTTGAATTGGTCATAAACTCATATGGCAGGCATATCAGCCATACACATCAAAGGGACTATTAACATAATGGCCGATTGTCTCAGCAGAGGGAAACTCCACCCAGTCAAGTGGAGTCTGAACAAAAAGGTTTTCAAACAAGTGGTGAAGCAGATGGGTCAGTCGACTCTAGATGCTATGGCAACACAACACAATGCCAAGGTAAAAAGTTTCTATGCCCTCTAGTTGGTGGGAAAAGATAGTCTCTCAATCAGCTGGAAACCAGAAATGGTCTATGTTTTACCCCCAAATCAGTTCTTCCCTTTTGGCCTTGGAGAGCTTGGTTCTCTCTAAGGCCCCTTTCACATCAGCGTTTTTGCTTTCCGTCCTGGAGTTCCGTCCTCGGGGCTCTAGGGTGGAAAGATACTGATCAGGATTATCCTAATGCATCCTGAATGGAGAGCAATCCGTTCAGGATGCATCAGGATGTCTTCCGTTCAGTACATGAACGTTTTTTGGACGTTGACAAAACCGCAGCATGCTGCGGATTTGTCTCTGTCCAAAAAGCCGGAAGACATGCCGTAACGCCGGATCCGGAATTAATGCCTATTGAAGTGCATTAATCCGGATCCGGCCTTAAGCTAAACGTTGTTTTGGCGCATCGCCGGATCCGACGTTTAGCTTTTTCTCAATGGTTACCATGGCAGCCAGGATGCTAAAGTCCTGGTTGCCATGGTAAAATGTAGTGGGGAGCGGGGGAGCAGTATACTTACCATCCGTGCGGCTCCCGGGGCGCTCCAGAGTGACGTCAGGGCGCCCCACACGCATGGATCACGTGATCGCATGGACCACGTGATCCATGCGCATGGGGCGCTCTGACGTCATTCTGGAGCTCCCCGGGACCACACGGACTGTAAGTATACCGCTCCCCCGCTCCCCACTACTACTATGGCAACCAGGACTTTAATAGCGTCCTGGCTGCCATAGTAACCTGAAAGCATTTTGAAGACTGATTAGGATCCTGATCAGTCTTCTAATGCTTTCAGGTGACTTGTGTTCTGACTGATCCGGCGGGACGGAAGTGCCCGCTGGATCCTCAGAACGCAAGTGTGAAAGAGGCCTAACCATGACCCTTTCAGGGGGCAGATTGTGGAGGTTACCGTTACTGCCAAACCTTCTAACACAGCAGGGGATGACACATCCCAGTCCGCAAACATTACATCTTATGGCCTGGAGGGTGAGCGGCAAAAACTACTCGACTTAAGCCTCTCCACCGAGGTGATCTATATAATCTTATCAGCTAAAAAGCCTAATACATTAAAAGTCTACAACCGAGTTTGGAAAATTTATTATAACTGGTGTTCGGTCAGTTCAGCAGACACAGAAACTATCAACAGTGTCCTACATTTCTTACAGGATGGTGTAAAAAAAAAGGTCGAAAGCTAAAGACCTTAAAGGTAAATTTTACCGATATTAATGCACAACTGCAAGGCAGATTCTCTAATCACAGTCTAATTAGATCTTTCTTCAGAGCCTTGAACATCCTAAATCTTACAGTCCAACCTTCTCTTCCATCCTGGGACTTATCTGTAGTGGTTACAGCATTGCCAACCCCCCCATTTGAACCTTTGCAAGAGGCCTAAATACACTGTATCTCTCTAAAAACTTTCTTTTTAGTAGCTATAACCTCAGTCTAGAGAATTAGTGAGCTACATGCATTATCCTGAAAAGAGCCTTATCTGGGAGATCAAAGGGACTGTCTGGTACTTCGTATAATGCCAGGTTTTCTTTAGAAGGTGTCATCCAGTGCCAAACTTAACCAGGAAACTGCTCTACCTGTTCTATATCCTGAACCTCAAGACAGGAAACAAGAGACTCTACACACTCTGGATGTAAGGAGAGCAGTTCTGACGTATGTTGGAAAAACTAAGCCCTTCAGATCCACAAAGAGTCTGTTTGTTCAGCATCAAGGCCCAAACAGGTAATACAAGGCTAGCAATCCACCTTAGCACGATCCATCCAAAAAGGTTATGCTCTTATTGATCTTAGGTACCCTCTACAAATAAAGGTACACTCTACTCGCTCAACTGCCACATCCTGGGCGGAATTGGGCCAAGTATCTATCCAGCAAATCTGCTCACCAGCTACCTGCTCTTCAAGTTCAACATTCATTAAGCACTACAGACTGGATATACTACAAGCAAAAATGTTTTTCTTTTTGGTAAAAGAGTGTTAAAGCTGGCGTCTTCTCTCCCTCCCTGATCTCATTGCTGTACAAATCCCATTTGTTATTGTGCTGCCATAGGATGTCCATGAAAACAAAAATTTCGCACCAAAATTTTCATTTCCTGTAGTCCGTAGGCAGCACAGCTTTCCCACCCTTAATAAAACTTTATTGCTGCATACAAATACAATGTGTTGTTCACTGAGTCTGACATTGTATAGGAGGTATAATTGAGTAATTAAGTGTTACTGCTAAAAAAATCTGTCTCTTTGGTTGTATATAGGGGACTAACATCCCATGTGTTATTGTGCTGCCTACGGACTACAGGAAATTAAAATTTCGTTGATTAAATTTTTATCGGTATCAGTGAGCAGAGCTCAAAAAGCTTGTGTACTTATTTTACTATCTGCAATCCTACTGACTGCCTTTTAAATTTATAAAGTGCTTTAAAACTTAAATATAATTCCTACTAAAAACACATTTCCATTTGACCTACACAATAATACAATTTTATGCAATAAAACAAATTCTGTTGCAAACTAGAACCTTTTATATACACTTGGGACAATGATATTTTTTTCTTTTTGACTTAAGACATTGTGATTCCTTGTTTAAGCCTACACACTTCAAATGGTACCACATTGTGCATTCCGAGCACTCCACCAAATTTTCTTTTGGTTGGTGCACCTTGCAAAGACAATAAGTTGTGAGTGCTATTTTTTTCGAATATATTTTTGCTGGCAATTTTGTCACCACTGAATGTGGAAACACAGAAATCTCCCGTTGTTCAATACATTCAATCAAATGAGCCCTCATCTGGCTTTGCTCATAAACCAGACAACTCAAATCTAAGCCTTGGGCCAGAGAAACTGCGTTAGCAATGGAAAAAGCTCCACAGTCGTTTGTACTTTTTGTTTCTGGAAGCACAGACATTCTATATCGAGCACTGAATAGTCACCTATAAAAAATTCACTGTACATGTGTATCATTTTTTTTTTTAAGGTATTAGTCATCGATGTTCGTAGAGAGTCATAGATTCTGACACCAGCTGTAGAGCCATGTGATAAAAGCCAGTGCCCGCCAGTATGGTGAATTTGTAAAATGTTATCTGTCTTTTTAAATTTGGCAACTTTTCCGTTGGAAGCAAGCAAAGTGTCACACAGACCAACTACTTGAGGAAACGTTTTGGATATAAGAAACCGACTTACATTAATTATGTTATCATCTAACCATTCGTTGTTCTCTAATAGTGGCTTATCTCGATTAGTAAGCCGAAATCCATGCAATGACACCCATGTGTCTTTTTCCTCTCTGTGGGAAAAGTCCAATGCACTTCGGAATCAGTCCTCCTCTTCGATCACCCATACATCTTCCCCAAGAAAATCTGCTTTAGTGCCAACTCTTTGTGAGGCTGGATGCTTCGGCCTTCCATACAAACGTTTTGGTAGTGGCTCAAATATGTTAAATCTGTCTGCTTTTCTCTTTGGTGACTGTATTAAGGGTAAACCTTCTTCCTCTGGTATGAGAGCTTTTACTTTCGAAGCCATTTCTTCAAGGCCCCCCTCTAAAATACGTAAACTGCTTATGTCTTTTATCAAAAAAATGGAATCAAGTATTTGTTTTACAAGTTGATTACAATTTCTAATCATTTTTGTTCGCAATGACCTTCTACGTGATGTCAGGTCTTTTATTTCTTCAGTGGGGGGCAGCTGTAACGCTGGAACATCATAGTGTCCCTCCCATGTGTCTTCCTTTATTATATTACTCATTGCACATTGCACATCCAGTAAAAAGAGAAGATTTTTGACATAGGATTGACTCAGTCTACTCCATCCCCACTGATCAATATTCTTAAAAATGCTGCAAATGTGTTTTCTGGGAAGCAAGAAATTTCTCCAATCACTGCATGTGCAGAATGATTTAGTACCTTCTAAACTGACTGTGTAATTTTTTGGCTTGTTGGTTTCACTGTTAACATTGAAATTTCAGGACATATCTGTCTGATCAAGTGTGCTGTTCATTCTGTGGATTATATGAACTATTTTTTCCCTGGGCCTATTTTTTAGAAAGCTGGGAATATCCTCTTTGTATTTTCGATAATACTTGGAACTTCTGACATTCTGCTCCACATACCTATGTATAAAAAAATAAATGATGTTATTAATTGATTTATATACAGAGTATTAATTTAGACTGAACAACAAACTCTCAAAGTGAATCTACCTTCATACTTGTCAATGTGTACCTATTAGCAGTGAAGCTGTCAAGCGACTTGTGTCATCCTATGTTAAATCAGGATATGATAGAGGCATGAAAGAGGAGCACAATGATATATAGGCATATTTGATTCAGAGTTGAATTTTTGATTAAGGTTAATCAGGTTAATCCTGACAGGACTACTAGGAGGAGTCCTGCTTACCCCTGCAACACAGAGTGATTTTAAACTCTCCAAATATCATTGTTTATACACAGAAGAGTGTGAATCACCATGTGAGTGCATGGTAATCAGGACTCTAGGAGTTCGGTCAGGATTTACTTTAATTTAAAATCAGAAATCATTCTTCAATTCATATATTCCTATATCTCACAGAGCTCAACTTCTTTCTCTGTATCATATGCTAATTTCAGGGGAGAAAACCCTGGATCACTCAAAGCATTGACAAAATGGTTTGATACAAATTGACATCAACGAACAAAAATACATTAAACATAGAATCTTACTTTTTGTATGTGTTGGGGAAAAAACTGCAATGGAGGACAGTAATCATTTCACTTAGCGAACCGTTTTTATATCCATCTAAGTGATTGTATTTTAGAATTTCATGTTGTCTCTAGATGCCATTATTAGTGTGAATGCCAACATGTAAAAGTTCATGGCGGTAAGCACGGGCCCACTTCTGTAGGATAATTATAAAATATACATTTATTTTAAAAAATATATAATATATATAAATAACGTTTCAACTATATAGAAAACATGTACTCTAAGCTGTGCCTTTTTTTTTCTTTGTACGGATGTGATCTTTGAAAAATACTTTGCCATTTGGTTAAAGTATTTACCATTATATTAAAATGTAGAAGCAAATACAAAAAGTGCCATAACAGGAAAAAGTACTTATTTATTTACTTAATGGGGCAGTGCAATTGTATTATATATATGATGAGTATGGTTTCAACAAGATTCCCTTAAGTGGGGAAAATTGGCTTCTGCCTCACAGGGTTTTTTTGCCTTCCTCTGGATCAACTTGTAGGAAACAGGCCGAACTGGATGGACAAATGTCTTTTTTCGGTCTTATATACTATGTTACTATGTATTCATTTATGCTAGCAATTTATTTCTACTATGTTTAACGATCTATTTTTTTGTGACACAGCACTGACTCTTTCTACATATGTTTTGTGTATAGATATATATTTTTAATCATTTTATGTCATTATTATTTTGTGAACCAAGTTTGGCGGTTTGTAGAGATCCCCATAACCCCTGTTTGATTCCCCTTGATATATTGGTCCTTCTTTATATTTTGTTTTTTACTTTTTATCCTTGCCCATCTAGTCCTTCACCAAGATGGTGCTGGGAACATCTACCACGCTACTCTGCTGTATCTCAGGGGGCAGGCGAACTTATGTGGTCCTGCCTTCGTTGTATAATTAGGAGGGCGGTGCTACTTTCTGTTCTTGCGTCACATGACCGGCGATGGGCAGTCACATGATTGTGACGTCATCTTGTGAGCAGTGCGACGATTCTTGCGCTCGGATACAGAGCGACTTCCAGGATCATCCCTTTCACCTGGGACTAATTACAATTAATATGAGATAGCGATATGGGGTTATATATAGGACACAGATTAGAAGGTTAGCCACGCCCCCAAGAGGAAGCGAGATGGAACGCGTGTCAGGGTGGTTGATCCCTTCAGGTCCTGGTTAGTATTTGACCTCTCTTCTACATTAAGATAGACTTTTGTATTGCCTTTGTGTGTCTGAGCTTAATTAAGTGAATGTTTTCAGGATTAGTCCTGCCAGTCTTCCATTGCTCATTTTTTTTGCCCTCACCTAATGCGATTTATTGACACTAGGCTTGGGCACCTTAAAGGGTAGATATAATCATTGTAGAAGTAGTCTGTGAATGAAGCATTATCGCCAAGTTTGGCAAGTGTAATATTTTTGCATATTTACATCCATAGCAGATTCATTATATCCGACCAGGCTACCTGTATGGGAGACATTTGCATTCTAAGGAACTTTATGTATTTGCTGCTACTTTTTTTTTTGGAAACATCAATTTTATTAGAAGGAAAAAATACACATATTGACATATTCAATGAAGATGATGATTTACATTTTGTAAAATATGTACCGTATTTTTCGCCCTATAAGACGCACCGGCCTATAAGACGCACCTGGGTTTTTGAGGAGAAAAATAAGAAAAAAAATATTTTTAACCAAACGGTGTGCTTTTGAAGTAATGGTGGTCTGTGCATGACAGTATTATGGGGGATCTGTGGATGGCACTGTTATGTGGGGGAGATGTGGATGGCACTGTTATGGGGGATCTGTGGATGACACTGTGATGGGGGATCTGTGGATAGCACTGTGATGGGGGATCTGTGGATAGCACTGTGATGGGGGATCTGTGGATAGCACTGTGATGGGGGATCTGTGGATAGCACTGTGATGGGGGATCTGTGGATAGCACTGTGATGGGGGCATTTATGAATGACACTGTAATGGATTGGATCTGTGGATGACACATATATAGCATCTTATGCTATATGTGTCATCCACAGATCACCCCAATTACAGTGTCATCCACAGGTGCCCCCATTACATTGCTATCCAAAGATATACCATTTATAATCTTTATTAATGTCCCTTATTCCCTATAATCCCAGTACAGTAGCTGTATGCTAACCTGCTATACCGATCCTCTAGCAGGCAGGCGGTGGCGGCAGGCTGCTGTGTAACGTCCTCACTGACGTCATCTGCCTGCTCCTCCTGCTTCATTCATAAAGTGAAAGGAGCAGGCAGATGACGTCAGTGAGGACGTTACACAGCAGCCTGCCGCCACACCGCTCTGCCTGCTAGAGGATCGGTATAGCAGGTTAGCATACAGCTACTGTACTGGGATTATAGGGAATAAGGGGACATTAATAAAGATTATAAATAGTAAAAAAACAGGCACGCTGTGAGCGGCGGGCCGCCCGCCGCGTGTTGACAGGCTCCGCCCCCTCCTCCTTCCATGCTGATACATCGCAGGCTGTGCGATGTATCAGCCTTAACTATAGGAAAATGGTAGTATTCGCCATATAAGACGCACTGCCATTTTCCCCCCACTTTTGGGGGGGAAAAAGTGCGTCTTATATGGCGAAAAATACGGTAGGTTATATTGGGGGGGCAGGTAAAGTTTGGAAGTGGGGGGGGGGGAGAAATTGGGAAGTAAGGGAAGGGATAAGAGGGTGAGGTGAGGAAAACATTGTTTGATACAAGTGGAGAAATAGTTGGAAGAATTGCATATCATAAAAATTGCAATGTGAAATAGTTTTAAGTATACTGTATATATATAATATATATATATATATATATATATCTCTTAATCATACATATGAGATACGGCCAAAAGGCCAGTTGCATGGGCATGTGGCATCGAGCTGATTTAAGATATGAACCTTCAAGTTGCTAACTTAATACAACCTGTGTAGGCAATACTGAAGGGTGTTAGAGCAAGAGAGAGCAACCTAAGCTGTGGGTTGTGCTGGTAGCGCTAATAGCATAAAAGGTTTGTAGAGTTGGTAGATTGGTGGAATGGGGATGACAACCACATGCCCCAGGCGTTGTAGAATTTCTCTTTCTTATGAAACATTGAGGCTGCCATTCCTTTATACCAGCAACTATCTCCGACTCCTCTCAAGATCTCCTTGATGGAAGGAACATGATCTGCTTTCCAATTCATAGCCATTAGTTGGCAGGTAGTTAAGCAAAAATGGCCTATTAGTGACCTAATCTCAAAAGGGACAGTATCCAGTTCTAGGAACAATAAGGCGCTTCTTGGGTTGGGAGGAATTGTAATAGAGCTTATTTAAGAGATTACTTGGAAAATGTTTGACCAAAGTCTGTTTATGGGAGGGCATTCCCACCAACAATGCAAAAGAGTACCATCCACGTTTTCGCATCTCCAACACATAGGATTCGTGTCTAGAAAGATCTTATGTATTCTGGATGGGCAATAGTGCCACCTATATAAAATGTTTCTGTTGAATTCCAGATGAATGATAAATTTGGATATGGATGGAATTAGATCAAAAGCGTGTGCCCATTGAGCTTCAGATATTTCAATGGCTAGGTCAGCTGACCATTGAGATTTAGTTCTCTCCAGTGGGTCTTTAATTGTTGAAATAAGAATTTTGTAAACCGCAGAAATACCTCTAGCATTGTTGGAAGGGTCATGTAACATTTAAGAAAGAGGAATGGTGGGGATCCAACCTCTGTCACTACATCAGAAAGAGGTTGTGTTAGGGCATGTCTGATTTGAAGGAATTTATAAAATTCCTTTGGAGAAACCTGGAAGGTTTCTTGTAGGTAGAACGGTCTAATGCACTCTTTAGTAAAAAGATCCCCTATGCACTTTATTCCTTTATTTTTCCATGAATCTAATGTTAGATCAGAAATATATGCTTCTAGGACTGATATATGAGTTTGAAAGAAACATGGAGAAAACAATAGGAGTTTTTTGGAGATAGTTTTCCATACCTCTAAAATGGCTCGCATAGATGAGAGGAGTTTTGTTGGCGTAGAGTTAAAAAAAATGATTGGACAGCAAAATGTCTTTGATCGAAGAGTGTCCTATGTTACTAATTTCAATTTGAGACCAGGCTCTTTTGTTGTCTGCCAACCACAAATGTTTTGCTTGGTGTATTATTGTGGCTCTATAATATTGAATAACAGAGGGACAACTCAAGCCTCCCTCACCTCTGGTCGTGAATAGGATGTTACTATTAACTCTGTGTCTCCTGTTTCCCCATATGAACTTGAGAATAGTTCTTTGTAACATCTTGAGGAATCCAGTGGGTAGGCATATTGGAAGATTTCTGAAAAAGTATAGAATTTTAGGCAGTGGATGCATCTTAATCATCGCAATTCTGCCCAGCCATGAAACCATAGGTTTTTAAGTTTTCTAGTCAAGTTTTAATGCCTTGGGATAAGGGGATGTAGTTAGCTTGAAATAACCCTTGCGGAGAAGGAGTGAGGTTAATACCTAAGTAAGGAAGGAAAGACTTGACCCATTTATACTGGAATTGTTGTTTAAGCTTCAGACATGTTTTGGGAGGAATCCCCAAATTCAAGATTTGGGATTTGTTGATGTTTACCTTATAATAAGAAGCTTCAGAAAAGTTTTTTAAGATTAGATTAATGGTTTGTAGAGAGGTTGAAGGGTCCGATATTGCCAACAACACATCGTCAGCAAATAACCCTATTCTGTGGTCTGTTGCTCCAACTTTTATCCCTGAAATGGAGGTAGACGATCTAATTTGGGTGGCCAAGGGTTCCATGATCATAGCGAAAATTAGGGGGGAGAGAGGGCATCCTTGTCTTGTACCATTTGTTATAGAAAAGGATCTGGATTTGAAGCCAGAGGAGTATACATATGCGTGGGGTGTTGTGTATAGGTTTAGTACCCCTGTGAGAAATGGACCATGAAATCCAAATTCTACCATCACCTTCTGTAGAAATCCCCAATGGACTCTGTTGAACGCCTTCTCCGCGTCCAGAGTGAGGAGCAGAGAAGGCGCTCGACGAGTACTAGCTATTTCGATCAGATCAATGAATCTCCTCGTCCCATTAGAGGTTTGGCGGTCTTTGATGAAGCCTACCTGATCATCTGTAATTATGGAGGGGAGAATTTCAGCTAGTCTATTTGCCAGGATTTTAGAATATATTTTTAGATCTGTGTTTAGTAAAGATATCTGTCTGGAATTTGCTGGGACTTTTGGTTCTTTTCCTGGTTTGGGTAAAGTAATAATAATTGCCTGGAGCATTTCCGAGGGAATTCTATTTCCATGGATGAAACTTTGGAAACAGGCTTGAAGGTGAGGGGATAGTATATGTGAGAATGATTTGTAGTATTCATTTATGATGCCATCAGGGCCGGGGGACTTATTTATCTTTAGTAGTCGATATAGTATTTAGGATTTCCTGGGTGGTAATTGGTGAGTTTAAGGAGGTTAATTGGGTTGAGTTAATCCTAGGGAGGGAAATATCTTTAAAAAAATTTATTAATGTCTAGTTCAGTTGGCTGTGGGGTTTTTGGGTTGTTTTTTTAAATTATAAAGTGAGAAATAGTAATTGCCAAATTCGTCTGCTATCTCTTTAGGGTTCATGAGTTTAGTTTTGTTGCCAGACCACAAAAAGGGGATTCTTGAGTGTCCTGCTCTGCTTTTTATTTTAATTGCTAACATCTTAGAGGCTCTATTTCCCTGTCTGTAAAAAAGAGCCTTTGATTGCCTAAGATGGCGCTCAAAGTTGTTTTGCATCAATAAATATATGTCATGTCTTACTTCTCTAAGTTCGTTTACTATGGAAGGAGTTGATAATGTTTGATTAGTTTTTTCCAAGGCACTGAGTTTATTGTGTAGGTCTGTTAGTTTAGAGAGCCTCTTTTTCGTCTCTTCAGAGGCATATTTGATATATAAACCTCTTACTACTGCTTTGTGAGCACACCATACCATGGTTGAGTTAACGTCTTTGTTAGCATTGGTTGAAAAATAATCTTTCAGAGCTGAGGAGATAAGTTTTTTATACTGTTTATTTTGTAGTAAAAGATTATCTCCAAGGAGAAGTGTGAAGCAGGTTATAAGATTCCTGTATATGAATAGTAATGGGGGCGTGATCTGACCAGGTGATTAAGCCTATCCTGGACTCCGTCACCTTTTGTAAAAGCCATTTGTCAACCAAAAAGAGATCGATGCATGAGTATGAGTTGTGGGGATTTGAGTAAAAGGAGAAATCTTTCTCTGAGGCATGGAAAACTCTCCAGGCGTTAAAGAGTTCCTCTCTATGACATAGGTCTCTAAGTTTGTAGTCTCCTGTTTTACTCACGTGTGGATATTTATCCAGATGTGGATCCATAACAAGGTTAAAGTCTCTGCATACAATGAGGAAGCCCTTTCTGATGTCAGTGGCGGAGTCCAGGACAGATCTGACAAAGCTTAAAGATTTGGTATTAGGAGCGTACAAAGATACCAAGGTATATGGATTATTGTTAATAATACATGTAACAATAATATATCTGCCTAATGCAGGGGTCTGCAACCTTTAAGACAAAAAGAGCCACTTGGACCTGTTTCCGAAGAAAAAAAAAAACTGGGTGCCGCAAAACCATTGCGACATTTAAAACAAATATAACACTGCATATATTGTTTCTTACCTTAATGCTATATATACAGGATCGTGCAGTCAGCTGTCAATCTGAAGAAAAAAAGGACTTTCACTTAACAATGTAAAATATATTTTTGCAAATTAATAGCTAATTAAAATATTTAATTTACCTGGTTAATGGGACTTTTGCTCCTGAACCTCAGTGCTCAGTGTCTGCACATCAGGGCTGTAAGACGTCACCTTCATTTTCACACAGGCTTGCAAGCTGTCATCTGTGAGGCGTGATCGATGTTTGTTTTTAATATAGTTCATGTTGGAGAAGACCTGCTCACATACATATGTGGAACCGAAGATCGACAGGACTCCAAATGCATACTTTTTCATGTTTATATAAGTGTTGGGGATGGCATTCCATGTTTCGAATACAAGTTTGTCCTGTTTGGGAAGGTTTTCAATATCACTCCATTTATGATTCTGAGCCAGAATGGCCTTCTGGCGGGCAACATCCTCAAGAGTAGCGGTCAAGCATTTGAACTTGGACACCCATATATCTTTGTCGGCTATATCGGCCAGTTCCATCTCAAGATCAGGTTGACTTACACCTGCAAATGCAGTCATATTCAATAGGGATGGATCGATCGCCAGAGGAGTGACAGGGAAGGATAATGTGGTTTTTTCCTCTCTGAACTCACAGAATCGTTTCCCAAATGAGCTTTGCATTGCGGTGATTGCAGACTTGAAATATTCCAAATTTATCGTATCATGACTTTGTTTGAACTCTCTCAAAGAGGGAAAGTGAGACAGTGTACCTCTCTGGAAATCTTTGACAAACACTGTCAACTTGCGCTCGAAAGCCAAAACCTCCTCCAGCATGTGCAGGGCTGTGCCTCCTTTCCCCTGAAGGGTTGTATTTAGCATGTTTAGATGGGCTGTCATGTCTACCATAAAATGTAATTTTTCCAGCCACTCTGGCTGTTCCAGCTCAGCAAAGGTGAGCTCTTTGCTGGCCAGGAAGGTTTTTACTTCTTCCAAACATGTGACAAAGCGTTTTAGCACCTCACCTCTGGACAGCCACCGGACCTTGTTGTGGAGCAGGAGGTCAGAATATGTGCTTTCCACCTCATCCAATAGCAAATGAAACTGGCGGTGGTTTAAACCTTTTGCCATTATCTTATTAACAATCTGAATGACCACATCCATCACTTTTGTGCATTCGGGGGAAAATGTTTGAGCACACAATGCCTCTTGGTGCAGGATGCAATGAAATGACAGCAGCGTTCTACCCAGCGCCTTCTGCAATAGAGTCACAAAGCTCTTCTGTGCTCCTCTCATGCTCGGTGCACCATCAGTAGCCACTGAGACCAGGTGGTTGGTGTTTATTTTTTTAGCACTTAAAAAGTCCAGGACAGACTTACAGATATCCTCACCCCTTGTTTGGTCTTTTAGTGGTATCAGCTCAATCAGTTCTTCCTGTGGCCCAAAGGAGTTCACATATCGGCAAAACAGCGCTATTTGTTCAATATCACCTTTATCTTTGGACTCATCACGATGGAGTATGCCACAGCAGAATTAATGTCTTGAATTTGCTGTGTGCTAATGTTTTCTGCCATTTTTAGGGTTCTGTCTTTAACAGTCTTCGCAGAGAGAGGCATGTCCTTCATTTTTTGCACAATTAAATTCTAGTTTTTGAAGTCCACGTATAGATGTTCCAAAATCTTAATGAATGCTTCTTTTATATACTCTCCATCTGTGAACGGCTTCCCGTGCTTGACTATTTCCTGAGCGGCTACAAAACTAGCATATGTTGTGGAATTTGCAGACTTCACCCACTTCTTGAAATTATTTTTGTTCCTATCAACCTTCCTCATAAGTTCTGCAACGGCTTTTCGTCTTTCATCTCCATCTGGATATTTTTCAGCAAAGGCTGTGTGTTTATTCTGGAAATGTCTTGCAATATTCGACTTTTTGTTGTTTGCAAATTTCTCACCAAATATTAAGCATACTGGTAACCCAGTCTTGTCAGTAGAGAATGCAAATGATTCTGTCCATGTATCATTAAACACTCTGTTTTCTTCAAAAATTTTTCTTTTCTTGCCTTTATCCATGGCTGGCCTACCGGGGGTCCAAAACAGGGACGTAATCAGAAATCAGAGGGCTCCATAGCAAAATTTGCTATGCCCAATAATCAATGCCCCAAAATGCTATAGAAAATTAATCAGGGCTCCAGTGTACCATAAATCATAATCAGTGCCTGATGTAAATAATAATTAATAATGAGGGCCCAATGTCATCCTCGTCATTATAAAAATAACTTTTTTATCACTTTTTTTTATTATTTCTTTGTTTGACCATACATGCCCCTTACAATGTAGCGACCACCATACATGCCCCTTACAATGTAGTGACCACCATACATGCCCCCTTTCAATGTAGCGACTCCCCCGGCATCACTTCACTTCCATGCCCCCTTCAATGCAGTGTGTTGGCCGGGCTCACAACACCCCCCCCCCCCCCCAAGCATCACTTCACTTCTATGCCCCCTTCAATGCAGTGTGTGGGCCGGGCTCACAACACCCCACCCCCCCCCAGGCATCACTTCACTTCTATGCCCCCTTCAATGCAGTGTGTGGGCCGGGCTCGATACCCCCCCTCCCCCCACCAGGCATCACTTCTCTTCCATGCCTCCTTTAATGCAGTGTGGATTTCAAATCTTTTGGACATCTACAGCTTTGAAGGACTATTAAGGCCCTTTACGTTTAAAGAGGCTATAGATAACACCATGGTTGGATAATCATTTTAGAAATGATGTTGAACCACATTTGGATGATGCTTACATTATGTTGCTTATGTCACATGCCCAGTGTCGTATAACTCCACTTGATCTTATAATATGGGGAAAGTAAGATGATAAATCAAACTTTTGTTAACAAAAGGGGAAAACATATGATAACAAAATAGTAAAGTCCGGTTCTATGTGAACCAATGCGACCCCAGGCCGCTGTCATCACAGGGAGGTAGATAAGTGATTAAACCAGTTCACAATCGGTCTTAACAATGGATTATAAAAGGGAAACAGTCTCATTAATCTTGTTTAGTCTGATGACTACTAAAGTGGATGGTCGCAGTAAAAGGCAGTTTAGGAAGAAAGGAGGAGATAGTAAAGGAGGAGTAAAGGAAATATAGTAATAAGAGAGATTTAATACAGAAA
The DNA here is from genome assembly GCA_033119425.1 of Bufotes viridis. Lineage (NCBI taxonomy): Eukaryota > Metazoa > Chordata > Amphibia > Anura > Bufonidae > Bufotes > Bufotes viridis. The sequence goes on along the minus strand of CM065592.1, from coordinate 468,754,474 downwards.
TAAAATTACTGCTTATTCTCAAGTCTCGTTATTCAAGAATTCAAGGGTGAATTGAAGAAATCTTCCATGGTGGTTTAGGAGCTGCATTAGGAATAATCTTTGCATCCTTTTTTAAGGCGCGTTCCCGCCAAAAACATGTAGATCAAGAAGGATTAGATGACAGAAAAGAATGAATACAAATTAAGGATAGTGATAATGAAGAGAAAAATTGAAACCAGTATTGCAGCTTTCAACAGTTTCACTGATGATCTATTAATTTGGGTGAAGCTGAAGGTTTTGGAAATCCCACCACCGACCATTCCGGAGATAAGGTGTAAGATTTTTTTTCTTTGGTGGGCTGCTTGATTTTTGCATCTTGGTAGATAAGCAGTATGTATCAAGGAACTGGTTTGCCTCACTAGGATTCAGTAGGACATGTGTGGATCCGTTTCTGTGGACAATCGGCTTAAATGGGACTTGTAAGGGACCTCTGTTCCCGTAGTACTTGTGTGAACTTTGAAAACTCTCTTCGCCTTGCTAGAGTGGCAGGCGAGAGATCTGTGAAGAGAGAGATTTGTTTAAAGCGTTCCGGTAGCTCCGGTTTTTTAGCCATAGCCTTTAGAATTAAGTCTTTAATATGGTAATAGTGCAGTCTTGCTAGAGTATGTCTGGAAATCTCGGCTGAGAGTTTTTTGGGTTTAGGAACCCTGTGGACTCTGTCTATTAGAAATTCAGCGTCCGTTGCTTGAGGTAATAAAGCTGAGAAAATGTCTATCAAATATTCTCTAAGTTGGTAATCTTGCACCGATTCTGGAATATTCCTGAGGCGTATGTTATTTCTTCTCGATCTGTCCTCGAGATCTGCAAGTTTTAATTTTAATTGTAGTGAGATCATCTTCTGCTGTGTTGTGAGCGTCCACCAGGCTGTTATGGGCCGAAGTGAACTCCTCCATTTTTTCTTCCATATGAGCTGTGCGCTCGCCTATGGCGATATCAGCTCTCAATGAAGACAAAGCAGAACCCATGTCACTGTTAAATTACTTTTTAAAGTCTACGAGGAGGTCTCTCATGGCCTCCATAGTGACTGGAGTAGCCTGAGAAATGTTCGCTCCTGTTGTCATATTATAAGGAGGAGTTGTAGAAGGTGAGCAGTCTGTTGTGTGCGAGGGAGACTTGCCTGTATTTTTGGCTGACTGTATCCTGGCAGGAGAGCTCTGCATCTGTGTAGAGGAGAAGGAGCTTGAGCCGGTTTCCTGCGTGGCGTCTTCATGTTGCCCTGCGCCATCTTGGTTGTGTGCAGGGCCGAAGAAGCTAGTTAGTTTCGTTGGCGCTTCTTGCTTTTTCTTGCCTCGGAGCATTTTGTTCATGCCTCAGGATGATCGTCTGCCTCTTGGGATGTGTTTAGAGGATAAAAATCCACTTGGTATAGTCCTATGAGCCGCTTTAGAGACTGTATGGAGTAGAGCTAGTCAGACATGCGACTGCTATTGCGCGCTTCCAGCCACGCCCCCCCTGCTACATTTTAATATGATGTTCAATTTGTGCTGTGTGTATTTCTACAAATAAAATGTCATTACATTGATAATATGTGTGCTTTTGGAGATTCTTTGCATTGTATCACACATATTAAGTTATTTGCAATTTTCTTGTATAGGGTGTTCTAAAGATTTTACCAGACACACATGGCAATATTTACTATTGTGGTTAAGACTATTCTCTTAACACATGTGCTGTCTAGTTATAGGGCTCATGCACACAAACTTATTTCCTTTCCAAGTCTGTTCAGTTTCTTTTGTTGCCCATATGTTGAACCATTCATTTCAATAAGGACGCAACAAACAAGGTAATGACTTTGTGTGCATTCTGTGTTCGTATGTACATTCAGCCAAAAAATATAAATATCCTATTCTTTTTTGATTGACGGACAAAAACAGTCATTGTTACAATCAATTTGCTAAAAAACATACACCAAAAGGTATTTTTTTTCTTTGGTGCAGATCCGTCACGGTTGTGTACATGAGCCCATAGTTGACATTTTTCTGAAAAGTTATACAAGTGGCCATAGCTTTGATAGAAAGGGGCATTGTCTTGGGAAGTATTCAGAAAGCCAACAAATAGGTTGAATCACCTTCGAACAAAAAGTGTGAAGCTGGCCCATATTTATCGTCCAGCATCAGTCACTGTAATAATTAGTAAAATTTTCAGACTGCCCATCTTTGTCTATAAAATGTGGATAAAATCGTCATACTACTTAAAGGGGTTATCCCATCATTGGTGCAAAACATACATCATATAGTAAATGATAAGCTATTTCAAAGTAGGCTTAACACAGCACTGTACCTCTCATGGATCTTGAAATCCATCCATTCATTCATGCACTATAAAGATTCAATGACAAAAGTAGTCATATCCAAGTGCTGGTTTCAAAACTAGAAAATCTTTTTCTTGGAACAACCCCTTAAACCATAATCATCAAAATCCTAATGTTAATAAATTGCATAATTATATTAACCTATAGATCAAGTAGAAACATATAAAATACAAAAAAAAAAAATAATACCGTTATTTCGGGCAACCATTTGTTTGATAACCACTGCCTTAGTGCCTCATTTTCCTTCCAAATTGTCGAATTCTTTGATGTTTTGAGGGCAATATTAAGATCCTCTATGCTGCCGGCATTTGCAATATCACGCAGCATCTTTAAAACTTGTTTCCGACAATGTCTTACATTGTGATTCTTCTTTGAGAGCCACTCCATCCATAGCCTTTTCTCTATGAAAATCACAAAGTAAAATCTTGGACTCTAGGGAAAAGAAATATAAACAATATTATTTTGGATGAAAGTGAAGATAATAGCATACTAATCAAGCAGTAAACAATAAATGCAAGCAACAATGTTATTACATCTACTAGTGCCAAGTCAGAGCTTATGGTCTGCAGACCATGAGGCACTTGTTGGGTGACTGTACTCTTGAAACAGAAAATGGACAGGAGACAGGCACTACCCATCTGATTTACTGCAGACAGTTTTTACATATTATTCTTATATAAATTCACAAACTCATAAATTAGTTAAATAGTAATCATAATAATATAAACTAAAAACTAAAAATATGGACAATATAAAATGGAGAATGTAAAAATTCATAAGTGACTCTATAGCTCCGTAGCTCCGCCCCCCGCTCCAATATAGTCAATGGGGACGGAGCGGAAGCACGGCAGTGCATGGGTACTTGAGGCATGGCGGATCCGGCAGGCTGTTCACCCGCCGGAACAGCCTGTCGGATAGCCATGCCGCAAGTGTGAAAGTACCCTTACCTGTGTTTCTTGCCTATATATTCTCTCTACTGTATGGACTTTATATAAATAGGTACACGATACATGGTACTGTTTAGGGTATGCAATAGAGTCACTTGTGAATGTTTACATTCTACATTTTATATTGTCCATATTTTTAGTTTTTATTATTATGATTACTATTTCTTAACTAATTTATGAGTTTGTGAATTTATATGAGAATAAAATGTACAATGTCTGTAGTAAATCAGATGGTGAGTGCCTGTCTCCTTTCAATTTTCTGTTTCATTAGTCACTGGGTAAGTCACTTCAGACAGTGCACTAACTCATAGCGATAGGTTAGGACACAGAAAGGACAGATGCTGCTCCTCAACCTTTTTCATTCCATGCATGTAAATGCACCTTTAAATAAAGATAAAAAATGTTTTTAAGTAAGTCCGGGACAATTTTGTCTAACGTTTCTAATGTCGAAATTGAAGCCCATATCAATTGTGGGCTCCGGTGTTTTATACATGGACTAAAAGAACTGATCATCCAAATTATATTTTTATACTTTCACTTAAATCCTTCATTTTTAAATTTACATACCAGGAAAAAGATGTTTGATAGCATTAATCTCTTCCAGGCAAAAATCAACCAGAAAGCAAAGAGGGTTCCATGTCTTATTCCATGACTTAAAAATCCTTAGTGCTTCTTCAATACTTTCTGCATTTTCAAACTGGGTGACGAAGGCACCAACTACCACATAGCATACATTAGTCCCAACACATAGGAAAAAAAGGGACAAAGCATAGCGAGTAGTTCTATATGTAGCATCAAACAATGTCATTTGATTGCCATAAAGCTGCAACAATCTTTTCTGCCACTCGGTTTGATAACAGAACAAAAATGCCTGTTTATCCTCATCGGTGGCTGTACTAGGCCGACAATGAATGTCAAGGGCACTATCTTCTTTTTGCCATTCATGTATGATATGCATCAAATTGCATTGATCTATGGAAGAATTCTGTGCTTGTGACTTAGATTTAGCCATAATGTTACACATGTCCTTCCTTGTCGGATAAAATCGCCTCCGATTTTCTACAGGTGCTTCGGAGCCTGCCAAAAGTTTGGTAGAGACATGTGTAGTTATGTGACGCCTCATTTCACTAATTTTTCTAACTCCAGCTTTGTGCAAACTCATAATCTTTTCTTTGACTATTACGTCTACCTTTTTACGTAAGTTGGCAACCTGAAAATAAAAATAACTTGAGTTTCATATATTCAAAATAATTTTAACGAAAGAATAATCCAAATTAAGTTCACACCTCCAGTGTGAAATCCGTATCCTGATCCTTTTTTTTGTATCATGAGAAATAATTGCACTTTGCATTTCACATCGTTTGATATTTATTAACATTAGTTAGAAGTGTAATATTCAATTTTTACCCAAAAAATTAGTCATGCAAATTTTTTAAAAAAAATGAATCTACACCTAAGTAATACCAACAAATGCTTCATCTGTATCCAAATTGGGTAGGGTATTTGCATTTAAATATGCATATCCATATAAACATGATAATCTCTACATTGCTAAATCTGATTGTAGCCACAAAGTTTGTATTTTGTACTAATAATGGATCCATAAAATCACTATTATTGTTTTGAAAATTTTACTCTCTACCTGTCTGCTGTCTACCTTCAAATTTGTCATTGTGTATAACTGTGACTTTACTAATAAAATGTCAGTATAATTATTATTTATCAATGTGAAATCTATATAATTCAAGAGGGTTTTCCTCATTTACATTGCAATTGTTAGTTTATGGTATATTTGTGCTTTGAGCACTTTAGGCACAGAAAAATTGCTAAAAAGCCAACGTATCCTTTAAAGTAATATACTTACAGTTGTTCATTTTACTTATCTTTGAAGTTTATTATAAATCTTTTATAAAAAAAAAACACATTCAGTTCAGTACCACAGGTGTGTGCATGTCTTCTGTTTCATCCTTTTGTTGAGAGTGCTGTACATGTACATGAAGGTCTTTTAAAATGGCGCACACACGCGAGTGCCATAGTTGTTGGGTCTCTCCTGTTTCCAACAGTAATAATGCAGATTGCATGGGTTTATCCTTTTAGATGCTGTAGTCAAGAACAACCATGTCATCTAATTAGTGAAAAACCTGCAAGCACATGCTTCTGCGTTAAGACTGGCTGGCCTGTGATGCGATTGTGGGAACCAGTCATTTACTCTAATACATTAATGGGCTAATTTATTATATTTAGATATGCCAATATTAAGTGTATTTAAAATGGAGATGGTGGCGCAACGGTTATTTACACCGCCATTTGTGACTTTTCCCCACTCAGGCCAGGTCGAAAATTTTATAACCCTGTTTTAGGCTCCATGGTCTAATTGTAAGATAACTAGGAAGCTGTCTTATATTTATAACTGGAGCTGGATGCGCCTCAGTTATGTAGTGGTCTGAGCCTCTTCATAACTTTGATGGATCCTCCGCCAGCACAGGGGCTTTATTAGGGGGAATAAATGATCCCCTAAGTCTCTCAGAAGAGATCCAGCTGTAACGGACCGTTGCTGCAGACAAGGGGTAAAAACCGTTTAGGCGATCGGCCCCCTTTACAGAGATATAGGCACAGCTACTGCAGAACACCAAACTCCCGAACTGGATACAAAATAGCACTCCAACTCCCGTACTGGAACCTCCCAAATAGCTGCTAGCAGACGAACAGGAAAAGCAGACAATCAGCTTACACTCCTGGCAATCAGTCTCTAACAGCATACAGTGAATCCCCCCAAGAACGAGACGAGGCTCCGTATTGAGGGTAAACAGGAATTCTCACTTTTATTAAGGGCTACCTGCCCGGTATTTATCCAGAGCTCCCACCTGGTGGACACTCCCCTAGAGGACCAGAAGGAAGACTGCGACACGGGATACAGCAGCCAATCACACACATTGGGACACTACAGACACCCCCAGCATATCCCTCCCCTCTGCCTGTGATACCATCACCCTACATGGGTAATGCAATCACCACAGGCAGACGAATACACAATGTCTTCTGTCCTGGAGACAATTGAGGAGTCATTCAATTATCTCTCAGGACAAAGGGAAATCGCCAATACACATGTGGGGACAATAGGACAAGCATTACTGTTAAAATACACCAGGTAAGACACATTACATTAAAACTATACATTTAACATATCCCCAGATAGCTCAGGTCTGAGCGCACATTATTAAGTGAATGGCGCTCAGACCACACGAATACAGTTTAATCGCCATGGAGCCAAAGTCTTTACAGTCAGTTTCATACGAATGGGCTCCATGGGATTCCTATCTGGGGTATAACACATTCAACCAAAACTACCGAACCCCAGGCAGAAAAGCACGAATTAAGCTTTTCTGCAGGTAAAAAGATGTCTTTTAACAGGGGGCCATAGTCCAAAGGCAGCAGGCGAGCAACCAGGTTTCTCCAATGCAATGTGGCGAGATTGGTCTCGTCACATCTCTCCCCTTTTCCAAACAGACTAACAGGGTATCTGACCTCCTGCCGGTCAGTGCCCTTGTTAGTCCAGCAGCCCACCCACAAAACACAATCAACAGCACAGCCCACCCACAATAAATAGTTACTGCAACTGGGTAGAGGAGAAGCTTGTCCATGTCCAGGTGCCTCACCACGGCTGTGCTGGGTACGGGTACGCTGACTTGGTGGGGTGCTGCATGGGCAGAGACCCGCGTCACTCTGCCCTGTTGCCAGCGCTACTGGGAGGGTAGCCTGGTTGAAGCCTGGTTGTTGGAGGGGAGACCGACTGTCTCCCCTTTAGATATACAGTCCTGCTGCTGGAGACCGACTGTCTCCCCTTTGGTTACACAGCTCTGCTGCTGGAGACCGACTGTCTCCCCTTGGGTTACACAGCTCTGCTGTTGGGGAAAGGAGACTGAGCTCTCTATTCCCTGCCCATTAATGATCCGCCGCTGGGGAGAGGTGGTAGTAAGCTCCTCTCCCATACATACCTTCCTCCTCAGTGGAGGGAGACCGACTGTCTCTCCTCCCAATACAGAGTCCTGCTGCTGGAGAAAGGAGACTGGGCTCTCTATTCCCTGCTGGTTACTCTGCCGCTGGGGACTGGAGACCGGGCTCCCAATTCCCGAAAAATCACGTTGCTGCTGTGGGGCAGGAACAACTACCTCTGCCCCCTGTAGCTCAGCCTGCCGCTGGGGAATGGAGCTCAGGCTCCCAATTCCCTGTAATATCTCCCGCTGGGGAATGGAGCTCAGGCTCCCAATTCCTGCACTACCGGTGGAGAGACCTCGGTCCCATCTCCACCTCCCGCCTGGGGTTCCTCCCAGTAAATTTCAATAATATCTTCCCAGCGGAATGGGTCTGGAACTGGATCTGTCACCTTGCTGTCCTGCTGAGCCTTCCCAATGGAGTGGAAGAGATCTCGGTAGTCCTGCTCCAGTTCCCACTCCAGGGTTGCTAGGTGAGCCAGGTCTTGCTCTACCTCATGGGGGTCATCCCCGTCATGCCTAGCCTCCCTCTCGTAGAAAATGTCCTGAAGTCTGTTCTGCGCAGGACTCCCGAAGTCAGGCTCTGCAAAGGACTCCCATAACAAGCCAGAACCATCAAACTCCTCTCCCTCTGGCTTGTCATGCTCGGCTGTCCAGGGTATATACTGTGCCATATACCACCAGAGCGCCTGGTAGGCATCCTCCAGCCATAGCTCCTGCCATACCCGGTGCTCTAGTTCCTTCACCCATTCATCCAGGGGCTGCTCTCCCAGAAAGGGCATCCGCAGGGCCACTTGCTTCTGCCACCGCTGCTCTTCACTGGGGAGACTCTCACCCCGCTGGTATTGTACATTGTCCAGGGCCTGGTACCAGATGCCTTTCCTTAATGCATCCCGGCCATCCAGGTCCTCCTCCTCGTATGACACTGCTGGTTCCATTCTGGTGCTTTTAGGATCGCTGTACTGGGACATGCGTTGCCCCCACTTGTAAATCCAAGGAAATGGTGTCTCCTGTAGCTGTCCTTCTGGCTGTAGGAAAGATCCCGCTGCTCGCCACCAATTGTAACGGACCGTTGCTGCAGACAAGGGGTAAAAACCGTTTAGGCGATCGGCCCCTTTACAGAGATATAGGCACAGCTACTGCAGAACACCAAACTCCCGAACTGGATACAAAATAGCACTCCAACTCCCGTACTGGAACCTCCCAAATAGCTGCTAGCAGACGAACAGGAAAAGCAGACAATCAGCTTACACTCCTGGCAATCAGTCTCTAACAGCATACAGTGAATCCCCCAAGAACGAGACGAGGCTCCGTATTGATGGTAAACAGGAATTCTCACTTTTATTAACGGCTACCTGCCTGGTATTTATCCAGAGTCTCCCACCTGGTGGACACTCCCTAGAGGACCAGAAGGAAGACTGCGACACGGGATACAGCAGCCAATCACACACATTGGGACAATACAGACACCCCCAGCATATCCCTCCCCTCTGCCTGTGATACCATCACCCTACATGGGTAATGCAATCACCACAGGCAGACGAATACACTAATGTCTTCTGTCCTGGAGACAATTGAGGAGTCATTCAATTATCTCTCAGGACAAAGGGAAATCGCCAATACACATGTGGGGACAATAGGACAAGCATTACTGTTAAAATACACCAGGTAAGACACATTACATTAAAACTATACATTTAACATATCCCCAGATAGCTCAGGTCTGAGCGCACATTATTAAGTGAATGGCGCTCAGACCACACGAATACAGTTTAATCGCCATGGAGCCAAAGTCTTTACAGTCAGTTTCATACGAATGGGCTCCATGGGATTCCTATCTGGGGTATAACACATTCAACCAAAACTACCGAACCCCAGGCAGAAAAGCACGAATTAAGCTTTTCTGCAGGTAAAAGATGTCTTTTAACAGGGGGCCATAGTCCAAAGGCAGCAGGCGAGCAACCAGGTTTCTCCAATGCAATGTGGCGAGATTGGTCTCGTCACATCTCTCCCCTTTTCCAAACAGACTAACAGGGTATCTGACCTCCTGCCGGTCAGTGCCCTTGTTAGTCCAGCAGCCCACCCACAAAACACAATCAACAGCACAGCCCACCCACAATAAATAGTTACTGCAACTGGGTAGAGGAGAAGCTTGTCCATGTCCAGGTGCCTCACCACGGCTGTGCTGGAGTACGGGTACGCTGACTTGGTGGGGTGCTGCATGGGCAGAGACCCGCGTCACTCTGCCCTGTTGCCAGCGCTACTGGGAGGGTAGCCTGGTTGAAGCCTGGTTGTTGGAGGGGAGACCGACTGTCTCCCCTTTAGATATACAGTCCTGCTGCTGGAGACCGACTGTCTCCCCTTTGGTTACACAGCTCTGCTGCTGGAGACCGACTGTCTCCCCTTGGGTTACACAGCTCTGCTGTTGGGGAAAGGAGACTGAGCTCTCTATTCCCTGCCCATTAATGATCCGCCGCTGGGGAGAGGTGGTAGTAAGCTCCTCTCCCATACATACCTTCCTCCTCAGTGGAGGGAGACCGACTGTCTCTCCTCCCAATACAGAGTCCTGCTGCTGGAGAAAGGAGACTGGGCTCTCTATTCCCTGCTGGTTACTCTGCCGCTGGGGACTGGAGACCGGGCTCCCAATTCCCGAAAAATCACGTTGCTGCTGTGGGGCAGGAACAACTACCTCTGCCCCCTGTAGCTCAGCCTGCCGCTGGGGAATGGAGCTCAGGCTCCCAATTCCCTGTAATATCTCCCGCTGGGGAATGGAGCTCAGGCTCCCAATTCCCTGCACTACCGGTGGAGAGACCTCGGTCCCATCTCCACCTCCCGCCTGGGGTTCCTCCCAGTAAATTTCAATAATATCTTCCCAGCGGAATGGGTCTGGAACTGGATCTGTCACCTTGCTGTCCTGCTGAGCCTTCCCAATGGAGTGGAAGAGATCTCGGTAGTCCTGCTCCAGTTCCCACTCCAGGGTTGCTAGGTGAGCCAGGTCTTGCTCTACCTCATGGGGGTCATCCCCGTCATGCCTAGCCTCCCTCTCGTAGAAAATGTCCTGAAGTCTGTTCTGCGCAGGACTCCCGAAGTCAGGCTCTGCAAAGGACTCCCATAACAAGCCAGAACCATCAAACTCCTCTCCCTCTGGCTTGTCATGCTCGGCTGTCCAGGGTATATACTGTGCCATATACCACCAGAGCGCCTGGTAGGCATCCTCCAGCCATAGCTCCTGCCATACCCGGTGCTCTAGTTCCTTCACCCATTCATCCAGGGGCTGCTCTCCCAGAAAGGGCATCCGCAGGGCCACTTGCTTCTGCCACCGCTGCTCTTCACTGGGGAGACTCTCACCCCGCTGGTATTGTACATTGTCCAGGGCCTGGTACCAGATGCCTTTCCTTAATGCATCCCGGCCATCCAGGTCCTCCTCCTCGTATGACACTGCTGGTTCCATTCTGGTGCTTTTAGGATCGCTGTACTGGGACATGCGTTGCCCCCACTTGTAAATCCAAGGAAATGGTGTCTCCTGTAGCTGTCCTTCTGGCTGTAGGAAAGATCCCGCTGCTCGCCACCAATTGTAACGGACCGTTGCTGCAGACAAGGGGTAAAAACCGTTTAGGCGATCGGCCCCCTTTACAGAGATATAGGCACAGCTACTGCAGAACACCAAACTCCCGAACTGGATACAAAATAGCACTCCAACTCCCGTACTGGAACCTCCCAAATAGCTGCTAGCAGACGAACAGGAAAAGCAGACAATCAGCTTACACTCCTGGCAATCAGTCTCTAACAGCATACAGTGAATCCCCCAAGAACGAGACGAGGCTCCGTATTGATGGTAAACAGGAATTCTCACTTTTATTAACGGCTACCTGCCTGGTATTTATCCAGGTCTCCCACCTGGTGGACACTCCCTAGAGGACCAGAAGGAAGACTGCGACACGGGATACAGCAGCCAATCACACACATTGGGACAATACAGACACCCCCAGCATATCCCTCCCTCTGCCTGTGATACCATCACCCTACATGGGTAATGCAATCATCACAGGCAGACGAATACACTAATGTCTTCTGTCCTGGAGACAATTGAGGAGTCATTCAATTATCTCTCAGGACAAAGGGAAATCGCCAATACACATGTGGGGACAATAGGACAAGCATTACTGTTAAAATACACCAGGTAAGACACATTACATTAAAACTATACATTTAACATATCCCCAGATAGCTCAGGTCTGAGCGCACATTATTAAGTGAATGGCGCTCAGACCACACGAACTACAGTTTAATCGCCATGGAGCCAAAGTCTTTACAGTCAGTTTCATACGAATGGGCTCCATGGGATTCCTATCTGGGGTATAACACATTCAACCAAAACTACCGAACCCCAGGCAGAAAAGCACGAATTAAGCTTTTCTGCAGGTAAAAGATGTCTTTTAACAGGGGGCCATAGTCCAAAGGCAGCAGGCGAGCAACCAGGTTTCTCCAATGCAATGTGGCGAGATTGGTCTCGTCACATCTCTCCCCTTTCCAAACAGACTAACAGGGTATCTGACCTCCTGCCGGTCAGTGCCCTTGTTAGTCCAACAGCCACCCACAAAACACAATCAACAGCACAGCCCACCCACAATAAATAGTTACTGCAACTGGGTAGAGGAGAAGCTTGTCCATGTCCAGGTGCCTCACCACGGCTGTGCTGGAGTGCAGGTGCGCTGACTTGGTGGGGTGCTGCATGGGCAGAGACCCGCGTCACTCTGCCCTGTTGCCAGCGCTACTGGGAGGGTAGCCTGGTTGAAGCCTGGTTGTTGGAGGGGAGACCGACTGTCTCCCCTTTAGATATACAGTCCTGCTGCTGGAGACCGACTGTCTCCCCTTTGGTTACACAGCTCTGCTGCTGGAGACCGACTGTCTCCCCTTGGGTTACACAGCTCTGCTGTTGGGGAAAGGAGACTGAGCTCTCTATTCCCTGCCCATTAATGATCCGCCGCTGGGGAGAGGTGGTAGTAAGCTCCTCTCCCATACATACCTTCCTCCTCAGTGGAGGGAGACCGACTGTCTCTCCTCCCAATACAGAGTCCTGCTGCTGGAGAAAGGAGACTGGGCTCTCTATTCCCTGCTGGTTACTCTGCCGCTGGGGACTGGAGACCGGGCTCCCAATTCCCCGAAAAATCACGTTGCTGCTGTGGGGCAGGAACAACTACCTCTGCCCCCTGTAGCTCAGCCTGCCGCTGGGGAATGGAGCTCAGGCTCCCAATTCCCTGTAATATCTCCCGCTGGGGAATGGAGCTCAGGCTCCCAATTCCCTGCACTACCGGTGGAGAGACCTCGGTCCAATCTCCACCTCCCGCCTGAGGTTCCTCCCAGTAAATTTCAATAATATCTTCCCAGCGGAATGGGTCTGGAACTGGATCTGTCACCTTGCTGTCCTGCTGAGCCTTCCCAATGGAGTGGAAGAGATCTCGGTAGTCCTGCTCCAGTTCCCACTCCAGGGTTGCTAGGTGAGCCAGGTCTTGCTCTACCTCATGGGGGTCATCCCCGTCATGCCTAGCCTCCCTCTCGTAGAAAATGTCCTGAAGTCTGTTCTGCGCAGGACTCCCGAAGTCAGGCTCTGCAAAGGACTCCCATAACAAGCCAGAACCATCAAACTCCTCTCCCTCTGGCTTGTCATGCTCGGCTGTCCAGGGTATATACTGTGCCATATACAGTCATGTGAAAAAATTAGGACACCCTTTGAAAGCATGTGGTTTTTTGTAACATTTTTAATAAATGGTTATTTCATCTCCGTTTCAACAATACAGAGAGATTAAAGTAATCCGACTAAACAAAGAAAACTGAAGAAAAGTCTTTTCAAGATCTTCTGTAAATGTCATTCTACAAAAATGCCTATTCTAACTGAGGAAAAAGATAGGACACCCTTGCCCCTAATAGCGAGTGTTACCTCCTTTGGCTGAAATAACTGCAGTGAGACGGTTCTTGTAGCCATCTACCAGTCTTCGACATCGGTCTGAGGAAATTTTACCCCACTCCTCAATGCAGAACTTTTCAGCTGTGAGATGTTTGAGGGGTTTCTTGCACGTACAGCCCTTTTCAAGTCACCCCACAGCATCTCAATGGGATTCAAATCTGGACTTTGACTTGGCCATTCCAGGACTCTCCATTTCTTCTTTTTCAGCCAATCTTTGGTTGATTTACTAGTATGTTTTGGGTCATTGTCATGTTGCATGGTCCAGTTCCGCTTCAGCTTTAATTTTCTAACTGATGGTCTCACATGTTCTTCAAGCACCTTCTGATACACAGTAGAATTCATCGTGGATTCTATGATGGTGAGCTGACCAGGTCCTGCTGCAGCAAAGCAGCCCCAAACCATGACACTTCCACCTCCATGCTTCACAGTTGGTATGAGGTTCTTTTCTTGGAATGCTGTGTTTGGTTTCGCCAAACATGTCCTCTGCTGTTGTGTCCAAATAATTCAATTTTGGACTCATCTGTCCAAAGAACATTATTCCAGAAGTCCTGGTCTTTGTCAACTTTATCTCTGGCAAATGTCAGTCTGGCCTCGATGTTTCTCTTGGAAAGCAAGGTTTCCTCCTTGCACACCTCCCATGCAAGTTAAACTTGTACAGTCTCTTTCTGATTGTAGAGGCATGTACTTCTACATCAACAGTAGCCAGAGCCTGCTGTAGTTCTCGAGATGACACTTTAGGGTTTTTGGAGACCTCTTTTAGCATCTTGCGGTCTGCTCTTGGGGTGAACTTGCTGGGGCGACCAGTCCTGGGCATGTTGGCAGTTGTTTTGAAAGCCCTCCACTTGTAGACTATCTTCCGGACAGTGGAATGGCTGATTTCAAAATCTTTTGAGATCTTTTAAATCCCTTCCCAGACTCATAGGCTGCTACAATCTTTTTCTGAAGTCCTCTGACAGCTCTTTTGCTCTCACCATGGTGCTCACTCTCACTTCAACAGTCAGGAGCACACCAAACTAAATGTCTGAGGTTTAAATAGGGCAAGCCTCATTCAACATGCAGAGTAACGATCTACTAATTATGTGCACCTGGTGTGATATACCTGTGTGAGATCTGAGCCAATTTAAGAGGGAATACATGTGAGGGTGTCCTATCTTTTTCCTCAGTTAGAATAGGCATTTTTGTAGAATGACATTTACAGAAGATCTTGAAAAGACTTTTCTTCAGTTTTCTTTGTTTAGTTGGATTACTTTAATCTCTCTGTATTGTTGAAACGGAGATGAAATAACCATTTATTAAAAATGTTACAAAAAACCACATGCTTTCAAAGGGTGTCCTAATTTTTTCACATGACTGTACCACCAGAGCGCCTGGTAGGCATCCTCCAGCCATAGCTCCTGCCATACCCGGTGCTCTAGTTCCTTCACCCATTCATCCAGGGGCTGCTCTCCCAGAAAGGGCAGCCGCAGGGCCACTTGCTTCTGCCACCGCTGCTCTTCACTGGGGAGACTCTCACCCCGCTGGTATTGTACATTGTCCAGGGCCTGGTACCAGATGCCTTTCCTTAATGCATCCCGGCCATCCAGGTCCTCCTCCTCGTATGACACTGCTGGTTCCATTCTGGTGCTTTTAGGATCGCTGTACTGGGACATGCGTTGCCCCCACTTGTAAATCCAAGGAAATGGTGTCTCCTGTAGCTGTCCTTCTGGCTGTAGGAAAGATCCCGCTGCTCGCCACCAATTGTAACGGACCGTTGCTGCAGACAAGGGGTAAAAACCGTTTAGGCGATCGGCCCCCTTTACAGAGATATAGGCACAGCTACTGCAGAACACCAAACTCCCGAACTGGATACAAAATAGCACTCCAACTCCCGTACTGGAACCTCCCAAATAGCTGCTAGCAGACGAACAGGAAAAGCAGACAATCAGCTTACACTCCTGGCAATCAGTCTCTAACAGCATACAGTGAATCCCCCAAGAACGAGACGAGGCTCCGTATTGAGGGTAAACAGGAATTCTCACTTTTATTAAGGGCTACCTGCCCGGTATTTATCCAGATCTCCCACCTGGTGGACACTCCCTAGAGGACCAGAAGGAAGACTGCGACACGGGATACAGCAGCCAATCACACACATTGGGACAATACAGACACCCCCAGCATATCCCTCCCCTCTGCCTGTGATACCATCACCCTACATGGGTAATGCAATCACCACAGGCAGACAGAATACACTAATGTCTTCTGTCCTGGAGACAATTGAGGAGTCATTCAATTATCTCTCAGGACAAAGGAAATCGCCAATACACATGTGGGGACAATAGGACAAGCATTACTGTTAAAATACACCAGGTAAGACACATTACATTAAAACTATACATTTAACATATCCCCAGATAGCTCAGGTCTGAGCGCACATTATTAAGTGAATGGCGCTCAGACCACACGAATACAGTTTAATCGCCATGGAGCCAAAGTCTTTACAGTCAGTTTCATACGAATGGGCTCCATGGGATTCCTATCTGGGGTATAACACATTCAACCAAAACTACCGAACCCCAGGCAGAAAAGCACGAATTAAGCTTTTCTGCAGGTAAAAAAAGATGTCTTTTAACAGGGGGCCATAGTCCAAAGGCAGCAGGCGAGCAACCAGGTTTCTCCAATGCAATGTGGCGAGATTGGTCTCGTCACACCAGCGTATTACAGCTGCAGTTCTTATCTTGGCAAGCATGTGGCAGGCCAACCGATAAAAAACATAATTTGAGCTTTTACTATTGTAGCCTACAAGAGGGGCCACGAAAAAGTAAAACATTTTTGTCACTGACAGGGAGTGTTCCACAGGGTTGGCGCATAGCAAATAAAGTGCCAATATTCAAAAAGGGTACAAATACAAAGGCCGGAAACTATAGGACGGTAAGTCTAACATCCATTGTGGGTAAACTGTCTGAAGGTTTTCTAAGAGATGCTATCTTGGAGTGCCTCAATTAAAATAAGCAAATAACTCCATATCAGCATGGCTTCGAAAGGGATCGGTCATGTCAAAATAATTTAATCAGTTTCTATGAGGAGGTAAATTCTAGACTTGACAGCGGCGAATCAATGGATGTCGTATATCTGGAATTCTCCAAAGCATTTGACACTGTATCACATAAAAGGTTAGTATATAAAATGAGGATGCTTGGACTGGGAGAAAATGTCTGTCTGTGGGTAAGTAACTGGCTGAGTAATAGAAAATAGAGGGGTCAGTACTGGAGGGATCACAGTCACTAGTGGGGTATCTCAGGGGTCAGTACTGGAGGGGTCATTGTCACTAGTGGGGTACCTCAGGGGTCAGTACTGGAGGGGTCACTGTCACTAGTGGGGTAGCTCAGGGGTCAGTACTGGAGGCGTCACTGTCACTAGTGGGGTACCACAGGGGTCAGTACTGGAGGGGTCACTGTCATTCGTGGGGTACCTCAGGGGTCAGTACTGGAGGGGTCACTATCACTAGTGGTGTACCTCAGGGGTCAGTACTGGGCCCTATTCTTTTCAATATATTTATTAATGATCTTGTAGAAGGCTTGCACAATAAAATATCAATTTTGCAGATGACAATAAACTGTGTAAAGTAATTGACACGGAAGAGGACAATATACTGTATATATATTACAGAGGACAGTATACTGTATATATACTACAGAGGACAGTATACTGTATATATACTAAGAGGACAGTATACTGTATATACACTAAAGAAGACAGTATACTGCTACAGAGGGATCTGGATAGATTGTAGGCTTGGGCAGATAACTTGCAGATGAGGTTTGACACTGACAAATGTAAGGTTATGCACATGGGAAGGAATAATGCAAGTCACCCGTACATACTAAACGATAAAACCCTGGATAACGCTGACATGGCAAAGGAGTTTTAGTGAATAGAAAACAAAGCTATAGAAAACAATGGCAGGCAGCAGTTGCCAAGGCCAATAAAATAATGGGTTGCATCAAAAGGATAAGGAATGGCCAACTTGCGGATACCCAACTGTTGCAAAACTACAACTACCAGCATGCTCAGACTGTCTACAACTATCAGACTACATCAGGGCATGGTGTGAATTGTAGTTTTACAACAGCTAGAGAGCGGCTGGTTGGCCATCCCTGGCATAGATGCCCATGATGAGAACATAGTCCTAACACTTTACAAATCACTAGTCAGACCACACATGGAGTACTGTGTACAGTTCTGGGCTCCTGTGAACAAGGCAGACATAGCAGAGCTGGAGATGGTCCAAAGGAGGGCAACGAAAGTATTAACTTGAATTGGGGGACTACAGTACCATGAAAGATTATGAAAATTAGGGTTATTCAATTTAGAAAAAAAGATGGCTGCGGGGAGATGTAATTACTATGTATAAACTAGCATAAGGAACAGACTATGCACAGGTATTTCATTCAATGTTTATGTGTGTTGTTAAAAAAATATTGACACTATCCCCCATAACAGTGACCTCTACAGTTAACAATGACCCCCCCCCCCCCACAGTGCCTCTCCCCCTAAAAATAGGACCTCCACAGCACCCAACTTCCTTGACCTCGTTAGGGGCCTGCCCCTTAACACTGATTTCCATAGGGGACTTCCCCTTCTCTATGACCTCCACTGTTCCCTGCCCCCTTAAAAGGGATAGGTGCTGTGGAGGTCTGTGTTAACAGTGACTGCCACAGTACCCCGCTCCCTTAACAGCAACTTTCACAGTAGCTGCCCCTTTAACAGTGACCTCCACAGTGCTCATCCCTTTAGCAGTGATCTTCACAGGGACTGCCCCTTTACCAGTGAACTCCACAGCGCTCCTCCGTTTAATAGTGGCCCTGAGTCCCCATGCATATAGCAGTGTAGTTGTGCTGTCATCGGTCATATGACTGACTTTTTCAGGACCTGTGAACTGGTAAAACCTGAGATCAATTGTTATGGCAACCTGGAGTAGGACATGTGAGCTTCTATTGGCTAATAAGGGACATGTGATGATGTAAATGGCAGTTGGCAGGCTTTTATTGGCTAATGCAGGTCATTTTTTGGGAATATCTCAGAAATGATACACCCTAGAGAGCTAAGAACCGGTCCAAAACCTTCACAGACACCTGATGTACCCGTGTGCCAAATTTGGTGACGATCGGCACAGTCGTTTTAGCGTATAAAGAATGTCCATACAGACAGAAACTCATTTTAATATATATAAGAGATAAAGAGATATATAATGGGTCGTTACAGGTATCTCTCAGGAGGGGCCTGGATGTATTTCTGGAGTGTAATAATATTACAGGTTATAGCTACTAGAGAGGGGTCGTTGATCCAGGGAGTTATTCTGATTGCCTGATTGGAGTCGGGAAGGAATTTTTTTCCCCTTAAGTAGGGAAAATTGGCTTTTACCTCACAGGGGTTTTTTGCCTTCCTCTGGATCAACTTGCAGGATAACAGGCTGAACTGGATGGACAAATGTCTTTTTTCGGTCTTATAAACTATGTTACTCTGTAACTATGATTTGAAGCTCCACATTGGAAAGCAAAGCTTTAAGCTTTGTAAAGATACATACAAAAATAGATATAACTGGTAAATAGGTAAATTATTATAATTTTTAAAAACAATGATATTCCATATCATTCCATGCATATTGTAAAAGCACTTGGCAGCATCCAAACATTTACTCATATCATAGTGTACATCAAATTGGACATGTGTGATCTTACTGACCCACTACTTTGATGAACTCCAGAGTAAGGCCTCATGCACACGACCGTATATATTTTGCGGTCTGCAAATTGCGGATCCACAAAAAAAACACATGACATCCGTATGGCATCCGTTTTTTTTTGCGTAACCATGGAAACGAGCAGTGTATAATGTGATGAAAAAATAAATAAAGCCAGCAAAAGAGGCAATATGGATAATACCAATACAGTAGTAAGTGCCTAAGGCTACATGCACATGACCGTGTGTGTTTTGCGAATCCGCAAAACACGGATCTGCAAAACACGGAAGCCGCTCCCACTCGTGAAGGAATTTTTTTCTGCTAACGTGAGGAAATTGGCTTCTATCTCACAGGGAATTTTTTTGTCTGCCTCTGGATCAACTTGAAGGATAATAGGCTGAACTGGATGGACAAATGTCTTTTTTCAGCCTTTGAAAAATTTCGAACCAAATTAAATAATAAACTGCTCAGCTTCTCCTCTATAATATGGTGCTGTCAGATTGCATTGTTGTTCACAGGTCCTCTTTAAGGGATTGTGAAACTTCATCAATTCAGTGTCTAATCTGCAGACTATTGTGCCTTTTTGACAGTCAGCCTTTGGTCTGTGATTTCCAACATTGATTTAGACCAATAACTAGATTAAATGCTTAAACCACAAACTGTGAAAATCTTTTCCTTATACATTATGTCTGTGGAGGCTCTACTACTGGCTTTGGCTCAGAATCATTGACAAAAACACAGACATATGAATAAGAACTGATACAGTAGGACACCCTTTTTGAGTTTTGCAAATTGTTTTGGCACACACTGTTAGAATTATCAAATCAATTATCAATCCACCTCACATGTATTCAAATTTTATATTTTCTCACTTTTTTTGGGGGGAAGAGCTAGTAAACAAATATTTTTGTTTACTTTCTTAACAATACTTCACAAAAACAGTGAATTATTGGCTTCATCAGATCCCATCTGGGCTAATGCTCATTAAGAGTCCTGGCAGAACCTCAAGTTAGGTCCTTTGATGTTTGAATCGACGTTGACCAAGTTTAACTGTGCTATGACAAAGTAATCTTCATTTTATACCTATTTAGGCTGTTCCATGTTTTCTGTATGACCAAAGATCATAATTTTAACAGAATATGTCAATATTATTACAGCAATAATTGTAACTACTATAACTGAGCAATAAATCAATTTATGAAATTATGTAAAATTAGTAAAAGAATGCTTTAAACTGAATAAGAGTTACAGCATAGCACCACAAGATGACGTTATCCCATATCATTGGCCTCATTTACAGATTAGTGGTGGTGCAACAGCTGATAAATTCTCCAAAGATCTGCAGCACTCCTTCAGTTATAGAACAGTGATTTTTCTTCAACAAACGGCACCAAAAGTATGCAATCTTTCAAGTTTAAGAAAATAAACTCATTGGGGTTAAAATTTTGGCTTCTATTGATGCCTCTATGCACCACTATAAAAGGATTTGAATATCCTTTTACTATTTCACTTGCCTCATTAGTGAGAATATGGAGTGCTGCTCTTCCTTGAACTTAACAGTGTAAAATCTGAGACAATGCAATGATCAGGACAATGTGGGTGTCTGCAAGTAATCCCCTATAGTATGGATATAGAATACCATTTTTTTTCAAAAGCAAAAACTTAAAATGTAGAAACTAAATACTTTGCAACCTTACCTCTCCAGAAGTAACGTGGAATATATGGTCACACTGTCTTGGAAATTTGGCTACATATTCATGATTAGATTTTATAGTGTCTACATTCCTTTGAAGATCTAATTTTAAATTCCTGGCTGCAATTTTTCTTCTTTTTTCAGTATCCACTGCAATCTGATTAGAAAATGCACATGAAATAAATGATAAAGAAAACAGCATCTATTCCTCCTGATTATCTAGATATTTACATTGGACAGCTCTGACAAATCTCAGAAATTGTCCCAAATATAAACATACAGAGGGACATTTATCACTTGAGATAAATTAAATTCCATTTTAATGTCTGGTTATGCATTGTGTGCTTGAACAAAATATATAAAATGGGGAACATTTTTCTAGTATTTGGTGTAATAGCATTGTGTTGTATGTCTTAATCTTAAAATATATACCATTATATAACATTAGCTTATGGTAAACAACAATTACACGAAGTATGTGGATTATCTAATGTCCACCATTTTGCCTGATGCACACAATGTCAATTAAAGAGGTTGAGTCATTTCAACAAAAAGGAATTAATTATGTACAGGAAGTTAACGAAAGGCACTTCCTAATGTACTATTATCCATATAGCTTCCTTCCATGACTGGATTCACTTTTCCATCACATGATAAATAGGTCATTTCCATGATTACGAACACTCTTCGATTTAGCAGTTAACGTCTTGCTTGCACGCTATAGGAAAAAAAGGTGGAATTCATGCTTGCGAATCACTCATACAGTATCCTAAAAGAGAGTACACCACTGACATTTTTATAAATATTTTTATTATATCTTTTCATGGGACAACCGTGAAAATCTGACACTTTGAGATAAAGATGTCAATGTACGGCTTGTATAACAGTGTAAATTTGATGTGCCCTCAACACAGCCATTAATGTCTAAAGAGATGATGACAAAAATGAAGACGCCTCTAATTTAAAATGTCAAAATTGTCGATATTTTGTCTGGCCAGCATTATTTTACAGCAATGCCTTAATTCTCTTGGTCATGGAGTTCGATAGAGCTTTTCGGGCTACTCCGGAAATGCTCTTCCACTACTCCATGATGACATCATGGAGTTGGTAGATGTTAGAGACCTTACGCTCCTCCAGCTTCCGGTTGAGTAGGTCCCACAGATGCAGAATAAGGTTTAGGTCAGCAGACATGCTTGCCCGATCCAGCACCTTTACCCTTAGTATATTTACAAGGCAGTGGTAGTCTTGGAGTTGTGTTTGTGGTCGTTATTATGTTGGAATACTGCCCTGCAGCCCAGTTTCTGAAGGTAAGGGATCATGTTCTGAAGGTAAGGGATCATCAAGCTGCGTTTTGGTGTCCGCCTCCAGAACGGAATAGAGGCGGAACGGAGCCTAACTGATGCATTCTGAACGGATCCTTATCCATTCAGAATGCATTAGGGCTGAACTGATCCGTTTTGGACCGTTTGTGAGAGCCCTGAGACGGATCTCACAAATGGAATCCAAAACGCCAGTTTGAAAGTAGCCTTAGCCAAATAAGACTTCAAGATCAGGAACTTAGATAATCATATTACTTTCTAGTAGTTCATAATCACAGAGCATAGAGAAAAGAATAAATATAATACAAATAACACAAAAATAATTTAATCTTTATTCAATAAAAATATTAGAAATTTTCAATTTAGGTTTAGAAACCTTCATTGAGTCACACTGTATTCACTTAAACATAAATAAGTGGGATACATGACAAACATCCATGCTCTTGTTAGCCATATCTTAATTCTGATTTTTTTGGCCCATAAAGGGGTTATCCCATTATTGTTAAAAAAATAAAAATAAATCTGACATCATATAGTACATGACAATCTTTTTCTAACAAAGTTAGAACCAGCCCTGTACCTCACATGGATCCAGAGATCTCCCCATTCATTGCTCTGCTAGATTTATATCAAGCTGACAGCTCAAGGGGAGTGTCTTCTCTGCTGCAGCTAAGGGGGCATGTCCATGCTCTTCCTATCACAGCTCAGGAGGCAGCTAACGGATGAAACTGAGCTTGTGCGGCCAGTTCAGGGAGCAGGACAAAGAAATAAGAAAAAGTACAAACAGCAGGTGGCGCTATAGAGATACATTTAATTCAATAACTCATTGGGGATACTAAATTTTAATTATATGCAATTACAGACGTTTTCAGATCCAGGTGCTGGTTTGAAAACAATAGAATATTATAATTTTTTCGGGACAACCCCTTTAAGCCACTAGATAAAAACCTGATACTCATCTTTGCCTGCCAGGGCATGCCCTGTGCTGCCAAAGGGGAATTTGGGTTTATGTCCAATAACTTCGATGGTATTGGACTTCTTAAAAGAGGAACCAAAATTGCCATGTTTTGTGCCCTAAACCCCAGCAGAGAAATCACATGCCATTGGTTTCTGTTGGCCCTATTGTGGTAATTGGTTCTCTTTAATCTATAATATTAATAATAATAAATATAAATAACTAAGTAACCTTAAAGTCTGGAAATCTAAGAATATGTATAATATGGATTTCAGCTGTGCATCCCATTTTCTTAGTGTTCTGAATAATTCTCTGTTTTCTTATAAAGCAATGATCTTCAGTCTGTGAAATTGAATTATAACAAAATAATTAGCTGTAAGAAAAACAAATGTAAGTATTTTTATTTTTTTATGTTAAAAAAAAAGGATGTTTCCATTTATCATGACCTATTGTGATTTGTAACCAAGTGGATTACCATGCAGAACACTATATACAGGCAAAACATTGACACTAGATTTTATCAATGGAGTTTGTAGTTTCATGGGCCAGCCTGTTCAAGGTTTGTTGTCAAACACTTTGACAATTGTTATCTTAAACCAGGAATGCTCAACCTACGGCCTTCAAGCCATTGCAAAGCTTAATTTCGAATCATTCCCGGACATGGTAGGAGTTGAAGTTCAACAACAGCTGGATGGCCGCAGATTGAGCATCCTTGTCTTAAACAGTATTATTATTTATTTATTTATTTTTTTGGGGTGGGGGGTTTGTTAGGGGAACATTTTACAAAAATTGGGCCAATATATTTGAACATATTGTACAGAATTTGGAAATACTTGATTTTTATTTCTTCTGCATTTGTCTTACTCTTATGACTATTTAGATCTTTTCCCTAAATGACATTGGAGACTTTTTCTTCCAACGATGATATACGGAACACCGATAAGGGAAATGAGTATGCTTCCCTTCACATTCGGACTCTTCCACAAGATTCTTTGTTTGCCAGAAGCCTTGAAGTTTGTGAGATCAAAACAGAAGTTAACATATATATATAAAGCAAATATACAGAAAAGTTGGTTATTTACTCAGAATGTACAATCAGTACCTTCATTGCCAAAGTTTTTTGATCTTTGAAGAATAATGAAGTTTGAGGTTGTATTTTCCTCAAAAGAAGAAATTGTTTTCTCCAATGAGACTTTAGAATGAAAACATTTTACTGGAGGATCTGAGACAGATGGAATATCCTAGCAATACAATTTTTTTTTTTTTTTAATGTGTGTATATATATATATATATATATATATATATATATACACACACACAACACAAATTACTGATAATGCTGAAATGTAGTTATGCTTAACGCAAGAACTGAAATGCACAGTGTTTTTCAAACTAAAACATCTTTTTCTAAATTACATAACATATTCGTTATGGGGGTCTGTGGATGGCTCCGTTATGGGCGTCTGTGGATGGCTCTGTTATGGGGGTCTGTGGATAGCTCCATTATGGGGGGGGGGGGTTAACTCTGGATGACTCATATATAGCATCTTATGTACCTGTAGTGTGGATGACCCCCAATACAGGGGCTGGGGGCCAGCGTCTGCTTTTATAATGACAGCAGGGCCCGTGCAGTGACTGTATTCTACTACACAGGCCCCGCTCACTGTATATAATCTTATCTATAATTGTAGGGATTGTTAATATATAAAAATCCTGGGTAATCAGCGCCTGCATTACTTACTAGCGCTCGGTAGGAGGGAGGAGGCAGGCCAGGAGGAAGGGCGCTGGCAGTGTGACTCACTATGTAATGCGCCTGCGCCACCCACTTTATGAATGAAGCAAACGGTGCGGGCGCATGACGTAGTGACTCAGAGTGCCACCGCCCTGCCTCCTCCCTCCTACCGAGCGCTTGTAAGTAATACTGGCGCTGATTACCCAGGATTTTTATATATTAACAGTCCCTACAATTATAGATAAGATTATATACAGTGAGCGGGGCCCGTGTAGTAGATGCAGATGCCGGCCCCCAGCTCTTCCTCCCTCTCAGCTGACACACCCTCCGCGCGGCATCACGGTGCAGGGTAATCAAAGCATTTTTTGTGTCTCGGGCATATTGCAATCGTCGATTATCGCGATACAATTGCTTTGGCGATATATTGTGCATGCCTAATTATATATAGATATATATATATATATATATATATATAATAAACAGAGCAGCAGGATGACCTCCTCAGCCAATCGCACTTAAGTGGTTGGGAAGTTGAAGTGGAAGAGGAGACGGGGAATGATGAAATGCAGGTGATCCCAAGGCTGGCTGGATGCAGGGGAGCTGGACTGCCCTGGTCCAGTTTGCCATCTTGGGGAGGTGGGACGGTGAAGAGAAGAGAGGCCAGGCATCTCCCTTTCCCAAACCTAAAATGGAAAACTGTAAAATAAACCAAAATGCTAAATGAAAACGGAATATAGGTGCCCTGCCTCCTACAGACATTAATCTCAAACAGATCACCCTCGGTATATGCAGGAGGGGTATAGCTGAGGAGAAGCTAACACTATTTTGCTTATTGTAGCCTGCCAGTGGGAGCAGCTGTACCCATGGGTCTCCTGTGTCCCCCAATCTAAGGGGATAAAAATAAAAAAGTGTCACTATCCTTATATAAATTCAGACCAAATTCTGACAATATCTTTTCTACCTGCACAGAACTTGATTCTTTATTTTGGGGTCTCTCGACATTTTTCCCTTCATAAGTATTTTCTGCTCTATGTGAAACCTTAAAAAAAATATATATAAAACATATCCAAAACCTTCTAAAATATGCATATGTACATTCCTAGGATCTAGAGTTAAAACTAAAAAATTCACTACCCCTATATAAATTTACACCACAGAATAAAATTTTTTATGAGTTGTGCACATGGCCGTTAGCCAGCCATGCCTGTGTTGTGGCCCGCAACCAACAGGTGTGCAATGTACAGGCAACTGCTATCTGTACACTGCATCACGTATGCGTACCCATCCCATTCACTTGTATGGGTCCACAATCCTGAAAATATGGTGTGTACCATAAAAAATTAAGTCATACAAAAACTTTTGACCGTGCGGACTATAGTTTTCATATCAGGACTCCATTAAAGTGAATGGGTCTGTGTCTACAGATGGTGGACATACAGATGGTGCCCTTGCATTGCGGACCCCTGAACGGACACGTTCGTGTGCATGAGGCCTGAGCAGGACACAACTAAAGAACCTTACAGTTATTTATAAACTATTTTTTTTATGTCAAAATATCTATTCTACCTGCACAGAAGAACTTGATTCTTCATTCTGGGGTCTCTTGACATTCTTCCCTTCAGAAGTATTTTCTGCCATATGTGAAACCTTAAAAAATAATAATAATAATATATATATATATATATATATATATATACACACACACGTATATATATATATATATATATATATATATATATATATATATATATATATATATATATATACACACAGTTAAACTTAAAGGCTATGCTCTCCTTTGTGGGCATTTTTTTATTTTTTTAAAATTATTGTGTTGCACATATTTTAAGCTGAAAATCATTTTTTAAAATTTGTTTTTATAAAATATATGGAGCCCTTTTTCTGTACATAGCTGAGATGCTCGTAGCTGCTTCTGCATTTTCTCTTTTGCTCTCTGACATTAAAAAGTAATTATAGCTCTGTTCTTATCTTACTGATAAGAATGCGGCGATTAACCCCTTAAGAACACAGCCCTATTTCACCTTAAGGACCAGGCCATTTTTTGCAAATCTGACCATTGTCACTTTATGTGTGAATAACTATAAAACGCTTTTACTTATCCAGGCCATTCTGAGATTGTTTTTTTGTCACATATTGTACTTCATGACACTGGTAAAATGGAGTCAAAAAATTTAAAATTTCTAAGTTTCAATCTTTCTACTTCTATAGTTCATAGTAATATCGCCAAAAAAAGTTATTAATTTACATTCCCCATATGTCTACTTTATGTATGGATCATTTTGGGAATGCCATTTTATTTTTTGGGGACGTTACAAGACTTAGAAGTTTAGAAGTAAATCTTGAAAATTTTCAAAAACACGCTTTTTAGGGACCAGTTTAGGTTTGAAGTCACTTTGTGAGGATTACATAATAGAAACCACACGAAAATGACCCCATTCTAGAAACTACACCCCTCAAGGTATTCAAAACTTATTTTACAGACGTCGGTTACCCTTTAGGTGTTCTACAAGAGTTTATGGCAAATGAAGATAACATTTAGATTTTTTTGGAAAATTTTCCATTTTAATCCATTTTTTCAAGTCACCAGGCAAGGGTTAACAGCCAAACAAAACAATATTTATTGCTCTGATTCTGTAGTTTATAGAAAAAAACCCATATGTGGTTGTAAACTGCTGTATGGCCAAACGGCAGGGCATAGAAAGAAGGGAACGCCATATGGTTTTTGGAAGGCGGATTTTGCTGGATTGGTTTTTTGGCACTATGTCCCATTTGAAGCCCCCCCGATGCACCCCTACAGTAGAAACTCCATAAAAGTGACTTCATCTAAAACTAAAAACCCCTCAAGGTATTCAAAACTGATTTTACAAACTTTGTTAACCCTTTAGGTGTTCCACAAGAGTTAATGGCAAATGGAGATGAAATTTCAGATTTTAATTTTAATTTTTTTATTTTCCATTTTAATCAATTTTTTCCAGTAACAAAGCAAGGGTTAACAACCAAACAAAACTCAATATTTATTGCCCTGATTCTGTAGCTTACAGAAACACCCCATATGTGGTCGTAAACTACTGTATGGCCAAACGGCAGGGCTCAGTAGGAAGGCAGATTTTGCTGGACTGGTTTTTTGACACCATGTCCCATTTGAAGCCCCCCTGATGCAACCCTACAGTAGAAACTCCATAAAAGTGACTTCATCTAAAACTAAAAACCCCTCAAGGTATTCAAAACTGATTTTACAAACTTTGTTAACCCTTTAGGTGTTCCACAAGAGTTAATGGCAAATGGAGATGAAATTTCAGATTTTAATTTTTATTTTTTTATTTTCCATTTTAATAAATTTTTTCCAGTAACAAAGCAAGGGTTAACAACCAAACAAAACTCAATATTTATTGCCCTGATTCTGTAGCTTACAGAAACACCCCATATGTGGTCGTAAACTACTGTATGGCCAAACGGCAGGGCTCAGTAGGAAGGCAGATTTTGCTGGACTGGTTTTTTGACACCATGTCCCATTTGAAGCCCCCCTGATGCAACCCTACAGTAGAAACTCCAAAAAAGTGACCCCATTTTGGATACTATGGGATAAGGTGGCAGTTTTGTTGGTACTATTTTAGGGTAAATATGATTTTTGGTTGCTCTATATTACACTTTTTTTGAGAAAAGGTTAAAAAAAATAGAAATTCAGAAATTTCATCTCCATTTGCAATAACTGTTGTGAAACACCAAAAGGGTTTACAAAGTTTGTAAAATCTGTTTTGAATATCTTGAGGAGTGTAGTTTCTTAGATAGAGTCACTTTTTTGGAGTTTCTACTCTAGGGGTGCATCAAGGGGCTTCAAATGGGACATGGTGTCAAAAAACCAGTCCAGCAAAATCTGCCTTCCAAAAACCATATGGCGTTCGTTTCCTTCTGCACCCTGCCGTTTGGCCATACAGCATTTTACAACCACATATGGGGTTTTTCTATAAACTACAGAATCAGGGCAATAAATATTGAGTTTTGTTTGGCTGTTAACCCTTGATTTGTTACTTGAAAAATTGATCAAAATGAAAATTTTTAAAAAGGAATTGCATATTATTTTTTTGGGGGCGACAGTCTTATGTAGGGGCTCATTATTTGCGGGATGAGATGGCGGTTTGATTGGCACTATATTGGGGTGCATATGACATTTTGGTCGCTTGCTATTACACTTTTTGTGATGGAAGGTGACAAAAATAGTTCACCTGAGGGGTTAGTTCATGTGTTATTTTTATAGAGCAGGTTTTTACGGACGCGGTGATACATAATATGTACATTTTTTTATTTATTTTTCTTTAACACATTAACAGCATTTTAGAAAAAAAATATCATGTTTTAGTGTCTCCATAGTTTGAGAGCATTATTTTTTGGGGCAATTGTGCTATGTAGGGGCTCATTTTTTGCGGGATGAGATGGCGGTTTGATTGGTACTCTTTTGGGAGGCATACGCCTTTTTGATCGCTTGGTATTACACTTTTTGTGATGTAAGGTGACAAAATCGCTTTTTTACACCATTTTTTTTGTTTTTTTATGGTGTTCATCTGAGGGGTTAGGTCATGTGATTTTTATAGAGCAGGTTTTTACGGACGCGGCAATACTTAATATGTGTAGTGTATTTTATTTTTTAAATTTTTATTCAGTGATGTGTTTCTTTTTTTTCCACTTTATTTACATTTTTCTTGACCCAGACCCATTTGGTTCCTGAAGATCCAGTGGGTCTGATGTCTATATAATACAGTACAGTACACTATATAGTGTACTGTACTGTATTTTTTACTTTAGACTTAGTCTGATCAGACTTCTGCCTTTAGCAGAAGTCAGATCAGACTTGCCATTACCATGGCAAGCAGGACTCCTCTGAAGGCATCCTGCTGCCATGGTAACCATCACCCGTTGCCAGAACAGAGCAGCAGGTGATGAGGAGGGAGGGTATATAATCCCAACCAGGACCATCCACACGGCAGCCCCCCCCCCCCCCACATTGTAAAATCCCAAATAAGACCATCCACACGGCAGCCCCCCCCCCCTCCATGTATAATCCCAACCAGGAGCATCAACACAGCAGCCCCACCCATGTACAATCCTAACCAGGACCATCCACACGGCAGCCCCCCACCCATTTCCATGTGAAATCCCAACCAGGACTATCCACACGGCAGCCCCCCCATTTATATGTGAAATCCCAACCAGGAGCATCCACACGGCAGCTCCCCCATGTATAATCCTAACCAGGACCATCCACACGGCAGCCCCCTCCTCCCCATGTACAATCCCAACCAGAAGCATCCACACGGCAGGCCCCCCCATGTACAATCCCAACCAGGACCATCCACACGGCAGTCCGTCTCCCCCCCCCCCCTGTGCAATACAAATCAGGACCATCCCCACGGCAGCCCCCCCCCCATGTGAAATCCCAACTAGGACCATCCACACAGCAGCCCCCTCCTACATGCAAAATCCCAACCAGAAGCATCCACACGGCAGACCCCCCCTCCCCTGTACAATCCCAACCAGAAGCATCCACACGGCAGCCCCCCCCCCATGTATAATCCCAACCAGGAGCATCCACGCGGCAGCACCCCCCCATGTACAATCCTAACCAGGAGCATCCACACAGCAGCCCCCAAATGTATAATCCCAACCAGGAGCATCCACACGGCAGCCCCCCCATGTAAAATCCCAACCTGGAGCATCCACACGGCAGAACTCCCTCCCATGTACAATCCCAACCAGGAGCATCCACACGGCAGCCCACCATCCCCCATCTAAAATCCCAACCAGGAGCATCCACACAGCAGAACCCCCATGTATAATCCCAGCCAGGACCATCCACACGGCAGAACCCCCATGTAAAATCCCAAACTAGGACCATCTACACGGCAGAACCCCCCATGTACAATCCCAGCCTGGAGCATCCACACGGCAGGACCCCCATGTATAATCCCAACCAGGAGCATCCACACAGCAGAACCCCCATGTATAATCCCAGCCAGGAGCATCCACACGGCAGAACCCCCCCTCGTGTAAAATCCCAACCTGGAGCATCCACACGGCAGCCACCCATCCCCATATACAATCCCAGCCAGGACCATCCACACGGCAGAACCCCCATGTAAAATCCCAACAGGACCATCCACAAAGCAGCAAACCCCCCATGTACAATCCCAACCAGGAGCCATCCCCACAAGAGCCGCGCCACCCCCCTAATTTCCATATGGAATCCCAACCAGGAGCATCCACACGGCAGCCCCCCATGTATAATCCCAACCAGGAGCATCCACACGGCAGAACCCCCCATGTAAAATCCCAACCAGGAACATCCACACGGCAGAAACAAACCCCCACCCCCAGTAAAATCCAAATCTGGAGCATCGACACGGCAGCCCGCTCCCCATGTAAAATCCCAAACTAGGAGCATCCACACGGCAGAACCCCACCCATGTAAAATCCCAAACTAGGACCATCCACACGGCAGAACCCCCATGTACAATCCCAGCCAGGAGCATCCACACGGCAGAACCCCCCATGTATAATCCCAACCAGGAGCATCCACACAGCAGCACCCCCCCATGTACAATCCCAACCAGGAGCATCCACACAGCAGAACCCCCATGTACAATCCCAACCAGGAGCATCCACACGGCAGAACCCTACCAAGTGTACAATCCCAGCCTGGAGCATCCACACGGCAGAACCCCCATGTACAATCCCAACCAGGAGCATCCACACGGCAGAACCCCCATGTATAATCCCAACCAGGAGCATCCACACGGCAGAACCCCCCATGTACAATCCCAACCTGGAGCATCCACACGGCAGAACCAGCCCCTCCCCATGTACAATCCCAGCCAGGAGCATCCACACGGCAGAACCCCCCCTGTACCACCAGCGAGCATCCACCGCAGAATCTCCATGTAGAATCCCAACCAGGAGCATCCACACGGCAGAACCCCCCATGTATAATCCCAACCAAGAGCATCCACACGGCAGAGCACCCCCCATGTACAATCCCAACCAGGAGCATCCACACAGCAGAACCCCCCATGTATAATCCCAACCAGGAGCATCCACACGGCAGAACCACCCCCTATGTATAATCCCAACCAGGAGCATCCACTCAGCAGCACACACACACATCTACACAGCAGCCCCCCATGTATACTCCCAACCAGGAGCATCCACACGGCAGAACCCTACCAAGTGTAAAATCCCAATCTGGAGCATCCACATGGCAGAAACCTCCCCCGTGTAAAATCCCAACCGGGAGCATCCACACGGCAGAACCCCCCATGTAAAATCCCAACCAGGAGCATCCACACGGCAGCAAGCTCCCCCATGTACAATCCCAACCAGGATCATCCCTACGGCAGCCACAACCCCATACCACACGGCAGCCCCCCCCCCATTTCCATGTGGAATCCCAACCAGAAGCATCCACACGGCAGAACCCCCCATGTATAATCCCAACCAGGAGCATCCACATGGCAGCAACCCCCATGTACAATCCCAACCAGGACCATCCACACGGCTCCCCCCCTCCGACATGTAAAATCCCAACCAGGAGCATCCACACGCCCCCCCCCTCCTGTGCAATCCCAACCAGGAGCATCCACATGGCAGGACCCCCCCCATGTATAATCCCAACCAGGAGCATCCACACGGCAGAACCCCCCATGTAAAATCCCAACCTGGAGCATCCACACGGCAGAACCCCCCATGTAAAATCCCAACCATGAGCATCCACACGGCAGAACCCCCCATGTAAAATCCCAACTAGGAGCATCCACATGGCAGCACCCACCCCCCCCCATGTACAATCCCAACCAGGAGCATCCCCACGGTAGCCCCCTCCCTGTACCACACGGCAGACCCCGCTTCCATGTAAAATCCCAACCAGGAGCATCCACACGGCAGAACCCCCCATGTAAAATCCCAACCAGGAGCATCCACACGGCAGCCTCCCATGTATAATCTCAGCCAGGTTGTGCCGCTTGTGTAATCAGGAAAAGTAGTGGAATGCCCAGAGAGGGGCTGCTGGGTATAATGGTGCCACAGTGCTGGTTTAGGTACAGCGCACTATACAGCGACAGATGCCCAGCTCCCATACAGCCTGGCCGGATCGCAGCATTTATCCTCGGCGCACAGCGGTTACATATGGACACTCCGCCCCATACTTACATCCAATATATCTAGCTACCCACTGGTACCTAAACCAGCACTGTGGCACCATTATACCCAGCAGCCCCTCTCTGGGCATTCCACTACTTTTCCTGATTACACAAGCGGCACAACCAGTTGTACTGAAGAAGGCAATAAGCCGAAAACGTTTTTTTCTTTTCTGTAACTGGAAAACCGCACGTTTGTTCAATAAAGCAAGAATTAAAACCTAATCCAGTGGAGTACGGGAGTCTATTATATTACATTATATACTTGGCCTGGGAACCATCTCCCTCTACCCACGAATTCCATATAGTGGAGTATTATCCAACTTTCTACCACGCTATATAATCCCAACCAGGAGCATCAACACGGCAGAACCCTACCAAGTGTAAAATCCCAATCTGGAGCATCCACATGGCAGAACCCCCCCCATGTAGAATCCCAACCAGGAGCATCCACACAGCAGAACCCCCCGTGTAAAATCCCAACCAGGAGCATCCACACGGCAGAATACCCCCCGTGTAAAATCCCAATCTGGAGCATCCACACGCCCCCCCTCCCACATGTAAAATCACAACCAGGAGCATCCACAAAGCAGCCCCCCATGTATAATCCCAACCAGGAGCATCCACACGGCAGACCCCCCTGTACAATCCCAACCAGGAGCATCCACACGGCAGAACCCCCCTGTACAATCCCAACCTTGACCATCCACACGGCTCCCAACTCCCACATGTAAGCAGCCACCCCCTAGTATCCACACGGCAGCCCCCATTTCCATGTGGAATCCCAGCCAGGAGCATCCACACGGCTGACCCCCCATGTACAATCCCAACCAGGAACATCCACACGGCAGAACTCCCCCTGTGTACAATCCCAACCAGGAGCATCCACACGTCCAGCACCTCCCATGTAAAATCTCCAACCTGGAGTATCCACACGGCAGAACCCCCTCCCCATGTACAATCCCAGCCAGGACCAGCCACACGGCAGCCCCCCTCCATGTAAAATCCCAACCTGGAGCATCCACACGCGCCCTCCCACATGTAAAATCACAACCAGGAGCATCCACAAAGCAGAACCCCCATGTATAATCCCAACCAGGAGCATCCACACGGCGCCCCCCTGTACAATCCCAACCAGGAGCATCCACACGGCAGACCCCCATGTACAATCCCAACCTTGACCATCCACACGGCTCCCCTCCCACATGTAAGCAGCCAGCCCCTATACCACACGGCAGCCTCCCATTTCCATGTGGAATCCCAGCCAGGAGCTTCCACACGGCTGACCCCCCCATGTAAAATCCCAACCAGGAACATCCACACGGCAGAACTCCCCCCTGTAAAATCCCAACCAGGAGCATCCACACGTCCCGCCCTCCCACATGTAAAATTTCCAACCTGGAGTATCCACACGGCAGAACCCCCCTCCCCATGTACAATCCCAACCAGGACCAGCCCCACGGCAGCCCCCTCCATGTATAATCCCAACCAGGAGCATCCACATGGCAGCCCCCTCATGTAAAATCCCAACCAGAAACATCCACACGGCGTCCCCCTGTACAATCCCAACCAGGAGCATCCACACGGCCCCCCTGTACAATCCCAACCAGGAGCATCCACACGGCCCCCTGTACAATCCCAACCAGGACCATCCTCACGGCTCCCACTCCCACATGTAAAATCCCAACCAGGAGCATCCACACGCCCCAGACCCCCCTGTGTACAATCCCAACCAGGAGCATCCACACGGCCACCCCTCCCTTGTACAATCCCAACCAGAAGCATCCACACGGCAGGCCCCCCCATGTATAATCCCAACCAGGAGCATTCACACAGCAGAACCCCCTCCCCCGTGTAAAATCCCAACCTGGAGCATCCACACGGCAGAACCCCCCATGTAAAATCCCAACCATGACCATCCACACGGCAGCCCCCATGTAAAATCCCAAATAGGACCATTCACATGGCAGCCCCCTCCCCCATGTATAATCCCAACCAGGACCATCCCCACGGTAGCCCCCTCCCTGTACCACCGGCAGCCGTCCCCCAACCCCCCCTGTTTCCATGTGAAATCCTAACCAGGAGCATCCACACGACAGCCCCCTCATGTAAAATCCCAACCAGGAGCATCCACACGACAGCCCCCCCCATGTAAAATCCCAACCAGGAGCATCGACACGGCAGCCCCTCCCCCCATGTAAAATCCTAACCAGGAGCATCCACACGACAGCTCCTCCCCCCATGTAAAATCCCAACCAGGACAATCCACACTGGCGGAACCCGCCCCACGTGCAATACGTGAAATGTACGTATTCCCCGAAAATACGGAAGGTGATTCAAAATAATTGGGCAATTCTGCAGCTTGACCCGGACCTACGCGAGGTAATAGGCGATTATCCACATATCACCTACCGTCGCGGCCGGAGTCTACGGGATAGACTGGTGTCCAGTGAATATATCCCTCCTGCCTCCTCTGGCTGCGGTTGGTTGCGATCCAACATTAAGGGCTGCCACCGATGCAGTGGCTGCATTGCATGCAGGCACCTGCAAACGGGCAGATCATTCCGCAGCCAGGTGACAGGGAGGGAATATAGTATTCATCATTTCATCAACTGCCGAACTCGCGGAGTGGTATACCGACTGGCCTGCGAATGCGGGAAGGAATATGTCAGTTCCGTAGAAGAGTTGGTGAGCACCTGAACGATATTGAGAAATTAAGGGACACTCCAGTAGCAAACCATATATGATGTCACCATAATGGCCATGCTAAGATTAGTTTTATGGGCATTAATAAGGTTTCCCCTCCACGACGTGGTGGCAACTGGGACCGTCTTCTATTACAATGCGAAACGCAATGGATTTTCTACCTGAAAACCATGGCCCCCATGTTTTATTTGATTAATACAATCCCTATAGTGTGAATTTACTGCCATGGACTAACGGCCTGGTATAAAATCCTAATACTGGCACCTTTTATAGTGCGCCTTTGGCACTTCTTAATGTCCACATCAAAGACACTTGTCTTTATATGGGCATTTACCTATCTTCATTCTTTATTTACTTTTGACCAACTGTTTTTATAAGTAACATCTGGTAATTTTTGATATTACCATTCAAAGGAATTCCTCGCTGGCCTATTTTTCCATGGGCCCCTCTAGCAGGTTCAAACCTGTCAATCAAGCTCTATGTGTTTTTTCAAGTTTACTCACGGCAGTACACTTTGCCGTCAGGGAACGCGTCCTTTGCTTTCCCTTTCTCCTAGCATAGAGTTCTGGCCGGCGGCCTGCTTGATTACGCCCCCTTTGGGCCTCCACGAGCGGTGGAGCGCAGCGCTTGTTCTCTGCTCCCCTTTGCGCTTGTCCCGTGACCGGAAGTTTCACCCGCGTCACCAGGGGAGGCGTGGCCGCTCACTGCTGGTGCGAACTTTCTGCACATTTAAAGTCGCTATGCAGGTGAGTCTAGCTGCTTGCGTACAGAGGGGGGCAAATTTCAAATTCACGGATGACAATGCACCAGCTCATCATTAGGGAACAGCTGCTGGAGACTGGGGTACCTCATATAGAATGGCCTGCACTTTCTCCAGACCCAGAGGTTGCAATACATTTTCCCAGAAGAGTAAAAATACTTCTCTTAATAATTTCGAGGAGTATTTTTAGCCGAGGAGGAGTATACGTTTTGCGGTAATTTATATATATAATGCATAACGTTATGAAGCTGATATTTCTGCAGGGAAACCATTGCTAGTCTCCCATGCAGAAATAAATGTAGACAATTTTACATTTATCCAACATCATACACTAAATATAAGACCACTGCTGCCATACACAGCGCCCACCTGACGCTGCCGTACACAGCGGCCACCTGACGCTGCCGTACACAGGGCCCACCTGACGCTGCCGTACACAGGGCCCACCTGACGCTGCCATACACAGCGCCCACCTGACGCTGCCGTACACAGGGCCCACCTGACGCTGCCGTACACAGGGCCCACCTGACGCTGCCGTACACTGGGCCCACCTGACGCTGCCGTACACTGGGCCCACCTGACGCTGCCGTACACTGGGCCCACCTGACGCTGCCGTACACTGGGCCCACCTGACGCTGCCGTACACAGGGCCCACCTGACGCTGCCGTACACAGGGCCCACCTGACGCTGCCTTACACAGGGCCCACCTGACGCTGCCTTACACAGGGCCCACCTGACGCTGCCTTACACAGGGCCCACCTGACGCTGCCTTACACAGGGCCCACCTGACGCTGCCTTACACAGGGCCCACCTGACGCTGCCGTACACAGGGCCCATCTGACGCTGCCGTACACAGGGCCCATCTGACGCTGCCGTACACAGGGCCCACCTGACGCTGCCGTACACAGGGCCCACCTGACGCTGCCGTACACAGCGCCCACCTGACGCTGCCGTACACAGCGCCCACCTGACGCTGCCATACACAGCGCCCACCTGACGCTGCCGTACACAGCGCCCACCTGACGCTGCCATACACAGCGCCCACCTAACGCTGCCGTACACAGGGCCCACCTGACGCTGCCGTACACAGGGCCCATCTAACGCTGCCGTACACAGGTCCCACCTGACGCTGCCGTACACAGGGCCCACCTGACGCTGCCTTACACAGGGCCCACCTGACGCTGTCGAGCACAGCGCCCACCTGATACTACTATATACATATTAAATACACAGCACTACCACATGCCCATTACACAGATAGTTTACTATATACACATTGCACACACCGCTCTGCTACATGTCCATTACACAGATAGAACTAATGTGTGCACATTACACACAGAAAACTGTACAATAGACTGGTTACACTGACATAGCCCTGCTTTATACACACCTTCCACAGGGCCCATCTGACGCTGCCGTACCCAGGGCCCACCTGACGCTGCCGTACACAGGGCCCACCTGACGCTGCCGTACACAGGGCCCACCTGACGCTGCCGTACACAGGGCCCACCTGACGCTGTCGTACACAGGGCCCACCTGACGCTGTCGTACACAGGGCCCACCTGATACTACTATATACATATTAAATACACACTTACACAGCACTACCACATGCCCATTACACAGATAGTTTACTATATACACATTGCACATACCGCTCTGCTACATGTCCATTACACAGATAGAACTACTGTGTGCACATTACACACAGAAAACTGTACAATAGACTGGTTACACTGACATAGCCCTGCTTTATACACACCTTCCATACATAAAGTACCTCTGCATTCTCCACCAGCACAGTCCTACACAGAGCCTGTGTTCCCCTAACTCCTCCCACACACGGCTGATCACATGACTGTGACATCACCACAGGTCCTGTAACCACAATGTAGTGCTTAGTCCAGACTCTGGAGCTGCTCCTGGCACTGGCGTAGCTATAGGGGTCTCAGCGGTCACAATTGCGACCGGGCCCCTAAGTCAGGGGGGATTTCGGGGCCCCCCAGGCCAGGAGATAAGGAGTAAAGCCTTGGCCCGGGTGACTTGGGCAGCGTGCGGCGCCTGCGGCTAAGTTCATAGGGGGGCGGAGCCAGAGGCAGAGCTGTGCGTGCAGGCACAGGCTCACCCAGGGGAGGGAGTGGTCCCGCACCCCTGCAGTACTGGCTGGATGTGGTGGAGGAGAAGCTGCAGCCTGCGAGTCACGAGTGAGTGAGGTGAGGCTGAGTCAGAGATCTATCTCTCTGGCTGGGTCACGGTCGCCATTAATGCTGCAGACAGCACGTGTTTAGTTAGAGACATGAGATTGCGCTGGGTATTAAAGTGTTGGTTCTGGCTCCATATGCTGCTATGGGGGCTTGTGGGAAGCTGCTGAGCATGCAGTAAGTCGCCTAATCAAGAAGTTTGACTAGACTCTTTCAGGGAGTCCGGTCATTTGCATACAGGACACAAGACTACTACAAAGATTTTTTTTTTTTCATTTTTGTTAATGAGATGAGATTTAAAAAAATAACTATTTTTGAGGGACTAATTTTTCAAGTAAAACACACATTCTATTCCTGGCAATATATGATACCATACATTAAATAAATCTTATCTGAACTCGCTGTGAATGGGGCTGCCTGGCCAAGTGTAACATCCCCAAGTCAGGGGAGTATGAGGGACTGACCTGGGGAATGCCAGTGATGGAGAGGCTGGCACGTGGATCCTCTGGGGCACTCTCTGGGTTCTTGACGGACACAGCCATGTGTAGTGTGAGGTGCCCTTGGTGTTGGTAGATTAACGTGCCTGTGGCTGGGTGTCCGTGATGCCAGTGCCGGTAACGGTGGCACACCGATTTGATAGGAGGTATAATTGAGGTGCAGGCTTGGATAGTAAACCAGAACTTCACTTTACTGAACAGTAATAAACAGCATACACTCTCTTGACAGTTTCCCAGAAGACGATTGGTTTCCAGCAGGCTTTAAGTTACAGTACATTAATGGCAGGCTTATGTTTAGCAAGGTGATTCACAGAGGGTTAAAGCAGGACTTGCAGTACAGGCGGCTTGCACACATTCCCTGACTGATCCTGACTAGGAATATATTCTTCTCCAAGGCCCCAATGCCCTCTCTCTGGCTTATATCCTTGGGATAACAATTACTGAGTACCTCCTCTGGTATTTGTAGTACCTCTTGCTGTCTTGGTTACTGCTCTGCCTTTCCTCAGCTCACTCCGGCCGGTGACCAGTGATGTTCCTGCTGGGATCCTTATCCTGTTTGCAGCTTGACTAAGGAGGCAACACTTCTCCACTAGTCCTAGGGTCTGGACTGCTCCTTCCAGGGAATGACTCTTCCTAGGCTGGACCCTCTCAGGCTATAGGGCCTGGGCTGACTTCAACAGGCTCAGGGCCTGAACACTGAACACCTTCACAGGCTCATGGCCTGGACTGGACTGCCTTCAACAGGCTCAAGGCCTGAACTCCTCACTTCTCCCCTGACTGGGCCTATATTAACTAGGGCTCCCTAGCTCCCTCTAGTGGCTAAAGCTGACATGACCCCCCTAGCAGGCCTGCACAATGGCACATAATAGCAGTAACAGGGTGATAGGATATATAAATAGTCATTACATTACATAGCATTTACTGAAAATGACATTCACCAATCTCCCCACAAATGAGGGGAGCGTACGCACTCTAGTGACCCTTCTGCAGTGTCGGGCATCACAACTCCCGTACACTACACAAGGACGATCTTTTATACTGTATTTCCCCTGGAGATAAGCCACTGTCTTGCAGCATCTTATTCCCCTCTTTCCCCTGAAATACGCATACACTTTGGGCCGATTCCATGTTGGGCCGATTCCATGTTTATGTTTATTCAGTTGAGCGCTATGTCACATGTACAGCCATCTTTGGATTATGGAATCTACCCAATTAAATCTGAACTAGTGGATGTAAGCTACCCTGAAGGGCTAATCTGGGGGATGGGAAATATCATGCCACGTATGCCCCTTCCTTTTGTGACATCTTTGGCATCCAGCACTGAGGATTCATGTACCATTCCTCCCCAGGTGACAGCGTATATTCCTGTTGGCAGGGGCGTAGCTAGGTAGTGGTGGCGAACCTATGGCACTGGTGCCAGAGGCGGCACTCAGAGCCCTCTCTGTGGGCACCCGCACCCTGGAAAAAGTCTATAGTGTACCAATATGCTTTAGACTTTTCCTGTCATTCATCATTTGCGGTGCAGGGCGCACTATGGACAGCACAGGCAGCGCAGGGCGCACTATGTATGGCACACGCAGCGCAGGGCGCAGTATGGACAGCACAGCAGCAGGCTATTATAGATAAATGATAAAGTACATGGAAGATATACAATATTGAACTGTAGTATTCATGGTAATTTGCAATGTTGGCACTTTGCGTTAAATAAGTGGAATTTGGGTTGCAGTTTGGGCACTCGGTCTCTAAAAGGTCTGCCATCACTGCTATTGGGGGTGCAGAGGTAGCAGTCGCTAACAGGCCCAGGAGCCTGAGGGGACCCAAAGACCATTGTTCCTTATAATAACACATCAGTATTGTAGAAAGTACATGCAGGGAGGGCTCTGTCATAGATTGTGCACTGGGGCTCAGAATCTTTAAATTTCACCCCTGGCCGGAGGGAAGGGGGTTAGGTCAAGAATTTGGCATGTGGGGTGGGGGTGGGGTGCCGTTTCAATTTTTGCCTCAGGCAGCAGGAAGGCTATACGCTTCCCTGCCCCTGGCCACAAAGCACTGAGGGAAGGGGGGCCCCAAGCTGAACTCTTGCACCTGGGCCCATGAGCCTTTAGCTACGCCCCTGGCTCCTGGTGAGAGAGATGTCCGTGAGGGTCGGGGATTCTCAAAAGAGGAGCGGGGCTTCATGTGTTCCAGACCTGGCAGCTTCTGATACAGTGCACCTAACAAGAAAGAGTCTTTTTCCAGGAAGTAAAATGGCCTGAACAGGCGTCTATGACGGTTGTACAGGCGTTATTGCGACCTCTGGGAGGGGTCCAACACCCGGCACCCCTGCCCATCAGCTGGTTGAAGAGAAGGCTTATGCCAGGGCAGCCTGTTTGTCGTCGACACCGCAGCAGTGAGCAGGTGTAATTACAAGCAGCCCTGTTCATTTCAATTGGACGGCTTATTCCTATTCAAGTGTATAGGAACGAGCAGTCCTATTGAAGTGAATGGGATGACTTGCTGTTATACTTGCTCACCGCTGCGCTGTTGACAGCGAACAGGTTAACAATGAAGGAAGTGCGGCCTTGTCTTCCACCAGCTGAATGGCAGGGGTGTCAAGTGTTGGACCGCCGCCGATCTGACATTAAAATCCTGGAAAACCCCTTTAAAGACACAAAACACATACTGACCTAAACAGAAAACTAACATTTAACCCCTTCCAGTATCATCCACATTTCTTATTACATTACTGCCTGTGCAGGTAAAATTGAGCATATTCCCTTACCATGCAGCAAGTCCACTAGTGCCACATCTAGTTAGCGGCTCTATGTTGTGATCCCCCCACCCCATGACATCTGTATGCCTACATTAAATATGGAATGGGACATGTCCAGTCTCGGTCTGGCTGTGGCTCTCAAGTGAATAGGATGAAGAAAGGATGCGGCTGTTTTTCGGCACGGCTGTCCACATCAAAATTATGCGATAAAAACTGCTGTGTGAATGGGCCCTTACAGCTCCAGTACATGCTAACCAGTCCTGATATTCATGAGCGCCTGGCTTTCTGTGCCCCTGCCACTGACTGACAGTTTTTTCCAACTGAATGAGCAGCAGGGGCAGAAAAAGCCAGGAGCTTATGAATATGGCACTTATCGCCATGAAATACAAGGTTTTAGCCAAGCGGCTGGGTCAACTAAAGAAAGTAGGGATCTGTCACTAGTTTATGTTTCCCTTAGGACACCCTAAAACTGGTGACAGATCCTCTAACGGTCAATACTTTCCCTAACTAGCTGATATAGCCATGAATACAGCTCCCACAAAGGATGTAACCCAGATCTTCTACCCTCCCCACATTCCACAACTAACAAGATTTGACCATAATATACCAGACAGAAAGCACATGAGCTGAGAGAAAACGATTTTATTTTTTAAGAGTTAATCAACTAAAAATAATAACATTAAATAACGAACATTAAATCCGTGAATGCTTGAAAACTCTCAGATGATATGTTCACGGTATCTCCAGCCCTGCAGGTCTTATGTCAGGTGCCTGGTCACTGATGAAGATGGTAAGTCCAATAACGTCTGATCTAATGAACGTCTGATGTTATCATGGTGGAACTGTTTTTGATGAGAAGTCCTTTATTCCAATGTCCTGATGTTGCAGCAGCAGAAGACTGCACTAAGAAATCCTGATTTCTGGGCCTTTGCTCCTCTGCTGTTGTTTTTTTGGAGACATTTTGGAATCCACCACTTTCTTCTCTTATGGATCTTTTCACTTTCATCCTCTTCCTCACCGATTTTATCAAGGTCAAAGCAATTTTGGAATCTTCTTAGTCCAATCATGTTGTCTTGCTTGTCCATATCTCCATTCTCTTCCTCGCCATCCTGTATCCACTCTCCTTCCTCATTCTCTTCCTCTTCAGGAATGGTCTCTAGACTGGGCCAAAAGACCTCCCCAAATTGAGAAGGCCAGAATGCTGGCTCTGCCTCCTCGACTTTCTTCCTCCATTTCTCATCTGGGTAGTCCTCACTGTCCATATTCAATGCGTACAAACTGCTCACCAACACTGAAAATACTCCACTGTCAACTACAACCCTCAAGAGAATGTTAGCTCTGCAGCTCCTTATATAATGTGTCTGATGTCACAATGTCCAAAGAACCAAAGATGGACAGCCAATCAAATTCTCTCTTGTTTGCATGTGGTTCACAATCTCACACTGAACACAATATTCACTTATTTCTCAGAAGATCAACAACCATATAAATATGTGAACAATTATAACCACACGTTCAGTATACTAGAAAACATATTTGCCCAGATTTGTCTGCACCTAGAATCTGTCTAAAAAGTAGAGCATATTGACAATTATGGTTTCTACAACTTTTTCCAACTCGCTTGAAAAGTGGAAACGTTTAGTGGGAAAAGGGCATAAAAATTGTAATTTCACATCACCGCTTTGTATTCCCATTGTTTTGCTCCAATTTTTTTATTTTTTTCATCATGCACGCAGAATTTTTTGTCCGGTCTTTTCGATGGCCCTGAATGGAGTCCCCAATGCAGATGTAACACAGCCCTTAGCTATTGATAGTTATAGAGTCAGAGAGAAGTGTCTAGCTGTTCACTACAATTATCATCCAGCCTGAGCCCCTGTGATAAATCTAGTGCAGATAGCCTGTTCACTGTTATTTTAGGCCACCTACAGGCTTAGTAAATCTGCCCCATCCTGCTGTTTTGATAAAAACAAGAGTTAAAACGGTGGACAATGACTGACACCATTGATGTATGCCTGTATACATCGGTGCCTTTCAATGCCTGGAAATGGTAAAGGAGGTGCAAAGGAAGGTGCACCAGGCTAATATACACCGCAGACTTTAAAGGGGTTTTTCTGGATTCTCAGGATAGGTCATCAATATAAGATCAGTGGGGGTCAGACACTTGGCACCCCCTCTGATCAACTGGTTGAAGAGAAGGCGCAACCAGTTCCAGCTCAGCCTTACTTAATTGTTTACCTGCTCACCATCGTCATCGCAGTAGTGAGTAGGTGTTATTACAAGAAGTTGTCCTATTCACGTCTATGTGACGGCACGTTCCTATACACTTGAATACTACAGAGCCACCCATTAAAAGTGAATGAGACGGCTTCTTGTAGTTACACCTACTCACCACCGTGATATCGATGGCGA
Source organism: Bufotes viridis (assembly GCA_033119425.1). Taxonomy (NCBI): domain Eukaryota; kingdom Metazoa; phylum Chordata; class Amphibia; order Anura; family Bufonidae; genus Bufotes; species Bufotes viridis. The sequence continues at coordinate 468,710,270 of CM065592.1, read as the reverse complement.
GCAGGTAAACAATGAAGAGAAGGCAGCCCTGGCATGGCACGCGCCTTCTCTTCAACCAGCTGATCGGCGGGGGTTCTGGGTGTTGGACCCCCGCGATTCTGATATTGATTATGTAGGTTGATTGGACGGCACTCCTCTTTCTTAAGGCACGGTGCTCAGTGGTAATTGTGACATTCATACAATAGGAGAGACCACTGCACTCGTTGCAGTTAAATAAATGGCATTTTTTTAAATTATTTTTAGTCCATCCAGGAATTAATTATAAGCACTGGCCAACATCTCGGTCTTATCCCAAGACGTTGCTCACGGCCTGAGACGAAATGGAGGTATAGTACCTCTGAGAGTTTATACATTAAAGGACATTATTCCTAGATTTAAATTGGATATCAAGCCAGATAGCGATTTAGGAAACATAAGTACATACATGTCAATAAACATACTTATATTATAAATTATGCTAAGATATAGTAGGCAAAGGAGATACTTCAGTAGGCAAAGAAGATACTGCAGTTAAAGGGGTTCTGCAGTTTACCACTGATGATCTATCCTCAGGATAGATCATCAGCATGTGATCGGCCGGGGTCCGACACCGGGACCCGCCGATCAGCTGTTTGAAGGCAGCGGCGCTGCAGGGCGCCGCGGCCTTCTCTGTTTACTGCTGCCAGTGCCACGCCCAGTGGCGTCACGACTTGTATCTAGTGGCGTGGGCGGCTAAGCTCTGTTCATTGAATGGAGCTTAGCCCCGCCCACGCCATGATACTAAGTCGTGACGTCACTGGCGAGTGCTAGCAGTAAGCAGTGAAGCGCCGCGGCGCTCCTGCAGCGCCGCGCCTTCTCAAACAGCTGATCGGCGGGGTCCTGGGTGTCGGACCCCGGCCGATCACATGCTGATGATCTATCCTGAGGATAGATCATCAGTGGTAACAAACTGCAGAACCCCTTTAAGAATGCTAAACAGTGTTGATCATAAACATATGGAGGTAAAATTCAGTAGAGTTGCAGAGTGTCACAAGATGCTTGAGATCCCGTGAGAGTTTGGGACATGAGTGGATCCTGCAGGACACAGAGGTAACGCTTTTAGTGTGGTAAAAAACCTAGTTCCGACAATTATGAGGCATGTATCTAAAGTTATATTATACATATCCTAGTGGCTGGAATCAAAACAATATGGAGAATATAAAGCATATAAAGCACAGTCTAGAAGAAAGGGGAAAAAATGCTCGATATGGGAGGCAGATGCCGCATCAGGGAGATGCTGTGGGGAACATACCTTAGTATGGGAGTCATGTTGTATGCTGGATGGCGATATGTGGCTGGATATATCCCCAGTAATATCGACATATGAGAAAGTCACATGCAATCCCACCCTCCGAATAAAAAAAAAAAACTGCTCTTTCCTTGACCATCACCTCCAGATAGGCACTATTGACAAGGCCACATATACCTTCCTCCTAAATGAAAGTTCCATCACTCCAGTGTTTTATACAATGCCCAAAATACATAGAAATCTAACCAATCCACCTGGTTGACCCATTGTGGCCACAGACTCTATACTTTCTCCACTCTCTGTCTTTCTAGAAAAAAATCTTAACCTCACTCGTCAAATGGACACGCTCCTTTTTGCTGGATACGTCCCACTTCCTATCCTTTTTCTCTAACTTAAATAACACTTGATGTCTGGTGACACTTGATGTCAACAGCCTGTATACCTCAATCTCCCACGAGAAAGGTATCCAGGCTGTCACAACACTCCTGACCACCTCCAACCTTTCCCCAAATGCTCAAACATTTTGTGTGGACCTATTAAGGTTAGTACTGTAAAATAATTATTTCATGTTTGGAGATGACTTCTACATCCAGAAACGGGGTACAGCAATTTGGCTAAATCCACGCCACCCAGTACACCAAAATCCATATCTCCACAACATGTTCCTCTGGTGATTAACTATCACCCCATAGCACTCAAAATCCAATCAATAGTTAAAAAACATTGGCCCATCCTTCAACAATCCTATCCCAACTTTGCTGAATTCCAACATCCCATTTGTATGCGCTACAAAAGACCAGGAAATTTAAAACAAACTCGTACACGCAGATATCGGTCCACTCAAACCTAAACTAAGACAAATCACCTTAGCCCCAAAAAAAACAGGCACATACCCTTGCCTCAACTGCGCCCAATATACCAACTTGATCAAAGGGAACAGGATTATACACCCTCGTTCAGGCAAAGTATACTATTCAAAAGACTTAAATACGTGCAATTCTTCTTACGTGGTCTACTTGATTAAATGCCCGTGTGGCTTAGCATATGTGGGTGAAACCACCCAGAACGTGCGAGATCATGTTTCCAAGCACAAATAAGACATTCGATGCCACAAAACAGAACAACCAATTCCATACCACTTCATCTCAGCAAAACAGCAAATTAATCAACTCAGATTTCAAGACCTGGAACACAGGTTTCAAGACCTGGAAGACCTTGGCAAGAAGAGGAGGTAACCGGATCGCGCGTCTTAAACAATGCAAAACATTTTGGATTTTTGAACTGAACACCCTGTCACCACGAGGGATAAACAGGGATTTTGACTTTTGTGTCTCATGAAAATAATAACTATTGCACCATACCAAGCCATATTATACATATAGTTCGATCCTATGTCATAGTGATTATTATGTATATTCTTTCACTTTGGGCTTTATTCTACCAGTGTACTAATTTTTATTTTGTCTATATTATGTTCTGACTAATAATCTTTCTCTTTCTTTTCTTACCCCCAACAGACCAAATGACTTAGACCATAAGGTCCAACCCAGTCAGGTAGTATAAGATAATATATGGTATATAGTTTATCTGTGACTTAGTGGTACCTGTACTGAACAATATACTATGCCTTATACAGTTCCTTATATGGTGTCTAATTACAGTACCTGGCAACATATAACGCACGGCCATAATCTATTCTATAATCTACCTAAGAACGTATGGGGCTAACACTTGTGGCCAATCCCATATCCACTCTTTATGTCATGGACTAGGGTAGAATTTGCCAGTGCCCATACTTCATTCTGCGCCTCTGTCTGTCTTCTGCGCTTGCGCGATGACTTCACACGCGCGTGTGTGGTGACGTCAGATGCGCGGTGACGCACGCCGTGAACGCTGGTGTTCTGCCAGATCTCTATAGATTGCCGAAAGTCTATAGCGGAAGTCACGTGGTGCGCTGCGCAAGCGCTCAAGCGTGCTTCGACGAATCATCCCTGCAGGCTCCATTGAAGTACTTCGCACACCGCGCGTACGCACAATTAAGAGTATAGAGATGTCTTAAAGTGACAGTCATCTCCAGTAAAATACAGCATCTACATTCATTTGTACCCTCGCGGGCTCGCTGCACTTGGCATTTAGTAAAACTAACTCTATGCCACCATTGATAGTAAAGAAGGAAATGGATGGTAAAGAAAGAGACTATCCATCTCTTTCTTTACCATACATTTCCTTCTTTACTATCAATGGCGGCATAGAGTTAGTTTACTAAATCCCGAGCGCAGCGAGGCCGAACCCGATGCGTGGCGAGCAAAGCGAGCCCGCGAGGGTACAAATTAATGTAGATTAAAGAACGCTGGGGGGGGGGAGCTGTGTTTTAATGGAGATGACTGTCACTTTAAGAAGTCTCTAAACCCTTAAGTGTGCGCATGCGCGGTGCGCGAACTACTGCAATGGAGGCTGCAGGAATGATTCGCGGAAGTACGCTTGTGCGTTTGCGCAGCGCGCCACGTGACTTCCGCTATATCTTTTCGGCAAGCTATAGACTTTCGGGAGAACACCGGCATAAGCCACATTTATTACTGGGGCCATATCCAGCCACATATCGCCATCCAGCATACAACATGATACCCATACTAAGGTATGTTCCCCTCAGCACCTCCCTGACGCGGCATCTGCCTCCCATATCGAGCATTTCTTCCCCTCTCTCCTTCGGCAACGTGTCTTTGAGTGTTTGCACTTCCCCTGTTTGGTGTGCACGGGGTTAAGGTGTGTTTGTTAGATGTGGTGGGTGTGACCTCAGGCCTCCTTATATGTTGGTGTGGTGGAGTCTGAGGTCAGTTTGGTTTTGTTTGTCTGTCTGTGTAGGAGCTCTGCTCCCTGGCAGAATGTTAGTCTGTGTGAGCCACCCTTACCCTCAGTTCACACTTGCGCGTTTTACAGCACGTTTGAACGCGCTGTAAAACGCATAACTGATGCAAACCAATGCTTCCCTATGGGACTGGTTCACATTTTCGCGTTTTACAGCGCGTTCGAACGCGCTGAAAAACGCCCGACGCATAAACAAGTACTTTTTTGGGGGCGTTTGTCGCGCGTTTTGGCCCATAGACTTCAATGGGAACGTGCAAAGCTTGTATTTTGCGTGTTTTTGACACTGAAAACGCGCGTTCGAACGCGCGTTTATGAATTTGCAACATGCTGGAAAGGCCAAACCCCAGCTCTAATTGGCCAAACTTCATATAGACAGGGATAATTGGTCATTGGACAACACTGCAGTCAATCACACAAACGCGCGTAAAACGCGCGTTTACTATTGCCAAAAACGCGCGACAAAAATGCGCGGAAAATGCGCGTCTCAGAAACGCTCAGGTCTGAACCCAGCGTTAATTGTTATATTGTTTCCCTTGCTCTGTCTGTGGGTCCCCTCCTGCGAGCTTCTGTTTGCCCTTCCCCACCTGGTGTATGTTGTGATGGTGTGGGCTTTGTTTGGAGGTTTGTGTTGTGGTGTGTCTCCAGAAGGGGGTTGCTTTCCCGGAGGGGTTTAAGCAAACAACTAGACAGTGCGTTTCCGGTCCATCTCGTTGGCGACAGGTAAGTGTTGGTAACTTATGTTGTCTGTTGCCTTGTTATTACTTACCTGCCGTTTGGCTGTGTATCCTGTCTAGTTGTTGGCCAGCTGCTGGGCCTCTGGAGACGCCTGCTCATCCATGGCTCTGGATGAGCGGATGGTCTCTGCCCTCTTTCCTTGCTAGGGCAATGCAGGGATATCAAGGCTTCAGGTTTGTGGGCATGAGCCTCCTTACCATCTGAGGTGGCTCATGCATTAGGAGTCTAGGGGCAACTTTAGGGATTTGCCAGGAGGTGATCTGCTCCTTGTTCCCTGCATCCCTGCTCAGTAGTTGCAGACAATGCACGGTGGGGGGGTTTCCCCCACTCCCCACCATGACAATATCTTAGCATAATTTATATTATAATTATGTTTATTGACATGTATGTACTTATGTTTCCTAAATTGCTATCTGCCTTCATATCCAATTCAAATCTAGGAATAATGTCCTTTTATGTATAAACTCTCATAAGTACTATACTTCCATTCTGTCTCAGGCTGTGAGCAAGGTCTTGGGATAAGACCGAAACGTTGGCCAGTGCTTATACTTAATTCCTGGGTGGACTAAAAATAAGTAAAAAAAACGCAATTTATTTAACTGCAACAATGAATTCTGATATTGATGACCTTTCCTGAGGAGAGGTCATTAATATTAAAATCCCAGAAAACCCCTTTAAGTTTACTATACTTTTTTATTTAAGCTATTATACAGCATATTTAAATACAGTAGCTGTCATGCCTTCAGCAAGTTTATTGTTAATTTACTCATAGATATGCTTTCTGTATAATTCTCCGTTGATTGTGTAACATCACCCTCTAGTGGCCGTTTTACATACAATTTCAGCTATTCATACTAGAAGTTTGGTCTACTTCAGCTTCCATATATCAGTGACATCATCAGCCCTGTACATAGCAGTCACTTCCTCATTTACAGCCATCTTTTCAGAGCTTAGTACATGGTCTGGAAGTCCCTGGAGTCATCCTCCACATCTAAGCTCACGGTAGCATCGTTGGTATGTCACATAGCCACATTATAGCCTGTTTGAATCTGTATTTTGCATGTCTTTTTTCCTGCTCTTTATAGCAGCTGCAGTTAATAGCATAGCATGCTCATAATTAAATCCTGTATATCTGTGTTTGTATGTTCATTGCTATGCACAGTAATGTATGATATGCATTGTAATATGTCAGACCCTATTAGTAAGTGTACTATTTTTCAATTTCCCAGTTTCACCGCGCATTTACATCCTTGCAATAAAGAGATTTAGATAATACTCCATTGTCAATTCATTGCCCGGATAAGGTTTAGCTGTCTGTCAAGCTATGTACCTTCACACATAAGGAGGACAGAACAATAACAGTATGCTTTAATGTAGCTGAACACTGAAGTCTAAATGTTATCTTCTCTACTAGAGAAGAGGAAACTGGGAAAATATATTTTTTTATTGCTAAATCATTTCAGTAATCAGAAATAATTTCTGAGCCCCTAAACATAAAACGCCAGCTTTATGAATGTGCATTCAATTTACAGGAGTTTCTGCCACACTGCACCACCGCCTGTACTGTCTATACTGATTGGCACTGCATTCTGGATTACTGAATAGCCTGCGGAAATATTGCTGAATTTAAGCATAAGGTCTCATGCACACGACAGTATCTATTTTGTGGTCCGCAAAAAGTACGGATGATGTCCGTGTCCATTCCATATTTTGCAGAACGGAACAGCTGGCTCCTAGTAGAACAGTACTATCTTTGTCTGTAATGCGGACAATAATAGGACATGTTCTATTTTTTTGCGGAATGGAAATACGGACATACGGAAACGGAATGCACATGGAGTAACTTTTTACGGACCCATTGAAGTGAATGATTCTGCATACGGTCCACCAAAAAAATGGAACGGACACGGGAAGAAAATACGTTTGTGTGCATGAGCCCAAACTGTGGTTGGCTGAGCTTCAGTCAATTAGTACTATGCTTGTTTTTGCCCCAGACCAGTATATGAGGTGTGGTGTTTTTCCTGCAACATCATCACCCGTACATTTATATGGTTACACAGTTAGTACAGTTGGGTGGTGATGGACGGGTACCCTTAGTCAATTATGACAGAGAGCTCCGTTAATAAGTATATGCACTGGGAAAGCCTCTAGCACATTTACTCAATGTATCAATAGTCCTCATTTCACCCAGCGAAGGCCAAGGTGATGTACCTTTCTGCATACATCTGGCCTGTATGTGTCAGCCAACAAATTTAAAATAGTATAGAATAGCACATTAGACAATGCTATTTAATGCAGCAAGGGTAAGAAAAAAAATGACATGGCATACTTAGGCCCCTTTCACATCAGCGTTTTTGCTTTCCGTCCTAGAGTTCCGTCCTCGGGGCTCTAGGACGGAAAGATACTGATCAGGATTATCCTAATGCATCCTGAATGGAGAGCAATCTGTTCAGGATGTATCAGGATGTCTTCCGTTCAGTATGTGAACGTTTTTTGGACGTTGACAAAAGCGCAGCATGCTGCGGATTTGTCTCCGTCCAAAAATCTGGAAGACATGCCGTAACACCGGATCTGGAATTAATGCCCATTGAAGTGCATTAATCCGGATCCGGCCTTAAGCTAAACGTCGTTTCGGCGCATCGCCGGATCCGACGTTTAGCTTTTTCTCAATGGTTACCATGGCAGCAAGGACGCTAAAGTCCTGGTTGCCATGGTAAAATGTAGTGGGGAGCGGGGGAGCAGTATACTTACCATCCGTGCGGCTCCCGGGCGCTCCAGAGTGACGCCAGGGCGCCCCACGCATGGATCACGGACGCATGGACCACGTGATCCATGCGAATGGGGCGCTCTGACGTCATTCTGGAGCGCCCTGGGAGCCACACGGACTGTAAGTATACCGCTCTCCCGCTCCCCACTACTACTATGGTAACCAGGACTTTAAAAGCGTCCTGGCTGCCATAGTAACCTGAAAGCATTTCGAAGGCTGATCAGGATCCTGATCAGTCTTCTAATGCTTTCAGGCGACTTGCGTTCTGACGGATCTGGCGGGACAGAAGTGCCCGTCGGATCCTCAGAACGAAAGTGTGAAAGAGGCCTTAGATATGTATATATATAAGTACAGTTATCCCTCAGGATACAATATTTTCAACATACTATGGTCTTTTCTGACCCATCATAAGTTGAAACTAGACTCAACATACAATGTGTCAGACTATTATCCAATCGATTAAGGCCACTTAAGCATACGGTTGCTATTGTTTGGGTGGTGCAGTAGACAGATCATAGATAGATATTAGATTCATAAAGATAGAGTGATTTATAGCCAAAACCAGGAGTAGATCTTACACAAGTGATAAGGTATAATGGAAAGGTCTGAACCTGTTCTGTGTTTTTGACCTGCAATGGTTTGGGCTGTCACTGATGGCAGCCACTGGGCAAACATTGACATGTGAATGAGGCCTAAGGCTGGTTTTTTACATAATGAATAAGAAGAAAGGAGAGTTATTGCAGTTATCTGGTAATACATGAAACATTCATACACGTCTTTATTTCCAACTGATGTAGTGCCACATTTTTATTTGCTCTGGTCGGTGTTTATTTTAACCCTTTCAGGACTGGGCCATTTTTCACCTTTCTGCCCAGGCCATTTTTTAGCAAATCTGACATGTCACTTTGTGTGGTGATAACCTTAGTAACATAGTATATAAGACCGAAAAAAGACATTTGTCCATCCAGTTCGGCCTGTTTCCTACAAGTTGATCCAGAGGAAGGCAAAAAACCCCTGTGAGGCAGAAGCCAATTTTCCTCACTTATGGGGAAAACAATTCCTTCCCGACTCCAATCAGGCAATCAGAACAACTCCCTGGATCAACGACCCATCTCTAGTAGCTGTAGCCTGTAATATTATTACACTCCAGAAATACATCCAGGCCCCTCTTGAATTCCTTTATTGTACTCCCCATCACCACCTCCTCAGGCAGAGAGTTCCATAGTCTCACTGCTCTTACAGTGAAGAATCCTTTTCTATGTTTGTGTACAAACCTTCTTTCCTCCAGACGCAGAAGATGTCTCCTTGTCACAGTCACAGTCCTGGGGATAAATAGATGATGGGAGAGATCTCTGTACTGACCCCTGATATATTTATACATAGTTATTAGATCTCCCCTCAGTCGTCTTTTTTCTAAAGTGAATAACCCTAATTTTGATAACCTTTCAGAGTACTGTAGTTGCCCCATTCCAGTTATTACTTTAGTTGCCCTCCTCTGAACCCTCTCCAGCTCTGCTATGTCTGTCTTGTTCACAGGAGCCCAGAACTGTACACTGTACTCCACGCTTTTACTCATCCAGGCCATTCTGAGATTGTTTTCTCATCACATATTGTACTTTATGGCAGTGATAAAATTGAGTCAAAAAAATTTCATTTTTATTTATAAAAAAAAAATACCAAATTTACCAAAAATGTGGAAAAATTAGCAAATTTCAATTTCTCTTCTTTTATAATAGAAAAAAAAAACTATCACAACGACCAATAGGGACCACATAAAGCAATATACAACCTATAATATGTGATAATATGTAATAAATGATCACCAAACAATAAATATAAGTTTATTAATGACAGTATTTAAAAATCAATATACATGATGAATACAAGTTATGGTCCATAAAATCCAAGGGGGGACAAATAACTGGTGAGGGGGCAAAAATACATGGGAAGGGAGGGCAAACTGGCACTGCAAAGTATATTAATACATGCTTATGTAAAGTACTAGCATTAGGGCATACAAAATCTTTAAATCAAACTACATATATAGTATTATAAACAAGTAAAGTGCAAGTGCATAGCCCAAATATAGCAGAATCACATAGTAACAGTTAATAAGGCTAGCAGACACCAAGCTACCCACCTTCCCAGTGCCCCCTCACCTACACTACACGTATCACCACCAGGCTTCATCGGGGGAAGAGAGGAGGGGTGGGAAGGTTGCAGTTTATAAAACCAAATAATCATCCAAGACGCAGGACACCTGAACACATTACATCAACGATGACACAACTACGTGTCATCGATGACATGGAGAAGGAGAGATCCAATTGGACCATCAAGCCAAAAAAACAGGACCTGTGTTTACACAACTATGTATCAGTCACATAACATGGAAGAGAGGAAATCCAATTGGACTATTAGTCCAAAAGGCAGGAACTGATGACACATAGCTGTGTCATCATAATCACATAACATGGAAAAGAAAAAATCCAATTGGACCATTAATCCAAGAGGCTGGAACTGGGAAGAGACACCATACATCACACAAGGAAACACAGTCCAAAGCTATATGAGCTAACGTTATTTAATCTCCAACAATATATAGAAAAGGATCTATCGCAGCAAAGGTGCGATCACGTCTCCATATGCTCAATCAGACAGCAGCAGTACCGAACACTATGCCCATTTCAGAGATCGCCACCGGAGCTGTGTTTTACTTGTGTGCATGCGCTTCCAATCCCGAGTCGCGATCACGTGATATCTCTCAAAAGAAGCAAGTCTACAACGGCCCTACAATATAAGTGGGCAGAGGGGAACCTAGGTAAAATAGCATATAGAAACAGTGCTGACATTAACTAAAAATTACATGTAAAAATAACAACCGTATGTAAATATGTGAACCTACGGTATGAAGTAACAGACAGAGAAATATCTTGTATATACCTAATATAAAGACAAATAATCATGAAAAATCTGGTATGTGATAGTGTGTGAAAAAAAAAAAAGGAGAAAGTATCATTTATATATTTATAAGGTCCCCTGTAGACCCCTAGTTCGCTCTAATTTTTCCAAATTTTTTCCTTTCTTTAAAATCTCTCTCTTTATCCCGTCACATGTGGTGTCCTCAGCTGAAAAATATGACAAACAACTGTTAAAAACTATTAAAATAACACATATCAGTACCTGTGAGTGTACAACACCCATTTAAGGGGACATACATCACAGAGATATAAGTCCAAGCAACCATAAAGTAACCACAGAGGGGAATCACAATAAATAACTATAGTCAAGGAACATAGATGACTAACAAAAGGCTATAAGAAAGGAACAAAACTATTGTACTCATTGAGTCCAGAAGGAGACAACGTACCCAGTTTGTAGATCCAGTGAGTCTCTTTCTGCGCCAACTGTTTCTTCCAATCACCTCCACGGTTTGATGGGTACACCCGATCTATAACTCTTACTCGTAACAACGTTGTATCACATTGGTCCTGCAGTTTGAAATGTCGTGGTATTGGTTTTAAGTGGGATATAAATTCTTCATCACTTGCAATCCACTTTCCAGGAAACTGTTCATCTAGGAATGCTCGGACCGGACACCCATAATGTGGTGGTGCACCATCTTGCTGGAAAAACTCAGGGAACGTGCCAGCTTCAGTGCATAAAGAGGGAAGCACATCATCATGTAGCAATTTCGCATATCCAGTGGCGTTGAGGTTTCCATTGATGAAGAATGGCCCCACTATCTTTGTACCCCATATACCTGAGTTTTTCCAGCAAGATGGTGCACCACCACATTATGGGTGTCAGGTCCGAGCATTCCTAGATGAACAGTTTCCTGGAAAGTGAATGGTCGTCGTGGGCCAGTTGAATGGCCCCCAAGGTCTCCCGATCTGACCCCCTTAGACTTTTATCTTTGGGATCATCTGAAGGCAATTGTCTATGCTGTGAAGATAGGAGATGTGCAGCACCTGAAACTATGGATACTGTAAGCCTGTGCTAGCATTTCTCCTGCGGTGTTGCTATCAGTGTGTGAAGAGTGGGAGAAGAGGGTTGCATTGACAATCCAACACAATGGGCAGCACATTGAACACATTTTATAAGTGGTCAGAAACTTGTAAATAACTCATGTAAGAATAAAGTTACGTTAAAACCAAGCACACCATTGTTTTTCTTGTGAAATTCCCAATAAGTTTGATGTGTCACATGACCCTCTTCCTATTGAAAAAACAAAAGTTAGATTCAAAATGGCCAACTTTAAAATGGCCGCCATGGTCACCACCCATCTTGAAAAGTTTCCCCCCTCACATATATTAATGTGCCACAAACAGGAAGTTAATATCACCAACCATTCCCATTTTATTGAGGTGTATCCATATAAATGGCCCACCCTGTACAAGCGCTAGTGTGAATCTAGCCTAAGGGATTCCCAGCTGAGACACTTTAATCCTAGTAGCGCTATCAAATATTGCAATGAAATGTAAATATATGTAATGCACATTATATATACCTTTCTACAAAGAAAATTGAAGGGGTTTTCCAGGATTTTAATACTGATGACCTATTCTCAGGATCCACATTATCATATCATCCATATTGCTTTTTACATTACTGCTTGTGCAGGTAAAATGGAGCATATTCCCTTACCATGCAGCAAGTCCACTAGTGCCACATCTAGTTAGCGGCTCTATGTTCTGATCCCCCCCACCCCATGACATCTGTATGCCTACATTAACCCCTTAAGGACACATGATGTACCGTTACGGCATGTTTCCCGAATCCTTAAGGACACATGACGTACCGGTACGTCATGTGAGTAAAAGATCGCAGCGCTGCAGGGGTTAATGGGGACAGGATGCCTGCTGAAATCATTCACTGGGCATCCTGTCACAACGCCCGGGGACACCCCCCCCCCCGTATCAGCGATTGCAGCAAACCGCAGGTCAATTGCTGCGCTTTCTGCGATCCCTGCGGTCACAGACCACGGGGATCAGAGACTAAATGCTCCCCAAATGTTAGATTTTAACCCCCCGTGCAGCCCCCAATCATATTGTGGGTGCAGGGGGGGTGGTTGCTGGCGGCGCAGCCTCCTCTGTAATGTTTCCCTGGTGGTCCAGTGGTTTTAGCAGAGTGTCAGCACATTCCGTACGGACCGCTGTATGGAAGGGGTTAACAGGGAGCTCACTCCCTCTCCCATCGGGGGCTGCTGTGCCTTTGCAGCCCCCCGACAGGATGGGATCACAGAGGGAGGGAGCCCCCCTCCCCATCACCCGCTGCTCTGTTCTGGCAGCGGGTGATAACTACCATGGCAGCAGGACGCTTTCAGAGGCGTCCTGCTTGCCATGGTACTGTAAGTCTAATTAGACTTCTGCTAAAGGCAAAAGTCTGATTAGAATATGTAAAGTAAAAAAAAAATACAGTACACTATATGTGTACTGTACTGTATTAGATAGACACCAGATCCACTGGATCAAGAACCAAGTGGGTCTGGGTTAAAAAAGTAAAAATAAAAGTAAAAGTAAAAATAAAAAAAACACATATCACTGAATAACAATTAAAAAAATTAAATACACTACACATATTATGTATCGTCGCGTCCGTAAAAACCTGCTCTATAAAAATATCACATGACCTAACCCCTCAAGTAAATACCGTAAAAAATAAAAATGGTGTAAAAAAAAAAAGCAATTTTTTGTCACCTTACATCACAAAAAGTGTAATACCAAGCGATCAATGCCTCTCAAAATAGTAGCAATCAAACCACCATCTCATCCTGCAAAAAATGAGCCCCTATATAGGACAATGGCCCAAAAAAATAAAAAATATGGCTTTCAGACTATGGAGACACTAAAACATTATTCTTTTTTCTAAAATGCTTTTATTGTATTAAAGTAAAATTAATTTAAAAAAAGTATATATATTAGGTATCGCCACATCCGTAAAAACCTGCTCTATAAAAATATCACATGACCTAACCCCTCAAGTAAATACCGTAAAAAAAATAAAAAACGTGTAAAAAAAAGCTATTTTTGGTCACATTACATCACAAAAAGTGTAATACCAAGTGATCAAAAAGTCATACGCACCCCAAAATAGTGCCAATTAAACGTAATTTCATCCCGCAAAAAATGAAACCCTACCTAAGAAAATCGCCCAAAAACTGAAAAAAATATGGCTCTCAGAATATGGAGACACTAAAACATGATTTTTTTTTATTTTTTTATTATATTATTGTGTAAAACTTACATAAATAAAAAAAGTATACATATTAAGTATCGCCGAATCCGTAATAACCTGCTCTATAAAAATATTACATGACCTAACCCCTCAGAAAAAACACCGTAAAAAAATAAAAATAAAAACGGTGTAAAAAAAGCAATTTTTTGTCACCTTACATCACAAAAAGTGTAATACCAAGTGATCAAAAAGTCATAACTATGACAACTATGTCAAACTATGGCTCTGTCAAACTATGGCTCTTAGACTATGGAGACACTAAAACATGATTTTTTTTTGTTTCAAAAATAAAATCATTGTGTAAAACTTACATAAATAAAAAAAAGTATACATATTAAGTATGGCCGCGTCCATAATAACCTGCTCTATAAAAATACCAAACGATCTAACCTGTCAGATGAATGTTGTAAATACCAAAAAATAAAAACGGTGCCAAAACAGCTATTTCTTGTTACCTTGCCTCACAAAAAGTGTAATATAGAGCAACCAAAAATCATATGTACCCTAAAATAGTACCAACAAAACTGCCACCCTATCCCGTAGTTTGGTCACTTTTTTGAAGTTTCTAGGGGTGCATCAGGGGGGCTTCAAATGGGACATGGTGTCAAAAAAACAGTCCAGCAAAATCTGCTTCTCAAAACCGTATGGCATTCCTTTCCTTCTGCGCCCTGCCATGTTCCCGTACAGCAGCTTATGACAACATATGGGGTGTTTCTGTAAACTACAGAATCAGCGCAATAAATATAAAGTTTTGTTTGGCTGTTAACCCTTGCTTTGTAACTGGAAAAAAATTATTAAAATGGAAAATCTGCCAAAAAAGTAAAATTTAGAAATTTTATTTCTAGTTTCCATTAACCGCTTCAGCCCCCCTAGCTTAAACACCCTTAATGACCAGGCCACTTTTTACAATTCCGCACTACACTACTTTCACCGTTTATTGCTCCGTCATACAACTTACCACCCAAATGAATTTTACCTCCTTTTCTTCTCACTAATAGAGCTTTCATTTGGTGGTATTTCATTGCTGCTGACATTTTTACTTTTTTTGCTATTAATCAAAAATTACCGAAATTTTTGCAAAAAAATGACATTTTTCACTTTCTGTTGTAAAATTTTTCAAAAAAAACTACATTTCTATATAAATTTTTCTCTAAATTTATTGTTCTACATGTCTTTGATAAAAAAATCCAATAAGTGTATATTTATTGGTTTGGGTAAAAGTTATAGCGTTTACAAACTATGGTGCAAAAAGTGAATTTCGGCATTTTGAAGCAGCTCTGACTTTCTGAGCGCCTGTCATGTTTCTTCAGGTGCTAGAATGCCAGGATAGTATAAATATCCCCCAAATTACACCATTTTAGAAAGAAGACACCCCAAAGTATTCGCGGAGGGGCTTGGTGAGTTCATGTATCATTTCATTTTTTTCACAAGTTAGCGGAAATTGACACTTTCTGAGAAAAAAAAAAAAAAAAGTTTCAATTTCTGATAACTTCTGGCAAAAAAAAAAAAATCTCAGACGGACTCACTATGCCCCTCAGTGAATACCTTGGGGTGTCTACTTTCCGAAATGGAGTCATTTGTGGGGTGTGTTTACTGTTCTGGCATTTTGGGCGGGCTAAATTGTGAGTCGCCATGTAAAACCTAAAGGTACTGTTGGAATTTGGGCCCTTTGCACACCCAGGCTGCAAAAGCGGCACTTATGTGGTATCGCCGTACTCAGGAGAAGTAGGGCAATGTGTTTTGGGGTGTATTTTTACATATACCCATGTTGGGTGAGAGAAATATCTCTGTAAATTGTCAACTTTGTATAAAAATTTTTAAAAGTTGTCGTTTACAGAGATATTTTTCACACAAAGTATGGGTATATATAAAAATACACCCCAAAACACATTGCCCTACTTCTCCTGAGTACGGCGATACCACATGTGTGCCACTTTTTGCAGCCTGGGTGCGCAAAGGGGCCCTAAAACCAAAGAGTACCTTTAGGATTTCACAGGGCATTTTTACGCATTTGGATTCCAGACTTCTTCTCACCCTTTAGGGGCCCCTAAAATGCCAGGACAGTATAAATACCTCACATGTGACCCCATTTTGGAAAGAAGACACCCCAAGGTATTCTGTGAGGGGTATGGTGAGTTCATGCAAAATTTTATTTTTTGTCACAAGTTAGTGGAATATGAGACTTTGTAAAAACAAAATTAAAAAAAAAAAAACAATTTCCGCTGACTTGTGCCAAAAATAAAAATTCTGTGGACTCACCATGCCCTCACGGAATACCTTGGGGTGTCTTCTTCCAAAATGGGGTCACATGTGGGGTATTTATACTCACCTGGCATTTTAGGGGCTCCTAAAGTGTGAGAATCCAAATGCATAAAAATGGCTCAGAAATCTAAAGGTACTCATTGAGGTCCCTTTGCGCATTTGGCTGCAAAGTGTCACCATGTGTATCGCCGCACTCAGGAGAAGTGGGCAAGTGGTTTGGGGTGTATTTTATATATACCATAGCTATGAGAGAAATATCTCTGTAAATGACAACTTTTTACATTTTTTTATTCAAAGTTGTCAATATACAGAGATATTTCTCTCACCCAGCATGGGTATATGTAAAAATACACCCCAAAACACATTGCCCTACTTCTCCTGAGTACGGCGATACCACATGAGTGACACTTTTTGCAGGCAAGATGCGCAAAGGGGCCCAAATTCCAATGAGTACCTTTTAGGAGGGCATTTTTACGCATTTTTCTTCTCACGCTTTAGGGCCCCTAAAATGCCAGGGCAGTAGAAATACCCCACGTGTGACCCCATTTTTGAAAGAAGACACCCCAAGGTATTCCATGAGGGGCATGGCGAGTTCATAGAATATTTTTTTTTTGGCACAAGTTAGTGGAAATTGATTTTTTATTGTTTTTCTCACAAAGTCTCCCTTTCCGCTAACTTTTGACAAAAGTTTAATTTTTCATGAACTCATTATGCCCCTCAGCGAATACCTTGGGGTGTCTTCTTTCCAAAATGGGGTCACATGTGGGTATTTATACTGCCCTGGCATTTTAGGGCCCTAAAGCGTGAGAAGAAAATGCGTAAAAATGCTCCTCCTAAAGGTACTCATTGAATTTAGGCCTTTGCGCATCTTGCCTGCAAAGTGTCACCATAGTATGCCGCATCAGGAGAAGTAGGGCGATAGTTTAGGGTGTATTTTTACATATACCATGCTGGGTGAGAGAAATATTCTGTATATTGACAACTTTGAATAAAAAATGTAAAAAGTTGTCGTTTACAGCGATATTTCTCACACCCAGTATGGGTATATGTAAAAATACACCCCAAACCACATTGCCCTACTTCTCCTGAGTACGGCGATACCACATGAGTGACACTTTTTGCAGCCAAGATGCGCAAAGGGGCCCTAAAACCAATGAGTACCTTTAGGATTTCACAGGCCATTTTTACGCATTTGGATTCTCACGCTTTAGGACTCCTAAAATGCCAGGGCAGTATAAATACCCCACATGTGACCCCATTGTGGAAAGAAGACACCCCAAGGTATTCTGTGAGGGGCATGGCGAGTTCACAGAAAAAAAATTTGGCACAAGTTAGCGGAAATTGTTTTTTTTTTTTTTTTTTTACAGTCTCATATTCCACTAACTTGTGACAAAAATAAAATTTTCCATGAACTCGCCATGCCCCTCACGGAATACCTTGGGGTGTCTTCTTTCTAAAATGGGGTCACATGTGGGGTTTTTGTACTGCCCTGGCATTTGAGGGTCTCCGCAGTCATTACACGTATGGCCAGCATTAGGAGTTTCTGCGATTCTCCGTATATTGAGCATACGGGTAATGAGATTTTTTTCCGTTCAGCCTCTGCGCTGAAAAAAAAAATGAACGGCACAGATTTTTTCATTCGCATCGATCAATGTGGATGAAAAAATCTCTGCCAAAATCAGTGACTGCGGTGCGGTGGGCTGGGCGCTAGCTACCTAACAAGTAGCTAACTAACTGGCGGTGATAAGGGACCCTTATGCCCCATTCATACGTCCGAAATTCTGTTTGCGGAACGGAATTGCGGACCCATTCATTTCTATGGGGACAGACTTTGTCCCGCTCGATCCGGAATTACGGATCCGCGCTCCGGGTCTGCACTTCCGTCTCGCAAAAATATAGAACATGTCCTATTCTTGTCCGCACTGCGGACAAGAAAAAGCATTTTCTATATAGTTCTGGCAATGTGCGGATCTGCAAAATGCGGAAAGCACATTGCCGGTGTCCGTGTTTTGAGGATCCGGATCGGATCGGATCTCGCGGATCGGATCCGCGGATCCGTGAATCCACGGATCCGTGAATCCACGGATCCGCAAACACATATGGACGTCCGAATGGAGCCTTACAAGGGGTGTGATCAATGACAGGGGGTGATCAGGGGTCTAGATGGAGTGATCAAGGGGTTAATAGGTGAGGGGGTGGGGGGTTAGTGTAGTGTTTGGTGCAACTTTTACTGTAGTTAGCCTGGTCCTCTGGTGGTCGATCCCAGAAAAATGGGACCACCAGAGGACCAGGTAGCAGCTATATCAGACGCTGTTCATAAAACAGCGTCTGATATAGCTGTTTGATGCGATTTATATCGCATTTACAGCCTGCCAGCGATTGATCATCGCTGGCAGGCTGTAGTCCAACTCTCGAGTCAGCGCTTCACTGTGAACGCAGCACGCACGCTGCTTCACAGGAACTCGCGCTCGCGAGATGACGCCCCGGCGCGTCCAAACAGAAGATCCCGGCCGCCCGCAGGACGCAATCCTGCGTACGGCGGTCGGGAACTGGTTAATTCATGTGGAACACCTAAAGGGTTAACAAAGTTTGTAAAATCAGTTTTGAATACCTTGAGGGGTGTAGTTTCTAAAATGGGGTTACTTTTTTGTAGTTTCTACTCTAGGGGTGCATCAGGGGGGCTTCAAATGGGACATGGTGTCAAAAAACCAGTCCGGCAAAATCTGCCTTCCAAAAACCGTATGGCATTCCTTTCCTTCTGCGCCCTGCCGTGTGCCCGTACGGCAGTTTACGATCACATATGGGGTGTTTCTGTAAACTACAGAATCAGGGCAATAAATATAAAGTTTTGTTTGGCTGTTAACCCTTTCTTTGTAACTGGAAAAAAAATATTAAAATGGAAAATCGGCCAAAAAAGTGAAATTTTGAAATTTTATCTCTATTTTCCATTAATTCTTGTGGAACACCAAAAGGGCTAACAAAGTTTGTAAAATCAGTTTTGAATACCTTGAGGGGTGTAGTTTCTAGAATAGGGTCATTTTTGGGTGGTTTCTGTGGCGAAACCAACCTCGCCACTGTAAACTGGAGAAGTCTATTCGCCTGCCTCTTGCCTTCTGACTATGGCCCTGGGATGTATTGCCCGTTAAGAACTGATTTGGGCTTATGGACTTTTATTGTACAGCGCTGGCCCTTTTAAAAACAGTATACGGACACATGGAAACTTTTTGGACCGGTAAAGCCATGCTGCCAAGGGATAATAAAGGGACCTCACCTAACCTTGTAACCCCCGGACGGATTCATGTGATTTTTACATATGTTGCTCCCCAAGTTATGCTGATCACAGAAATATAAGTTTTATCCGTATGTGATGTAAGATCAGGGAGTTATTAAAATGTATAAAAAGTGTAACTTTTCAGCTTGGAGATAATTGAGTAGACACAGTAATTGACTCAATTATCTCCTAAGCAGAGGTGAGGGATATGCTGAGTGTCTGTAATTTGACAGAGAGCTGAGATCACGGCTGATTTTCTTCGGACCCAACCCCCCGGAGAAATCTGTGCAGTTCGTGAGGAGGTTAACAGCAGAGTACCTGCAGTTCATGGCAGATGGTATCGTCCGCCCTCCCCAGCGGCTGAGTGCGTTTCGGAGAGCTGAAGGTGCTGTCCTTCCTCCCCAGCAGCAGTGTGTACCCCAGGGAGCTGAAAGTGCCGTCCCTTCTCCCCAGCCGCAGTGTGTACCCCCGGGAGCTGAAGGTGTCGTCTTTCCTCCCCAGCGGCAGTGTGTACCCCAGGGAGCTGAAGGTGCTGTCCTTCCTCCCCAGCGGCAGTGTGTACCCCCGGGAGCTGAAGGTGTTTCCCTTCCTCCCCAGCGGCAGTGTGTATCCCCGGGAGCTGAAGGTGTCGTCCTTCCTCCCCAGCGGCAGTGTGTACCCCAGGGAGCTGAAGGTGTCGTCCTCCCTCCCCAGCAGCAGTGTGTACCCCAGGGAGCTGAAAGTGCCGTCCTTCCTCCCCAGCGGCAGAGTGTCCTGCGGGGAGCGGAGACCGCCAGTTTTGCACCCCAGCAGCAGGACAAAATATTGAAAGGGGAGACAGTTGGTCCCCCCCCTCCACCAGCAGAGAGAGGGTCAGGGAGAGGAGCCTGCTACCCCCTCTCCCCAGCGGCAGTCTACAGTTCAGAGAGAGGAGCTTGTTACACCCTCTCTCCAGCGGCAGCCTAACCCACCAAGGGGAGATGTTACGCCCCCAACGGTGCAGATGGGACCGTGGTCTCTGCACTTGCAGCACAAGGGGCAAGGACGGTCGGTCCTGTCCCCCAGCCACAGAGCGGTTTATCCAGAGGGAGACAGTCGGTCTCCCCTCCCACAACCAGGCTCCAACCAGGCTACTTCCGTGGTAGCGCTGGCCCCAGGGCAGAGTACCGCGGGTCTCTGCCCACTCAGCAACCCACCAAGGCAGTCTACCAGTCCCCCGCACAGCCGTGGTGAGGCACCTGGACATGGACAAGTTGCTACTTTATCCAGGTGTAGTAACCATTTATTGTGGGTGGGCTGTACTGCTGTTTGTGCTTCGTGGGTGGGTTGTTGGACTAACCAGGGCACTGACCGGCAGGAGGTCAGATACCCTGTTAGTCTAGTTGGTAAAGGGAGAAGTGTGGCGAAACCAACCTCGCCACTGTGAACTGGAGAAGTCTATTCGCCTGCCTCTTGCCTTCTGACTATGGCCCTGGGATGTATTGCCCGTTAAGAACTGATTTGGGCTTATGGACTTTTATTGTACAGCGCTGGCCCTTTTAAAAACAGTATACGGACACATGGAAACTTTTTGGACAGGTAAAGCCATGCTGCCAAGGGATAATAAAGGGACCTCACCTAACCTTGTAACCCCGGACGGATTCATGTGATTTTTACATATGTTGCTCCCCAAGTTATGCTGATCACAGAAATATAAGTTTTATCCGTATGTGATGTAAGATCAGGGAGTTATTAAAATGTATAAAAAGTGTAACTTTTCAGCTTGGAGATAATTGAGTAGACACAGTAATTGACTCAATTATCTCCTAAGCAGAGGTGAGGAATATGCTGAGTGTCTGTATTGTCCCATTGTATCTGATTGGCTGCTGTACTTGCATTGTATGTGTTGTAATGTGTTTATTGGTTGTTCTGCAAAACCCTGTGGGCTGTAATGTGTTTGGGAATTGGGAATAAAAGAGGCTGTATGGGCCAGTAAAGGAGAGTTCCTGCTTGACCCTCAAAACGAAGTGTCGTCTCGTTATTGGGGGATTTGACTGTATGCTGATTGCCAGGAGTGTAAGCTGTTCATATTGCTTTTCCTGTTCGGCTGCTTCCAGGGTTCGTGTGTCTCTTGTTCGGAAGTTGGTGAATTCGTGTGGTTTGCAGTTCGGGAAGTTGGTGATTGCAGTAACTGCCGGTGTGTCTGAAAAGGGAATATCGCCTAAACGGAGTTGTGTGCGTAACGGTCCGTTACATTTGGTGGCAAGCGGCGGGATCATTTCCACAGCCCAGAAGGACATCTACAGGGCAACACCATTCCTTGGATTACAAAGTGAGGGCAACGCCAGTACCCGTACAGCGCCCTATCTACAAAAAGAAAGAACTTCAGGAGAACAAGCATGGCACCCAGCTACACGCAGGAGGAATTTGACAGAGAGCTGAGATCACGGCTGATTTTCTTCGGACCCAACCCCCCGGAGAAATCTGTGCAGTTCGTGAGGAGGTTAACAGCAGAGTACCTGCAGTTCATGGCAGATGGTATCGTCCGCCCTCCCCAGCGGCTGAGTGCGTTTCGGAGAGCTGAAGGTGCTGTCCTTCCTCCCCAGCAGCAGTGTGTACCCCAGGGAGCTGAAGGTGCCGTCCCTTCTCCCCAGCCGCAGTGTGTACCCCGGGAGCTGAAGGTGCTCGTCCTTCCTCCCCAGCGGCAGTGTGTACCCCAGGGAGCTGAAGGTGCTGTCCTTCCTCCCCAGCGGCAGTGTGTACCCCGGGAGCTGAAGGTGTCGTCCCTTCCTCCCCAGCGGCAGTGTGTATCCCCAGGGAGCTGAAGGTGTCGTCCTTCCTCCCCAGCGGCAGTGTGTACCCCAGGGAGCTGAAGGTGTCGTCCTCCCTCCCCAGCAGCAGTGTGTACCCCAGGGAGCTGAAAGTGCCGTCCTTCCTCCCCAGCGGCAGAGTGTCCTGCGGGGAGCGGAGACCGCCAGTTTTGCACCCCAGCAGCAGGACAAAATATTGAAAGGGGAGACAGTTGGTCCCCCCCCTCCACCAGCAGAGAGAGGGTCAGGGAGAGGAGCCTGCTACCCCCTCTCCCCAGCGGCAGTCTACAGTTCAGAGAGAGGAGCTTGTTACACCCTCTCTCCAGCGGCAGCCTAACCCACCAAGGGGAGATGTTACGCCCCCAACGGTGCAGATGGGACCGTGGTCTCTGCACTTGCAGCACAAGGGGCAAGGACGGTCGGTCCTGTCCCCCAGCCACAGAGCGGTTTATCCAGAGGGGAGACAGTCGGTCTCCCCTCCCACAACCAGGCTCCAACCAGGCTACTTCCGTGGTAGCGCTGGCCCCAGGGCAGAGTACCGCGGGTCTCTGCCCACTCAGCAACCCACCAAGGCAGTCTACCAGTCCCCCGCACAGCCGTGGTGAGGCACCTGGACATGGACAAGTTGCTACTTTATCCAGGTGTAGTAACCATTTATTGTGGGTGGGCTGTACTGCTGTTTGTGCTTCGTGGGTGGGTTGTTGGACTAACCAGGGCACTGACCGGCAGGAGGTCAGATACCCTGTTAGTCTAGTTGGTAAAGGGGAGAAGTGTGGCGAAACCAACCTCGCCACTGTGAACTGGAGAAGTCTAGTCGCCTGCCTCTTGCCTTCTGACTATGGCCCTGGGATGTATTGCCCGTTAAGAACTGATTTGGGCTTATGGACTTTTATTGTACAGCGCTGGCCCTTTTAAAAACAGTATACGGACACATGGAAACTTTTTGGACCGGTAAAGCCATGCTGCCAAGGGATAATAAAGGGACCTCACCTAACCTTGTAACCCCGGACGGATTCATGTGATTTTTACATATGTTGCTCCCCAAGTTATGCTGATCACAGAAATATAAGTTTTATCCGTATGTGATGTAAGATCAGGGAGTTATTAAAATGTATAAAAAGTGTAACTTTTCAGCTTGGAGATAATTGAGTAGACACAGTAATTGACTCAATTATCTCCTAAGCAGAGGTGAGGGATATGCTGAGTGTCTGTATTGTCCCATTGTATCTGATTGGCTGCTGTACTTGCATTGTATGTGTTGTAATGTGTTTATTGGTTGTTCTGCAAAACCCTGTGGGCTGTAATGTGTTTGGGCATTGGGAATAAAAGAGGCTGTATGGGCCAGTAAAGGAGAGTTCCTGCTTGACCCTCAAAACGAAGTGTCGTCTCGTTATTGGGGGGGATTTGACTGTATGCTGATTGCCAGGAGTGTAAGCTGTTCATATTGCTTTTCCTGTTCTGCTGCTTCCAGGGTTCGTGTGTCTCTTGTTCGGAAGTTGGTGAATTCGTGTGGTTTGCAGTTCGGGAAGTTGGTGATTGCAGGAACTGCCGGTGTGTCTGAAAAGGGAATATCGCCTAAACGGAGTTGTGTGCATAACGGTCCGTTACAGTTTCTATTATGTAGACCTCACTAAATTATTTCAGACCTGAACTGGTCCTTAAAAAGTGGGTTTTTGAAAATTTCAGAAAAATTTCAAGATTTGCTTCTAAACGTCTAAGCCTTGTAACATCCCCCAAAAATAAAATATCATTCCCAAAATGATCTAGACATGAAGTAGACATATGGGGAATGTAAAGTAATTACTATATTTTTTTTTATACTTTAGATTTTTATTTAGTTTTCAACGTGATACAAAATACAAAATATGTCAGGTACAAATAATGCTTCTCACAGTTGGCACACTGCGATTTATAATCGATATAAACAATAAGCAGGAGTAAAGCAGCCAAAGTATTGTATCATATTAACTGAGCCCAGTGTGCAATACAGATATAAAGAAAAGGTTGCATGGACTAGTACCATACTAGTATACATATAGAAATTCACCGGCGAAACAATGCCTGTATTAATAAAACATTATATAATGGGTGGAGAAGGTTCGCACGTTAATATTGCTGGAACACTTTGTGTATCAAAGACGGAATGCTTTGAAGAAATTCTCCATGATCTGGTCGCCGTGGGTGCAGAGATACGGTATCCCGGTTTAGTCACCTGAGGTGTACTATAAATTGACTGTCCGTGGAGCGCCTGATGTGCTGTATGTGTGAAGCGCAGACGCAGGTGGAGTGTGTAAAGGGATTGTGGCTGCCGTCGTTTACTGTGTTGGACATTTGCTTCTTCATGTGCCTGGACGTCGCCGGTATAATGGATCCTGCGGTTGATAGAAGATGAAGCAGTAATTCTGCTGGACTTGTGGCAGCGAAATCTGGACTGTTGCAGGACTTTTGCTTACAGCGGTGGGTGGGTGGGGGGGGGGGAGGTTCTTCTCAAAGGGGGGAGGGGGGGAGGGATGGTGTTTCTACATTTTTTGTATGTTACGAAAACTTCTTTAATAAAAACTATCTGATAAAAAAAAAAAAAAAAACATTATATGAAAATAACACGAGTGATTGATGTGAATAGTTATTGCCATCGTGACCTACTTGTATCGTTGAGTTTAACAGACTTAGACCGCCCATCCCGACCCTCTCCCCAGACAGATCAGTTAGGTAGATGAGCAAAATAAAATTCTTTCACCCATTCCCCATCTACAAGGCAGCCTTCGGTATGTTTGATGAGTACAAGGAGTCATTCCATATAGACCACCTCTCCTCGATTAGTTATCTGCTTTTACGTGTAGCAGCATAAATGCATTCATGTTGCATATAGGTGTTGACAAGAGAGTGCAGTGCTTCAGCCTGGCAGATGGAGAAGCGCGGCCCAGGGCATGAGAATAAGTCTCCGCCAATATGCGCCGCCCGCCCAGGGCTTCAGACAAAAAAAAATGACCTAGGAGCCGTTGGCTCCTAAACTGAAAAATTTAGCCAAATAAAAATTTTAGTCGCCAAATTTAAATACATACATAATTATGATATTAAAAAAAATCGCCTAATTTACACGTCCTTCAGTGATTTCCATCAGTGATTGTGAACGAAAGCCAAAAGTGAATGCTACACAGACATAAGGTATAAGGGATAGATCTGCTCCTGTTCTGTGGTTAGAGGCACTCCTGGTTTTGGCTCAAAAATCACTGATGGAAATCACTAATCAAACACTGACTGTTTGAATGAGGCATCACTGTTCGATCAGTGGGGGATAAAATTGGGAAGGGAATCCAAGGGAATCCACCTAGCCCTTCCCCAGTGGTGGAAGACAAAGAATGCACTGATGCACAACCACTGATGTTTCCTGATGATGAGGACATGGGAATACCACCTCATCGGAGTCCGCACGTCTCTGATGATGACGAAACACAGGTGCCAACTGCTGCGTCTTTCTGCAGTGTGCAGACCGAACAGGAGGTCAGGGAGGAAGACTGTGTGGAAGATGATGCAGGGGACGATGAGGTCCTAGACCGCACATGGAATGAAGTCGTGCCACTGACTTTCATAGTTCAGAGGAAGAGGCAGTGGTGAGACCGAGCCAACAGTGTAGCAAAAGAGGGAGCAGGGGGCAAAAGCAGAACAGCCGCCGCCAAGAGAGTTCGCCTGCTACTGGCCACCGCCACCAGGGACCGAGCACCCCAAAGGCAGCTTCAAGGAGTTCCCTGGCATGGCACTTCTTTAAACAATGTGCTGACGACAAGACCCGAGTGGTTTGCACGCCAGCCATCAGAGCCTGAAGCGAGGCATTAACGTTCTGAACCTTAGCACAACCTGCATGACCAGGCATCTACATGCAAAGCATGAACTGCAGTGGAGTAAACACCTTAAAAACAAGGAACTCACTCAGGCTCCCCCTGCTCCCTCTTCTGCTGCTGCCTCGGCCTCTTCCTCCGCCTCGGGAGGAATGTTGGCACCTGCCGCCCACTAAACAGAGGATGTGCCGCCGACACCACCACTTGCGTCACCAAGTATCTCCACCATGTCACACGGCAGCGTTCAGCTCCCCTTCTCACAAACCTTGGAGAGAAAGCGTAAATTCCCACCTAGCCACCCTCGAGCCCTGGGCCTGAATGCCAGCCTTTCTAAACTACTGGCCTTTGAAATGCTGTCATTCTGGCTGGTGGACACAGACAGCTTCAAACAGCTGATGTCCATGGCTGTCACACAGTATGTTGTTCCCAGCCGCCACTACTTCTCCAAGACAGCCGTGCCTTCCCTGCACAACCAAGTATCCGATAAAATCAAGTGTGCACTGCGCAACGCCATCTGTGGCAAGGTCCACATAACCAAAGATACGTGGACCAGTATGGCCTGGCGCATGTGCTGAATTTGGTGGTGCAGAAGTTCATTCACAACTACCCCGACATGTCAGAGCTGCTGCATAAAGTGCGGGCCGTCTGTGCGTGCTTCCGGCGTTCACATCCTGCCGCTGCTCGCCTGTCTGCGCTACAGCGTAACTTCGGCCTTTCCGCTCACCACCTCATATGCGATGTGCCCACCAGGTGGAACCTTACCTTGCACATGCTGGAGAGACTGTGCGAGCAGCAGCAGGCCATAGTGGAGTTTCAGCTGCAGCACGCACGCGTCAGTCGCACTGCGGAACAGCACCACTTCACCACCAATGACTGGGCCTCCATGCGAGACCTGTGTGCCCTGTTGTGCTGTTTCAAGTACTCCACAAACATGGCCAGTGGCGATGACACCGTTATCAGCGTTACAATACCACTTCTATGTCTCCTTGAGAAAACGCATAGGGCGATGATGGAAGAGGAGGTGGCCCAGGAGGAGGAGGAGGATGAGGATGACGGGTCATTTTTTAGCACATTCAGGCCAGTCTGTTAGAAGTGGCTCAGAGGGAGGTTTTTTGCAACAGCAGAGGCCAGGTACAAATGTGGCCAGCCAGGGCCCACTACAAGAAGGATGAGGAGGAGGAGGATGAGGATGAAGCAGGTTCACAGCGGGGTGGCACCTGACACAGCTCAGGCCCATCACTGGTGCGTGGCTGGTGGGATACAGAAGACGATGGCGATACGCCTCCCACAGAGGACAGCTTGTCCTTACCTCTGGGGAGCCTGGCACACATGAGCGACTACATGCTGCAGTGCCTGCGCAACGACAGCAGAGTTGCCCACATTTTAACGTCTGCGGACTACTGGGTTGCCACCCTGCTGGATCCCCGGTACAAAGAAAATGTGCCCACCTTACTTCCTGCATTAGAGCGTGATAGGAAGATGCGCGAGTACAAGCGCACGCTGGTAGACGCGCTCCTGAGAGCATTCCCAAATGTCACAGGGGAACAGGTGGAAGCCCAAGGCAAAGGCAGAGGAGGAGCAAGAGGTCGCCAACGCAGCTGTGTCATGGCCAGCTCCTCTGAGGGCAGGGTTAGCATGGCAGAAATGTGGAAAAGTTTTGTCTCCACGCCACAGCTAACTGCACCACCACCTGATACGGAACGTGTTAGCAGGAGGCAGCATTTCACTAACATGGTTGAACAGTACGCCTGCACACCCCTCCACGTACTGACTGATGGTTCGGCCCCATTCAACTTCTGGGTCTCCAAATTGTCCACCTGGCAGGACTTAGCATTTTATGCCTTGGAGGTGATGGCCTGCCCGGCGGCCAGCGTTTTGTCTGAACGTGTACTCAGCACGGCAGGGGGCGTCATTACTGACAAACGCAGACGCCTGTCCACAGCCAACGTGGACAAGCTGACGTTCATAAAAAAGAACCAGGCATGGATCCCACAGGACCTGTCCCTCCCTTGTGCAGAATAGACATTTATGACTGCCTCCCCCTCAACCATGTATTCTTGTACTCCGGGGCACTTCTTTATTGAATCCTCATTTTTTTAACTTTACCATGATCTTTCGGTGCAACCCAAAGTTTAATGAACTTCTCCTCAATCTGGGCGCCGGGGCCTAAATAACTGAAAGTGGCCTGTTACAATGGTGGGTGACATGAAGCCTGAACCTCTGCCATGTGACCTCTCTCCTCTGTCTGGGTGCTGGGGCCTAAATAACTGAAAGTGGCCTTCTCCAGTGGTGGGTGATATGACGCATGACTCTCTGCTATGGGACCTCTCTCCAATTGATATTGGTTAATTTTTATTTCAATTCATTTCCCTATCTACATTTGTTTGCAGGGCATTTACCTACATTTTGCTGCCCTTTGCAGCCCTCTAGCCCTTTCCTGGACTATTTTACAACCTTTTTAGTGCCCAAAAGTTCGGGTCCCCATTGACTTCAATGGGGTTCGGGATAAAGTTCAGGTCGAGTTCGGATCCCGAACATTTTCGGGAAGTTCGGACGAACTTCTCGAACCCGAACATCCAGGTGTTCGCTCAACTCTACTCATAATATGACATGGTGAGGAATCTGAATTTCGTGTCAGGGGCAATTGAACGGTGCTCAATAGATGTCTGATCTGAAGATATTGATAAAAGCACATATTAGGCAATTGATGGGAGCAGTAAAGAGTTTCAAACATTTTGATCTTAGAATCATCCAGAATCTGATCTAAGGTTGTCAGCCCCTTGTCTTCCCACATCGTTAGATCTAGATCTGGAATTAGATGAGAGAGGGCCCTCAATGGAATTTCATTTACAAGTGGGAAGTATTGGTTTTATTAGCCCAGATAAATTTAAACATGTCCGTCTGAAGATTGTTTAGGATCCTCAGAAAGACTGTAATCGGGAGACAACGGAGTTTATACAATATCTTAGGCAAAATAAGCATTTTAACAGTATTTATTCTAGCTATCCATGAGATGCAGACTTGGGTATACCTGGCATAATCTAATAATAATTCGTCCCTTAGTGCCTTGAAGTTGAGGTTAACAATATCACCAATACGGGTCGGTAGACGGATACCTAGATAGGTGACAGAAGTGGCTGTCCATTGAAAGGGAAACGATTCCACCAGTTTCTGTTGGAGTGCAGGAGGGACCAGAAACATTAGAATATGAGACTTAGAAACGTTCAGTTTATACATGGAGGCATGCGTGTATGCGTACAGAATCCGGGTTACCGCTGGGAGGGATCTTTCAGGGTTCGTAAGGGTTAACATGACATCATCTGCGTAGAGTCCTATTTTGTGGAGCGAGTCGCCTACAGGAATGCCTATCACCGAGGAGTCCACACGAATTTTAGCTGTTAGTGGCTCTTTCACAAGGGCAAACACCAATGGAGAGAGGGGGCATTCTTGTCGGGTACCATTTGTGATATTAAAACATTTAGAATAGAAACCTGAGGCTAAAACTCTCGCAGAAGGATGGGAGTATAGATTCAGAATAGCCGATAGAATAGATCCGGCGAATCCAAATCTCCCCAATACTGCCTTCAGAAATCCCCAATGCACCCTATCAAATGCTTTCTCAGCGTCAAGTGAGATAAAAAGGGTAGGTGCACGGGAGATCTCAGAGATCTGCAACAGATCTAGCATTCTTCTGGTGCCATCTCTACATTGGCGTCCCGGTATGAATCCCACTTGATCTGGGTAAAGTAATAACTATTTTTGGAGGTATTACTATGTATTATAGAAATAAAGAAATTGAAACTTGGAAAGTTGCACATTTTTCTAAATTTTTGGTAAATTTGGTATTTTTTAATGAATAAAAATGAAGTTTTTGTTTCCCTTAGGACACCATAAAACTGGTGACAGATTCTCTAACGGTCAATACTTTCTCTAACTAGCTAATATGGCCATGAATACAGCTCCCACAAAGGATGTAACCCAGATCTTCTACCCTCCCCACATTCCACAACTAACAAGATTTGACCATAATATACCAGACAGAAAGCACATGAGCTGAGAGAAAACAATTTTATTTTTTGAGAGTTAATCAAATAAAAATAATAACAATAAATAACGAACATTAAATCCGTGAATGCTTGAAAACTCTCAGATGATATGTTCACGGTATCTCCAGCCCTGCAGGTCTTATGTCAGATGCCTAGTCACTGATGAAGATGGTAAGTCCAATAACGTCTGATCTTATGAACGTCTGATGTTATCATGGTGGAACTGTTTTTGATGTTAAGTCCTTTATTCCAATGTCCTGATGTTGCAACAGCAGAAGACTGCACTAAGAAATACCGATTTCTTGGCCTTTGCTCCTTTGCTGCTGTTCTTTTTGAGGCAATTTGGAATCCACCACTTTTTTCTTTTATAGATCTTTTCACTTTCCTCCTCTTCCTCACCGATTTTATCAAGGTCAAAGCAATTTTGGAATCTTCTTAGTCCAATTATGTTGTCTTGCTTGTCAATATCTCCATTCTCTTCCTCGCCATCCTGTATCCACTCTCCTTCCTCATTCTCTTTCTCTTCAGGAATGGTCTCTAGACTGGGCCAAAAGACCTCTCCAAATTGAGAAGGCCAGAATGCTGGCTCTGCATCCTTGACTTTCTTACTCCATTTCTCATCTGGGTAGTCCTCACTGTCCATATTCAATGCGTACAAACTGCTCACCAACACTGAAAATACTCCACTGTCAACTACAACCCTCAAGAGAATGTTAGCTCTGCAGCTCCTTATATAATGTGTCTGATGTCACAATGTCCAAAGAACCAAAGTGGACAGCCAATCAAATTCTCTCTTGTTTGCATGTGGTTCACAATCTTACACTGAACACAATATTCACTTATTTCTCAGAACATCAACAACCATATACATATGTGAACAAATATACCCACAAGTTCAGTATACTAGAAACCATATTTGCCCAGATTTGTGTGTCTGCACCTAGAATCTGCCTAAAAAGTAGAGCATATTGACACAATTATGGTTTCTACAACTTTTTCCAACTCGCTTGAAAAGTGGAAAACGTTGTGAGTTCACATCACCACCTTGTATTTCCATTGTTTTGCTCCAATTTTTTATTATTATGCATGCAGAATTTTTTGTCCGGTCTTTTTGATGGCCCTGAATAGACTCTCCAATGCAGATGTGAACAAGCCCTTAGCTATTGATAGTTGCTATA
Source organism: Bufotes viridis (assembly GCA_033119425.1). NCBI lineage: Eukaryota > Metazoa > Chordata > Amphibia > Anura > Bufonidae > Bufotes > Bufotes viridis. Next base: position 468,679,038 of record CM065592.1, on the reverse strand, counting down.
GAGTCAGAGAGAATTGTCTAGCTGTTCACTACAATTATCATCCAGCCTGAGCCCCTATGATAAATCTAGTGCAGACAGCCTTTTCACTGTTATTTTAGGCCACCTACAGTCTTAGTAAATCTGCTACATTCTTCTGTTTTGATAAAAACAACAGTTAAAATGGTGGACAATGACTGACACCATTGATGTATGCCTGTATACATCGGTGCCCTTCAATCCCTGGAAATGGTAAGAGCGGTGCAAAGGAAGATGCACCAGGCTAATATACACCGCAGACTTTAAAGGGGTTTTGCTGGATTCTCAGGATAGGTCATCAATATAAGATCAGTGGGGGTCAGACACTTGGCACCCCCTCCGACCAACTGGTTGAAGAGAAGGCGCAACGTTCCAGCTCAGCCTTCCCTTAATTGTTTACCTGCTCACCATAGGCATCGCAGTGGTGAGTAGGTGTTACAAGAAGTTGCCCTATTCACGTCTATGTGACGGCACATTCTTATACACTTGAATACTACAGAGCCATCTCATAAAAGTGAATGGGATGGCAGCCCTGGAATTGTGCGCGCGCCTTCTTCTCAACCAGCTGATCGGCAGGCGTTCTGGGTGGTGGACCCCGCCATTCTGATATTGATGACCTGTCCTGAGGAAAGGTCATCAATATTAAGATCCCGAAAAACACCTTTAAGTTTACTATACTTTTTCATTTAAGCTATTATACAGCATATTTGAATAACAGTATGCTTTAATGTAGCTGAACACTGAAGTCTAAATGTTATCTTCTCTACTAGAGGAGAGGAAACTGGGAAAATATATTTCTTTATTGCTAAATTGGTTGAGTAATCAGAAATAATTTCTGAGCCCCTAAACATAAAACGCCAGCTTTATGAATGTGCATTCAATTTACAGATCCCTATCAGAGTACAAAGGATTGGATTGGGAGAAAACTACACAGGAGTTCTCTCCATCATGTTAGCACCGCACAACGGACTGTGTATTTCAGCGCAGCTTTGAGAATGGGGTTAGTAGGAAAATTAAAATGCAATAGTTGTTTCCTTTTGGTGGACGATAAAACTGCATCCTGCAACTTGCATCTCACTGGGAACAGTGCTGGCAAGAGCCAGGAGTTGCTGCCACACTGCACCACCGCCTGTTCTGTCTACACTCATTGGCACTGCATTCTGGATTATTATTATTATTTATTATTAGAGCACCATTCATTCCATAGCGTTGTACATGTGATTAGCGGTGCACATACATAATACAGGCAATTGCATTAAGCATGAACGAGACTAGTTACAGACTGGTACAGAAGGACAGAGGGCCCTCCCGTAAAGGCTTACAATCTACATGGTATGGGGGAAGGAGACAGTAGGTGAGGGTAAAGCTGGTCATGGGGGTATAGAGGCAGCAGGGTCACCGGTTGTAGGCTTGTCTGAAGAGGTGGGTTTTCAGGTTTCTTTTGAAGGATTCCACTGTAGGTGAGTCTGTATGTTGGGGTAGCGAGTTTCAGAGTATGGGGGATGCACGGGAGAAATCTTGGAGGCGAGTGTGGGAAGAGGTAATAAGAGGAGAGGAGAGAAGGAGGTCCTGTGAGGATCGTAGATTGCGTGTGTGGATGTATCAGGAAAGTAGCTCATAGATGTAGGGAGGAGACCGGTTGTGGACGGCCTTGAATGTATTGATTAGTATTTTAAACTGAATTCGCTGGGCAATGGGGAGCCAGTGCAGGGAGAGGCAGAGGAGTAACAGGGTGAGAGGTGGTTTAGTCGGGCAGCAGAGCTGAGGATAGATTGGAGGGGTGCGAGAGTGCTAGATGCAAGGCCACAGAGGAGAATGTTGCAGTAGTCTAGGCAGGAGATGATGAGGGCATGTACAAGCATTTTTGCAGATTCAAAGTTGAGAAAAGCGCGGATGCGGGAGATGTTTTTGAGTTGGAGGGGGCAGGTGGTGGAAAGGGCTTTGATGTGTGGTCGGAAGGAGAGAGCAGAATCCACGTTCACTCCAAGGCAGTGCACTTGGTTGACCGGGGAGAGTGTGCAGTCATTGATTGTGATAGATAGGCCTGTCGGGGGTGGGGGGGGGGGATCAAGATGGGGGAAAGATGATTAATTCTGTTTTATCCATGTTAAGTTTTAGAAAGCGAGAGAAGAAGAAGGAGGATATGCGAGATAGGCATTGTGGGATTCTGCATAGTAAGGTGGTGATGTCTGGACCAGAGAGGTAGATTTGTGTGTCATCAGCATAAAAGTGATACTGAAAGCCATGGGACTCTATAAGCTGTCCCAGGCCGAAAATGTAGATAGAGAAGAGCAGGGATCCTAGGTACCAGGGGGTGAGGGAGACAGATACACTGTGCTGGGGTAGCAGGGGGTGGGGGAGACAGATATACTGTGCTGCGGTAGCAGCAGGGAGGTGCACAGACATTTTGAAGGGCAGGGGCTTAAATAAAAAAAAAAGGCACTTGTCACATGAAGTAGCAGACATGCATCATGCACGTCCAGCCCCTGCGCTAGCCTCAAAGGACCCTGTCCCTCTAACCCTGCACTGGTGAGTGGGCAGACTGTTGAATAAATTGTATCGGTGAATAAATTGCGCTGCCGCCGGCGGGATGGACCACATACCTCTTACATCCAGGGACATCTCCTGTCATGTAGATGTTCACTTTCCTCTTCTCCTTCGTCTGACCCAAACCGCCATTGCAAATTCTTTCAGTCACATCTCGCCTCTACAGAGTTTGTAATACAGACACAGTCAGATTTCTCAATTTTTCCATCACCCTCCCCATCCTGGTGTCCCGACAATGTCATCCTGCTGCCACTCCCAATACTGCGCCCATGGTGTTCCCCAATGTCCCAGTACTATACTGCTGAAAAAATAGTGACCCTTATAGACATAATTGGGGTCATTTATCAAACTGGTGTAAAAGAGAAGTGGATTTCCAAAAGAGCTGTCAAAAATGAATGGTGAAATCTGATTGGCTGCTATGGGCGACTAAGCCAGTTCTACTTTACACTAGTTTGATAAATTACCCCAAATATCCCTGTGTCCACAGCAGCTATAATGTCTCCAAGAGTGTCCCAGTAATAACACCCTATATTGTGCTCCAGGTAGTATTCCCTGTATACTGTCCACATAAATAATTGAATTGCCCCTATAGTGACTCCCCTATAGCAACACCCCCATATAGTAATTTCCCCCACATAGTAATCAGCCCATAGTAATTTTCCCCCACACAGTAATTTCCCCCACGTAGTAATTGGTCCCCAAACTGCCCCACGCAGTAATTTTTCCCCACACTGCCCCCACACAGTAATTGCTCCCACACAGTAATTTCCCCCACACTGCCGCCACAAAGTAATTTCCCCCACACAGTAATTTGTCCCCACACTGCCCCCCACAGTAATTTGTCCCCACACTGCCCCCCACAGTAATTTGTCCCCACACTGCCCCCACAAAGTAATTTCCCCCACACAGTAATTTGTCCCCACACTGCCCCCACAAAGTAATTTCCCCCACACAGTAATTTGTCCCCACACTGCCACCACAAAGTAATTTCCCCCACACAGTAATTTTTCTCCACACTGCCCCACACAGTGATTTGTCCCCACTCCCCACCCTGCCCAAACAGTAATTTCCCCCACATTGCCACCACATAGTAATCTGCCACACATAGTAATTTTCCCCACACATTTCTGGGCCTAGCACTGGCAGGATTGCAGCACATTTTGAATTCCCTTCCCCCCCTTGTTACATTTCTCCCCGACCGGGCAACCCCCTCCATGGTGGCACAGTGACAGACTGACAGTGGACAGCCCCACATAAGCTGACTCACCAGTGATGAGCAGGTTGCAGGCAGTTACAGTCTCTAAACTTCTGCTCCGGACTCCGGCGTGTCGCCCCCACGTGACTACTGAGGCACTTGACTGCAGCGCTGAACAGCGCTGCGTGGATGCGCCGCACGGTCCCGGCCCGGCACACACAGGCTGGGCGGGTGCCCGCCGCCCGGCACTTGTGCACATAGGGGAAAAAAAGGCAGCTGCTTGTTCTGCCTAGTGACGCCGACCCAGAAAAAAAAAAAATGAAAAGAAAAAAGGGCATTAAAGGGGCAGAGGCAGAAAGGGGCAGGGGCTCAAGCCCCCTTTGAGCCCTATGTGTGCACGTCCCTGGGTAGCAGGAGGTGAGGGAGACAGATATACTATGCTGCGGTAGCAGGGGGTGGGGGAGACAGATATACTGTGCTGCGGTAGCAGGGGGTGGGGGAGACAGATACACTGTGCTGGGGTAGCAGGGGGTGGGGGAGACAGATACACTGTGCTGGGGTAGTAGGGGGTGAGGGAGACAGATATACTGTGCTGGGGTAGCAGGGGGTGAGGGAGACAGATATACTGTGCTCCAGTAGGAGGGGGTGGGGGAGACACATATATTGTGCTGGGGTAGCAGGGGGTGAGTGAAACAGACACACTGTGCTGGGGTAGTAGGGGATGAGTGAAACAGACACACTGTGCTGGGGTAGTAGGGGGTGAGGGAGACAGATATACTGTGCTGGGGTAGCACCGAGTGGGGGAGACAGATATACTGTGCTGCGGTAGCAGGGGGTGGGGGAGACAGATATACTGTGCTGGGGTAGCAGGGGGTGGGGAAGACAGATATACTGTGCTGGGGTAGCAGGGGGTGAGGGAGACAGATATACTGTGCTGGGGTAGCAGGGGGTGGGGGAGACAGATATACTTGCTGCGGTAGCAGGGGGTGAGGGAGACAGATATACTGTGCTGCGGTAGCAGGGGGTGGGGAGACAGATACACTGTGCTGGGGTAGCAGGGGTGAGGGAGACAGATATACTGTGCCGTGGTAGCAGGGGGTGGGGAGACAGATACACTGTGCTGGGGTAGTAGGGGGTGAGGGAGATAGATATACTGTGCTGGGGTAGCAGGGGGTTAGGGAGACAGATATACTGTGCTGCAGTAGCAGGGGGTGGGGGAGACACATATATTGTGCTGGGGTAGCAGGGGGTGAGTAAAACAGACACACTGTGCTGGGGTAGTAGGGGGTGAGGGAGACAGATATTCTGTGCTGCGGTAGCAGGGGGTGAGTGAAACAGACACACTGTGCTGGGTTAGTAGGGGGTGAGGGAGACAGATATACTATGCTACGGTAGCAGGGGGTGAGGGAGACAGATATACTGTGCTGGGGTAGCAGGGGGTGAGGGAGACAGATATACTGTGCTGCGGTAGCAGGGGGTGAGGGAGACAGATATACTGTGCTACAGTAGCAGGGGGTGAGGGAGACAGATATACTGTGCTGCGGTAGCAGGGGGTGAGGGGGACAGATATACTGTGCTGCGGTAGCAGGGAGTGGGGGAGACAGATATACTGTGCTGCGGTATGAGGGGGTGAGGGAGATAGATATACCGTGCTGCGGTAGCAGGCGGTGAGGGAGAAATATATACTATGCTGCGGTAGCAGGGGGTGGGGGAGACAGATATACTATGCTGCGGTAGCAGGGGGTGGGGGGAGACAGATAAACTGTACTGCGGTAGCAGGGGTTGGGGGAGACAGATATATTATGCTGCGGTAGCAGGGGGTGGGGGAGACAGATACACTGTGCTGCAGTAGCAGGGGGTGAGGGAGCCACATATACTGTGCTGCGGTAGCAGGGGGTGAGGGAGACAGATGTACTCTGCTGGGGTAGCAGGGGGTGAGGGAGATAGATATACTGTGCTGCGGTACCAGGGGGTGAGGGAGACAGATATACTGTGCTGCGGTAGCAGCGGGTGAGGGAGACAGATGTACTCTGCTGGGGTAGCAGGGGGTGAGGGAGTCAGATATACTGTGCTGCAGTAGCAGGTGGTGACGGAGACAGATATACTGTGCTGGGGTAGCAGGTGGTGAGGGAGACATATATACTATGCTGCGGTAGCAGGGGGTGGGGGAGACAGATATACTATGCCGCGGTAGCAGGGGTGGGGGAGACAGATATACTGTACTGCGGTAGCAGGGGTTGGGGGAGACAGATATATTATGCTGCGGTAGCAGGGGGTGGGGGAGACAGATACACTGTGCTGCGGTAGCAGGGGGTGAGGGAGCCACATATACTGTGCTGCGGTAGCAGGGGGTGAGGGAGACAGATGTACTCTGCTGGGGTAGCAGGGGGTGAGGGAGACAGCTATACTATGCTGCGGTAGCAGGGGGTGAGGGAGACAGATATACCAAAGCTGCGGTAGCAGCGGGTGAGGGAGACAGATGTACTCTGCTGGGGTAGCAGGGGGTGAGGGAGTCAGATATACTGTGCTGCAGTAGCAGGTGGTGACGGAGACAGATATACTGTGCTGCGGTAGCAAGGGGTGGGGGAGACAGATGTACTGTTCTGCGGTAGCAGGGGGTGGGGGAGACAGATATACTATGCTGCGGTAGCAGGGGGTGAGGGAGACAGATGTACTCTGCTGGGGTAGCAGGGGGTGAGGGAGACAGCTATACTATGCTGCGGTAGCAGGGGGTGAGGGAGACAGATATACTCTGCTGGGGTAGCAGGGGGTGAGGGAGACAGATATACTATGCTGGGGTAGCAGGGGGTGGGGGAGACAGATGTACTGTGCTGCGGTACCAGGGGGTGAGGGAGACAGATGTACTCTGCTGGGGTAGCAGGGGGTGAGGGAGTCAGATATACTGTGCTGCGGTAGCAGGGGGTGAGGGAGACAGATGTACAGTACTGTGCTGCGGTAGCAGGGGAGGCAGAGGAATTACAATACAGAAGAGGCACATGCAAGTGTTTTTGGGAGTTCTAGAAGACAGAAGCTGCATTGCAGTCACGTAGGCTTCCTGTGCTCGCCCATGATAGCAGATATGAACAAAGCTTAATAGTCAGGCAGATTATCGGGGACGAACAGTGCCGCAAACACTTGTTTCCGATGGTGTGCCCACCTATAGTGCAGCCGATCACCTGATGAACCAACTAAACAGTTGTTCCTGCAGGCAACTAAATTGTCGTTTCTGGGCAGCAGATCATGATGTCTGCTGGCCAGAAACAATGCAGCTGTATGATTATGAGTGATGGCAATAGCGATCGCTCGTCCTCATACTGTGGATATGATTGCAGCATGTAAATGCAGAACTCCCCTCTTCACCTCTAAGAGGGAGCTGTATCATTCTGGTCTTACCTGTTGTATTAAAACCTTAAAAAATGCTGTGACTTAATAAATATTGTGACTTTACTAAACATCAACTAAGTTTCACAGTCAAGGGGGGTCATTTACAAAAGGTGTAAAGGTCTTTGATTCCCCCGGTGCCGCTGGAGGATGCGCTAAATATATGGTATTTAAAAAGTTGCTAAAAGGGTCTTGCGACTTCTTAAAGGTGTTATGCAAACCTTAAAAAAAGTCCCCCCCATATGCCGGGCGCCCCGCGCTAAATATACTTAGCCGGGTCCCCGCTCTGGTCCTAGTCACCGCTACATGTGACTGTTGGGGAGTTAAAATCAGGTATTATAATGCTAAAATATTTATGGACAGAACAAATTTTACCTGGTGATGTGAGGGGTTGGTGGTCCTCCATCATGATGTTCTTGTACAGATCCTTGTGTCCTTCTATGTACTTCCACTCCTCCATGGAGAAATGCACAGTGACGTCCTGACATCTTATAGGAACCTGACACACACAATGATAGTCATCATCCAGATATGAGGCAGATTTATTATAATTGTCTAAAATAAAGACAGCATAAACCAAGAGGGGACAGGTAAGTTATACACCAGGTTTATTACAGTGTTGCACCTCCTGTAGAAAATCTCTTGTGTCCCAGCATTCCCAGTAGCGCTCACCTCTCCAGTCAGAAGTTCAATGATCTTGTTGGTGAGTTCCAGGATCTTCTCATCATTACTTCTCTCGTGTATCAGTGAATAAGATGGCGACTCCTTTGAGATGCAGCTCTGGGTCTTTCTCCATCCTCCTGACACGGTATGGCTGCTGGGAGTCACACACTCATCAGATTTCTTCTTCCCGGCTGTAACCATCACTATCTACATTCCCAGTATCCCTCACCTCTCCAGTCTGGTCTCTGGGTCATTAATACAGACTACAGTCCAGCCATGTGTCATGTTTCCCAGAATCCTTCACCTTCCTGGTCATGTTCCTGGTTAAAGAGGTTTTCCCGTGTATTACATTTATTGGCCTAAGCTTACAACTGGCCGTCAATGTGTGAGTGGATCCAGCGCCAGGGTTTCTGCAGTAATAAGACTGTGGTGCCCACTGCCCATTCCTTCTGCTTATAGATGACCACCAACCACAAACTGAAAATAAATCCAAAAATAAAATGAAAAAGTGATGTTACGTGACATTATTCCATTCTTTCTCACCTCTCCAGTTAACAGGTAGATGATCTCAAAGGTGAGGTTAAGGATCCTTTAGTCACTTGTGGGTGTCACGGCTGTGTCGTGGTCGGCTGGTTGTGGGCCATGACACTTCCGCTGTGCATGCGGTTACCGTTGGCAACATGGTGTTTTGCATGCGGGACACTTTCCCTTAATATGTGGTGTGCTTGGTTACTCACTGGCCACACATGCAGTTCCCGGTGGCAACGTGTTTATGCATGTGTGCACTTTTCCTCCCCGCCTTGGTGTGCACGGGATTAATTATATTGGTGTGTTGGGTGTGGCCTCAGGGCTCTTTATATTATGGTGTGGTTGAGCCTGAGGTCAGTTTGTTTGGTTGTCAGCTGGGTGTAGGAACTCTGCTCCTTTGCTGTCTGGTTCCCTTATCTGTGTGAGCCACCCTTGGTTGTCATCAAGGTTCTTTGGCTTTGTCCTACGTTGTCACTCTGTGTGTTCCTCCTTTTCCCTTCCCCACCTTGTGTGTGGGTTTGTGTGGGAGGTACGTCTGGTGTTTGTTCCCTGCCTGCATGGAGCTTGGACGTATTCGCACGTGTTGGTGTGTTCTCCGAAAGGGGATTGGTCGCCCGGAGGGGTGATTACTAAACTAGACTGTGTGTTTCCTGCCCGGAGCCTGGGTGCATCTGGCGTTCGCATGGAGGTCTGGGTAGATCTTGGCGTGGTCCTTCCTCCTCGGCTGCGGCAGGTAAGTGTTGATTACATTTGGTGTTATGTTGCCGTGTTCTACTTACCCGCCTTACGGTTGCAGCACTACGTCTAGTTTCCGGTTAGCTTCTGGTCCCCTGGAGAAACCTTTCATCCGTGGTGGTCTCTGCCCTGTCACCAGCTTGTAGGGCAATCCAGGGATTCCTAGTATTCTAGGTTTGTGGGCATGAGCCCCCTTACCATCGGAGGTGGCTCATGAGACTAGGGTGACATTAGGGAGATGTTAGGAGGTGACCAGCTTCCTTTTCCCTGCACTTTGGTCCAGTAGCTTTGGACATTGTACGGTGGGGAGTTATCCCCCACTCCCCACCATGACAGTGGGTCTCCTTTGTCAATTTTAGTGATGTAGTCTTTGGTAACATCTTTGAAGTGTGGTCGACAAATACATCAGATGATCATCCTCCTGTGAACTAAGGAATGGACACAACTGCTATCAAGTGAAGGACATGAGAAAAAGATACTGCGACGCTGCTTCTTCACCATGGCTGTGAAAAAAGACCGGAGGGTCTTCTTGCTAAAGCCATCTTGTAATCCTCCATCTTGTAGGCCTACAATAACTTGTGTGCTCAACAAACCTAAATAAGGATTGTTTTAGAAGCTTAAAACAAGATACATTTTGTTTCTATTAGTCAAGCTCAAGTTCCCAATCAAGTATCATTAAATGTCGCAACAAAGCTGTCCTTCCTACTGAACGTGCCAATAAGATAGCCAAATAGTCCAATTTATGTATCTATGTGTTAACAAAGTAAGGACTATTAGGGTACGTTCGACCGACGACATGCGCGACAAATAGGGCACAACTTCACTGCAACATTTGTCGCACCAATGTCGCGCGACAATTTTAATAATGGGAGTCCATGGTGTCGCATTGCGACATGTGACATGCTGCGACTGCGACGCGACAGTCGCAGAAAAATCCATCTTGAATGGATTTTTTGCGACAGTCGCAGCATGTCGCAATGCTACACCATAGACTCCCATTATAAAAATTGTCGCGTGACAAATGTTGCAGTGAAGTTGTGCCCTATTTGTCGTGTGAACGTACCCTTACTTTGGCAGATGAGGCTGATGATTGTCGGGAAATCACCGCTAATACCATCGCTTGTCCCCATACGCAATCATGATTTGCCGACAGAAGAGCTTGATTAGACAGCATGATCTGCCGCTGGCAAACAATGATTTTTTTAGCCTGCATAAAAATTATGAATACCTGATGAAGGAGTTTTCGCTCATTCATCAGGTAGTCGGCGGCTTTTTTACACAAGCCTATCATCGCTAACGAGTGTTCCTACGAATGATCTGGCCGACCCTCTGCACGTCTAATACAGCCCTTAGTTTCCAAATGTCCAGTTATGAGTCAATCTTTATCTTAATTTTAGATTTTCCCATATTTTTGCAGACATGCATTAGAGACAGTAATTTGTTTGTAATAATACAAATAAGAGAATATATAACAGAGATGATTGGTGTAAAGTCATATTACATTCTATTGTAACCACCCAGTTATTGTTTGGTATAATAAACAGAGTACAGGGGAACGCCCCTCAGAGCTCTTTTGAATTCCAACCTGGTATTTCATTTGTCCTCCGACCATAACTTCTCTTGGGTTGCATTCACGCGAACATATATATTTTGAGGTCCACAAAATGCGGACCGATTGACTTTAACCCCTTAGTGACCAAGCCTGTTTGGGCCTTTATGACCAAGCGTTTTTCTTCCTTTTTTCATCGTCGTGTTCCAAGAGCTATAACTTTTTAATTTTTCCGTTTATTTAGCTTTATGAGGGCTCATTTTTTGCGGGACAAGTTGTAGTATTTAATGGCACCATTTCGTGGGTACACATAACTTTCTGATTAGCTTTTATTAACTTTCTGGGATGGAGATAGCGGGGGGGGGGGGGAAAGCAATACTGCCACTTTGTTTTTACGGTATAAATAACATAATATCTTTATTCTCTGGGTCAGTACGATTATAGCGATACCAAATACATATAGTTTTACGTTTTTCTACTTTTGCAATAAAACCTATTTTTCTTTTATTATATGGAGTTGTGTGAGGGCTTGATTTTTGCGGGATGACTTGTATTTTTATTGGTATCATTTTGGAGTAAATGGCGCTTTTTGATCGCTTGTTATGTTTTTTTTGGGTGGCAACTAAGAATAATTTAGCTATTGTCAAAGTAAAAAAAGTGTTTTGTTTTTTTTATGGAATTTTTTTTTCTTTAATTTTTTTTTCTTTTTTTTACCACTTAATAGTCCCACAAGGGGACTATAACAAACAGTATTTTGATTGCTTTTAATATATTATATATATATAATATTATATATATATTATCTCTATAATGCACTGTATTTTAAGAGTAATGCTATTTTAACATTGACCAGCAGGCTGAGCCTCTCTGGATCTACTTCAGGAAGGACGGTGCCTAATGATCTGAAGCCAGGTAAGGCTTCACAACACATCAGCACCCCGCGATTTCATCTGCGGGGAGCTGATGGGTAACAGAGGGAGTCCGCTCTCTCGGTCACTGCTTTTACATGTGGCGGGCGCCATTGCACCCAGTATGTAAAGCGTTAAACAGCCCGGATCGGCACTCCTGCTGTTCCGGGCTGTTAGAGCAGGGCCCCGGCTCTCATGTGCTACCCTTTTGTGGAAAAGACACATGTATGTGAAAAGCACGGTCAACAGGTCTGCAAAAATAATTTAAAAAAATGCAGCATAGACATCATTCTTATTTGGTGGATCCGCGTTTTGCATACCACAAAATACATACACTTCAGAAGGAAAGACAGGCACTCGCTTCTTTGAATTATTTTTGCTAATTTATTGGTCACATATTGTCAAAATACATACAGTCGTGTGAAGCACCCTTAGCCCAGGAGTCACCCAGAGCTCATTGAAGAATTGTGCTTATGGAAAATGCTAACAGGTACGTGCTGACCCGAGAGTAACTGTCTTTTTGATATATGGATTTTATCATGACCCACCTGATGTGCATGCTATGACTTTTTAATGGATTCTAATAAACACACTGAATTTTAACCCCTAGAGTCCCAGAGCATTTTTTCGTTTTCATTTCCCTCCCTGCCTTCCCAGAGCCATAGCTTTTTTTTATGTCCTATTCATGTAGCCGTATGAGGGCTTGTCGTTTGCGGGACAAGTTGTATTTGGTAATGACAACACTTAATATTGCATGCTTTGTAGTGGGAGGCGGGAAAACATTTCAAATGGGGTCTTATTGGGAAAAAAAATTCAATTCTGCCACAGTTTTATGGATTTGTCTCTACAGCGTTCCCTATGCTGTTATTCCCGCAGCCTATGTACTATAAAGCTTGTAATATCTTATGGTCCTAATGCTGAAAGGCCCATTATATCCCTTATATTTCCAATGCCTTGTATTATACAGCCTATTATATCTCCCGCTGCTAGTATTAGAAATCCTATTATAACTG